>CATOUR010000003.1:11965000-12565000 GCA_951848785.1 Callosobruchus maculatus | reverse complement strand
GGTTTTCACCTACATGCTGTTCGCATGGGCGATGCAGATTCTTATCTACATTGTGTCCGCATGGGTGATGCAGGTTTTCACCTACATGCTGTTCGCATGGGCGATGCAGATTACCATCTGCATACTGTCCGCATGGATCGTCGAATACAAAAAGTGTGTCCCAGGCCGTGTTTGGAGCGGAAGCAATAGTAGTGCCTTTACCTCCCAGGATCCCGCTATCCTCCAACGGTGTCCACCAACACAGAAGGAGGGGCGTTCTCCCGCCTCCAGAGTGCAATAGGTTCGATGGACGACCCGGTCTCCCCATCGAACCTTCCAGAGGGTCCTGCACTTCGAATCAAGTGCTATATAAGTGGGCTGGTGTAAGGACAGGTACGCTAATGCTATTGATTACTGCGGGAAGGTGTACAGAATACTACATAAGTTACCCCCACCGTGCTCCCCAATAATCCCATGGTCCGTACCTTACTGTGCAATACAGCACCCCAGGTCTAGTTAGGGGCGTCCCACCTGCAGAGATTATTAGTTGGCTACCCTTTATCTTTATCTGTAAATGACTGTCAGATTCCAAGCTAGTTAATAGCTTTACCAATGCGGCTTATATCAATAATTATTATAATTAGCTTATGAAACTTAATAACACAATTGTAATGGTTAAGAGACATGCACATATAACGAACTACGGCGAATCAAAAGCTACTCGTGTGAAAACTCACCAATTGCAACCACAAGCAAAACTCACTGAACCACGCGTTACGAGGATTAGACGGACACTGTTTACTTTCTTTTTTTTCATATTTTTCTCGCAGGCATAAGGCGTAAGACCCTTATCCTATCTTTATTAGGTGCCTCAGAAAAATAAACATATGGCGTCCAACAAACTCTTCGTATACATAGGCGGGTACTTACAGGGTGAGTGTCATGCAGAGAGATGGTTAAAATATAGTATGCTTACAGACGTAATATTGGTAAATCCGACAACACTGATGTTAGCGGTTTTGAGTTCTGTATGTTTTAAAACCCCCAAGTATTGAATTTCACCTCTCCAGTTGTGGCAGTTCTGGAAATATTTAAGCTTTACGGTACCGTTTACTGAAAAAGCGGTGTTGCCGTATCTCAGTAATTATTAGAAACAAAATTTTGAAATTATGAGATCTTACTAAATTCTACATGCGCAATTGATTGCAATAAAAATAAGTAGAGGATTCTATTTAAAATAAACTAAAATCGGGGATATTTGTTTAAAAATTTGGAAAAATAATTTATAACTTGGCAACGGCGCAAATGCGAAAAAAAATATTACAACGCGAGATAGGATATTAGTAGATATTTCGATAGAAAATAAAAAATACAGGGTGTGACATTTAAAAAAACGAAGTAAAATGACCTTCAAATTGCCGTAATTTAAAATTCTGCCAAAAATGCCCTGTAGATACAAATTGCTGGTAACATCCAAAATAATATCCACTTGATATTCAAGTAACTTGCTGTATAATATTGCTGAGAAAAGTTGAAGGAATATATCAATTTGGACGTATTACTTGCGACCTTGCAAATCCGGAAATTAATAGAAAATAAATTATAACTTGGCAACGTCGCAACCGATCCTAAAAATATTTCAGGGTTAAATAGAGATCAATGATGGAAACTAGAGGGATTTTAAAAAAAGGTATAGTTCTATATAAAAAAATTGAATTGATCACTATCCTACTTTCCCGCAACACCCTGTATATTTCAAAATATTTTTAGAATATGCGCCTTAAGTAACCAAATAACTTTTGTATTTGACATTTTCTTCTATCAGGTATACCTTGCGAGATATCGGAGAATTACATACTAACTGGACACCCTGTATAAACAATGTTGATTGTATATACCACTCTCGACTGACTTCTTAACCTCACTCCATAATGATATTGCGGTCTCCCAGGGACGTGTCAAGGAAGTAATTATTTACTCTTATTCGACAAACATTACATTATCTAGCTCAAACACGGTCATATTTCTGTACCGTTTATTCAGACCTAAACAAACAACTGGTTATACTCGCCAATTTGTACTTTTCAAGGAAAGCGCTTGTTAGGGGTTTGCGGTGGTCGGAAGGAGAAATAATTAATATTTGTTCGCTAAAGAGAGGACCAGTAGGTATATGGGAAAGAAGAAAATTAATGTTTCATTTCTGCTGTATTTGCTGAATTTGTGATATGGCCGTATATAGTTGCTGAGTTGCAAAAACGTATCTACATGTTAACTAGGAACACTCAGTGTGATAAGAGTATAGACAATAAATTTTCGATTATCATCTTCAGGTGAGAGAGATGATAATGAAATTAAATGATTTAGAGTATAGGAGGTCGCAGTACATCTATATCAAGTATTCAGAAATTTAAATATTTGAGTAGCTGGATTACACAGCATTTGATTCCAAATGTAGAAATAAGAACACGAATCGAGATGGCCGGAACAACATTATAGAAAATGCGTAATCTGCTGAGGGAAAAATCTGAATATCCAAATAGGATACAGTTTCGTGAAATGTTATGTGTTCCTGGTGCTTCTGTGTTGAAGCGTGGAGGATGAAGGTCAATATAATGATCATACTCTACTCAGGAGTGCATATAAGATAGAGATCATCATCTTAGTCACAATGTCTTAACAGACATGTTGTGAACCCGTAAAATGCATTAAGTCGGAGCTAGAGTATTGCCGACACGAATATTATCAACAGTTTTGAGAACTGTCGCTCGCCATCGTTCGTGATTTACTGTCAGTTCAGTGGCGCTCTTGATACTCATATCCAGCAACTGTTTCGTCGTATCCACTCAGAATTTAGGGGCGCCGCCCACTCGGGGCTTGACCCTGAACTACAAGTTTCTCCATATTATCGCTTCTGTGAATATGTCCGAAGAATGTAAGCATTCTCGTCGACACAATGGAGGATAGTCTGTTTGGAATACCGAACTCATTCCAGTATGGAAACGTTAGTTCGATGGGCGGTATAAGGAACTCTCAGCATTCTCCTCCACGTCCACATTTCAATAGCGTCTATGCGAGCTAGATCTGCCTTTTCAACAGTCCAAGTTTCCGAGGCATAAGATATAGAAGCATTTGCCAAAATTATTGCCGATCTTCAATGAATGCAGTTGATACCCTAAGAAAAAATGGAGTCAAGTTGATTGACTCAGTACTTCCCACACATTACTGTGATATCAGTTTATTATTTTCCCATAGCATGAAGCTTTAGTCTGAGATCCCCTTGCAACCAAATCATCGGCAGCCTCCCCCCCCCTAGAATTGTCTTATGCCGCTAGGTCTTTCCTTCATACGTCAGTGGACAGCCTAAAAGATCTAAAAACGAAGTTTGAGTTGTTTTCATACTTTTAGTTTTTTGATTATTGCTATATACGCTGCCACTGACACGATTTTTAACAAGCATACGCGTTTTCCATCCTCACCACGGTAATAATACTGTATCAAAACTCAATTAGAATCAATTTAATAGTGTCCACGTTACAAAATACAAAAAGATCTAAAGCAATAAATACTCGTATGTATACAGAAAATTCTAAGTCCCTTAGTTTCCGTAATAGGCCTGGCAATGTTCGGATGGACCTAAAATGTTGATTTATGTCGCTAGGTCTTCCTACACAGGTTAGTGGACAGCTTATTATGAATACAAGCAATTTCTCAGTTTTTCAACCCCCCACCCCCCAACCACCCCAATTTCACCCCCACCCAAAAAAACGCAAAAAATGATCAGGCACCTCTAAAACGCTTAAAAACCAAGTTTGAGCTGTCTTTATATTTTTAGTTTTTTATTATTTCCGCGCCGCCACTGGCACGATTTATAAAAACCATACACGTTTTCCATCCTCGCCTCGGCAGTAATACTGTGTCAAAATTTCATTAGAATCAATTTAGCAGTGTCCACGTTACAAAATACAAAATGATCTAAAGCAATACTCGTATGTATACAGAAAATTCTACGTCCCCTAGTTTCTGTAATAGACTAGGACAATGTTGGGATGGACCTAAAAAGTTGATTTATGTCGCTAGGTCTTCCTTCACAGGCTAGTGGACAGCCTATTATGAATACAAGAAATTTTTCAGTTTTTCAACCCCCCACCCACTAACCACCCCAATTTCACCCCACCCAAAAAAAACGCAGAAAATGATCAGGAACCTCTAAAACGCTTAGAAACGAAGTTTGAGCTGTTTTTATATTTTTACTTTTTTTATTATTTCTGCGCCGCCACTGGCACGATTTATAAAAACTATAGCGTTTTCCATCCTCGCCGCGGTAGTAATACTGTGTCAAAATTTCACTAACATCAATTCAACAGTTTCCTTGTAACACAATATAGAAGAATCTAAAGCAATACTCTCGTATGTTTACACCAGAAAAAATTCTAAGTCCTTTGGTTTCTGTAATACACAAGGCAATGTTCGGATGGACCTAAAAAAGTTATTTATGTTGCTAGGGCTTCCTTCATGGGTCAGTGGACAGTCTATTATGAAAGTAACAAATTTTTCAATTTTACAACCCCCCACCCCCCAACCACCCCAATTTCACCCCCACCCAAAAAAAGTAAAAAATGATCAGGAACCCCTAAAACGCCTAAAAACGAAGTTTAAGCAATATTTAATTTTTTTTGTTTTATGCTAATTACTCCGCCGCCCATGCACCGATTTTCAAAATTGTAGGAACATTACCTACTACGACCCCACAGCATATCGCTGCCCAAATTTCATCACAATCCATGCAGCGGTTGCTGAGATTACGAGGCTAGAAAAAAGCCACAGACAGACAGACAGACCGACAGACAGACAGACAGACAGACAGACAGACAGACAGACCGACAGACAGACAGCAGACAGACAGACCGACAGACAGACCGACGGAAATGAGTGACGTGGATTTTCGTTATGTACACATCACAAAACGCCCAAAAAGCGTATTATCTCAAAATCGAAAATTTTCGCGATCACAATACTCCCCTCACCTATCGGTGTGGGAAGTAAAAGATATGCTGTCAAAGTAAATGCGTGATCATTCGCGTCTCTCAGTGCGTAAAGTAAACGTAGCAGAAGAAAAATAATATGATGAAGAAGGCGCGCGTAAACGCGACTATAAGAACCGAGATAGCATCTACAAATTACCCGCACGCACTGAGGGGGGCCAGAGATGTAATTAACCTTTGGGATTTTTGAACAGGCTGGGGAGGTAATTTGCGGACGACCTGTGAACTCTGGGACAGCCGACGCGACGGGCCAACCAACGGCTCGCTGCTTGGCGGCAAAAAATTAATGAGTCGTCACACTGACGCACCGTATTTAGTTCAGGGGATTTAGAAGAAGATCCTCCTTCCAGATTTTTATTTATTTCCACAATTTGCGAATTAAAGCAGATACGTTGAAAAGATTCAAAATTTCAGTAAAAAAATTCATGACAGAAAATCAAACAATATTTCTTAGGATATTGGACAGGTCCTAATCACACCGGTCAAAAGCGCGCAAAATATTTCGGATAAAGCCGGCGCCATATATGCGGTAATCGGTGAGCAACGAACCCCGATTAATTGCTATTCGGCTATGTGGCTGCAGGATCTTACCCGAATACTCGCCATATGCCGAGCACCGAGCATTCAGCCGGCGCCATAGCCGGCGCCACACATGCGGCATTTAGGGAACAACGAACAGCGAATATTCGCAATTCGGCAAACGCCTACTAGTGTGGCTGGAGCAGTTTGTGCGAATGGTCGGAATTTGCCGAACACAAATAAGTACCCGAATACTGACACAGAAACAGGAACAGGGCCGGACTAGAGAATTAAAAACTTTATTCGCATTGTTTATTTGTTAGCATGTTAGCATTTTTGAATTCTGTGTGTACAAAAACCCCCAAGTATTGAATTTCACCGCCCCAGCTGTGGCAGTTTTGGAAATATTTAAGCTTTCCGGTACTGTTTACTGAGAAGGCGGTGAGGAACACCAGTTGAAACTTGTTCATGCTGTAAATCCTTATTAGGGAATACTTCTATATTAAATAAAATATGCAGTGTGTTCTATTAATAAAAATCGGGGATATTTGTTTGTAAATTTAGAAAAATAATTTATAACTTGGCAATGTTGCAAACGCGAAAAAAATTACAAGGCGAGATAGGGTATTAGTAGATATTTCGATTTAAAATAAAACGTACAGGGTGTTAAATTTAGAAAAAACAAAGTAAAATGACCTTCAAATTACCGTAATTTAAAATTCCACCAATAACACCCTGCACATTGCTGGTGTCATCCAAAATAATATTTATTTAATATTCAAGTAACTCGCTGTATAATATTATTGAGAAAAGTTAAAGGAATATATCAATTAGGAGGTATTACTTTCGACCTTGCAAATCCGGAAATTAATAGAAAATAAATTATAACTTGGCAAGATCGCAGTAATATTTTAGGGTTTAATAGAGATCAATGATGGAAACTAGAAGAATTAAAAAAAAGTAATAGTACCATATAAAAAGATCAAGTTGATCACTATCCTACTTTCCCGAAACACCCTGTATATTTCAGAATATTTTTAGGATATGCGTCTTAAGTAACCAAATAACCTTCTATTTTACATTTTCTTCTATCAGGTATACCTTGCGAGATATCGAGGAATTACACACTAAATGGACAACCTGTATAATATTATGATTGTCTTAGCGTCTGTGCTAAGGTGTGATCTTGTAAATCTGAATTGGTCACTATCATTACTATCCTCACTACTGTTCTCCGACGCATCTCTAGTGGTGCATAATAATAAACATCCTTGTCGTCTTCAATCATCCCACGAAATATGCTCAGCTTTCAGCCTTCCGTCAAATCTACGAAGAAAATTGCTCAATGTAAGCAAATACAGAAAAAGCATGAAAATTAGAAGAAATATATCATTATTATTTTCCATTGATGATGACGTTGATTCTACTGTCGATAAATTTTAATAATAAATAAGTTTCAATTTGCTACGAATATTCGGGCTTTCCCATTCTCTTTCTTCTCGAAACACAACATAGCCAACTACGCATATGTAGGGCGATACGTGCTCGCTATTTGGCGAGCAAGGTTGAAAAACGGCTAGTATTGATACTCGGCAAATACCCGCATATGTGGCGCCGGCGTAAGAGAGAGGCGCTAGTTTGCTTTTGTCATTAATAGCGTTGATTGAAATAAATGGTAGTACGTAATATCATAGATTAGCAGCACCTTCTGTCAGCATTAAATTCGCATCGAACTGCATGACGTGTTTTTTTAAACTTGGCTGGTAATATTCAAATGTTCATTTAGAAATAAGATAAAAAGTTAATTTAAAGTTGATTTTCTTGAAACATTGAAAATTTACTCAAATCCTCTCAGTTAGGCCAAACTTGCTTTATTCCTAAGTGGATGGCGATTTCCAAATCACAAATTATTTATAAGGGGTTAAAATATAAATTCTTTTCTCCACAATAATCGACTAACAATTTAAAACCTAACAAATATGTAGAGCTTATTTATTTGTTAGGAACATAAATATCACAGGTATGTAATGACCATTTTAAAAAGTGTGTTTGATGAATAACTGACAAAAAATGTGTGGACAGTAATCAAAAGTGTACGTTATTACAAGAGCACAGAAAATTTGAATTTGTTTCGCAAGAAAATACACTAGGTTATGGACCTAATTATTCAGAAGAAAAGGTACGTTATCATTAGGAAGATGGAAGCTTGATTGTGCCTTAATCGGTGCAAGTGACCGGTGCCGATTAAAGTACTCTTTCCGAAAACAGGTAAAAATCAAACCCTGTCCACTTGTGACCGATCACTATTTAGAGAAGGTCGTTTACTGACCTGAGTTAATGATTTGTTACTTGTAAGCCCTGACTCAATGATTAATATTTTTGCATCAATTATCTTAACCAATATTATATTTATAGATTGAGAGTAGAGGATATTGTCATATCTGGCACTTCCTGTGTTATTTTGAGAAGTGCTGTCTGGGTCTAATCTCAAAGGTGCGTTCAAATTTAACTGGCCTATCAGCGCGTATGCCTACGGTGTTCTGGTCTGGTGGCTCAGAATGGCCAGTTTAATTTATTCGGTGGTTTTACTTCCCACACCGATAGGTGAGGGGAGTATTGTGATCGCGAAAATTTTCGATTTTGAGATAATACACTTTTTGGGCGTTTCATGATGTCTACATAACGAAAATCCACGTCACTCATTTCCGTCGGTCTGTCTGTCTGTCGGTCTGTCTGTCGGTCTGTCCGTACGCGTTTTTCTGTCCTCGTAATCTCAGTAACCGCTGCATGGATTGTGATGAAATTTGGGCAGCGATATGCTGGGGGGGTCGTAGTAGGTAATGTTCTTATAATTTTGAAAATCGGTGCAGGGGCGGCGGAGTAATTAGCAAAAAACAAAAAAAATTAAATATTCCTCAAACTTCGTTTTTAGGCGTTTTAGAGGTTCCTGATCATTTTTTACTTTTTTTTGGGTGGGGGTGAAATTGGGGTGGTTGGGGGGTGGGGGGTTGTAAAATTGAAAAATTTGTTGCTTTCATAATAGACTGCCCACTGACCCATGAAGGAAGACCTAGCAACATAAATAACTTTTTTAGGTCCATCCGAACATTGCCTTGCCTATTACAGAAACCAAAGGACTTAGAATTTTTTCTGGTGTAAACATACGAGAGTATTGCTTTAGATCCTTCTATATTGTGTTACAAGGAAACTGTTGAATTGATGTTAATGAAATTTTGACACAGTATTACTACCGTGGCGAGGATGGAAAACGCGTATGGTTTTTATAAATCGTGCCAGTGGCGGCGCAGAAATAATAAAAAAAAGTAAAAATATAAAAACAGCTCAAACTTCGTTTTTAAGCGTTTTAGAGGTTCCTGATCATTTTCTGCGTTTTTTTTGGGTGGGGTGAAATTGGGGTGGTTAGGGGGTGGGGCGTTGAAAAACTGAGAAATTTCTTGTATTCATAATAGGGTGTAGGGTAGGGGCTGTGAAGGAAGACCTAGCGACATAAATCAACTTTTTAGGTCCATCCGAACATTGCCTAGCGTATTACGGAAACTAAGGGACTTAGAATTTTCTGTATACATACATACGAGTATTTATTGCTTTAGATCTTTTTGTATTTTGTAACGTGGACACTATTACATTGATTCTAATTAAATTTTGACACAGTATTATTACCGTGGTGAGGATGGAAAACGCGTATGTTTGTTAAATATCGTGTCAGTGACAGCGTATATAGCAATAATCAAAAAACTAAAAGTATGAAAACAACTCAAACTTCGTTTTTAGATGTTTTAGGCTGTCCATTGACCTCTGAAGGAAATACTTAGCGGCATAAGACAATTTTAGGGGAGGGAAGGCTGCCGATGATTTGGTTGCAAGGGGATCTCAGACTAAAGCTTCATGCTATGGGAAAATAATAAACTGATATCACAGTAATGTGTGGGAAGTACTGAGTCAATCAACTTGACTCCATTTTTTTGGTTATGGGCCCGTGGCGAATTACGGCGTACGCACCAAATGCCTTCAGGGCTCATTGGAGATGGCAGATGTGTGATGGACTCCCGCTCGCTCGACTCAAAGACCACGCGGGAGGCTTCGCTAATTTTTTCTTATTAATAGTTTCCGAAAAACATCATTAACCCCCATCAATCAGAAGCAAACGGTAGGATTGAAGAGTTTAATGACCTCATAGAGGTGGTCATGACCAAAGCGTAGACCAAAAACGGCAGTAAACTGCGAGACATTTCATAAGAGTTAGATAATTCCAAATTACTGGTTGGCTTTTGGCCTTCGATTTTGCCTTCTATTATTAGTTTCAGAAGGGCATATTTATGATTCCTTATAATATGTGCAAGATAGGTCATTTTTCTTTGTAGCGCTCCTTGTTCATTCGGCGCAGGACTTTGTAACGGAGTTTGTCCATTCTATTCTTAACATTCGGCGGTACACCCTCATCTTAAAAGTCTCCATTGGAAGGTATCATTATAAGAGGACTCTACAGTGGAATGTTCTCTTCTATCTTACAGGGCTCCTCCTCTCGTTGAGATTTAACGCAACACTTGGTGCTGGTTAGAAAAATCCGACTTGGCATTCGTTATAATGTAAATCCCTCTTCAATTATTCCGTGAACTTTTCACCCGAACTTTGTTTCGTTTCGCTTTCCTTGGATATCAATTTCCCGGATGGAAAAAAGAACAAACAAGGACAGTGGCGTCGCATAATTTTTTTCAGGATCCAATGGATAATACTTTGATTCGTCGGCCCTTAATATTAAAATTTAAACACCCACTCCTGTGTGAAGAATTCATATTTCAACAGATGTATGGTTTTACATACGGGCTAGTAGAAAACAAGGCAGTTTACATTTACATTGAATATTCCAAGGTTTTCAGAAGCTGATGATTAAAAAGGATATGTCTGATAAACTTTATAGGTGTATGGGATGTATAAAATTAGCTACACTAACGCCCGATTTTATCAACACGGGCATTTAACAAAGGTTTTGACCAATCAGAGCAGCCCATTCAAGAACTTGCATCTGTCAAAGTTCTCTGAAAATTATTGATTTCTCTTGAAATAAAAGACATGCTTTATATATAATCGACCATTGTGAACTCTCTAGTATCTTTTTAACTCTGATTTTCTATTTTGATAAAACAAAAATTTACAGTCGATAATATAATTATAAATAACTCCAATATACCTTTGTATTATAGTGAAAAAGGGTAAAAATAACATTTTATTGCATTTCACAAAGCTATTATAGACACACACGATGCAAGCGTGCATTGCTGGTTGCCTATCCTGCTTAACAGCAAAGCCTTGCGATCTGGCAAAACTATAACGTATATCGTTATTTTTCCTAAACTGGAAACCTTTCGTATAGTCAGAAAGTAAATAAGGTGCTTTAAATAAATGTGTTTCTGCGCTACGGTGCCTTTTACGCAGTGCCTACAATCTTCACATCCTCTGTGAATATTTCTATAAGAAGGTCTATTCTATAACAAACATGCGTCCAGTCTATAATCAATCTGACTGCAATTGCAATTGGTAATTGTACAATAATTATAAGGTAAACATTAAAAAACTAGCATTAATTTTCAAATCAATCACTTTGTTCTGATTTTCTGCTATGATTTTGATCCATGAATTCTAAAATATTTTTAATAAAGTGTCGTCCAGCTTTGACGTTTTGTTTCCAATATTGATAAAATACTATTGGATGATACTTATTAACCTAGCCCGCAATACCCAATAGAAAGCTTTTGCTAAACAACATCCAATAGAAAAGCTTTGTCAAAGTCTTTGTTAAATATGCATGTTGATAAAATCGGGCCTAATAGTAATATAATATGCTACATAGAACACACTAGATCGATTAGGACTAGGTTTAAAGAAAATGTGGCACATTTAACACTATGAGATAAGACTAAGGATAGAGGCCCAGATGCAAACAGCTTGCTATGCAGTTTCATTTACTAAAGATTACGTGGTTGTGTGACAGGCAATAGATGCTCACTTGTAAAGCATAATGAGAAGTAAGGAACATCATCTTAAAGTACCCTTCCTAAAATATATCGGCACGCCACTGGTTAAGACCTCAGTCAGCTTTAATAAATTTCAATAATTGCGGTCGGACAATCGATGCATTTTTGCGGATGGCGGTTATAATTCAGTTTGTATTGGGGGAGAATTTTGATGAGAAAATTGAAAAACAAATACTGACAGCGTCCACCGCAACTGAGATATTTACGTCAGTTATGACGTAGGTGAATTGGTTTTTTCATACCTGCGTCTGTATTGAATCAAAGCAATGCCTAATATTTATATTCTGTGTTAACAGAAGAAAACCCTTGGAGAAAATTTTTACAAACAAACTGTAGAACTCATATATTACAATGGACTAGTATCACGAGGTTAAGAACAGTGATTTAATTGTTATAACCGCTTAGTGCATACAAAAATAAACGTACTGCTGCATTTCGTTACTTTCTACATCATTTTGTTTTTTAGTAATTCCATTCTAAAGTTTAAAGAAAGAAATTCAAATTCAGCCAATCAGTGCCACCCGCGCGAATCATCAGCAGTGCATTGTTGCCAAGAACAGCTCCGACTCGCAAAACATTTACATTTCACATAAACACGTTATTTGCTATCCCAAGTGTGAAACTCACTTCCTAGCTTTCACATTTCTCATCTCTGTATTGAAGAACTGCATATTATCCACACAAAAGTCGTTTACCGTAGCTATATCAACTTTAGGCAGATTATCTGAATCGACTTTTGTGAATCCACTATCGATTTTACTCATACTTGTTGGTTATGTTATCATAAAATAACTTGAAACCTAGTAAAATGGAATAAAAGAATATCCTATAAAAATAAACGCAAACAAATAATAATAACTTTAAGATTGTTGAAAGTTACAGCCAAAGCCCAATGGAAATTCGAAATGACAATGACGATGACTGAATGACGATTGGCAGGATTGACGGATCAGGAACCTTAACCTAGCTTTCGGAATTTCGGATCACGGGATATTAAAACCACAAAACATACCAGACGGGAACAGAAGACAAGATAGATGAGCCAGCCCGCGTACAGCTCCGGCATTTCGCGCGACATTAGAATGCGGCAACACAGCACACATATCTGTCTTTTGATTGGCTGTTCGCCTTTAGGGCAGTGACGTCACTGCCCTAGGAGAATTGAAATATTTTCCTTATTTTCACGGCTTTCCTGTGCCCAAAAAAATCGGAGAAAAAAATGAGATGCTTTTTATGACGTACTCTATCATATGCAACCAAAAAAATTCATGATACTAGTCCATTTGACTACAAATAAATGGTCTAGGCAAACAACATTCTCTTTCCTTCTGTATCCGATATATTACCTTAATAATATCATCACTTAAATTGGCGTCATGATAGAGTCTTAATCATAGTACAAACTTCTATTTGTTTATGTTTCTTTATGCTTTTATTTTCTGATTTCTGATTAAACTTTATCTGTGAGTTACATAAGAGAGCTTCTTATGCTATTTTAAATATTGTTTGGTGAAATATAAAATCATTATACTATTTCATCCAGTGAAGGTATAACAAAGGGAAGTAACATTGACTAGTGAATTTGTGGTTCTGAGTATTTTGGAAGTCGCCGAAGTGAAATAGCTTCTGAAGATGCCATCCACTCGTGGTGGCGAAACGTCAAGCTTTGACGCTAAACAACGCCGGCCTAAAAACCCAAGAACCACAAATTCATTGGACGATGGCCGCGAAAGCCTTACACAGTATAACATTGACTGGTTTTCTTTCTCGGAAGGAAAGCAATCAATATTTCTGCACACATCAAATTTCAATTAAGCTTTCAAGCTTAATGTAATGCTTTCAAACACGCAAAACGATAATTATATTATAGACAAAAGAAAAGGTCTGGGTAGTCGCCTGATGATTTGGGAATTAATGGTGCTATTACCAATACCTTTGTAATTTTATAAACCGAAAAAAAAAATAGAATTGCGATATTTGCCTCCGTTTGTGTTACATAGAATGTGAAATAGTACAATGCAAAAACCTAAAAATTAAACCGTCTGTATCTAGAAATGGGCCTATACTGTGATCTCAAAGAATATCTAAAAATTAAGGTTTTTAAAGCAATATGATTTCATGATGGATATGATGGAAAATCTATATAGTCATTTGTAGCACCTGTATATATAGTTTAGGGTTTCATTTAAGCCCAAAAAAATGGAGCATAGGCCCACTCCAGGCCCACTATAACAAGAAAACAGGAGAATCGATGCAATCTTATCGTATTTTCAATAAACGCCGGTGTTCCTCAGGGATCTGTCCTAACCCCTACAGTGTTTCTGCTGTACATCAACGAGCTGCTGGAAATAACATGCAATCCAATCTACAGCTTCGCAGATGACAGTACATTAGTGTCGTGCATGGAACCAGGCAAGCCACTATCATCCTGGGAGACGGTACGTCGGCGACAGCAGCATGCCTCACAGATCAATGCAGATATCAAAGCAATTGTCGAGTGGGGATTAGCAAATAAAGTACAGTTCAACGTACAAAAAAACACAGGTAACAACACTTACAAAGAAGTCTCACGATGACTTACCAACCGTGGAAATGGAGGTCTGCCCCGTAGTCGAATCAGCTTCCGTCAAGCTTTTGGGGATCAACATCACAATAACATGTCCTGGCATGACCACGTCGTCAGTATTGCTAAAACGGCATCCCAGAAGCTTGCGAGTTTTGTTCCGCTGTAGGAAGTTGTATACACCAGAGCAACTGCTGCTGCTCTACGAGGCACAGATCCGACCATCGCTGGAGTATTGCTCCCATGTGTGGGGATGCGCTCCGAAGCACTCTCTAAAGCTTCTGGAAAAGAGCAATTAGAATAATCGATACGTCTAACCTCACAAAGGAACTCCACAGCCTGGAACATCGAAGGAGGGTGGCTAACCTATCCCTGTTTTACAGATTCTATCATGGAAGATGTTGGAGCGAGCTCGCCCAAATAATAATACCAAAGGCCGTCGGAACCAGAAACACTAGAGAAGCTCTGCGAGCTCATCCTTACCAGATCGAGGCTCTTATTCCCCGAACCAGTCTCCTCCAGCATTCCTTCTTTTGGAGAACTTCGACGCTGTGGAATTAGCTGACGGTGAATCTGTTTCCCGACGGCTACAACCTGCAGCGTTTCAAATCTAACGTGAACCGACACTTATCCTCTCGCAGCGCTTCTACAGCGCTATAGGCTTTCAGCCTTTGCGGGGGGCTCACCATAAAAAAAATTATACAGATTAATACAAACAACAAGATCAGCATTTTATTTAGTTGCATTACAATGACAATTTTATTTAGAAGTGTTGTTGGACATCTAGGAACGTATTCGGCAGGTTTATCCCAGTTATAAAACAAGACACACGTGTTACACACATTTCAATTACTATTAATTAATAAAATAAGGCCTGATTAGGCAAGCAGTTCAATTAATTCATTTAATGACTGGCTACCACTCTAAGTATCAATCCTTTGACCCAATAAACGTCCCATAGCGTTTGCTCCGCGTCTTAACAGCTCATAGGCCAAAGCATGATTGCTTTCGAGCGCCTGCAATCAAGACGTACATATGCACCTGCTGCATAATGAAGGATGTGCATCCATCGTGGCACCTGTAGCACCGATTACTGCACATTCTCTATCTGCTGTGAAGCTTATTAGAAGTTGCTAAATTAACAATCAGGTTATGTATGCACAGGCTGCGCCGCGCAGCCTATTCATGCATGCCTGCGCTCGATGGCTGCGTCTGCACAAACATCCGACAATAATGCGCATCGCATACCAGATCACGGGACGTATATAATACGGATATTCTACGTCAGCAGTGGAGCGTGAGGTGTCTACACCCGATTCATATGTCGTCCGTACTCATGGCATTCTGGTTGTGAGATATAAATACGGATTTTCGACGTCAATGATTGGCAAGGTGGGATATAGAATCTAACAGAATGAAAAAAGAAGACAACATCACCTACCTCCCGCTCCCGTTTTTCAGAACACGCGTTCCGCAGAGCTGCCAGATGTGGCGATTTTACCAAAGTAGTAGTAGTAGTAGTAGATCTTTATTAGCATAATGCTATTTATAACTTTAGAATTAATTAATTTAAATATACATCAATGCTTAAATATCAGGCCTCATTATGATACTGTTTAAAAACAAACACAATTTATGTATGTAAACAATACCGCTACTTATACATAAAATATAAATTATATCTGGAAAAACGATATACAAACATAGAATCAAACACGTTGAAGTAACCTCAAAACCGAGTCAAAAAATCATAGCTAAGCAATTTGTGGCTTTTGCTGGCGCAAGAGGCTATTTCTAACTTCCATTTCATTGGTTTTCCCCTCAAAAATAAGGGCTAGCTGCATGAAGCGGTAATATTGCCAGTTGTTTACAACTGAATCTCTTACCATAGTGAGCCTAGAAGGAGTGAGAGACAGACAGACAGACACACAGACTCCTTGAGCATAGTGAGTCTTCAAGGGGAGAGAGATACAGACAGACATACAGACACAGAGAGAGACAGAGACAGAGAGACAGACAGAGAGACAGAGACACAGAGAGAGACGGAGGGACAGAGAAAGAGAGACAGAGAGACAGGGAGACAGAGGGATAGAGAAAGTGACAGAGAGAGAAAGAGAGAGAGAAAGATAGAGAGAGAGAGGTCTAATTCCCGTGCTCCTATTAGCCTATGGATCATTAGTCACTCAATAGCTATAGGAACAGGCTTTCTTAACTCGCCCAGAGCAGTCACCAACTCTGAAAATTTGTTTAACATTGCATCTGGAGTTTCCAAGTTATAGGTTACCGGGCAGATGGAAGAGAGACAGACTAACGGAAATGAGTTACAACTTTTTTCTTGACATAGTTGTCATCATCGTCATAGTCGCAATGTCTTAACAGACATGTTGTGAACTCGTAAAATGCATTAAGTCGGAGCTAGAGTATTGCTGACACGAATATATCAATAGTTTTGAGAACTGTAGCTCGCCATCGTTCGCGATTTACTGTCAGTTTAGCGGCGATCTTCATACTCATATCCAGCCACTGTTTCGTCGTATCCATCCAGCGTATAGGGGGACGGCCACGGCGCCGCCCACTCGGGGCGTGACCCTGAACTACAAGTTTCTCCATATTATCGCTTCTGTGTATATGTCCGAAGAATGTAAGCATTCTCGTCGACACAATGGAGGATAGTCTCTTTGGATTACCGAGCTCATCCAGTATGGAAACGTTAGTTCGATGGGCAGTGTAAGGAACTGTCAGCATTCTCCTCCACGTCCACATTTCAAAAGCATCTATGCGAGCTCGATCTGCCTTTTTAACAGTCCAAGTTTCCGAGGCATACAAAAATTTGGACAATACAAGAGACTGAACCAGCGACATTTTTGTAGCTTTAGTGATGTTATGGTCACGCCATATTTTAGTAAACTTTGCCATGGCCATACGTGCTTGTTTAATGCGCCGTCGAATCTCATTTTCACAGCTACACGAATTGTCGATCAAAAAACCGAGGTATACAAAACTTTGAACTACTTCACAACGGCCTATTGACTTTATTTCTCGATGATTATTATGCTCTCTATCTACGATCATAACCTTGGTCTTATTGTAGTTGTAAAACGATAAAAAAACCTCTATTGGCGTGGTAAGCAAACTTTTTTAGGGCTTACACAAGACAATACTGAAGATATTTCAATAATTTGACACTGTTCTATACGTTGCCTAGATAATTAATAGTTGAGCTGATCTATAAGCATTTCATTCTAGTAACGCCGTCTATGTGTCAGCCTACTAAACTACTGTCAACAGACGAAAAGAAAGCATTTTGTATCTAAACAAAGAACCATATTTCAAATGTCGCTTTCACCTTATTATTTCATCATTAATTTAACTCCCTCCAACAAAGGCCATGTATCGGTCCATATTTCTTCCCTATCACCAGAAATTCTCACGAAGGCGAAAACAGCCTTACAAAGGCGTTGTTTTTCGTCACTGGATAAGTTAATCCAGGAGGCTGGTGGCCAAAAAAGATGAAGATATCCCACACAAAACGATACAGTATTGTTTCGTAAGACTGGGGGAAGGAAGTCCTTTCTGACAATGATTGCTCCAGATAAATTTAAAAGGATATAAAAGGATTAAGCCGGGACAATGGGTTATAATTTCTGCTAAGTATAATTTCAGAAATATAATCCTCGCAAACTAAAACGGATAGCAGGAAAGTTTTAAAACGGTCTCGTTTTGAATTATGGTTGTTCTTAGTTCCCTTTGCGACGATTGTCTTCTATGGAGAGATGTTATTTTTTGAGTAGGTGAATTACTTTGGAACTTTTTGACAATTTAAAAAGTTTAATTGGTGGAAATAGTGTTTCAGTTAATAGGCACGAGATTTTATAACGGATGAAACCTTTTTTCCGCGATTAGCAATTTAACACAAAAAAATTGAATATTTGAAATACAATTATTTTTAAGGATGTGCCGACCAAAACTACCAATCTGTAACGAAGAAAAAGAAAATATCTATCTACCTATGTATAGGCAGGTATATTTTTGTTCACTGTTTCTTTGTTTATCTGTTTGTTGTTTGTTATATCTTGCAACACTGTATTTAGTAATGAAAATTGTTTGTTGTTCGTTTTTATACATTATTAAAATTGTTGACTATCTTCCAACACTCTGTAAGAGTCATACGGAGATAAAGAGTATTATTATTATTATTTTGCATGTCTTATTTTTTCTCGCATGGTTGCGGTAGTAACAAGTATTGACGGGCTGTGCCAAGTCAATATCTGATCTATTATTATTCTGAATTCAGGAAGGACCGTACAATGCTACAGGTCTTGAGGATTGACTTGACTTTTGGAAGGTTTTATGTAACTTTTCATCCAGGCCCAATTGTTGCAGGTGTGGCGTAAATGTATTTGGAGTAAGGCCTGAGACCATCATAATGAGGGGGACAATGGCAACTTTGTTTTGTTTCCATAGTCGTTTTATTTCTATGGCGAGATCGGTGTATTTAGATATCTTCCCAGCGTAGGTGTTTTGGATGTTCATATCATTGGTAATCCCAATATCTATTAAGTAGGTCACTTTGTCGGTCTTTGATTGGAAAACTATATCTGGCCTATTTGCTGGGATGGTTTTGTCTGTATGTATTTCAATGTCCCAGTATAGTTTGAATTGATTGTTTTCGAGTACTGAGGTCGGTGTGTAGTTATAATATGGATTTATGATTATTATTTATTATTAAAATGTATTTGTCAAATCGAGTACGTATCCTGCTTCTTACAGTTACCTTGCTCACTGTAACTTTGCTCTGTTGTGTGTAGCTAAAGCTAAAATGAGGGCGCTTTTCTATTCATAAGGATTTGCTACAGGTTAGTTCTTTAGAATCCCAGTTACCGCTGTAAATTCGGAACATTCAAAAAATGTGTGCAACAGAAAAGCTAATTTTATTTACATGCTCTAAGCCTTCGCCTTCTTTGTGAGTAAGGTCGCATGCGATTTTTAACAGCGCATAAGTACACTTTGCTCTAAAGCGAGGTAGCGTTGAAATCTTAATACGGCCAACAAACGTAGAGACTGACTAACAATGTATGAGTCCTGCTCTCAAACTGCAAGCACACTCTCCTACTCAGCTCCTTTGTAATGTAGGATGTTGATGACGTACGAATGCCTGAATAGTAACGACTCTTATAGGCCAGGCATAGTAGTAAAATTAGTACCTGTCACACGCATGCTGATTTCGACTGAAGCATGGCCGACTCTACACTAGGCCGGAGCCTTAGATGTGGCAACGTCGCTTAGCTGTCAAATAGTGGGCCGGTTACCGTGGTCCGAACGGCGGGAATTCCGCGGAAAATTTAAATTGTTTTATAGTTTCAGAATAATTATTACTCTTTATATGTATTAGAGTTCATCTCGGTTGATAAATTAAGAAAAATACTTTTTGAAAAAATAAGAATGGTGAAAAATGCCAGTAGTAACAGTGCAAAAATGTACATGTATTTAGATTTAGAGATTTTCCCTTCTGTTAGACATTTCTTATTTCCATTAGATTTCCTCTTTTTAGTTTTGTCAGTCTGTATTTTGTCTTGAGCTGTTTCAGTGTAATTATTAATAAAAATGTTTGCTACATTGACAACATTAATTCAAGCAGAATTTCACCAGTTTGGGGTTGATTACATGAACAAACGTATCTAAAACAAACTCATCTATATGTATATTGAAATATTCTTTTGCAATTTCCATTAAAACTGCTTTGTGCAATTGCCCAGAAACATACTTTTACACCTATTGGCCTGAAATCAAAATTTTAACAATACCTATTGTGAATAAGGACTGTAATTTGAGCTGTATACTCTGATGGAAGGGTTACGCCTACCAATTATAAGCTGTATGTATTTAATGTACCTATCAAATATTTTTGTCCTTCATGTTCTACCTATAATTTTTGTAATGACAAGAACATTTATACAGGCTGATATTTCATCAATTTGTAAAACAATGTACTTCTCTGAGAATAATAAACCCTCTGAAACAGTTTTAATGTAAGTCATATTTTCTGTCAGGTGCAATTTTTAAAGAACTGCAAAGTTTTAAGGAATATTTAGGATGGTTGTAAAATTGGCAACTTATTCTCTCTCACAAAATTGTAAACTTTCTTTGGCTGGACATAGAAAAAAAGGTTTTGACATTAAATCCACAGAAAACCTATTTGAAAATAGTGTGCCAAAATATTTTCTATTTGAGACCAACAGGATATTCTTAATGTCAGTGGTAAAATCTAACTCAAACTCTTTCTCCTTGAAGAGTCACTATGGT
This sequence comes from Callosobruchus maculatus, assembly GCA_951848785.1. Classification (NCBI taxonomy): domain Eukaryota; kingdom Metazoa; phylum Arthropoda; class Insecta; order Coleoptera; family Chrysomelidae; genus Callosobruchus; species Callosobruchus maculatus. Next base: position 12,544,541 of record CATOUR010000003.1, on the reverse strand, counting down.
CAACTTTTGATAGGATCCTGCAGTGATACGTTCACTGTACTATTTCTCTACCAAACATCCTTGGCATGGACGTTATCATTATATCCTAACGTTACCGTAACAATATCATTATATCCTAACGTTACCGTAACAATAATGAGGAAAGCTACGGAGGCCTTACGCTACGCTCAGGCTGTTTGGGGAATCCCGTTAAATCTCTTTTTAAAAATTGGTTTATAATCCGGTTAGAATCCGGGAGGTTAATTTAATGAACTCTTTCCCTGCCGCTTTCGCTCGTTGCTCTTTTGTTTTATTACCGTCCCCGCCAGATACTGCTTGCTCTTGTCATTAACGTTTAATACTGTCTCTCCCTTTTTTTTTGTCTTTTTTTTTTTCGAGAGAAATGGAGCATATGGGTAGAGATTTCGGAAGGCAAGATAATATTTGTGTTCTTGCAGTTTTCTTACTAAGGGAAATGAAGGAAAAACATTTTTTGGGTTCAGCGACATTTTTTAGTTTACCGAAAAAGATCTGATATCTTTATATTTCGCGCCCTATCAGGATGAAACCTTGTTTTCTGAATAACTTGTAATATTTGTCATTATTTCATAATTATTGTTAATCAACTTTGGAGAAAAATGAGACTTGTCAAATTATTTTGTGCCTTTCTTTATTCCATGGTACACGCTAGAGTATTTTGCATCATTTTTTATTCAATTATTTTCTACTCGATTTTTGGTTCAATTTAAGCTTTTTAAACAATTTTTTCTACGATACTAGCCAACCTGTATTCTTTAAGGAATAGAACCAAATCTTGTACAAGGATTTGTGTGACATATTTACAGCTTTGTTATTAGTGTCTATATACTTTTTTTATAACTGAGCAGACCGCGTAGGCAGAGCCTAAATACCAGAGTACCGCGGCTGCTGTAAAGGGGTTATTTTAGGGGAAATTTGTTAACGCGGGATTTCAATGGGCCAACACCCGCAGGCCCAATAAATCCATCTCCTGGCAGTCCATTCCAAGCCTTGGACACCCTGGGAATAAATGAGCGGTTGTACTGCTCGGTTCTTGATTTATGAAGAACCACCGTCTTAGGATGAGATGCCACGCTCGCGCGGGTGCATCTGATAGGAGCGGTGAACGGCGGAAATATAGAGGATAGCTCAGAGGAGTAGATTCCGTTTGAATATCGGTATAAGAGTGAGAGGTCACCAACAACACGCCGGTGAGAAAGTGGCTGGAGGTGGCGCGTTAAGGCCGGGTCGCCAATTAGTCGAATTGCCCTTCTCTGGACGGCATCTGGTAAAGACAGGGTAGCAGGGGCAGCAGCTTTCCAGACATGAGAGCAATACTCCAGGCCAGGTCTTATCTGGGCTTTATACAGCGTGAGGAGGTTACATGGTGAGAAGTACTTTCTGGCGCTAAATAGGTACCCAAGCTTTTTACCAGCAGCTGTTGCAATTGATGCAACGTGTGCGTGCCAGATCACATCTTTAATTTTCATAAAAGCAGGTCTCTGATATTGGCCTTAATTTTTTTTACGCGATTTGTGCTACAATAAAAAATTATGAAAACAAACCTGATGACTATTTGAAACAGTCTGAATTTTGGCTGTTTTTGTTTGTCGCAGATTTGCAAAACAAATCGATAAATTTCTATTGACGTATTGTATGCTAATGATCCGTTTTGAATTTCATAGTCTTAAAATGCACCTATTTGGCATAAAAATTCTGTGGTGCCTTCAAAACAATTATATTGTGCTATTCAATCGATATCTCAATATACGAGATGTAATAAAGTATCTGAGATGGGCCTATTAGAAATCTATAAGCCGAAACTTTCCAGCCATATATATCTGGATGCTTTTAGGAGACTCTGTGTTCGACCAACTTGAAAAAAATAATTGCCGAAGTTCCTCCTAACCTCCAAAAGAAAGAGAAAAACAAGACTACAACTTATTTCCTCTTCTCAGTCTTCTTCCAACTTTACTTGTAGTGCAGTCTCTGTAGTACTAGAGAAATTCTCTGAATTCTTAAATGAATGAAAGTATATTTCTGGCTGATTCCTCTATTGAATTGAGCTACCAAAACCGATATTTTATGTATGGTAATGCAATATATTGTAGCTCTATAAGAAATTTAAGATTGACAAACAAAGATGTATAGAAAACTAAAGATAAAGGCAGGAACTATGGATCCGGATACGATAGTCATTGGATCAATATACAGCAACCTTAATTTTTTCAACATACAAATTGGTGTACATAGAATTAGCGACTCGTTGACGTAAATTTAATGTTGACGTTTGTTGATTTTATGCAATTTTTTATGAATATCACTAATTAGTTTTGTCCAGAATCGAAAATTAACATCCTAAGTAAATCACAAAGGTATGTATAACCGTCGTAATTTGAACAGAAATGAATGAAGTGAAATGGCATCGATTTTTTTGTGATTCCTCTATTGCAGCAATTATTTTATATAAGGGGTCCTAAAAATGTTTGTTAGCAACTAAACAGGAATATAAATTGAGTTTCCTTCATTGCAATTAAAAAAAGAACGCAAAAAGAACGTTAGTGAAATTTTACTCCTTACAGTGATAGATTAGATGTATACAGCTGAGTGATTTGCAAACATTATCTGATTTTTGTTGTGATGAAACTATCCAATGAAAAATATTTATTTCACTATATTCAAAATATTCTCATTTTTATTTTTTCTGTTACAGGTATGTTCATAACTCTACACCTGGAACTTAACGGTAAGCTTCAAACTTGACTTTGTTACTGATTTTTTGTTATGCATTAAGAAAAAACGAATTACTAATTTACACATATAGTTATGTGGAGAAGCAGAATGCCAATAGCAGCTGCCCATTTGGCAGTATTGTTTAGTACATAAAAACCAACACTATAAAACCTAGGCACATCCAAAAACACCTATTTTTTGTACCAAAGATACAGAGATAGCTACTGCTATATTAAAATACATATAGATAATATAAGTATACAGAAATATGGCATATAACTCCAGGTACTCAGATACTGTACCTTTTTATGTCTCGTGATTAGTCCTAGTTGGTCAAATAGGAAAAATTCACTTGGTGTCAGATCAGGAACGTATGGTGCTATGGGCTATATAGATGACCGACGCGCACTGACTGGTACTCACACAGAGGTTCAAACCACCACCCATCTCAGCGCTAAGCCTTAGAACTTTGGCAGAACGGGTAAGAAAAATGTGCAAACCAGGGGAACTCGACACCAAAGTGGAACACCTAAAAAAGGAAATAAGGATAACAATGAGAAGAAATGGACAAACCAACCTCCTGAACATCTAGCAAAAGCAGTTTGCCTGGAACAGCAGACATAATAGGAAAAATAATACAAAACGAAAATGTCAAGACCACGAGAAAGATACAGGAGCATTTGAGAACGGTCAAAGTAGTCTAAGATCCGAATATAAGACGACCTTCACCGAACTGGTTAATGGATGAAAAGCATTTTATATTAAATTTAATATGTTAAAAAACATATCGCGAGTGGGTTGGCTGAAAAATTTCAGTCCAGGATATGATTAAGTAAATAATGAAAAATTATTTTTTTAAACATTTCAGTGGTTTGGTTAATAGACAAATCACATACCAATCGAAAGTATGAAGCCCATAGAATATGCAAACGTTAGGTTGGCTACGTTTTTCCCGTCCCAACTATAGGGTAGGCAGGTATAAACAGGTACATCAATAATAGTAATTTGCACCGGTGTGGTTAATGCATGAAACTTATATCAAAATAAAGATAATTTTATTGCAAACATGTCGATATAGGGTTGTCTGCAAAAAATCAGTCTGGAATTCCGGTTGTCGAATTTTAAAGATCAAAATATTGCTGCCAGTGAATACGTGCGCCAGAGAGGTCCGAGCGTACTATCCCGTGTATTAACAAAGGACGCAGCATAGCAGCTGCGTGTAGCTCGGCCATTGAATGAAAGAGAGTGCGCATGTCATGTGTCCGTGAAATTGAAAAGGATAGCGATACACTTGCGAAGGCTGTGCAATATTTTGGAGCACTAATAATTTATTAATATTAAGTTATTAAGCTATTAAGTAATAAAAGATATATGGAATGTGTAACTTTCATAAAACCAAAATATATGAATGTCATAAATATTTTTTTCATAATTAATAACTTGCATATGTGTGTATATATTGCATGTGATATTAAAATATATTCATATTTTTTAAATCAAAAAGTGATAGTGATACATATATAATACTTATCTCAAAAATTGTGTTTGTTCTATCAGCTGCGTAAATAAAAACCAAAAAAGCAAAAGTTCAAAGTTATCAAAAAACTAAAACGAATAAAGCAATAGGTATTTTGATCTTTAAAAATCGACAACCGGAATTCCAGACTGATTTTTTCCAGACAACCCTATATCGACGTATTTGCAATGAAATTATCTTTATTTTAATATAAGTTTCATGCATTAACCACACCGGTGCAAATTACTATTATTGATGTACCTGCCTATACCTGCCTACCCTAATAGTTGGGACGGGAAAAACGTAGCCAACCTAACGTTTGCATATTCTATGGGCCACATACTTTCGATTGGTATGTGATTTGTCTATTAACCACACCAGTGAAATGTTCAAAAAAATTAATTTTTCAATATTTAATTAATCATATCCTGGACTGAAATTTTTCAGCCAACCCACTCGCGATATGTTTTTTAACATACTAAATTTAGTATAAAATGCTTTTCATTCATTAACCACTTCGGTGGAGGTCGTCTAATATTCGGATCTTCTACTAAAGATAAAAGAGACCCACTCACAATACCGGAGGTTTATGGGTTTAAGAATTGCAGTACGCTCGACTAGGTTATAGAGACACGGAATTAGACCATAGGATCAAATTTGACGAAACGCAAGGTCTTGCCTCAATGTCTTCATACTATGCCAGAATCCACAGAGAACCCATGAAAATACAAAAAATAGCAATAATTTCAATGGTAAAGTAGAAATACAGAAAGTCAACCGGACATGGTTACCCATCCTAAAGGACCTGAAGACACTGCCATATCGCAAGTGGGCGGGGCTAACAGCGCTTGATGGTTGAACCACGTCACCGTTAACAGGTATAAATACAGGTGCAGATCCACCAGCCGTCAGTATTTTGGAAGTCGCCGAAGTGAAATAGCTTCTGAAGATGCCATCCACTCGTGGTGGCGAAACGTCAAGCCTCAACGCTAAACAAACCCAAGAATCACAATTGTATCAACTAAAACTCTTATGGATTCCATTCTAGCAACGCAAACTGTCCAGCCCAACTGTCAGCTCAAACGAATTTGAGTTTTATAAAATCCACTGCACAGATCCGAGCAGTAAAATCCACCGATCTCGAAAAATGGAGTACCTATAATGCCTGTGTCATTATCGATTTGCCATTACCTTACTATTTTATTGGCGTCTGCATTTGACTGTCCTTTGTAAGGGAGAGAAGAACTATTGCCGCCGCCCTAAAATACTTATCTGAAATGTATGCACCCGTTCTCAGAGAAGGAGAAGGGATTACTTAAACGATTCCTAATCCGGGACTTACCGGTAATATCCCGGGAGGTAGAGCATCCTTGCAAGAATTTAATTTTGCTTTATGGAAGGAGGGAAGTGAAGATAAGAAGCCATTGGTGTAGTCTGGGGGTGTTAACCTTATCCATCGAACAAACGGAATAACCATGCACAATATATGTAAATTTTTACTGTATGGTCAAGGGTTATATGCACACCCTCTACAAAACTGCATACTGAGAGCAGTGATGTTATTATAAACAGAAAAATTAAGTTCGATTTAACCGAGTAAAGCCCCAAAATATCGGTTTGAAATAATTTTTTACTCCTTTTCTTCAGTGGACAGACTATAATACACGGTGAAAGAGAGACCACGTAAGTCTAAAAAGGTGGTTTCTTAAGTGTCAGTGCTGTCTGGGCGTTTTAGAGAAGTTGGTTTGTACAGGGAGTAGCTTTTTTTCCAGAGGCTAGTCCTAGAACATAACAATAGAGTATTTATTTAAAAGTATTCAACAACTAGACTCCATCGTACTCTTTTTACCATTTATGTATAGTCTCATTATATCCGTCTATGTTCTAGATTTCCACAATTTCCACCCCTAACTTAACTGATATACGAGGGTTGCTCTATACCTCCGTCAATCCACCAGTACGCAGACAGCTGTTTCACGCTTATTTGCGATCATCAGTGCGCCATAGGTCGACTGACGGAAATGGAGAGCATCAGAACTTTCATGTCTACGAGACATGTGAAACATGTGTTGGCAAGAGGCAGAAAGTTCTGCCGGTGCGCCATCTGGTACCCGAAGGTAACGGCAACCAAAGAGAGACGCTACTAACAGCAGTAAACTCTTTGGTGGAACGACACGGCTCGCTCGCTTTTGCCACCAGAGGCACGGGTTTTGTACGCAAGCAGCGTATTAAAGCCGATATACGAGGGCTATACCTCCGTCAATCCACCAGTACGCAGATAGCTGTTTCACGCTTATTAGCTATCATCAGTGCGCCATAGGTCGATTGACGGAAATAGAGAGCATCAATTCCTCATGTCTACCAGACATGTGAAGCATGCTGTAGCAAGTGACAGAAGGTTCTGCCGGTGCGCCGTCTGGTACCCGAAGGTAAAGGCAAACCAAGGAAATCGCTGCACAGCAGTACAGATTTGTTGGTGGGACGCCACGGTGCGTCCGCTTGGCCACCAGAGAGCACGGGTTTTTTATACACTGCTGCGTAAATAAATGCTTATTATATCGCCTGTCAGACGACATAGCAGGAGCAGCTATCTAAACAACCATGTACCCTGACGGCTTTTGTCTGATACCATCGTATCGAACACTCCTGAAAATGTGACAATACTGCTTATTAATATAGTAAGGGGCGAGGGTGCCGTGACTATCGGACATAAAGGCGGCCTTATCATCTGCTGACATGCCGCATTAAATAAAGATATCATGTATAATGCATAAATATATCAGTGATCAGACGAGACAAAGACCCTGGCTGTAGTGGCGGTCATAAAACGGCCGAAACAAATTATTTTTCCACGCCCAATCTCATCCATAATGTTTTATAGACATGTTCATGGGTGGGACACCCATACTTCTTTTCTTGACGAGGCTTGAAGAAGAACTGGTGAAGGAACCTCAAAGGATTTCTGATCACGGCGTGAAAGCATCATTTTTTTGCTAAATATTGATCACATGGGGTACCTAGACTACATTAGATTAAATTAGGTTTAGATGTTTATGCGGATTCCAATGGGCCTCCCTGTAGCTGCATACCAAGCGTCAGCAACAGCTCGCGTGGATCGCATTCTGTTTCTAAGGGCTAGCAGTTGTAGATGACGATCTTGCCGGGCTGTAGTTTAACCGGAAGTACCGTCAACTTTTTTAATTTAAATGGGTCACCCTGTATATTTTTGCATATTTTAATTCATCTTTTTTTCCGAATACGTCCATGGTGGGTTTAGCATTAGTTTCTGTAAAAACGGGAAAGATAAAGCTTCTTTATCATTTCAGGTGTTTAAAATACCGGTCATTCAAAGTCGGTTTTGGCGATTGCGTGAGAACTCACAAAGAAGTGTGTCAACTTTTGATGATTTTCGTCCAGACAGTGGTTCTATAACACGTTTGACGGTGACTAAAAAAAAAAATTCAAAAAAATTACCTCAAACGGGAAGACCGCAATTTTTTTAAGAAACAAATACTAAACCCACTATGAACGTATTCGGAAAATAAAGATGAATTAAAATCTGCAAAAATATACAGGGTGTCCCATTTAAATTAAAAAAGTTGACGGTACTTCCGGTTAAACCGGAAGTACATTAACAGCTAACATAATGTCTTCGGATGCATTAGACGTCACTACACTTGCCTGCAAATTTTCAGCGATATCACTCTTTCCGTTCCAAAGTTATTTGCTTGGTTCCATACTTTATCCCAACCCTGTATAACCAACTAGTCTCTCTCCACGTTTGCAACCGACATCATCGTTTTTGCATTGGCGAAAAGCCATGGTTTGTTTTTACATGTCTCAAGTTTTTGGAGCTGTCAAGTAGGTAAATAGCGTCTCAATGAACAAAAAGTGTGACATGTGTACTAGAGATCATCATCATAGTCACAATGTCTTAACAGACATGTTGTGAACTCGTAAAATGCATTTAGACATTTTACGAGTTTCTCTTGGGATATCTTTAAGATTTTTAATGCAGTAGTTTCCCATTTGCTTTCTGCATCCTCATGCCGTTGACCAGATGGTATCTACTGGTTCATCCGCCTTTAGGGGCAATTTCTCACCCCAAGGACAAGAAGGTCCTGACTCTTCTCAACTCGTCCACCCGAAGCTGTTGGTTGAGAAGAGGTTACTGTTGATACCGACAGTAGTTCGGTGTTCCTTTTAGTCGCCTTTTACGACACGCAGGATATACGATGGGAGATATTCTAACTCGCCCTCACACGGGCGGTACTAGAGATGGTTCATGCAAATATCCTTTTTTTTCTAGGTGTTCGGATTTCACTTGCGAGTTGTGCATAAAATACTTATAACTACTGTTAAATACGTCCAACGACTCTTACCTGTGAATTGATAATAATACTACTTAGAATGTAAGAATTGTGTCCATACTTACTGCTGTCGTATCTAATTTTTACATAATCGGAAATGAAAATGTGCATTATCAAAGAAGTTTTTCGCAATAATTTGAGAGGAAAAAAGTAGCGCTAAGAGTGAAATCTTCAGTCCCGAACATCCATCTTGAATCCATATAAATCCTTTTTTGTATCCTCTCCTAACCATTATGCATCTCTTCCAGAAAGGAGTTTCTTTCTCTATCCGCTAAATAAATGGTTCTAAGCATAAATCTACTGCCAAATTTTTATCTGCTCGTCGTAAAAAGGAGCGACTTCGGATCCGTTAAGGCCCGTAAAAAACATTACGAATTTGACGCAGTGTAAAATACAAATAGAATGGCAAGAAGCTCCCTGGGTTTATCGGTGATTAATGTTCCCTTTGACGGCACCGAAATCTGCGCTACTTGCCAATATCAATCTTCTTTTTCCGGGTTCCAGGAGAAGAGTATCTGGATTGCTAGGAGACGTTTATATTCAGTCTACTGTCAAGTAGGTATCTGGGGGTATACCTACACACAGAAAATTCTGTCGTTCTGTCAAAGACTTACGCTTGGATTCAATGGGACGTTACACTCAGCATTCCTCAAATACAGCGATGTTTTATCCAATGGAAAGTGTATAGTTGGTAACGCATTATATCGTATTGTCGATTACAAGAACTACAAGATGTCATTGGATTCCAATGAATAATTCAATCGCAGCCTGTCTTTGAATCGAATCTGTGTTTGGTAATTGATTCTAAACTACTTTCTTTTTCTTAGACCAACAGATTTTATTGCGAGGACAGCTGATTGATTCGCTTAGATGTTTAATTATGTGATTTTGTATGGAGTTGTAAGGAGCATAATATAAGAATTAGACATAAGCCTGCACCAGTTGTTGCATTTTTACCTAAAATATAACTGTCTGACTAATCTAAATGCCTACATTCAAATGTGGGTGTTAGCTCTTCTAAGTCCCAATTTCTCAGTAGGCCCTCCATTTAATATATAACTGGATACATTTAAATCACATAATTGCTGATACAATACGCAAAAACACGAGATGACACAACACGGATAACACCGAAACAACACAACGGAACAACCGTCCATGTTGGCGGGTTCGCGGCGATAGTAACACTAAGATAATCCCCCTCTTCTTTATTCTTACCTTCATTGAATCGGGACATAAGTCCTGTGGAACACTGATTATAGTTCAGCGAACGACAAGGGCCATTGAAACAAAATTAATTTTTATCAGATGAATTATTGCGAACTGCTGTTGCAGTAATAATTTTTGTACATTGAATAGATTGTATACTTTGTTTAAATGAAGCATAGGGTAAATTTCGAAAACAAAAGGATGTTTTGATTGCATTATATGTCAATACTGGTATTAGAAGGATTATACATATCGTTAGAACGAATATATAATTATTCTGAATTTATTGACGTACCTTTGATTATTTCGAATATAAGGATTGAATTATTTCAATGACATGGATTTGAAACAACTGTAAATATATTTAAAGCGATGGAAAAACATCCAAGTACTAACAATTAATTGGAAACGCACATTTTTTTCTGTGTAGAATGTTCATATAGACATGTGTCCTACAGGTTCTTCTTTTTCAAGATACAGGGTGTCAAAGTTTGGAAAAAATAGATTTTCATTAACTTCATAGAGACCATTCAGCCGATTTTTTTGTAATTTAGCACTGCTATTCACTGAAATAAGACGCTAAGTCACCACCAAGTAGAAGATAATGATTATGTCCATTGGCGTCTCAGGGGGCAGTCCCATGAATAATATTAGAAAAAAAAGTTCCTTTTTAGATTGAACAGATACAAATGCAACTTTTTTGTCTTTTGATGTTTTTTCGTATCTCACTTTGTTTTCCAGAAAAAGAAAACCACTTCACAGTAATTTTTTTTTTGAGGGGCTGTGATGCGGTTTTTATTTTTTTACTCGAAAACAAAGAGAGATACAAAGAGACAGAGATAGACAAAAAAGTTCTTTTCATCTGGTACATCGAAATATACATGTTTAATTTTTTAAGTGCATTTTTTTCCAAACTTTGAAAACTCTTGAAAACCAGACTGTTTACGACACATCATGTTTATATCAACTTTTCTACTCAAATTTGGACAGAATTGCACGCTTGACATTACGTGCTATCATTAAGTAACATCCTCTAGGTCTATGATCTATGATCTCAGACATCCAGAGAGATAGACCAATCTGGAGCACTGAAACTTATAGACTGGAGACTGGTAAACGTCTGAAAGATTCAATACTGTAATCTGATCAAAAAGTGCTTAAGCGAGCACCAAGTTCAGAAAAACGATCAGTAAGACTTTGAGAAGAAGTGACTTAGTCTACACGGTAGATTATTTTTTTTCATTCAGTTCTACATTCTTTATTTCAATATTATAATACCTCAATAATTTTTCTTACTCTGTCCAACGGTTTTTCATTCGAACTCACTTTGTTTAGCTCTGTGAAACATTTTACTAAATGTAAAGATTTTATACCCGGTTTTCTATTTCGTGCCTTGTTTGATTTGTGTCTGGTATGTTTGGTTATAATATTTACATTTTATTGTTTCCTTTTTCTGTCTTGTCTTATATCAAAACACTATGGAATTACAAGACAATGAGATGTATATGTAAATATAAATTGTGAAGTTTTGGCGTTACCATTATTAAATTATACCAAATTCGTTTCTTGCATCATGAATTTTCATTGTAGACTATTTTGTTTACTACCATCTATTTGAGAGACCGATAATTATTCTTCAGGTAAATCGCCAAAAACAATCTGAGTAAGGAAAGATTTGGTGTGTTTTTACGATTTTTGTCCTGCTTAAATCAATTACTGGTAGTTGGCGTTGGTTGGTTCATTTTTACATTTACCGATGGTTAGAGTTTTTTTGTATAGTCCGTTTTTGTTTCCTAGAAGGTTTCGTCGTTTGGAATATTAGTTAAATATCATTTTCACTGTCGTTTAGAATACCGCAAATGTTTTAGTAGGCAATTTTTACATCACTACCAGCAATTTCAGTTGAAGTTTCTATAGTGGTTTTTGGGAAATTGCAAGGACCTGGTATGCTAAGCCGATTATCCAGGAATAGTATATGGTCTTTGAGGCCATACTCACATCTGCTAATAAATCTGCACTCAATATACCAGTGAAACCTTCGTTGAAAAGGGCAATCATTAGCTACATCTAAAGGTAAAAGACGTCATGTCATTTGATTCTCTTACAGTAGCTTCCACAGTATTTAAAATTTGGAACCACGTTTTAGAGTGACTGGCAAAACCGTTGCATACACACGTAAAAAGCCACATCAAAAGTCAAATATTTGAGCAAGGCATTATGTGGATACAGTCATATAATCCATCCGTAAATATTTAGCAGGCTTTTCGAGGTGTAGATTACAGAGCAGACAAAAATGCGGTTCATACTTTCGTGGAATTTTTACATGTCATCCTTGCGTCAAGTCATCATCAGGTAAGGTGACGGATGTGGGTTATGTCTCAACGGATCTAGCAAATATGGGCTAGTTATGCACACACTGCTTTCTTGTCTGTCATGCCAAGCTGTATTATCTCAACGCATAGAAAATATTTTGTACTTAGAGGCGATTTATCGCTAAAACATTTGAAGAGCAGATTTTCAAAATGCATTTTCTCCAAATTTTCCAAATTTGAGATAGAGGTGGTATTCCTATGATCAAATACTTACTATTTATGGACAAGAATGAGACAAAATGCATTTAGTCTCGGTGCTATTAAATAAGGAATCATACCTAGACATACAAACTGATTTCAGTCCAGTCACATAGTACTTTCAAAGGGTATTTCCCCATCAAAATGCATTTGCAAATGCAATGTGGCCAATCAGGCTAAGATATTTCCAACATAGCGGCTTACCTTGTTCAAATCCACTTTGTATTTATTTTATCATTTTATCCAACGAAACTTCAAACTTCAAAAAAAATAACAAAAATAACTTCCAAAGCAGTATTCATGAAATAACGACCTGTCAGCTGTTTCTCTATTCACCCAAGCTGATTCTTGTCACCCGCCAGTGCTACCTTTCATTGGAAACGCGTAATCTTTACTAAGGGCAAATGGCCACATTATAGCGTTTTAGGCAAGTTATTATCATTGATACTTACCGAAGACTTCAATGATTTTATCAACATTATTGGAGTCTTTTTCTAAAAGAATTATAAATTTACAAAATAAAAATGCAAAAAACAAACATTTTGTAGAATGGCAATTATCTTGTTATGTTATGTTATGTTTTACAAATATTTTGTGAAAAATTGAAATACTTGTATTTTGTCTTAAAATGTTCAAGCATTTTTACAAAATTTAGCTAATCTACGAAACTATCGTATTTTTGTTAAACGTTACTGGGGTTTTACAATAAGACATCGGAAAGTCGCTCCAATAGTGCTTGTAATTCTTTTTTAAAAATACCCACGTTTTTTTCACTGCACCCCCCCCCCCATCATTATATTATCCCAAACGATTTTTTCTTTCGCTATGATTTGGTTTCTCTGTTCTAGATTTTGCTTCTCCTGAAAATTTGTAATAATCGACAAAATGCAATTTGGAAGTCTTTAAGTAAGCGCTGTAAAAGGCTAGGTTGAAGCATCCATTCATCCACGTAGCAGACAATTTTTAAATGATCTGGGTACATGAACCGAAAGTTTTTTTTTATCATTACAACCATAAGTTGAAGTCCCAAAGTATACAATGGAAGCATAAAGGCACCGCAAAAGAATAAAACTGTATAGAGTATCGTATGAGCAAAGTATGTCGAAAGGAATGACCGTTGCCCTTGGAGATGCTATTTACATTTGTGGAGAGTGAGTGAGACAGAGAGAAAGGTGTGCGACACCCAAAGTGTTCCAGCTGTTACAAATAGTGCAGCTAACAATAGAACGGAGAGATGCATTCGTTTGCGTCACTCAGAAGGTGACGTTTCAGGCTAATACTCCGCTGCGTAAAACTAATTGCCACCGAAGGAAATATTGCTGTGTTGATGTAGCCAGATTTGCTTAGTCTGAAGGTTTTTGTCAAAAAAATACAGAACATTATAACTCCCTGCATTTCCTATTCCCATTTTACACGTTTTAAAAATTTCTAAAAACATGAGAAAGCGAGAAAACCTGAGAAGCATAGAAACAAAACATTTTTGATCTCTCTGTGATCCAAAAAGAACAGCTTTCCATCTTGGTCGCAGACATAACTCATTGTGAACATTAGCTTGTATTGAATGCATTTTTTTATGGTGTGTACATTACAAAACCTCAGAAAAACATCCTAAATTCGCAACTACAATACTTGCACCCGCTACTAGCGTGAAAAGTTAAAAAAAATTGAAAACGTGTCACTAAACAAATTATACCATCCTCTTATAGATATTTTTCTTGAAATCACAGGTTATTATTGCAAATTCATTTCTGTCATATCATTTTATGTATGCATGAAGATGCCTAAAGAGAGGATAACCATACTTTTATGCAAAATACTGTTGGTTGAACGATAAAAATTCTGCAGGTGTCTTTTCCGAAATTAGCAAGTTGTTTACACGGAGGTGTATTCATTTTCAGCAAATAGGGGCATAGTCAAAATGAGGCATTCACCTGCAGTGCCTAATTGTATGCAAAAAAGCCATGTGAAGTTCATACAAATGGCTTGTAATCACGTACATGTACCCTCATAACAACAACTCGAACTTTACGGTAACTCAGTTTTGTGTTCAATAATATATTTACTTGCTTGCAGTACTATTTTTCTTACCTTTAACTTGAGGGGCCTGGATACACACAATTATACATACGTATTTGCCATGTAAAACACGGACTCACAATTTCTCGCATAACTCACTCTATTTTCAAACTACATATATAATATTTCAGAAGGCGATAGTTAAGACCTTAATGAATGACAACTATTTTCGATTTTCTCAAAAAAGTTTTTTAATGTGCAAAAAAACTCGCAATGCAAAATCATACATTCTATAAATGCCTGTAATTTAACAACCAAACACGATATCAAAAAAAGGCTATATAGTTGCACAAGCGCAAGCTTTCTTCTTCAATTTGCTTTTTGAGTCATTACTGTAAGTTTAAAGGTAACTTCAGGAGCTTGGAAATGCGAAATTTATTTTTATAGTGACCTTTGGACCTTTTGACCTTACCTTTGGATTTTTGGACTTATCTGCCTTAGACACACACACACTGGAGAAAGGGAATAGGTGGCCTCGCCTCCTCGCTAAAACGTGAATACGTCTTTTCTTTGATTCTCAATTTCGCGCGCTATACCCTAGACCCTTAAGAGATATTATTTTCTCAGTCAAGTAATCATAAGGCAAAACACTTGCTAGAATTCCCTGTTTTCTGAATACCTCAATATTCCCATACGATGCTGTCTCAGTATATAACCCCATGCGAATAGTTTTTTGTTTATATCATCGCCTGCTAGTTTGTTTATAAGTACTACAATTGAGAAACGCCGATTTTGTTGAAAATTTGAAATTATAATTACTATGTATCATTATATCATTAGAAAGGCTGTCAAATTCTACATTCGATCATATAAAAAAATAAGGCATTCCTATTCGAAAAAATCAACTTAACTGCAATTGAAGTAAATCAATCGATTTGAAAAGTAGAAAAATAATACAAATTTTATCGTCTAACCTGAGCCGACGCATTTCATTCTTGTGCCATGTGATTACATGGTAAAGTCACAGCCTTCTAGGTGCTATGATCGCTGCGATATTCAATCTTTTTCTAATAGGTATATCTACTTATTCCAAAAATAGTTATTTGCACCTAAACTAAAAGTCTGACCATACATACAGTCACACCAGAGTTGACTCAGGAATTTAAATATGGAGTGATATAGGGTGTTTCATTTAAAAAACACAACTTTGATATGTCACGCTTTTATTAGACACCCTGTATAAAAACCACGACGGCGCATTCAACAGGCACGTGTAACAGAGCTTACTAAAATATGGAGTGACTATAATATCACTAAAGCTACCAAAATGTCGCTGGTTCAGTCTCTTGTTTTCTCTATATTTTTGTATGCCCCGAAAATTTGGACTGTTAGAAAGGCAGATCAAGCTCGCATAGATGCTTTCGAAATGTGGACCTGGAGGAGAATTCTGAGAGTCTCTTATACCGCCCATCGAACTAACGTTTCCATACTGGATGAGCTCAGTAATCCAAAGAGACTATCCTCCATTGTGTCGACGAGAATGCTTACATGCTTCGGACATATCCATAGAAGCGAGAATATGGAGAAACTTGTAGTTCAGGGTCATGCCCCGAGTGGGTGGCGCCGTGGCCGTTACCCCACACGCTGGATACGACGAAACGGTTGCTGGATATAAGTATCAAGAGCGCCACTGAACTGATAGTACATCGCGAACGCTGGCGAGCTACAATTGATAATATTCGTGTCGGCAATACTCTAGCTCCGACTTAATGCATTTTACGAGTTCGCAACATGTCTGTTAAAGCATTGTGACTATGATGATGATAAAAACCATTATTTTTAAAATTTAATCCAACTTGACATAGATGGATTCACATAGTTATTTTTCTAAAAGGAGATATCGTTTAGTCACAAGAGTCTGGGGCGCTGAGCTTGACTCATCCTGTACATATACTGATATTTCATAATATAAGGCATACAGGTATTTCTTTTTCTTTGTCATGAATTCCCCAATTGCTGACATTTCTCAGATATTGCGCAGGTCCGCCACTGGATCAACTTACGCGTCACTTCAATACCCTTTTAGATTGCTAGTTCATAGCTCCGGAAAAACTATGTGCGGTGTGGGATATTGAAAGGGGTATTTCTTCGAATCCTTCCACTGTTCTTTCTTGCACAAATACCGACAGAATGCCAGTTGGGAAGCGCTAGACTGGAAAATAAAAATAAGAGGATCTCCCCCGATTGCTCAAGCACTATTGAAAGTTTACTTCGGGGTCTTTCAGGGATTACCAGATTTTTGGTCTTCCGGGTATCCATGTTTTCAGTCCCGTTTTTACACTTAATTCAAGTCTTTTCGTTAAAATAATGCATCTACTGTTGTTACTAGTTCATTACAGAGTTTCGTATTTTTTTTTTTTTTTTGGAAATAAGGCATCGACTGCATGGTCATTAGCCATATATCTTTTATATCAACTATTTTGTACTGAGTGATTTATAATGTTAGGTAATGAGCTTATGTTCGTTGGTTTATCGGAGGTCTTACAGTTTGAAAAAGAGTCCAGTTATTTTAAGGAAGGTGATTAATTTTCTTATTTCAGTCGGAACGGTGGTTGAAATATTCAGATCATTCGGTAGTCGCATCATGTTCCTTAAGTTTGTGTATAACTGACAATCATAGAAGATGTGCCTTATTGTAAGGGTGACTTGACACTGTTCACATATAGGAGGGTTCTGACCTAGAAGTAGGTATGATGAGGTAAGGTGGGTGTGACCTATTCTGATTCGAGATATTATCACCTGCTCTCTGCGTTGGAGTGAGGTGCCTTTATGTTTGCTATTCTTAACCGAATTACATATCTGACGAAGTTTGTTATTGGTGTCTCTGTACCATTCATCTTGCCAACAGTCTTGCATTTTGTTTTTAAGGAAACACTTTAGGTCATCTGCTCTGACTACTCGACGTGTAGATGAACTCCTTGGTGCACTACGAGCTGCTCTATCAGCTTGTTGGTTGCCAGCTATTCCAATATGTCCCGGTGTCCAAATGAATATAACAAGCTTACCTTGCTGTCGCAGGCTGTGGTGGAGTTGTAGAGCTTTCTGTACCAAGGGGTCGGTGTTAAAAATATTTAGAGATTTGTTTATGGTTATATTATTTATTTATCAAAGGAATAGTAAACTAGTAGAAAACGAGAAGAGTTATAAAGATTTAGTCCGAAAAAAAAACATTTAAAATATGTATAAATGCAATGTTGAATGGCTCAGGATAAACAAAACACATTCATCGTGTCTAACTAGTCTATCAAGAAATTAAAAGTAGATTCTGAAGATGATATAAAATGCAAAACCAAGAAAATCGTAGTTATGAGTTTTGAGTCACCCTGTATATCAGATCATCATCATAGTCACAACGTCTCTACATACATGTTGTGAACTCGTAAGATGCATTAGGTCGGAGCTAGAGTATTGCCGACATGGATATTATCAATAGTTTTGGGAACTGTAGCTCGCCATCATTCGCGATTTACTGTCAGTTCAGTGGCGCTCTTGATACTCATATCCAGCAACTGTTTCGTCGTATCCCCCCAGCGTGTAGGGGCATGACCCTGAACTACAAGTTTTTCCATATTATATGTTCGAAGAATGTAATGTAAGCATTCTCGTCGACACAATGCAGGATAGTCTATTTGGATTACCGAACTCATCCAGTATGGAAACGTTATTTCGATGGGTGGTATAACGAACTCTCAGCATTCTCCTCCGCATTTGAAAAGCATCTATGCGAGCTCGATCTGCCTTTTCAAAAGTCCAAGTTTCCGAGGCATACAAAAATATGGAGAATACAAGAGACTGAACCAGCGACATTTTGGTAGCTTTAGTGATGTTATGGTCACGCAATATTTTAGTAAGCTTTGTCATGGCCACACGTGGCTGTGATTCTGGATTTGAGAGATTAACTCAGAGTTATTGATTTTTAATAGTACAGCGTGACGATTTTTACATAAAAGTGGTCATATCTTTGAAATCACCCAGTATTCTAGATAATATTTAGGGTGTTTCTTTCTACAAAATAATTTTAGACTATGGAGCTTGACTCAGTCCATAAATTTTATATAAAACTTCGTTTCGTATCTCTTAAAATGACAGAGGTCAATGAGTGACATGCCTTTTCTTTCTGTGGGTCCTATAAAACCTGTAATCTCAAATTCTATATATTCCGCAATTAAGACAACTATTGGTGTGGAAAGTAATGGTGAAAAACCATGGCCCAAGCCATTCAAAAAGCACTAGAATATTCTCTCAGTAATACTGAGCTTAGAGACGTTATAATCTTCAGCGACAGCAAGAGTGCAGCTATGAGATTAGACCATTTAAAAATTTCACCGACTTTCAACCATATCATCTCAAACATAATGAAATTGATTTACAGACACAACAATTTGGATAAAAATGTAAAAATTGTATGGATTAAAGGACATACAGGTATACCTCAAAACGACACAGTCGACATACTAGCAAAGATGGCGACTACAGATGGAATATTGATGAGGAATTTCAAAATTCCCTACAGTGACTTGAACAGTAAATTAAACAAGAACCTGAAAGAAAAGTGGAGTGAACACTACCATAGAAATCCATCCGGAACGATATACAAACAGATCCAGCAGAACATAAGAACAGAACCCTGGTTTAAGAGAGAAACGAATAGACCACTACTTGTGAGAACACTTTGCAGATTGAGGTGTGGTCAATGCTCAAGCCCTCAACACAAAACTAGAATAGGGCTAGACGATGACCCTCACTGCAGATGTGGAGAGATTGGTACTGCTCAACACTGTGTATTAGAATGCCAATTGATCAGTAATGAGGTAATAGACCTGTATCACATATTGTCAAACTATATTCCGTTACCTGCTAATATGATCTCGATACTAGCTAGTGAAAACAACTGTGCATACAGACTATTATATAACTTTTGCACACAAAAACTAAAAATAACACTGTAACTTTCAACTATAACTAATATAAAACAATGTTTGTATTATTAAGAAAAAATAGATGTCCATCGAAAATAGAACTGGCCAGTTGATCTCAGATCAGAGCCAATAACATAAATAAAAGAAAACCATGGCCCATGGTTCGAAAGCCACTACACAAACGTCTTGGAACTTAATTGATGGAAAAGGCAGCTTCACCCATCAAGTCTATCGAATCGAGCTATTTTATTGGTCCGTATATTTAAACAACTTCCTTTCAAGAGCTGAGCGAAGCTACGTTTTATGGCGATGCTTTGGAGCGTTGCAAGACACTTGTTACTTACAAATTAGAGCTGAAAAATATACACATTGTATTTTACGGGTTTCGAACCCAATTACTTTTTTATAGTTTCACAATAACGAAACGTTGTGTTCGCCTCTACTACGACGTTTTTTACACCCGCGACGTTGGTTTATTATCAATTTTCCTGGTACCGTACAGAAACGCCGTGGTTAATCAAAAGTAAACGTAAAATGTAGCTGTGGCTATAAAAATAACTTATTACCTACTTTTCGGTCTTGAGAGACTTCGTAACGAACTGCAACGTGTGATGTACAACTGATTGTTTTTGGGGATTGGGTGGATGTGGCTTATTTGTATGAAGTTGGATACAGACCGTAAGGATGACCTGTTCAATAATTTCATTGTAAGGTCCTCAAGATGACTCGTTTAGTATCAAAGAATTGACCCCCCAATGTCATCTCCACGAAAAAAAAAAGTAGAACATGATCAGAAACCTCTAAAATTCTTAAAAATAAAGTTTGACATGTTTTTATATTTCTAGTTTTTTTTATTATTGCTACATCGCCACTGACACGATTTCTAAAAACCATACGCATCTCCCATCCTCGTCGCGGTAATAATACTGTGTCGGAATGTAATTGAAATAAATTTGATAGTGTCCACGTTACACAGTACAGAACGAGTCCCTTTGCTTCTATAGTAGACAAGACAATTTTCGGATGGACCGAAAAAAGTGTATTAAGCCGCTAGGTCTTTCTTTCACAGGTTAATGGACAGTCTATGATGAATCCAACGAATTCCTCAGTTTTACAATCCCCACCCCCAAACTACCCCAATTTCACTCCCCCCCCCCAAAAAAGTACAAAACGATCAGGAATTTCTAAAACGCCCAAAGTTTGAGGATATTGATTTTTTTTTAATTTTTTGCTAATTACTCCGCCGCCCATGGACCTATTTTCAAAATTATAGCAGCGCTACCTACTACAACCCCACAGCATATCGCTACCCAAATTTCATCACATTCCACGCAGCGGTTACTGAGGTTATGAGGCAAAGAAGAATACCAACTGTCAGATCGACGTATACATATAAATGAGTGAAGTGGATTTTCGTTATGTACACATCATAAAACGCGCAAAAAGCTTATTATCTCAAAATCGAAAATTTTCGGGATCACAATACTTCCACCACCTATCGTAAAATTATATGTATACTCTACAGGTTTGTGTCTTCTATCATTGCGATTGGTAGAGCTTTATTCACAGGGGACGTCTATTGGGTATCCTTAAATAAAGAAAAAAAAGAAAGAAGATAGGGTTACAAAAACAAAGTATTGTCAAAGCAGCCATTTTTTGCCATATTTTTTGCTTCCAGAATCCTCGAAGGTCGTCAGAATAGGTTAATCCAGTTTATGTATATCTGGACTGATAGAGACTCAGAGTGAGGAGAGGGAAAAACAACGTCTGAATGTTTGTGTAGTTTGAGTGACATTTTGTGAACATCATAGGTGATATCTGTATAAAAGAATAGTGAGAACGTGTTAGTGCTTTATTTATGAATATGTTTTTTAATGGTGGTTGTAGGGAAAAATAAATATATTTATCGTATAAACCTCGTATTTCGGATGATTTGAGGGTGCTGACTATAAATCCAGTTGTAGTCTTGAGTCTCAGTCTCGTTTGACGAACATTAAAAATTTCAGATCTCTCGGGCGGGCGGGTGTACCTAAAAAAATCGAAGATCTCTATTTGGCCTTCTATCTAGATGAAACCTTGCATTTCGGATAACTTGAAGGTGCTAATTATAAATCCAATTGCAGTCTTGAGTCTCAGTCTCATTAGACGAAAATTAAAAATTTCAGTTCTCTCGGACGGGCGGGTGTATCTTAAAAAAATGGAAGATCTTTATTTGGCCTTCTATCTAGATGAAACCTCGTATTTCGGATAATTTGAAGGTGTTGACTATAAATCCAGTTGCAGTCTTGAGTCTCAGTCTCATTAGACGAAAATTAAAAATTTCAGTTCTATCGGACGGGCGGGTGTATCTTAAAAAAATGGAAGATCTTTATTTGGCCTTCTATCTAGATGAAACCTCGTATTTCGGATAATTTGAAGGTGTTGACTATAAATCCAGTTGTAGTCTTGAGTCTGAGTCTCGTTTGACGAAAATAAAAAATTTCAGATCTCTCGGACGGGCGGGTGTACCTAAAAAAATCGAAGATCTTTATTTGGCCTTCTATCTAGATGAAACCTCGTATTTCGGATAATTTGAAGGTGCTGACTATAAATCCAGTTGTAGTCTTGAGTCTCAGTCTCGTTTGACGAAAATTAAAAATTTCAGATCTCTCGGGCGGGCGGGTGTACCTAAAAAAATCGAAGATCTTTATTTGGCCTTGTATCAAGATGAAACCTCGTATTTCGGATAACTAGAAGGTGCTGATTATAAATCCAGTTGTAGTCTTGAGTCCCAGTCTCGTTTGACGAAAATTAAAAATTACAGGTCTCTCGCGCGGGCGGATGTACCTAAAAAAAATCGAAGATCCTTATTTGGCCTTCTATCTAGATGAAACCTCGTATTTCGGATAATTTGAAGGTGCTGATTATGAATCTAGTTGCAGAATTGAGTCTGAGTCTCATTAGATGAAAATAAAAAATTTCAGATCTCCCAGACCAGCTTCAAATTGTAACCACGTTAATAATATTGCGACTTACCCTCCAGAACTTAAGAGTACCTATATAAAACTCTGTTTATTTCTACGTTTCGAATAACAACCACCGCATTTATTCGATTTGGTTGTAAGCTGAATCACGTTCCGGCATTTTAAGGCACAATTCATCGTGTGTTTACCTTTGACCGGCAAAACAAATGACAGTCTGGACTTTCAACATCTGTCGTGCACAGCAGCACACGACTGAAATTCTGATAGTGCGTTACCGTTCGTGCAAATGTACAGTAAACGAAGGTACAATGCTTCGAAATAACACGCGAAACGTTAAAATAACCAGGATACGGGCGAATATACATATAGATATATAAACGCAACGGCACTGTATCAATAAAACCGCTCACCTGGAACAAGAGGTATTGTTTTCTCGAATTTATATATACGTTACGTTCGTTTTAAAAGCGTATACGTTTTACCTCGCGTGTATTTTTGTTTGTCAAAGTTAAGCGAGCCAATACATGAATCATAAAATTGACCGTAAGCTACAATATACTTCTTCTTCTTCTTAGGACGCCGTCTCCTTACGAAGGTTGGCGATCCAAATGGCTATTGTTGCACGGGAAACCGCAGCTCTGAAAATTTCAATAGATGTCTGCCCGAACCATCTGCGCAAATCTCTAAGCCATGAATTTTGTCTACGGCCAACTGATCTTTTACCCTCGATCTTCCCTTCTATTATCAGGCGGAGAATCTCATATCGTTCACCTCTCATGATATGTCCCAGATATTGAAGTTTTCTCTCCTTGACTGTTGTGAGGAGTTCTTTTTGTTTGCCCATCTGCAGCATAACATCTACGTTCGTCTTGTGTTCGGTCCACGATATTCGCAGCATTCGCCTGTAGGCATACATTTCGAATGCTTCAATCTTCTTCTCTGTGGCTGCATCAATGGTCCAGCTTTCGCATCCGTATAGGAGAACAGGGAAGATGTAGCAGCGGAGTATTCTGATCCGGATTTCCAGGCTAAGGTTTCGATTTGCCAAAAGTGTCCTCATGTTATTGAGACATTTCCGCGCTTGTGCAATTCTCGCTCTAATTTCGATTTTTGGGTCACATTGCTGGTTGACGAGTGCGCCCAGGTATTTTAGAGATGACACTTGGGCTATGGGCTCTTCATGGAGCCTTAGAGTAGTTGGTCTTGGTGTTTTTGAGAATACCAATAGTTTGGTCTTAGACGTGTTCATATAAAGGCCGAAGTTTTCGCTATGTTCTACAATGAGGTCCATAAGGGATTGAAGTTCTGATACACTACTGGCTATTACCACGGTATCATCTGCGTAACGGAGATTATTTATGATGTTTCCATTGATCTTGATACCTGCAGTTGTATCCTCTAGGGCTTCGTTGAATATTGCTTCCGAGTAGAGGTTAAACAGTAGAGGAGACAGCACACATCCTTGTCGCACACCTCTTCTTATTGCTATTTCCTCTGATGTGGACCCTTCTATTTTGACTGTTGCTGTTTGGTGCCAATACAGTCCGCTTATAATCTTTAGATCTTGAGCATCTATCCCGGTTGATTTTAGGATGCTGATCATTTTTTGGTGTGACACACAGTCAAAAGCTTTTTTGTAATCAATAAAACATGCGAATAAATCGACATTCATGTCTCTGCATCTCTGAGTCAGCACGTTCAACGAGAAAAGAGCTTCAATATACTAAGAATACCGAAATTGTGGTGGTTATGCTTGGGGTTATCATCGAGTCCTATTATAATTTCTGAAATTCAAGAGCACATGATAGGATAAAGAAAATAAAAAAAATACACATTTGTTACACTCCCCAAAAACTCCAAAAGATGCAATGAGTGCCGAGTGATAGGCCTTATGATGTGTATCATTCTTTAAAAGCTTTTTTACATGTCGTTCACTCCAGACTACGGAGAAAGGTTGAGGAAAGTATCGGCTTTATAAATGGTTTCCAGGTTTACCTAAAATATAGAAAATCCTTATTCGTTTGACGAAAATAAAAAATTCCGATATTTTAGATATTTCCGGGTTTGCTTAAAATATCGAAAATCTTTCTTTAGCTTTCTATTAAGACGAAACCTTGTGTTTTAAATAATTTTGGAGTGCTAATTTTAAATCTGGTCGCAGTTTTGAATTTCAATCTCGTTCGACGAAAATAAAAAATTCCTATATTTTACATAGATATTTCCGGGTTTGCGTAAATATCGAAAATCTTTATTTGGCTTTCTATTAAGATGAACCTCGTGTTTTTGGATAATTTTGGAGTGCTGATTTCACATCTGGTCGCAGTTTTGAGTTTCAGTCTCGTGTGACGAAAATAAAAAATTTCGATGTTTCACATGTTTCCGGATTTGCTTCAAATATCGAAAATCTTTATTTGGCTATCTATTAAGATGAAACCTCGTGTTTTGGATAATTTTGGAGTGCTAATTTCAAATCTGGTCGCAGTTTTGAATTTCAATCTCGTTTGACGAAAATAAAAAATTCCGATATTTTAGATATTTCCGGGTTTACTTAAAATATCGAAAATCTTTATTTGGCTTTCTATTAAGATGAAACCTCGTGTTTTGGATAATTTTGGAGTGCTAATTTCAAATCTGGTCGCAGTTTTGAATTTCAATCTCGTTTGACGAAAATAAAAAATTCCGATATTTTAGATATTTCCGGGTTTACCTAAAATATCGAAAATCTTTATTTGGCTTTCTATTAAGATGAAACCTCGTGTTTTGGATAATTTTGGAGTGCTAATTTCAAATCTGGTCGCAGTTTTGAATTTCAATCTCGTTTGACGAAAATAAAAAATTCCGATATTTTAGATATTTCCGGGTTTACTTAAAATATGGAAAATCTTTATTTGGCTTTCTATTACGATGAAACCTCGTGTGTTGGATAATTTTGGAGTGCTGATTTCAAATCTAGTTGCAGTTTTGAGTTTCAATCTCGTTTGACGAAAATAAAAAATTCCGATATTTTAGATATTTCCGGGTTTACTTAAAATATCGAAAATCTTTATTTGGCTTTCTATTAAGATGAAACCTCGTGTTTTGGATAATTTTGGAGTGCTAATTTCAAATCTGGTCGCAGTTTTGAATTTCAATCTCGTTTGACGAAAATAAAAAATTCCGATATTTTAGATATTTCCGGGTTTACTTAAAATATCGAAAATCTTTATTTGGCTTTCTATTAAGATGAAACCTCGTGTTTTGGATAATTTTGGAGTGCTAATTTCAAATCTGGTCGCAGTTTTGAATTTCAATCTCGTTTGACGA
Organism: Callosobruchus maculatus; assembly: GCA_951848785.1. Classification (NCBI taxonomy): domain Eukaryota; kingdom Metazoa; phylum Arthropoda; class Insecta; order Coleoptera; family Chrysomelidae; genus Callosobruchus; species Callosobruchus maculatus. The sequence continues at coordinate 12,518,885 of CATOUR010000003.1, read as the reverse complement.
AAATAAAAAATTCCGATATTTTAGATATTTCCGGGTTTACCTAAAATATCGAAAATCTTTATTTGGCTTTCTATTAAGATGAAACCTCGTGTTTTGGATAATTTTGGAGTGCTAATTTCAAATCTGGTCGCAGTTTTGAATTTCAATCTCGTTTGACGAAAATAAAAAATTCCGATATTTTAGATATTTCCGGGTTTGCTTAAATATCGAAAATCTTTATTTGGTTTTCTATTAAGATGATACCTCGTGATTTGAATAATTTTGGAATACTGATTTCAAACATAGTTGCAGTTTTGAGTTTCAATCTCGTTTGACGAAAATAAAAAATTCCGATATTTTAGATATTTCCGGGTTTACTTAAAATATCGAAAATCTTTATTTGGCTTTCTATTAAGATGAAACCTCGTGTTTTGGATAATTTTGGAGTGCTAATTTCAAATCTGGTCGCAGTTTTGAATTTCAATCTCGTTTGACGAAAATAAAAAAATCCGATATTTTAGATATTTCCGGGTTTGCTTAAATATCGAAAATCTTTATTTGGTTTTCTATTAAGATGATACCTCGTGATTTGAATAATTTTGGAATACTGTATTGTAAACATTAATTATTTATAGCTCTTTCTGTTCTTTTTCCGTTGGTTTACTTTGATTAGCTTAGATTAATTTAGTGTAATTAGTTCTAAGAAAGGTTGAGTGGAAGATCAGTTGATCATTGTATGATCTCTACTGAACTCCGCCTTTTGATATGTATTTACATGTCAATAAAGACTGTTATTATTATTATTATTAAAAAAAACATAGTTGCAGTTTTGAGTTTCAATCTCGTTTGACGAAAATAAAAAATTCCGATATTTTAGATATTTCCGGGTTTACTTAAAATATCGAAAATCTTTATTTGGCTTTCTATTAAGATGAAACCTCGTGTTTTGGATAATTTTGGAGTGCTAATTTCAAATCTGGTCGCAGTTTTGAATTTCAATCTCGTTTGACGAAAATAAAAAAATCCGATATTTTAGATATTTCCGGGTTTGCTTAAATATCGAAAATCTTTATTTGGTTTTCTATTAAGATGATACCTCGTGATTTGAATAATTTTGGAATACTGATTTCAAACATAGTTGCAGTTTTGAGTTTCAATCTCGTTTGACGAAAATAAAAAATTCCGATATTTTAGATATTTCCGGGTTTACTTAAAATATCGAAAATCTTTATTTGGCTTTCTATTAAGATGAAACCTCGTGTTTTGGATAATTTGGGAGTCCTGATTACAAATCCGGTCGCAGTTTTGAGTTTCATTCTCGTTTGACGAAAATAAAAAATTCCGATATTTTAGATATTTCCGGGTTTACTTAAAATATGGAAAATCTTTATTTGGCTTTCTATTACGATGAAACCTCGTGTGTTGGATAATTTTGGAGTGCTGATTTCAAATCTAGTTGCAGTTTTGAGTTTCAATCTCGTTTGACGAAAATGAAAAATTCCGATATTTTAGATATTTCCGGGTTTGCTTAAATATCGAAAATCTTTATTTGGTTTTCTATTAAGATGATACCTCGTGATTTGAATAATTTGGGGGTGCTGATTGCAAATCCGGTCGGAAATCCGATATATTTCTAGGTTTGCCTAAAACATCGAATATATCTGTATTTAGCTTTCTTTTATTATACAGGGTGTTAATTATGTATGTTAACAAACTTTAACCACTAATAGTACTCCGAAAAATAGAAAGAAAATGTCATATGAACATGGGTCCGGAAATGCTTCCTAAGGGAGCTACGCTCCTTTGCATGGGGCACCCTGAAGACGGTTTTCCCTCGATATTCTCGAAACCATTCATAACAAAATTACGAAATTAGATACGATATGTAACCTTTTGACGCTGAATCTGATTCTGAATTCAGAATTTCATAATTTTAATCAGAGGCGTATCATACGGGAGGAGTTAAGGGTAAAAATAACTCCATTTTCTAAATGGTAACTTTTTTGACATTTTGATTTGAGAATATGGTATTTCAGAGATTTCTACGTAAAAATGGTCTCTTGGTACATCTCGATAGGGCTAACCGTTTTCCAGAAAAATGGAAATTATTGAATCGATGCAGGCTATTGCAAATAAATAAATGCATTTTGCTCGGAGTACTATTCGTGGTTAAAGTTTGTTAACATACTTAATTATGTATATTTTAAAAAACGTTTTTTATAATTGATCGTTGAAGGAAAAAAAACGACGAGGGATCGGGCGTAAAAAGTTGTTTCTGGTTACACCATTGGTTTAATAGAGAAGAAGAATAGAGAAGCCTGCACAGTCGTTCGTTTAGCACAAGACAGAGAAGAGTTCCAAATTATGGTTGCCAACCTCCACTAAAGAGAAGGCATTAGAAGAAGAGGAGTTAGCAACAGATTTATCGTAAATTTAAAATGGCCAGACGACACTTCAGTACTTACGAGCTAATCATTGAAAAATTAAAGGGTCAGTTAATCTCAGATTAGATCCAATAAAAAAAGAGGATAAACCTGAAACACAGCTACCTGAATCTATCCATGAAATGCTCTGCAGATAATTCCGACGCACCGAAGCGACCCCCCACATTAACGTTCCGGGCTTGGCTCGGAAGATGCGCCGGATTAGAGTGAAAGACAGATGAACGCGACCAGCCCACCTTATCGGGCTGTTTGTTATTAGTGTGTAGAGGGCTTTACGACCGCCGGACCTGCCATACGGGCGCAGATATGGAAACGGCCGCTGGATGGCGCTATCTGATTCTATCTGCGGATATTAACGTCAGTGCGGCCTTACGTTCTCGCTAATCAGAAGTGGGATCGTACGGGGTGTTTTGATAAGTCGGTGAGGTTGAAAGGGAAGTTTCAAGTTTTGTATTGACTACAGTTTACATTGTAATTGTAGCAAGTCAAAAAAGATATACATATATTTAGTGTAAAACAATATACGAGTTTGATTTAGAAATTTACACAAATTTCAGTACACAAATAGAGAAATAAATATGGTTTAAAAAACATGCTATTATAGAACTAAAAATGAAATCCCGTTGCAACCAAATCATCGCCCACCCGACAAAAAAATAATGTTATGCCATAAGGTCTTCTTTTCACAGGTCACAGCCTACAATGAATACAAAAAAATTCAGTTTTATGACCGACCACCCTCTCCCAACTACCGCAATTTCACCCCTAGCCAAAAAAAACATAATATGATCACGAAACCCCTAAAACGCCAAAAAACAAAGCTTGAGCTATTTCAATATTTTAAGTCTTTTTATTATTGCTGCGCCGCCACTGACACGATTTCTGAAATCCATAAACGTTTTCCATCCTCGCCACGGTAATAATACCACAGTATTATTTGATTTAATTAAAATCAATCTTATAGTTTCCACGTTACACAGTACAGAGCGAGCTAAAGCCATATCCGTATGTATACACGTCAGAAAGTTTTAGGTCCCTTGGTTTCTGTAATAGGCAAGACAATGTTCGGATGGACCTAAAAAGGGTATTATGCCGCTAGATCTTTCTTTCACAGATCAATGGAATGAATACAATAAATTTTTGAGTTTTACAATCCCCTACCCCGCAACCGTCCCAAGTTCACCCCCACCCAAAAAAAAGTAAAAAATGATCAAGAACCCCTCAAATGCCTAGAAACGTAGTTTGACGAATTTTTTTTTTTTGTTTTCTGCCGCGCGAGCCCAAGAGATCTGAAATTTTTTATTTTCGGCAAACGAGACTGAGACTCAAAACTGCAACCGGATTTGTAATCAGCACCTTGAAATTATCCGAACTGCGAGGTTTCATCTCAATAGAAAGCCAAATAAAGATTTTCGACTTTTTTAGGTGCACCCGCCCGCCCTAGAGATCTGAAATTTTTTATTTTCGTCAAACGAGACTGAGACTCAAAACTGCAACTGGATCTGTAATCAGCACCTTGAAATTATCTGAAATACGAGGTTTCAGCTCAATAGAAAGCCAAATAAAGATTTTCGGTTTTTTTAGGTGCACCCGCCCGCCCGAGAGATCTGAAATTTATTATTTTCGTCAAACGAGACTAAGACTCAAAACTGCAACCGGATTTGTAATCAGCGCCTTGAAATTATCCGAAAAGCAAGGTTTCATTTCAATAGAAAGCCGAATAAATATTTTCGATTTTTTTAGGTGCAGCCGCCCGCCCGAGAGATCTGAAATTTTTTATTTTCGTCAAACGAGACTAAGACTCAAAACTGCAACCGGATTTGTAATCAGCGCCTTGAAGTTATCCGAAAAGCAAGGTTTCATCTCAATAGAAAGCCGAATAAATATTTTCGATTTTTTTATGTACACCCGCCAGCCCGAGAGGTCTGAAATTTCCGGTTTTCGTCAAACGAGACTGAAGCTCAAAACTGCGACCGGATTTGTAATCAGCGCCTTCAAGTTATCCGAACTGCGAGGTTTCATCTCAATAGAAAGTCGAATAAATATTTTCGATTTTTTTATGTACCTACACCCGCCAGCCCGAGAGGTCTGAAATTTTTTATTTTCGCCAAACGAGACTATGACTCAAAACTGCAACTGGAATTGTAATCAGCACCTTAAAATTATCCGAACTGCGAGGTTTCATCTCAATAGAAAGCCAAATAAAGATTTTCGATTTTTTTAGGTGCAGCCGCCCGCCCGAGAGATCTGAAATTTTTTATTTTCGTCAAACGAGACTAAGACTCAAAACTGCAACCGGATTTGTAATCAGCGCCTTGAAATTATCCGAAAAGCAAGGTTTCATCTCAATAGAAAGTCGAATAAATATTTTCGATTTTTTTATGTACACCCGCCAGCCCGAGAGGTCTGAAATTTTTTATTTTCGCCAAACGAGACTATGACTCAAAACTGCAACTGGAATTGTAATCAGCACCTTAAAATTATCCGAACTGCGAGGTTTCATCTCAATAGAAAGCCAAATAAAGATTTTCGATTTTTTTAGGTGCACCCGCCCGCCCGAGAGATCTGAAATTTTTTATTTTCGTCAGACGAGACTGAGACTCAAAACTGCTACCAGATTTCTAATCAGCACCTTAAAATTATCCGAACTGCGAGGTTTCATCTCAATAGAAAGCCAAATAAAGATTTTCGATTTTTTTAGGTGCACCCGCCCGCCCGAGGGATCTGAAATTCTTTATTTTCGTCAAACGAGACTCAGGCTCAAAACTGCAACCGGATTTGTAATCAGTACCTTGAAATTATCCGAACTGCGAGGTTTCATCTCAATAGAAAGCCAGATAAAGATTTTCGATTTTTTTTAGGTGCACCCGCCCGCCCGAGAGATCTGAAATTCTTTATTTTCGACAAACGAGACTGAGACTCAAAACTGCAACCGGATTTGCAATCAGCACCTTGAAATTATCCGAACTGCAAGGTTTTATCTCAATAGAAAGCCAAATAAAGATTTTCGATTTTTTTAGGTGCACTCGCCCGCCCGAGAGATCTCAAATTTTTTATTTTCGTCAAACTGGACTGAGACTCAAAACTGCAACCGGATTTGTAATCAGTACCTTGAAATTATCCAAAACGCGTAGTTTCATCTTAATAGAAAGCCAAATAAAGATTTTCGATTTTTTTAGGTACACCCGCCCGCCCGAGAGATCTGAAATTTTTATTTTCGTCGAACGAAACTGAGGCTCAAAACTGCAACCGGATTTGTAATCAGTACCTTGAAATTATCCGAGCTGCGAGGTTTCATCTCAATAGAAAGCCAGATAAAGATTTTCGATTTTTTTTAGGTGCACCCGCCCGCCCGAGAGATCTGAAATTCATTATTTTTGACAAACGAGACTGAGACTCAAAACTGCAACCGGATTTGTAATCAGCACCTTAAAATTATCCAAAACGCGTAGTTTCATCTCAATAGAAAGCCCAATAAAGATTTTCGATTTTTTTTTAGGTGCACCCGCCCGCCCGAGAGATCTGAAATTCCTTATTTTCGACAAACGCGACTGAGACTCAAAACTGCAACCGGATTTGTAATCGGCACCTTGAAATTATCCGAACTGCGAGGTTTCATCTCGATAGAAAGCCAAATAAAGATTTTCGATTTTTTTTTAGGCGCACCCGCCCGCCCGAGAGATCTGAAATTTTTTATTTTCGTCAAACGAGACTGAGACTCAAAACTGCAACCGGATTTGTAATCAGCACCTTGAAATTATCCGAACTGAGAGGTTTCGTCTCAATAGAAGGCCGAATAAAGATTTTCGATTTTTTTAGGTGCACCCGCCCGCCCGAGAGATCTGAATTTCTTTATTTTCGTCAAACGAGACCGAGACTCAAAACTGCAACCGGATTTGTAATCGGCACCTTGAAATTATCCGAACTGCGAGGTTTCATCTCGATAGAAAGCCAAATAAAGATTTTCGATTTTTTAGGTGCACCCGCCCGCCCGAGAGATCTGAAATTTTTTATTTTCGTCAAACGAGACTGAGACTCAAAACTGCAACCGGATTTGTAATCAGCACCTTGAAATTATCCGAACTGCGAGGTTTCATCTCAATAGAAAGCCAAATAAAGATTTTCGATTTTTTTAGGTGCACCCGCCCGCCCGAGAGATCTGAAATTCTTTATTTTCGACAAACGAGACTGCGACTCAAAACTGCAACCGGATTTGTAATCAGCACCTTAAAATTATCCAAAACGCGTAGTTTCATCTCAATAGAAAGCCCAATAAAGATTTTCGATTTTTTTTTAGGTGCACCCGCCCGCCCGAGAGATCTGAAATTTTTTATTTTCGTCAAACGAGACTGAGACTCAAAACTGCAACCGGATTTGTAATCAGCACCTTGAAATTATCCGAACTGAGAGGTTTCGTCTCAATAGAAGGCCGAATAAAGATTTTCGATTTTTTTAGGCGCACCCGCCCGCCCGAGAGATCTGAATTTCTTTATTTTCGTCAAACGAGACCGAGACTCAAAACTGCAACCGGATTTGTAATCAGCACCTTGAAATTATCCGAACTGAGAGGTTTCGTCTCAATAGAAGGCCGAATAAAGATTTTCGATTTTTTTAGGTGCACCCGCCCGCCCGAGAGATCTGAAATTCCTTATTTTCGACAAACGCGACTGAGACTCAAAACTGCAACCGGATTTGTAATCGGCACCTTGAAATTATCCGAACTGCGAGGTTTCATCTCGATAGAAAGCCAAATAAAGATTTTCGATTTTTTTTTAGGCGCACCCGCCCGCCCGAGAGATCTGAAATTTTTTATTTTCGTCAAACGAGACTGAGACTCAAAACTGCAACCGGATTTGTAATCAGCACCTTGAAATTATCCGAACTGAGAGGTTTCGTCTCAATAGAAGGCCGAATAAAGATTTTCGATTTTTTTAGGTGCACCCGCCCGCCCGAGAGATCTGAATTTCTTTATTTTCGTCAAACGAGACCGAGACTCAAAACTGCAACCGGATTTGTAATCGGCACCTTAAAATTATCCAAAACGCGTAGTTTCATCTCAATAGAAAGCCCAATAAAGATTTTCGATTTTTTTTTAGGTGCACCCGCCCGCCCGAGAGATCTGAAATTCCTTATTTTCGACAAACGCGACTGAGACTCAAAACTGCAACCGGATTTGTAATCGGCACCTTGAAATTATCCGAACTGCGAGGTTTCATCTCGATAGAAAGCCAAATAAAGATTTTCGATTTTTTTTTAGGCGCACCCGCCCGCCCGAGAGATCTGAAATTTTTTATTTTCGTCAAACGAGACTGAGACTCAAAACTGCAACCGGATTTGTAATCAGCACCTTGAAATTATCCGAACTGAGAGGTTTCGTCTCAATAGAAGGCCGAATAAAGATTTTCGATTTTTTTAGGTGCACCCGCCCGCCCGAGAGATCTGAATTTCTTTATTTTCGTCAAACGAGACCGAGACTCAAAACTGCAACCGGATTTGTAATCGGCACCTTAAAATTATCCAAAACGCGTAGTTTCATCTCAATAGAAAGCCCAATAAAGATTTTCGATTTTTTTTTAGGTGCACCCGCCCGCCCGAGAGATCTGAAATTTTTTATTTTCGTCAAACGAGACTGAGACTCAAAACTGCAACCGGATTTGTAATCAGCACCTTGAAATTATCCGAACTGCGAGGTTTCATCTCAATAGAAAGCCAAATAAAGATTTTCGATTTTTTTAGGTGCACCCGCCCGCCCGAGAGATCTGAAATTCTTTATTTTCGACAAACGAGACTGCGACTCAAAACTGCAACCGGATTTGTAATCAGCACCTTAAAATTATCCAAAACGCGTAGTTTCATCTCAATAGAAAGCCCAATAAAGATTTTCGATTTTTTTTTAGGTGCACCCGCCCGCCCGAGAGATCTGAAATTCTTTATTTTCGACAAACGCGACTGAGACTCAAAACTGCAACCGGATTTGTAATCGGCACCTTGAAATTATCCAAAACGCGTAGTTTCATCTCAATAGAAAGCCCAATAAAGATTTTCGATTTTTTTTTAGGTGCACCCGCCCGCCCGAGAGATCTGAAATTCCTTATTTTCGACAAACGCGACTGAGACTCAAAACTGCAACCGGATTTGTAATCGGCACCTTGAAATTATCCGAACTGCGAGGTTTCATCTCGATAGAAAGCCAAATAAAGATTTTCGATTTTTTAGGTGCACCCGCCCGCCCGAGAGATCTGAAATTTTTTATTTTCGTCAAACGAGACTGAGACTCAAAACTGCAACCGGATTTGTAATCAGCACCTTGAAATTATCCGAACTGAGAGGTTTCGTCTCAATAGAAGGCCGAATAAAGATTTTCGATTTTTTTAGGTGCACCCGCCCGCCCGAGAGATCTGAATTTCTTTATTTTCGTCAAACGAGACCGAGACTCAAAACTGCAACCGGATTTGTAATCAGCACCTTGAAATTATCCGAACTGCGAGGTTTCATCTCAATAGAAAGCCAAATAAAGATTTTCGATTTTTTTAGGTGCACCCGCCCGCCCGAGAGATCTGAATTTCTTTATTTTCGTCAAACGAGACCGAGACTCAAAACTGCAACCGGATTTGTAATCGGCACCTTGAAATTATCCGAACTGCGAGGTTTCATCTCGATAGAAAGCCAAATAAAGATTTTCGATTTTTTAGGTGCACCCGCCCGCCCGAGAGATCTGAAATTTTTTATTTTCGTCAAACGAGACTGAGACTCAAAACTGCAACCGGATTTGTAATCAGCACCTTGAAATTATCCGAACTGAGAGGTTTCGTCTCAATAGAAGGCCGAATAAAGATTTTCGATTTTTTTAGGTGCACCCGCCCGCCCGAGAGATCTGAATTTCTTTATTTTCGTCAAACGAGACCGAGACTCAAAACTGCAACCGGATTTGTAATCGGCACCTTGAAATTATCCGAACTGCGAGGTTTCATCTCAATAGAAAGCCAAATAAAGATTTTCGATTTTTTTAGGTGCACCCGCCCGCCCGAGAGATCTGAATTTCTTTATTTTCGTCAAACGAGACCGAGACTCAAAACTGCAACCGGATTTGTAATCGGCACCTTGAAATTATCCGAACTGCGAGGTTTCATCTCAATAGAAAGCCAAATAAAGATTTTCGATTTTTTTAGGTGCACCCGCCCGCCCGAGAGATCTGAATTTCTTTATTTTCGTCAAACGAGACCGAGACTCAAAACTGCAACCGGATTTGTAATCGGCACCTTGAAATTATCCGAACTGCGAGGTTTCATCTCGATAGAAAGCCAAATAAAGATTTTCGATTTTTTAGGTGCACCCGCCCGCCCGAGAGATCTGAAATTTTTTATTTTCGTCAAACGAGACTGAGACTCAAAACTGCAACCGGATTTGTAATCAGCACCTTGAAATTATCCGAACTGAGAGGTTTCGTCTCAATAGAAGGCCGAATAAAGATTTTCGATTTTTTTAGGTGCACCCGCCCGCCCGAGAGATCTGAAATTTTTTATTTTCGTCAAACGAGACTGAGACTCAAAACTGCAACCGGATTTGTAATCAGCACCTTGAAATTATCCGAACTGCGAGGTTTCATCTCAATAGAAAGCCAAATAAAGATTTTCGATTTTTTTAGGTGCACCCGCCCGCCCGAGAGATCTGAATTTCTTTATTTTCGTCAAACGAGACCGAGACTCAAAACTGCAACCGGATTTGTAATCGGCACCTTGAAATTATCCGAACTGCGAGGTTTCATCTCGATAGAAAGCCAAATAAAGATTTTCGATTTTTTAGGTGCACCCGCCCGCCCGAGAGATCTGAAATTTTTTATTTTCGTCAAACGAGACTGAGACTCAAAACTGCAACCGGATTTGTAATCAGCACCTTGAAATTATCCGAACTGAGAGGTTTCGTCTCAATAGAAGGCCGAATAAAGATTTTCGATTTTTTTAGGTGCACCCGCCCGCCCGAGAGATCTGAATTTCTTTATTTTCGTCAAACGAGACCGAGACTCAAAACTGCAACCGGATTTGTAATCAGCACCTTGAAATTATCCGAACTGAGAGGTTTCGTCTCAATAGAAGGCCGAATAAAGATTTTCGATTTTTTTAGGTGCACCCGCCCGCCCGAGAGATCTGAATTTCTTTATTTTCGTCAAACGAGACCGAGACTCAAAACTGCAACCGGATTTGTAATCAGCACCTTGAAATTATCCGAACTGAGAGGTTTCGTCTCAATAGAAGGCCGAATAAAGATTTTCGATTTTTTTAGGTGCACCCGCCCGCCCGAGAGATCTGAAATTTTTTATTTTCGTCAAACGAGACTGAGACTCAAAACTGCAACCGGATTTGTAATCAGCACCTTGAAATTATCCGAACTGCGAGGTTTCATCTCAATAGAAAGCCAAATAAAGATTTTCGATTTTTTTAGGTGCACCCGCCCGCCCGAGAGATCTGACTTTCTTTATTTTCGTCAAACGAGACCGAGACTCAAAACTGCAACCGGATTTGTAATCGGCACCTTGAAATTATCCGAACTGCGAGGTTTCATCTCGATAGAAAGCCAAATAAAGATTTTCGATTTTTTAGGTGCACCCGCCCGCCCGAGAGATCTGAAATTTTTTATTTTCGTCAAACGAGACTGAGACTCAAAACTGCAACCGGATTTGTAATCAGCACCTTGAAATTATCCGAACTGAGAGGTTTCATCTCAATAGAAGGCCGAATAAAGATTTTCGATTTTTTTAGGTGCACCCGCCCGCCCGAGAGATCTGAATTTCTTTATTTTCGTCAAACGAGACCGAGACTCAAAACTGCAACCGGATTTGTAATCAGCACCTTGAAATTATCCGAACTGCGAGGTTTCATCTCAATAGAAGGCCGAATAAAGATTTTCGATTTTTTTAGGTGCACCCGCCCGCCCGAGAGATCTGAATTTCTTTATTTTCGTCAAACGAGACCGAGACTCAAAACTGCAACCGGATTTGTAATCAGCACCTTGAAATTATCCGAACTGCGAGGTTTCATCTCAATAGAAGGCCGAATAAAGATTTTCGATTTTTTTAGGTGCACCCGCCCGCCCGAGAGATCTGAATTTCTTTATTTTCGTCAAACGAGACCGAGACTCAAAACTGCAACCGGATTTGTAATCGGCACCTTAAAATTATCCAAAACGCGTAGTTTCATCTCAATAGAAAGCCCAATAAAGATTTTCGATTTTTTTTTAGGTGCACCCGCCCGCCCGAGAGATCTGAAATTTTTTATTTTCGTCAAACGAGACTGAGACTCAAAACTGCAACCGGATTTGTAATCAGCACCTTGAAATTATCCGAACTGCGAGGTTTCATCTCAATAGAAAGCCAAATAAAGATTTTCGATTTTTTTAGGTGCACCCGCCCGCCCGAGAGATCTGAAATTCTTTATTTTCGACAAACGAGACTGCGACTCAAAACTGCAACCGGATTTGTAATCAGCACCTTAAAATTATCCAAAACGCGTAGTTTCATCTCAATAGAAAGCCCAATAAAGATTTTCGATTTTTTTTTAGGTGCACCCGCCCGCCCGAGAGATCTGAAATTCCTTATTTTCGACAAACGCGACTGAGACTCAAAACTGCAACCGGATTTGTAATCGGCACCTTGAAATTATCCGAACTGCGAGGTTTCATCTCGATAGAAAGCCAAATAAAGATTTTCGATTTTTTAGGTGCACCCGCCCGCCCGAGAGATCTGAAATTTTTTATTTTCGTCAAACGAGACTGAGACTCAAAACTGCAACCGGATTTGTAATCAGCACCTTGAAATTATCCGAACTGCGAGGTTTCATCTCAATAGAAAGCCAAATAAAGATTTTCGATTTTTTTAGGTGCACCCGCCCGCCCGAGAGATCTGAAATTCTTTATTTTCGACAAACGAGACTGCGACTCAAAACTGCAACCGGATTTGTAATCAGCACCTTAAAATTATCCAAAACGCGTAGTTTCATCTCAATAGAAAGCCCAATAAAGATTTTCGATTTTTTTTTAGGTGCACCCGCCCGCCCGAGAGATCTGAAATTCCTTATTTTCGACAAACGCGACTGAGACTCAAAACTGCAACCGGATTTGTAATCGGCACCTTGAAATTATCCGAACTGCGAGGTTTCATCTCGATAGAAAGCCAAATAAAGATTTTCGATTTTTTTTTAGGCGCACCCGCCCGCCCGAGAGATCTGAAATTTTTTATTTTCGTCAAACGAGACTGAGACTCAAAACTGCAACCGGATTTGTAATCAGCACCTTGAAATTATCCGAACTGAGAGGTTTCGTCTCAATAGAAGGCCGAATAAAGATTTTCGATTTTTTTAGGTGCACCCGCCCGCCCGAGAGATCTGAATTTCTTTATTTTCGTCAAACGAGACCGAGACTCAAAACTGCAACCGGATTTGTAATCGGCACCTTGAAATTATCCGAACTGCGAGGTTTCATCTCGATAGAAAGCCAAATAAAGATTTTCGATTTTTTAGGTGCACCCGCCCGCCCGAGAGATCTGAAATTTTTTATTTTCGTCAAACGAGACTGAGACTCAAAACTGCAACCGGATTTGTAATCAGCACCTTGAAATTATCCGAACTGCGAGGTTTCATCTCAATAGAAAGCCAAATAAAGATTTTCGATTTTTTTAGGTGCACCCGCCCGCCCGAGAGATCTGAAATTCTTTATTTTCGACAAACGCGACTGAGACTCAAAACTGCAACCGGATTTGTAATCAGCACCTTAAAATTATCCAAAACGCGTGGTTTCATCTCGATATAAAGCCAAACAAAGATTTTCGATTTTTTTTTAGGCGCACCCGCCCGCCCGAGAGATCTGAAATTTTTTATTTTCGTCAAACGAGACTGAGACTCAAAACTGCAACCGGATTTGTAATCAGCACCTTGAAATTATCCGAACTGAGAGGTTTCGTCTCAATAGAAGGCCGAATAAAGATTTTCGATTTTTTTAGGTGCACCCGCCCGCCCGAGAGATCTGAATTTCTTTATTTTCGTCAAACGAGACCGAGACTCAAAACTGCAACCGGATTTGTAATCGGCACCTTGAAATTATCCGAACTGCGAGGTTTCATCTCGATAGAAAGCCAAATAAAGATTTTCGATTTTTTAGGTGCACCCGCCCGCCCGAGAGATCTGAAATTTTTTATTTTCGTCAAACGAGACTGAGACTCAAAACTGCAACCGGATTTGTAATCAGCACCTTGAAATTATCCGAACTGCGAGGTTTCATCTCAATAGAAAGCCAAATAAAGATTTTCGATTTTTTTAGGTGCACCCGCCCGCCCGAGAGATCTGAAATTCTTTATTTTCGACAAACGAGACTGCGACTCAAAACTGCAACCGGATTTGTAATCAGCACCTTAAAATTATCCAAAACGCGTAGTTTCATCTCAATAGAAAGCCCAATAAAGATTTTCGATTTTTTTTTAGGTGCACCCGCCCGCCCGAGAGATCTGAAATTCCTTATTTTCGACAAACGCGACTGAGACTCAAAACTGCAACCGGATTTGTAATCGGCACCTTGAAATTATCCGAACTGCGAGGTTTCATCTCGATAGAAAGCCAAATAAAGATTTTCGATTTTTTTTTAGGCGCACCCGCCCGCCCGAGAGATCTGAAATTTTTTATTTTCGTCAAACGAGACTGAGACTCAAAACTGCAACCGGATTTGTAATCAGCACCTTGAAATTATCCGAACTGAGAGGTTTCGTCTCAATAGAAGGCCGAATAAAGATTTTCGATTTTTTTAGGTGCACCCGCCCGCCCGAGAGATCTGAATTTCTTTATTTTCGTCAAACGAGACCGAGACTCAAAACTGCAACCGGATTTGTAATCGGCACCTTGAAATTGTCCGAACTGCGAGGTTTCATCTCGATAGAAAGCCAAATAAAGATTTTCGATTTTTTAGGTGCACCCGCCCGCCCGAGAGATCTGAAATTTTTTATTTTCGTCAAACGAGACCGAGACTCAAAACTGCAACCGGATTTGTAATCGGCACCTTGAAATTATCCGAACTGCGAGGTTTCATCTCGATAGAAAGCCAAATAAAGATTTTCGATTTTTTAGGTGCACCCGCCCGCCCGAGAGATCTGAAATTTTTTATTTTCGTCAAACGAGACTGAGACTCAAAACTGCAACCGGATTTGTAATCAGCACCTTGAAATTATCCGAACTGAGAGGTTTCGTCTCAATAGAAGGCCGAATAAAGATTTTCGATTTTTTTAGGTGCACCCGCCCGCCCGAGAGATCTGAATTTCTTTATTTTCGTCAAACGAGACCGAGAATCAAAACTGCAACCGGATTTGTAATCAAATCCTTGAAATTATCCGAACTGCGAGGTTTCATCTCAATAGAAAGCCAAATAAAGATTTTCGATTTTTTTATGTGCACCCGCCCGCCCGAGAGATCTGAAACCTTTTATTTTCGTCAAACGAGACTGAGACTCAAAACTGCAACCGGATTTGTAATCAAATCCTTGAAATTATCCGAACTGCGAGGTTTCATCTCAATAGAAAGCCAAATAAAGATTTTCGATTTTTTTATGTGCACCCGCCCGCCCGAGAGATCTGAAATCTTTTATTTTCGTCAAACGAGACTGAGACTCAAAACTGCAACCGGATTTGTAATCAGATCCTTGAAATTATCCGAACTGCGAGGTTTCATCTCAATAGAAAGCCAAATAAAGATTTTCGATTTTTTTAGGTGCACCCGCCCGCCCGAGAGATCTGAAATTTTTTATTTTCGTCAAACGAGACTGAGACTCAAAACTGCAACCGGATTTGTAATCAGCACCTTGAAGTTATCCGAACTGCGAGGTTTCATCTCGATAGAAAGCCAAATAAAGATTTTCGATTTTTTTTTAGGCGCACCCGCCCGCCCGAGAGATCTGAAATTTTTTATTTTCGTCAAACGAGACTGAGACTCAAAACTGCAACCGGATTTGTAATCAGATCCTTGAAATTATCCGAACTGCGAGGTTTCATCTCAATAGAAAGCCAAATAAAGATTTTCGATTTTTTTAGGTGCACCCGCCCGCCCGAGAGATCTGAAATTTTTTATTTTCGTCAAACGAGACTGAGACTCAAAACTGCAACCGGATTTGTAATCAGCACCTTGAAGTTATCCGAACTGCGAGGTTTCATCTCGATAGAAAGCCAAATAAAGATTTTCGATTTTTTTTTAGGCGCACCCGCCCGCCCGAGAGATCTGAAATTTTTTATTTTCGTCAAACGAGACTGAGACTCAAAACTGCAACCGGATTTGTAATCAGCACCTTGAAATTATCCGAACTGCGAGGTTTCGTCTCAATAGAAGGCCGAATAAAGATTTTCGATTTTTTTAGGTGCACCCGCCCGCCCGAGAGATCTGAATTTCTTTATTTTCGTCAAACGAGACCGAGAATCAAAACTGCAACCGGATTTGTAATCAAATCCTTGAAATTATCCGAACTGCGAGGTTTCATCTCAATAGAAAGCCAAATAAAGATTTTCGATTTTTTTATGTGCACCCGCCCGCCCGAGAGATCTGAAATCTTTTATTTTCGTCAAACGAGACTGAGACTCAAAACTGCAACCGGATTTGTAATCAAATCCTTGAAATTATCCGAACTGCGAGGTTTCATCTCAATAGAAAGCCAAATAAAGATTTTCGATTTTTTTAGGTGCACCCGCCCGCCCGAGAGATCTGAATTTCTTTATTTTCGTCAAACGAGACCGAGAATCAAAACTGCAACCGGATTTGTAATCAAATCCTTGAAATTATCCGAACTGCGAGGTTTCATCTCAATAGAAAGCCAAATAAAGATTTTCGATTTTTTTATGTGCACCCGCCCGCCCGAGAGATCTGAAATCTTTTATTTTCGTCAAACGAGACTGAGACTCAAAACTGCAACCGGATTTGTAATCAAATCCTTGAAATTATCCGAACTGCGAGGTTTCATCTCAATAGAAAGCCAAATAAAGATTTTCGATTTTTTTATGTGCACCCGCCCGCCCGAGAGATCTGAAATCTTTTATTTTCGTCAAACGAGACTGAGACTCAAAACTGCAACCGGATTTGTAATCAGATCCTTGAAATTATCCGAACTGCGAGGTTTCATCTCAATAGAAAGCCAAATAAAGATTTTCGATTTTTTTAGGTGCACCCGCCCGCCCGAGAGATCTGAAATTTTTTATTTTCGTCAAACGAGACTGAGACTCAAAACTGCAACCGGATTTGTAATCAGCACCTTGAAGTTATCCGAACTGCGAGGTTTCATCTCGATAGAAAGCCAAATAAAGATTTTCGATTTTTTTTTAGGCGCACCCGCCCGCCCGAGAGATCTGAAATTTTTTATTTTCGTCAAACGAGACTGAGACTCAAAACTGCAACCGGATTTGTAATCAGATCCTTGAAATTATCCGAACTGCGAGGTTTCATCTCAATAGAAAGCCAAATAAAGATTTTCGATTTTTTTAGGTGCACCCGCCCGCCCGAGAGATCTGAAATTTTTTATTTTCGTCAAACGAGACTGAGACTCAAAACTGCAACCGGATTTGTAATCAGCACCTTGAAGTTATCCGAACTGCGAGGTTTCATCTCGATAGAAAGCCAAATAAAGATTTTCGATTTTTTTTTAGGCGCACCCGCCCGCCCGAGAGATCTGAAATTTTTTATTTTCGTCAAACGAGACTGAGACTCAAAACTGCAACCGGATTTGTAATCAGCACCTTGAAGTTATCCGAACTGCGAGGTTTCATCTCGATAGAAAGCCAAATAAAGATTTTCGATTTTTTTAGGTGCACCCGCCCGCCCGAGAGATCTGAAATTTTTTATTTTCGTCAAACGAGACTGAGACTCAAAACTGCAACCGGATTTGTAATCAGCACCTTGAAGTTATCCGAACTGCGAGGTTTCATCTCGATAGAAAGCCAAATAAAGATTTTCGATTTTTTTTTAGGCGCACCCGCCCGCCCGAGAGATCTGAAATTTTTTATTTTCGTCAAACGAGACTGAGACTCAAAACTGCAACCGGATTTGTAATCAGATCCTTGAAATTATCCGAACTGCGAGGTTTCATCTCAATAGAAAGCCAAATAAAGATTTTCGATTTTTTTAGGTGCACCCGCCCGCCCGAGAGATCTGAAATTTTTTATTTTCGTCAAACGAGACTGAGACTCAAAACTGCAACCGGATTTGTAATCAGCACCTTGAAGTTATCCGAACTGCGAGGTTTCATCTCAATAGAAAGCCAAATAAAGATTTTCGATTTTTTTTTAGGCGCACCCGCCCGCCCGAGAGATCTGAAATTTTTTATTTTCGTCAAACGAGACTGAGACTCAAAACTGCAACCGGATTTGCAATCAGCACCTTGAAATTATCCGAACTGCAAGGTTTCATCTCAATAGAAAGCCAAATAAAAATTTTCGATTTTTTTAGGTGCACTCGCCCGCCCGAGAGATCTCAAATTTTTTATTTTCGCCAAACTGGACTGAGACTCAAAACTGCAACCGGACTTGTAATCAGTACCTTGAAATTATCCAAAACGCGTAGTTTCATCTTAATAGAAAGCCAAATAAAGATTTTCGATTTTTTTAGGTGCACCCGCCCGCCCGAGAGATCTGAATTTCTTTATTTTCGTCAAACGAGACCGAGAATCAAAACTGCAACCGGATTTGTAATCAAATCCTTGAAATTATCCGAACTGCGAGGTTTCATCTCAATAGAAAGCCAAATAAAGATTTTCGATTTTTTTATGTGCACCCGCCCGCCCGAGAGATCTGAAACCTTTTATTTTCGTCAAACGAGACTGAGACTCAAAACTGCAACCGGATTTGTAATCAAATCCTTGAAATTATCCGAACTGCGAGGTTTCATCTCAATAGAAAGCCAAATAAAGATTTTCGATTTTTTTATGTGCACCCGCCCGCCCGAGAGATCTGAAATCTTTTATTTTCGTCAAACGAGACTGAGACTCAAAACTGCAACCGGATTTGTAATCAGATCCTTGAAATTATCCGAACTGCGAGGTTTCATCTCAATAGAAAGCCAAATAAAGATTTTCGATTTTTTTAGGTGCACCCGCCCGCCCGAGAGATCTGAAATTTTTTATTTTCGTCAAACGAGACTGAGACTCAAAACTGCAACCGGATTTGTAATCAGCACCTTGAAGTTATCCGAACTGCGAGGTTTCATCTCGATAGAAAGCCAAATAAAGATTTTCGATTTTTTTTTAGGCGCACCCGCCCGCCCGAGAGATCTGAAATTTTTTATTTTCGTCAAACGAGACTGAGACTCAAAACTGCAACCGGATTTGTAATCAGATCCTTGAAATTATCCGAACTGCGAGGTTTCATCTCAATAGAAAGCCAAATAAAGATTTTCGATTTTTTTAGGTGCACCCGCCCGCCCGAGAGATCTGAAATTTTTTATTTTCGTCAAACGAGACTGAGACTCAAAACTGCAACCGGATTTGTAATCAGCACCTTGAAGTTATCCGAACTGCGAGGTTTCATCTCGATAGAAAGCCAAATAAAGATTTTCGATTTTTTTTTAGGCGCACCCGCCCGCCCGAGAGATCTGAAATTTTTTATTTTCGTCAAACGAGACTGAGACTCAAAACTGCAACCGGATTTGTAATCAGCACCTTGAAATTATCCGAACTGCGAGGTTTCGTCTCAATAGAAGGCCGAATAAAGATTTTCGATTTTTTTAGGTGCACCCGCCCGCCCGAGAGATCTGAATTTCTTTATTTTCGTCAAACGAGACCGAGAATCAAAACTGCAACCGGATTTGTAATCAAATCCTTGAAATTATCCGAACTGCGAGGTTTCATCTCAATAGAAAGCCAAATAAAGATTTTCGATTTTTTTATGTGCACCCGCCCGCCCGAGAGATCTGAAATCTTTTATTTTCGTCAAACGAGACTGAGACTCAAAACTGCAACCGGATTTGTAATCAAATCCTTGAAATTATCCGAACTGCGAGGTTTCATCTCAATAGAAAGCCAAATAAAGATTTTCGATTTTTTTAGGTGCACCCGCCCGCCCGAGAGATCTGAATTTCTTTATTTTCGTCAAACGAGACCGAGAATCAAAACTGCAACCGGATTTGTAATCAAATCCTTGAAATTATCCGAACTGCGAGGTTTCATCTCAATAGAAAGCCAAATAAAGATTTTCGATTTTTTTATGTGCACCCGCCCGCCCGAGAGATCTGAAATCTTTTATTTTCGTCAAACGAGACTGAGACTCAAAACTGCAACCGGATTTGTAATCAAATCCTTGAAATTATCCGAACTGCGAGGTTTCATCTCAATAGAAAGCCAAATAAAGATTTTCGATTTTTTTATGTGCACCCGCCCGCCCGAGAGATCTGAAATCTTTTATTTTCGTCAAACGAGACTGAGACTCAAAACTGCAACCGGATTTGTAATCAGATCCTTGAAATTATCCGAACTGCGAGGTTTCATCTCAATAGAAAGCCAAATAAAGATTTTCGATTTTTTTAGGTGCACCCGCCCGCCCGAGAGATCTGAAATTTTTTATTTTCGTCAAACGAGACTGAGACTCAAAACTGCAACCGGATTTGTAATCAGCACCTTGAAGTTATCCGAACTGCGAGGTTTCATCTCGATAGAAAGCCAAATAAAGATTTTCGATTTTTTTTTAGGCGCACCCGCCCGCCCGAGAGATCTGAAATTTTTTATTTTCGTCAAACGAGACTGAGACTCAAAACTGCAACCGGATTTGTAATCAGATCCTTGAAATTATCCGAACTGCGAGGTTTCATCTCAATAGAAAGCCAAATAAAGATTTTCGATTTTTTTAGGTGCACCCGCCCGCCCGAGAGATCTGAAATTTTTTATTTTCGTCAAACGAGACTGAGACTCAAAACTGCAACCGGATTTGTAATCAGCACCTTGAAGTTATCCGAACTGCGAGGTTTCATCTCGATAGAAAGCCAAATAAAGATTTTCGATTTTTTTTTAGGCGCACCCGCCCGCCCGAGAGATCTGAAATTTTTTATTTTCGTCAAACGAGACTGAGACTCAAAACTGCAACCGGATTTGTAATCAGCACCTTGAAGTTATCCGAACTGCGAGGTTTCATCTCGATAGAAAGCCAAATAAAGATTTTCGATTTTTTTAGGTGCACCCGCCCGCCCGAGAGATCTGAAATTTTTTATTTTCGTCAAACGAGACTGAGACTCAAAACTGCAACCGGATTTGTAATCAGCACCTTGAAGTTATCCGAACTGCGAGGTTTCATCTCGATAGAAAGCCAAATAAAGATTTTCGATTTTTTTTTAGGCGCACCCGCCCGCCCGAGAGATCTGAAATTTTTTATTTTCGTCAAACGAGACTGAGACTCAAAACTGCAACCGGATTTGTAATCAGATCCTTGAAATTATCCGAACTGCGAGGTTTCATCTCAATAGAAAGCCAAATAAAGATTTTCGATTTTTTTAGGTGCACCCGCCCGCCCGAGAGATCTGAAATTTTTTATTTTCGTCAAACGAGACTGAGACTCAAAACTGCAACCGGATTTGTAATCAGCACCTTGAAGTTATCCGAACTGCGAGGTTTCATCTCAATAGAAAGCCAAATAAAGATTTTCGATTTTTTTTTAGGCGCACCCGCCCGCCCGAGAGATCTGAAATTTTTTATTTTCGTCAAACGAGACTGAGACTCAAAACTGCAACCGGATTTGTAATCAGCACCTTGAAATTATCCGAACTGCGAGGTTTCATCTCAATAGAAAGCCAAATAAAGATTTTCGATTTTTTTAGGTGCACCCGCCCGCCCGAGAGATCTGAAATTCTTTATTTTCGACAAACGAGACTGCGACTCAAAACTGCAACCGGATTTGCAATCAGCACCTTGAAATTATCCGAACTGCAAGGTTTCATCTCAATAGAAAGCCAAATAAAAATTTTCGATTTTTTTAGGTGCACTCGCCCGCCCGAGAGATCTCAAATTTTTTATTTTCGCCAAACTGGACTGAGACTCAAAACTGCAACCGGACTTGTAATCAGTACCTTGAAATTATCCAAAACGCGTAGTTTCATCTTAATAGAAAGCCAAATAAAGATTTTCGATTTTTTTAGGTGCACCCGCCTGCCCGAGAGATCTGAAATTTTTATTTTCGTCGAACGAAACTGAGGCTCAAAACTGCAACCGGATTTGTAATCAGTACCTTGAAATTATCCGAACTGCGAGGTTTCATCTCAATAGAAAGCCAGATAAAGATTTTCGATTTTTTTTAGGTGCACCCGCCCGCCCGAGAGATCTGAAATTCATTATTTTTGACAAACGAGACTGAGACTCAAAACTGCAACCAGATTTGTAATCAGCACCTTAAAGTTATCCAAAACGCGTAGTTTCATCTCAATAGAAAGCCCGATAAAGATTTTCGATTTTTTTTATGTGCACCCGCCCGCCCGAGAGATCTGAAATTCTTTATTAACGACAAACGAGACTGAGACTCAAAACTGCAACCGGATTTGTAATCAGCACCTTAAAATTATCCAAAACGCGTAGTTTCATCTCGATATAAAGCCAAACGAAGATTTTCGATTTTTTTTAGGCGCACCCGCCCGCCCGAGAAATCTGAAATTTTTTATTTTCGTTAAACGAGACTAAGATACAAAACTGCAACCGGATTTGTAATCAGCGCCTTGAAATTATCCGAAATGCAAGGTTTCATCTCAATAGAAATCCGAATAAATATTTTCGATTTTTTTATGTACACCCGCCAGCCCGAGAGATCTGAAATTTGTGATTTTCGTCAAACGAGACTGAAGCTCAAAACTGCAACTGGTTTTGCAAAAAGCACCTTGAAATTATCCGAACTGCGAAGTTTCATCTCAATAGAAAGCCAAATAAAGATTTACGATTTTTTTATGTACACCCGCCAGCCCGAGATATCTGAAAATGGCTATAATCTGTTGTTTTTTATTGTTTTTGGTCGTTTTTCAGCTGTTTTCAGTGCTCTCCCCGTATCAGGGATATTCTATTTTGTATTTTTGTGTTACTTATTTTTATGACCTTGTTCCTGTGATTGGGTGCAAGTCCGTTGGATTATTAAAGATATTATTATTATATTATAAAGATATATTATGACATTGATAACTTTTTGTATAACTCGTGTATAATACGTGACAAGTACAGAATCAAATGATGCCATTTTCTCTCCTTTTATCCCCAAAACTACTGGAAACATCTTTGAGAATAATCAGGGACAAAAGCTCAAACACCAGCTACTGCCGTTGCCGTAAATACCCTCTCCAAGCTGGCAAGCCTGTAATCTCTTCGGTTCATAAACTGTAAGCAGATAAACAAAGACCGGCTGAACATTAACATCATACCGAGAGATTCGACGATAAGTCGTCCTCACTTAAAGCAGAACAATGCCGGAATGGGACGATAATTCTGACTGGCGCTATATAAAATTTGTTATGGTAATCACAGATTTTAAATAGACTCAGGCGCGGACTGCCCTGCAGTTAAATCACATAAAATGTGTGCCTGGTGATATTTACGATACCCGGACACAAAAGAATACATCCACAGTACACACGGGGTCTAGGTTCACGAAATTAAATATACAAAAATGTGATATTATGTATCTAATTTATAGCCTCTTTGTATCCCCTTTTTATAGACCTATTTTATTGTGGATATGAATGAGGTTCTTGACGCCTACGTTCATTTGAAATGTATTTTGTGTGAAAGTTTTGTCACTAGATGTTTTAGTTTAATTTCTAAAATTGATTATCCAAGGGCACATTTCTGGCTCAAATTCAAGTAGACAAGTTCGTATATGGAACCAGGAAAGCCACTATCAACCCAGGAGGCGACAACAACAGATCAACGTAGATCTCAAAACAATTATCGAAAGAGGATCAGTAAATAAAATACAGTAGGTACAGTACTAAGTCTCATGTTGGCTTACCAACTGCAGAAATGAAGGGTCACCCAATAGCCGAGTCACCAGCTTTTGGGGATAAACATCAACAATGACATGTCCTGGCATGGCCACGTCGTCAGTATTGCTAAAACGGTATCCCAGAAGCTTGGAGTTTTGTTTCGCTGTAGATGCAACTACTGCTGCTCTACAAGGCACAGATCCGACCATCGTTAGAGTATTTGTCCCTTATGTGGGGATGCACTTCGAAGCACTCTCTAAAGCTTCTGAACCAGGGTTGCTAGATGAATTTGGTGGATTTACACCAGGTCAGGCTCAAAAATCCCCCAAATTAGACATTTTTTAGAAAAAATGTTTTTAACAAAAATATCAAGAAATAAATGAATATTATTTTGTTTATGTATTACACGTACACTTAGCGATAGTGAAATGTAAACAAAGACGAATAAAAGATGTTCTTCTGATAAACGCACTTTTTGTCATTCTTGTATACACTGAGAAAACAATCGGTTGAAGCTTAAAAAAGAAATGAAGTTTAACAAATATCTTTTGAGATTGTGGTTTAATAAAACATAAAAGATACATTCTTTCATAGACTAATATTATTAATATGTTATCTTCGTAATAAAAAAATAAACATTTTAAGTAATGTGTTAAAAATAGCAAACAAAAAATGTATGAGGTTACACTATGAAATTTATTCAAATAATATATCCATTGTCATCAGCAACTTTATACATGTCTGCGTTGAACCTGCGTAACATATTCTCATTTGGTGTAAAATTAGCACAGCCAATTTTCGTAGGTGAAATCTCACCCTTAATATTGCCGCAAGTCTGCCAACCCACTTTTAAAGCTTAATTGAGATGCACACGACATCCAACGATACGACAGTATGAAACTATTCCTATTGGTTGAAATATTCAAAATGATGTCAAATCAAAATATTTCAACCACCAGAGACAGTTTCGTACCGTCGTATCGTTGGATGTCGTGTGCATCTGCATTAAGCTTAAGAAGGAAGTGTAGAGTTGGGCGTGCCAAAATAAAAAATAGCAAGTGCAAATTTTCAGTTTTGCGTTATTAAAAACGGAAAAAAGTACCCTCAAAAATTCATAAGGCTTTATTTTCTCCCCCAGAAAATTCCCCAAGAAATAATGACCCCCAAAATTTTCCCCAGTAGGCTGAAAATACCCCAAATTGGGGGGAAAATCCCCCAATATGGTAACCCTGTTCTGAACACTATCCAGAAGAGAGCATTTAGATTAATCTATACGCCTAACCTCACAGAGGATCTCCACAGCCTGGAACACCGAAGAAGGGTAGTTGATCTGTCCCTGTTTTACAGATTCTATCACTGAAGATGCTCGAGAGAGCTCTCCCAGATAATTGCACCATAGGCCGTCAGAACGAGGAAAACTAGAGAGGCTCTGCGAGCTCATAATTACCAGGTCCGAACTGAAGCTGTGGAGTAAGTTGCCGAGGAATTTGTTTACGGACGGCTACAACCTGCGGCGTTTCAAATCTAAAGTGCACCAACCCTTATCCTCTCGAAGCGCTTCTACAGCGCCATGGGCTTTCAGCCTTTGCGGGAGGCTGACCATAAAAAATATATAAACGTGTGGTCTAAAGTGTCTAGATGTTAAGACACAAGGCTCCAAAGTTTGGATAAAAACTGATTTATTTATTAATTTCTTAAAGATTATTGAACCGTTTTTTTTTTGTAACTCAGTGTTGTTTACTGCACTGAAGATGAAACGAACTGACGTTTTGCTCTGTGGCATTCACCAAACTGCAAAATTTAACAAAAAAGTAGGATAAGAGACATTGTTTGCTGTTATTCAGAAAGACAGCTCTTGTTTTTGATAGCAACATTTTAAACTAACTAACAGCATGTTGCATAGAAGTTACATTACTTTGTAGCTTATTATGATGATGTCTTGGCTTTAAAAGCCACAGTATTTCCCAGCAATACACCTTCCACTGAATACTTTAGCATTTTCACCAAGCATGTATACAAAATTTCATGGTAAAGCAACCTTCAGACAAGAGCCTTAAAGGTTAATTTTGGTGGAACATAATAACAAAGGGGCCTCCCCTTGGTAACCGAGTGACACTTTGTAGAGTCGTCCAATCATAAAGTCGAGAACCCTTCTGATGGAGTTGATTAAGTTTTTCGGGAAGACCT
Source organism: Callosobruchus maculatus (assembly GCA_951848785.1). Taxonomy (NCBI): domain Eukaryota; kingdom Metazoa; phylum Arthropoda; class Insecta; order Coleoptera; family Chrysomelidae; genus Callosobruchus; species Callosobruchus maculatus. Next base: position 12,493,330 of record CATOUR010000003.1, on the reverse strand, counting down.
TTCATATCCCTTAATTAGAGTCAACTTTTAAAAAGTCATTCAATAAAATGTTACTGGGTAGAGGGTAAGGATATTATGTCTGAGAGCAAAAGTTTTATGAAAGAAAAGGTCATGACGACCTTGTTCGGTACTTAGGGAGTAAAGATTTACATATAACGGCTTAATATACAGTAATATTAAGGTATTAGAACAGTGAAAAAATAATTCTGTACCACAAAGGTATGTTTTATACTTGAGGAAAGCTATAGATGTGGTCCAAACCCGAGTACATTGAAATGAGTTAAATCGATGGTGTAAATTTAATATCTGGGTGATATCCTATGGTGTGTTGAATAATTCTTTTTTTTTGTGGATAGAGGATGCTGGCGAGTACTAGAATTAAAATATAACCTGCATACTTTTTTTACGAAAACAAAATGACATATCTTCCCGGAGGACAACTGATTTAAGTTTTCAAATTCTAATAATTATTTTAAATGACATTAAAAGAATAAGAAAAATGTGCCAGATTTGCATGCGAGAAAATAGCCTCCAAATTGAACCAACATCTCTAAGAGCTCTTCGATGTTTTTAATTTTTGTTTTGATACGTACTAGGTTCAGATATAATATTATGTTGATATTCTTTAGATATAATGTTGTTTTGTTTTAATTAATAGTAGTAGTAGTAGTAGTAGTAGTAGTAGTAGTATTTATTGGCGTTTTGTACAATGAAGCACTTACGCAAGTCAGTATACAAGATTCTTAAAACCTAAATATTGTAAAAGACAAACAGAGAAATTTCTTAGTACATACATACATTCAAAATAGATACAAAATACAGGTAATAATATGAAAATAAATACAGCTGCTATGCTAGCGAATCAGGCATTTTAATTTTAAAGTATTCTTCAACTGAGTAGAACGCCTGACTGAGCAGGAATGACCTGATTTTTAGTTTGAATGCTCCCAGGGGCATCTGCTTTATAACATCTGGCAGAACATTGAATAATTTTGGACCGTAATAATTTATACCATTACGCGATCTAGCTACTCTGTGGAATTCAATAACATAGTCAGTAGATCCCCTCGTATGATGACCATGGATTTCATTTCTGAGTGTATATGAAGTGCTGTTTTCTTTCACATACATCAAACACTGCAGTATGTAGCAGCATGGCAGTGTTAATATGCCTAGATCAACAAAAGCCTGTTTACATTCATCACGATACTTTAGTCCAGCGATGAGCCTGATAGCTCTCCTCTGTAGCGAGAATATATGCCCTAAATGGGCTGTGTGACCCCATACCAGGAGAGCATATGTTATTTTAGAATGGATAAGACCATAATAAGCAGTAAGAAGGTACCTGCTGTTGAGTTTATCACATAGGCTTCTCAGAGCAAAAATGCTCTTACATGTGTTTTGACTCACATGAGTTGTGTGATCCCTCCACGTTAGTTTTGAGTCGATAATGACCCCCAGAAACTTTGCTTTTATGCCGGAATCATGCGAGTCTACGTGTCTTAGTGTAAAAGTCGTCTCCTCTGTTTTATTTTCGTTAATTATAAGTTTATTAGATGTAAGCCAGTCCTTAATATCGATCAGTGCCTGCTGGCTATGAAGTCTGAGATCGTCTAAACAGGCGGACTGATTTATTACCGTTGTATCATCAGCGAATAGGATAAAGTTTGTGTCATTCCGAGACAAAGGTAGATCATTCAAATAGATTAGGAATAGAATTGGTCCCAAAATTGAGCCTTGAGGCACGCCTATGTTTACTGACATGATATTAGACTTTTCACCATTTTTTGATACGAACTGTTGTCGTTCTTTAAGATAGGATTCGATGAGTTTTACAGTTTTTGTATTAAAACCATAGTGAGCCAGCTTTTCCAGCAAGACGCTATGAGTTACGCAGTCAAAAGCTTTTGATAAATCTAGTAGTTGCGCTTGAGTGAACTTTCCAGTTTCAAAGCCTTCATTTATTATTTGTACTAATGAATGTATGGCTTTTGTCTGCGATTTTCCCTTCCTATAAGCAAACTGTTGATTACAGAACACATTCTGTGATTCCAAATAATCAACCATTTGCGATTTTAAGGCAGCTTCCAAGATTTTCGATAGCAAAGGGATTATTGTTATAGGTCTGAAATTAGCAGGATCGTCCTCGCTGCCTTTTTTATGAATCGGAACTACTCTGCCAACTTTCAGTACCTGTGGAAAAACACTTAATCTAATGCACTCATTTAAGAGCTTTGTGAGCGGTACCAATATTATATATTTTATAGCGTGTAACATTTTTATATTGAAATTATATGCGTCTTTCGATTTTGTTTTATTTAAGTTATTTATAATATCCAGTACCTGTGTAAAGGTTAGTTCTCTAAATTGAAAAATTTCGGCAAGTTTTTGGTTTGCGTTCAAGTAAGTTTTGAAACTGTTATTACTAGGAGGCATGTTTGCCATAGCTCTTTGTGGCGTATTCACAAAGTATATATTATGATCGTTTGGTGAAAGTATGTTTGACGATTTGGATTCTCTGGCAGGTTTTATTAGTCTCCAGATATCACGTTGCGGGTTACTGGAATTACTTATATGCTTGTCTGTTGCGGCTTTCCGACAACGAGAAATTTCAGCTTTATAAGCATATCTGTATTGTTTGATAGTTTCAGATAAGGTAGCACTTGGGTAAGATGCGTTTAAGTCACGGAGAGAATTAAGTGTTTCCCTCATATGTCTTAGGTGATCGGTAAACCAATTAACTGTACAGTTATTTTTTCTGTTAATATTTATGCATTTTGATTTTAAAGGGAAAGAATCAGCTATTGCTTCTGATATATTGTATGTGAATAGTTCAGCTTTTTTTTCCGTAGCTAATTCTCTATTGTCTACAAAGCTCCAATCAACTGAAGATACATACTGATGTAAAGCGTTTATACCTTCTTCAGTGACGGGTTGAAAATTAATTCTTCTGCTGCAATGTATACTTGAATTTTTGACACTATCAAAAACTACTGCTCTATGGTCCGAAAAACCGACATCGCGTACCTGTACATTGCTATATTCTAGATTTGAACTTACAAACACATTGTCCAAACATTTACCTTTCCTGGTGTTTTCAGAATTTATAGCCTTGAGACCATACGCTAGAAAGGTTTCTACTAAAACTGCTTGCTGTTTAGAGTCCGTGTTAAAGTGTACATTAAAATCACCTGTAATGATCTTTATTTTATTAGTTTTACTTAGAATTTCAAGAATTTGTGTTAACCTGTCGATGAAAACGTCAAAGTCTCCGTTAGTCGGTGATCTATACATCGTTATTAGTTCAAAATTCCCGAATCTCACCGCAGAAACTTCAATATGAAACTCTAGTGACAGAGAGTTCACTGATGTTATTTGAGTGCATTTATTAATGGCACAAAAATCTTTGCGAGAAAAGATACAAACACCCCCATGTTTTGCCTCTGACCGACAAAAACTTGAAACCAAGTCATAATTTTCAAGGGTTAGTCCAGCTATAGCATCATATGTTTGCCAGTGTTCATTGATGCATAAAAAATCAAAGGGTTCGCTGCTCACTAAGGCGTCCAACTCATTTAGTTTATTGCTAATGCACTGAACATTGCAGTGAAAAAATGTTACAGTGTTATTAATTTTTCTAGATAGATTTATCTTCTGTATGGAGCTGGACGGTGATTTCGAAAATTCTTTTGCCTGTTCACGAAGCGACACACTTCTACACCATTTGGCCAAATGGTTGGGTCGTACACCTCATTTATGTGTTCTATGGGGTAAGCCACTTTAAAAGTTGCCTGGGTCTCGTTTTTACTTATTAAAGATACTTTAAAAGGTATGTTAGGAGCAGATGTGCTAAGAAACTCCGTCAGATCCTCCTGTGTTGTACTTGGTTCCAGTCTATAAACACTTAGATATCCATGCTGAGGAATCGTCCTTATGTTTATCGCACTGGTGTTACAACCAGTGACTCGTCTGCTGACACCGTTGCCTGTAGACATCCGCTTGCCGTTACCGCTAGCAAAGGTTTGACTGCCAGTGCCAGTGTTTTCACGGTTCGCCAATTTTTGTGTGTATGTCGATGTGGAGGGGTTTCTATGATCGCTAGAGCCACCTCGTGCTATTCTTATTGGGTAAGACGAATTTTTTGAATTTGATGGCTGGGTTCTGTTATTATTATCTGTAGCTGTCTTAGATTCTACAGACAACTGTTTACTATGTACGATGTTGGCGAAGCTGGGCATGTTGCCGATGTTGGTATTATTTAGGGTTCCTGCAGATGGCTCTACATGGTTCTGTTTACAGGTATGACTGTTAGCAAAGTTAATTTTGTCTTTTAATAAATTTATGATTTCTTCTTGTTCTGATACCCGTTTTTCCAAGTGATAGCATAACTTTTCGTTAATCTGTAACTGACTTTTCAGTTCTTTAATTTTAAAATCTTGCAACATGCAGTTAGTACTTGTGTTTTCACAATCAGCTGGAGAGGTTAGTACATCCTGGCTGTCGTAAAACTCGTCATTTTTATTACTAGTTAGTCTGGTTTGTAATAAATCCACGTACCTCTTCACAATAGGAGCCTGTATTCCTTCTGGAACTGCAGTGTTGACAAGTATGTCAATTATTTCTTGCTTTTTCAGCTTGTTTAGCTCACCAGTAAGTGCACTAACATCTATAGCGTCGGCCATCTTTTCTGGTAATGTGATAATGGACCATAATAAGTAATAATTATTGAACATTATTAAAAATAGTAGTTGATAGCGTATAAAACACAATTAAATAATTAAGAAGTATTGAGTATCTTGTATCTTAATAATTGTTTACTTGCATATGGTTTTAGATTATGGCCTACTGAGGCAAATAAAGTGAAAAAAATGAAATATTGAGCTTAGGATTCAGAATAAATTCACACTAATATATATTTTTGAAAAGCCTGAATTAGTTCCGACTGACGTAAATAAAAAATAATACATTAAAAAAATATATGTTTGCTTCATAACTGAAAAATGGTTAGAAGAAGAGAAAATCAAATTGCACCACTAGATTCTACAGAAAAAGTCCTGTAAGATCATTTTTTAAACTTTTCAATAAGACAGAAAATAGGAGATGCGAGGGTGGTCCCAAAATCGATACTTTTCGATTTCACACTGTATCTCAAAGACCAAGAAGGCCATGATAATTTTGTTGTCGGCATCTTTAGTTTCACAAAAAAGTAGCACACTATCGCGAAAACCGCTACTCTCTATCTTCAAAAATAACCGAGGTGCCCCGTGAAGTGCTCAAAATGGGATAGTAAAATCTCGAAATCCTTGACCTGTAATTTGTAATCTAGACCAAAAACTAAAGTTCAAAGGGCCCACGGTTCCCTAAGTATTTGTAGATATATGATACCTCACCTCAGTTTTATGCTAGCTTATAAAACCACACTACTTGTGTCCCAATCATAGCAATAAATCTTATATATCTATGTGATGTAACTAAATTGAAACGGAGTTTTGAAATCCTATTAGAAATAATTTGTTCGAATTTCCGGATTGTTCGAATTAGGAAGCTTCCCCGATTTTTGCTGCGGTTGTCAGGATTTACCGCCGAAACTTTTACCAGATATTCCTTTGATTAAGCCCTTCTTATACTTTGCCAAGTCTTGATCCACGATCTTCTTTGATACTTAAATCGCCTTTTGGATTTCGTCGATACCCTTCATAGGCAGAGGAATCTAGAAAACAAAAAATAGTAAGGTTTAAAAAAAAGAAAAAACAGTGATAGAAGATCCTATTGTAATTCTCTCAGACTCCTAGTCTGTTTTAAAGGTCTTGAATTGACGTGTGAGGGCTAGAGTCGCCCCCCTACAAACAACTCAATCTTATCCCTCAAGTATCCAAAACCAATCTTTTTTCAACGAGTGTGGTTAAGTATGACTCAGAAATTTCAAAGTCGTGTGACCGTTGTTTATTTCTGAGCGGCACCCATTCTCCTATCTATTCATAATATATACTAAATTACTGAAATATGCAAAAGACAGCTATCACGAAGATATTTTTCCAATAAGAGTCCTTGACTGGATTGATAAACATGTGTCTTTATGTAACATCATCACCTGTTGTAGCATCGAATTAAAATTAAGCAAATGTATTCAATAAAAAACTTACCACGGATTCGATAACAAGTTTTTTTTTGAGATACTATATCAGTAACATGCTCGAAGGCATACAGGTGTCTTGATTCAAATGTGACTTGACCACCTGGAGGTTTATATGCCTTGTGCTAATATGTACTGACTAGTTGATTATATAACCTCGTTATCAAACAGATATTTCGTGTTATTGAAAAAAATCAACAAGATTATAGTACTATATAAAAAAATGAAGTCAAGTTGATTGACTCAGTACTTCCCACACATTACTGTGATACCAGTTTATTATTTTCCCATAGCATGAAGCTTTTGTCTGAGATCCTCCTGCAACCAAATCAACCCTAAAATTGTCTTATGCCCTATGTTTTTCCTTCACAGGTCAATGGACAGCCTATAATCAATACTATAGACTTTTCAGTTTTACATCCTTTCCTTGTAATACTCTTATGTTCGACCCATAACTTCTGCCGTACAATTCTTCACTGTCTCGTATGTTTATCCACACGCTACCACTTGTAACCCCTCGACAAGCATAACATTGAATGAAAGGAGCATCCTTCTTTATCTCTTCCTTCCGTAAACAGACCACCCAATCTGATAAATCAAGAAGCTCTTTCATTCATTCACAGATCATCTCGAGCTTGTTTCTATAAAAATTCCGCGTATAATTCCGAGGATATTGATCCCGAATCCAACGATCCTAAATCAAGAGGTTCCTAGCAAAAGTTGTCGGAAGTTATGAAGTCGATTAGTTACTTTTGAGAAGTATTGATTTCAGCGAAAGGAAAAGTCGGTTCTTACATCGGTTTAACCAGATTGTTAAGCCCTGGTTTTAGTAGCATGGCACAGTGTCTAGTCATGCTATTGATTTTACATGAACTGTGGTTTGTTTGCCTTTTACAAATTGTTAGTAGATTCTGCTGGATAGATTTGTCTATCTATATTAGATATTGTTAATCAATGGGAAATTTTGTGGGTAGTGATTTTACAAATATCTAGCCATACGCTTGCCATGTTCGCTAATACAATGACTTTCTGATGCCTGATGATATTACATGTTAGTCAAAACGTCGCATAAAGGAAAATAAGAAGTTTTTGTTTTAATTCTGAGATCTAATCCTAAAAAACTAACAATCAAGTTCGTCATAGAAAACCAAAATCGTTACACAAATTTCGCTGCACCTTTCAAAACCGAAGTGAGGTTTCCTTTTTATTTGTGGAACACGGTCTATACACAGTAGAAAAAAAGACTTATTTTCTACCTATCCTTGAAAGGTTAATTTTGCTTCTATGCCCCATATCACCTTCTGTGTTCAGGATACGCCATTGTATTTGTATGGTAGTAATCTCTTTCTCCTTCAATATCCATACCAGCAGCTAACGGGTTATTCGTTGCGAATAACCCAGAACAAATTGACTGTGTTCCAGGTTTCCAAAGAAGCAAGTTCAACGCGAGGTATTAATTAAAATGCGGGAGTTTGAAAATGGGCCATGAAAGAAATTAAAAGGCAACTTGATTTTGTGTTCCACAAAGGTAATTGGGTTCTTTGTTCTTTAATTCGTTTTTGGTGATAGGTGGGTATTCATAATATGTTGCGGATTGTGATTCTTTTATCTAGTTTTCTGTTGTAAAATCCAATATTTTGAAAAACAGAAAACTTTCCGATATTTTGAGCAACTGAGAAATTTCAAAGTTTGAAAATCGAAGATCTTCGAGGATTCTACAAAATCTCGGCTATTACTTCCCACACCGATAGGTGAAGGGAGTATTGTGATCGCGAAAATTTTCGATTTTGAGATAATACGCTTTTTGGGCGTTATGATGTCTACATAACGAACATCCACGTCACTCATTTCCGTCGGTCTGTCTGTCGGTCTGTCTGTCTGTTGGCGTCTTTCTAACGTCGATTCTCAGTAACCGCTGCATGGATTGTGATGAAATTTGGGTTGCGATATGTTGTGGTGTCGTAGTAGGTAATGTTCCGATAATTTTGGAAATCGTTTTACGGGGGGCTGGAGTAATTATCAAAAAACGAAAAATTTCAAATATCCCTCAAACTTCGTTTTTAGGCGTTTTAGGGGTTCCTGATCATTTTCTACTTTTTTTGGATGGGGGTGAAATTGGGGTGGTTAGGGGGTGGGGGGTTCTAAAACTCAAAAATTCTATTCATAATAGGCTGTCCATTGACCTGTGAATGAAATACTTAGCGGCATAATACCCTTTTTTAGGTCCATCCGAACATTGCCCTGCTTATTATAGAAACCAAGGGACTTAGAATTTGTGATGTATACATACAAGTGTTGTTTTAGATCGTTCTATATTGCATAACGCGAAAATTATCGAATTGATTTTAATGAAATTTTGACACAGTATTACAGCCGCGGCGAGGATGGAAAGCGCGTGTGTTTTGGAAAAATCGTGTCAGTGGCGGCGCAGCAATAACAAAAAAACTAAAAATATAAAAATAGCTCAAACTTTGTTTTGAGGCGTTTTAGGAGTTCCTGATCAGTTTTTACTTTTTTTTTTGGGTGGGTTGAAATTGTGATGGTTAGGGGGTGGGGGGTTGTAAAACTTAAAAATTTGTTCTATTCATAATAGGCTGTCCATTGACCTGTGAAGGAAAGCGGTATGATACCTTTTTTTAGGTTCACCCGAACATTACCTTGGCTATTACAGAAATCAAGTGACTTAGAACTGTCTGATGTATACATACGAGTATTGCTTTAGGTCGTTCTGAATTTAGTAACATGGAAATTATGGAATCGATTTTAATGAAATTTAGACACAGTATTATTACCGTGGCGAGGATGAAAAACGCGTATGGTATTAAAAAAATCGTGTCAGTGGCGGCGCAGCAATAACAAAAAAACTGAAAATATAAAAATAGCTCAAACTTCGTTTTTAAGCAATTTGGGGGTTTCTGATTATTTCGTTTCGTCCAGTTGAAGCTGGCAGAATGAAAAATGTGTCGTTTTAATTTCTACGGAGAGACTTAGGAAACTATTTACTGGTTTTTGTGTTTGATGTTTTTTGAGGACATACGAACGATTACTTGGTTGCAAGGGGATTTCAGACTATAGCTTCATGCAAAGGGAATATAATAAAATGATATCACTGTTATGTGTGGGAAGTACTGAGTCAGTCAACTGGACTCCATTTTTTTAGGAAGAATCAAAAGTTCTGGAGAACTGTAAAGACTTGAAATCCTTGAAGATTTTGAAAAATATGGAAATTTGATATTTTGAAAGCTTTTATCAATTCTTCCCCTGTATCTTGAAAATCAGGTACTTTAGGACACATATTTACATGAACTTTTCTACTTGAAATGGAATAAGGCCTAACATTAAGGGTCTAGGGTATAGCGGCACCTATAAGGACATGTGAATCCTAACCTCCTCACTAAAAAAACCGTTTTTTTTTCTATGAGAATGATGAGGGGTCGTAGTGCTAATTTGGGCACACCATTGAATTGAGCAGATAATTTTCTATAAGCAGAAGTTGTTGCAGCTGTATAAGGATGAGGGTGAAAGTTTTCGGCAGCTGTAAATATTTTGGAGAATTTCTGTTATGTTGATGACGTCATGGGAGTAGCAAACTCCAAGGAAGTTACCTTGGATGCTCAAAAACAGTTGATTGAATTATGGGCGCTGAGAAAGATTGAACTGAGGAAGTGGGCAAGTAATAGTTCTGAAGTGCTTGCTCAGGTATCTGAAGTTCACCAGCAGTCACGTGCAGTTGAGTTTGCAGTAGTGCCCCACTATGAATTGTTTTTCTTATTCTGTACATCCTGAGATATGGTCCTGTAGAAAGAGAAACACATTTTGTCAAAAATAGCAAACCTGTATGATCCTCTAGGATCATTGTTCCCAAGCAAATACTTCTGCAATTGCGGGCTTTAGGGATAGGTTGGGATGAAGAACCACCGCTGGAGATTGCACAGCAGTGACTTTCGTGACTGAGTTATCTGATCTAGCTTCCTTGATAATTCCTAGACATATACTTCTTATGGATGTAGAGTCTACAGAAATTCATGCTTTTTGTGATACTTCGGAGAAGTCGTATGCAGCTGTAGTTTATCCTTGACAGGTTTCCATGGAGGACAGTATTTCTGTGCATTTGGTACACGTGCCTTTGAAAAGCCTGTCAATTCTACGACTGCAATGAGGAAGTTTCCCTTTTTCAAATTCCAGTTAATCAGATAGTCCTACAGAGTTAGAGAACAACGGCGAAAAAATTTTGTAATTATCTCCATGAATAGAAAAGTTATAGTACTTCAAAGTTTGAATTGCCGTATCCTCCGCGCGAACCCCGCTGTGACGTCACACGTCACACGACACAACGCAAGCCTGTGTATGCCCTGTCGAGGATGCTGCTCCCGCAAGCCACCGCGCCGCCGCTGGCCTCCTCGTTCATGTTGTTATTCCTTGTTTTCAGTACACGACGATACACTGCAGTTTATTGGTACTCGTATTATTAGAATATGTCTAGCAGACCGAGAAAAACCACTATAAAAACACCAAACAAATATTTCAATGAATACAAAAAATTGGGTTTTATGTTTTTAGTAATACTGTGTGAAAATTTAATTGAAATCAATCCTATAGTTTCATAGTTACACCATATAGAATGATCAGAAGCAATACTCTCGCATGTATACATCAGAAAATTCTAAGTCGACGATCCGTAATAGCCAAGGTAATGTTCGGATGCACCTAAAAAAGTGTATTATGACGCTAGGCCTTTCTTTCACAGGTTAGTGGACGGCCTGCTATGAATACAATAATTTTTCAGCTTTACAACCTCCACACCCCAACCACCCCAATATCACCCCCATCCAAAAAAGTAGAAAATGATCAGGAACGTCTAAAACGCCTAAAAACAAAGTTTGAGGAATATTTGAATTTTTTGGTTTTTTGCTAATTACTCCATGCACCGATTTTCAAACTTATAGGCACATTAACTACTACTACCCCCACAGCATATCGCTGCCAAATTTCATAACAATCCATGCAGCGGTTACTGAGATTACGTGGCTAGAAAAACGCGTACAGACAGCCCGACGGAAATGAGTTGTGTGGATTTTCGTTATGTAGACATCATAAAACACCCAAAAAGCGTATATCTCAAAATCGAAAATTTTCACGATCACAATACCCCCCTCACCTATCGGTGTGGGAAGTAAAAGTCCATAATCATGTGGAGATCCACTTTAGGAAGATTACTAGAATCACCACGAACGTAACCTTCCTCCATACTTCAAAAATATACTGGCCAGTTACAACAAACACCTTCCCGTTCCACTCAAGTCTAAACTGTGGCTGCCGCGAACAATTAATGTGATGTGTTCACCTCCGCGGTCGCTTTACGCAAGTATAAAATTGAATAACTCCGTCGTTTTTTGGAATATTCAGATGATTTTTTCGACGCTCTTCAAGTGAAGACATAGACTATGAGATAATAATGAATTTTCCAAATTTTATTTTTTTGGAAACTTCTCCATTCTGTGCAGCCTTATTAACCGCAGAGCTGATCTTTTGCCGTCCACCTACCCCACTGGTGCTTTGGCTGTCGGTGTACCATATTTTCACATAACAATTCGCCCCACATTGCCATGCATTTGCGCCGAGGCAGTTCCATTACCGCGGAACCTACCATTTTAATTCGGTTTTATCATCGATGGCCACCGTTTCTGATCAAACAAGAACAAAAGGCGGACGCTGTAGCATCGACTGGCGTAGAGACAGAGGGAGAATCGCAATCGCACAAATTCAATTTGGCAGGTTAGATTGAGGATTAATTATTTATTAGGTAGGTATATTACGAGTTTTAAAACTCGCCGATTGAGGAGGAAAGGAAAATGGCAGAGAAGGAAACAGATGGCACATAATGAGGTTGGAAAATCGAGTTTCTTTTACGAAATGACAGTTGGCACGCTGAGTGATCGGGGTACCTTTTTTGTAATTCCTTAATTGAAATGAGATTCTTACATCAAAAATGTCAATGAGTCATTTCTATTGATCTGACAATGGCAAGCGACAAGTTAACTCAGTAAAACCTCTAAAATTACAGTATGTTTTCTTTGATCTGCCTCCCGAAAAGACTTAAGGCCTATGGCGCTGTAGAAGCGCTGCGAAAGGATAGGAAAAACTTGAAAAATGGAAATATTGAAAATTTTAGATAAATGGCAAGAATCTGGATAGAATTCAAAATGCTAAAATGCATCATAGGTAATAATTATATACAGGGTGAGTCAAGCTCAACGCCTCGGACTCTTGTGACGAAACGATACCACTTTTCGAAAAATCGACTTTGCAGGTGTCTCTAGGTCGAGTTGGCCTACATTTTAAAAATAATGACTTTTATACAGGGTATCTAATAAAAGCGTGACATATCAAAGTTATGTTTTTTTAAATAGAACACCCTATATATTATTGCATATTTAGATTCCTGGGTGCATTTTAGTGTGACTTTATGGTGACTTTATGGTGCTTTAAGCGAACCGTTTAGGTGCAAATTATATTTGTACTTGGAGAAATCGGTAGATCAATTAAGGAAACTTTAATCAAAGGTAACTTGATTTTTTCAAATGGGAATGCATAATTTTTTTTATACGATCAAATGTGCAATTTGATAAGCCTTCTAATGATATGCGGTTATAAATATCAATCTCTGGTAGTTTTGATTTAATTTCAAATTTTCAGTAAAACCGGAGTTTTTCAATTTTCCTACCTATAAGCAACTTAGCAGGCCATGAAATATAAACAAAATCGTATTCAGATGGAAGGAAATAATTAACTTAGCAAAAAGATCCAGCAGAACTAGAGTAAAAGAACAAGATTATAAAAATTCCCTACAACAAATCAACTCTAATCAGAAACAACGGCGGTAACATGTCTAAGGTTAAAGAAAAGCTGGAGTACGACAGAAATGGATAATTTTTATCCATCAGTCTAATATCTTCAGAACGCAATTTCACATTTAACGGTATAAAAGTAGTCATTTTCGTCAAAGTCACAAGTAATGATACCTCTCATTGTCGTCCTTAAATTTTTCAGTATCTATTAGCAAGGTCGCTAAAAAGGAATACTGACAAATCATATTTTAATTTTCAGCCAGGTAAACTATGTAATAACTTGAGCAGATTTTTAATTTATTCTTCATTTTCGGCGATCTTCCTTATGGATGTTGAAGAATTTGCAGAACTCCAGTCAGAGGTATCGGTTACTATTTTCTTAAATCATGAAATGTGAAATTTTATTCTGAAGCTATTAAACTGCCAGCAACATTACGTGGTAGATTTCCTTTCATTTCAAAGTTCACAATGGTTTTGTGAATCGTCAATCTTTAGAATATTGTAGTAGCCGGTATGCTGTGAAAAATACCCATTTCCGTGGTACTCCAGCTGCTTTTTGACCTCAGATGTGTTATGTCTGCTATTTCTGGTTAGAATTGATTTGTTGTAAGTCATTTTTATAACTTTGTCCGTTTACTCTAGTTCGTCCGTAACTATCTGCTAAGTTAGTTGTTTTGTTCCATCTGAACAGTTTTTTGTTTATATTTCATGGCCTGCTAAGTTGCTTATAGGTAGGAAAATTGAAAAACTCCGGTTTTACTGACAATTTGAAATTAAATCAAAACTACCCGAGATTGATATTTATAACCGCATATCATTAGAAAGCTTATCAAATTGCACATTTGATCGTATAAAAAAATTATGCATTCCCATTTGAAAAAATCAAGTTACTTTTGATTGAAGTTTCCTTAATTGATCTACCGATTCACATAATTCGAACTCGACCGTTTAACGTAAGCTGACACATTTCATGCTTAGTAACACGGCAAAGTCACAGTCCTCTAAGATTTATAATAGCTGCGATATTCAATTTTTTTCTGACATCTACCTATACCCAAAATTGTGATTTGCACCTAAACGGTTCTCTTAAAGTCCCATGTGTGATACATAAAGTCACACTAAAATGCACCCGGGAATCTAAATGTGCAATAATATACAGGGTATTCCATTTAAAAAAACATAACTTTGATATGTCACGCTTTTATTAGACACCCTGTATAAAAGTCATTATTTTTAAAATGTAGTCCAACTCGACCTACATACACTCGCGAAGTCGATTTTTCGAAAAGTGGTATCGTTTGGTCACAAGAGTCCGAGGCGTTGAGCTTGACTCACCCTGTATAGTAGTTCACCAAAAAATGTAATAATGACGCAATGTTCTTTGAACTTGATAATAATTAGTGCACCTGAGGTTCATTTTTATAATGACTATTACATAATGAGTTTTTTAATTGGCTTACAATTATCGTTGCAAGGAACTTTGAAATTGGTGAAACTTTATTGTTTATAAAATGACTCGACACTGATCTATATCTAAATATAGAAATAAGCAATTATTGTATAGTTAATACCTTATTAAAATTGAGCAAACAAAGTGCTTTCTATAATATCCTGGCTTATCGTTTGATTCTGTCGAGATAAAAAAATTGTAGAACGATATATGGTACCACAGCCTTTCTTTTGAAAACCTAAATGGTCCCAAAATTATCTACATCTATGTAGATTTTTAGATACTCTTAGCTTTGCATCTTACGCATCATTCTGTTCAAAATGCGTTTTGAATAATGACAAAAATATCTAAATGAATATTATTAACCAAATCCATACTAGTAGCTTAACTTAGTATCATTGACAAAACTTTTAAAGAGTTCTATAAAACACAGTCAACATATTTTAGAAATCTTATCAAAACACCATCACTACTGAAACTGAGTAATCTGCCCTACACAAAACAGTACTAATGTGGAGCGCTAAGGGCTGGTATTTGTAGATAGAAGGATTCGCCTGAAGTTCTTAAGAATTTTTTTACGTCGGTGAGGCAAGATGTCTACCGGAAACTAAACAAAAGACGAAATTAAATCACCTCTTTCTGTTCCCCCACGATATATATAAAGGTCCGGCTTTGTCTTATTTAATTAAATCCTGGGGAAAACATTCGGCCTGCCTCAGGGCATTTTTCAAGGGCGTAGCGATCATAATATAATAAGGGCCTATTCATAAATAATTATATTAAAGCTTAAACGAGCGAGTTTAAACATTTTCTGACGGAAAAGAATATTCCCACAGCATTCTAACTTCAGTAAATTGGATGAGGCACCAGAATTTTGCTTAATCTTTGCAATAATTTTTTCCACATGAAATCTAGGATCTAAAGATCGCCATTATTGGCGTGATTTGTATCTCACAATACCAAATTTTGAAACTATATAATTAACATGGATGTAAGTTTATGATGAGGTTATGGCTCGCATGGATCGCAGAAGGGCGAATTCAGTGAGCTAGAGGTTCTGGAGTACGTAGAAGAACCAGAGACTGGTAAGATCGTCATCTATGACTACTGGCTCTTCGAGACAGAATGGGATCCACTCGAGCAGTTGCTGACGCTTGGTATGCACACAGGTGTACCACAGATTGAAATGGATTTAGGATTGTATCGTCCGCATCTAGAGCTTCTATTCACTGCAACTCATCGTCACCAACGGTTAGATTGGTGCCAAGAACACCGACAATGGCATGCTGAGTGGCATCAGACGGCCTTCTCCGACGAGTCCAGATTTTGTTGGTAGTATATGATAATGTGCCAGTTTTAGGATTTATCAATTTTTCATTAATAACGATAAACCAAAAGTGACTACTGTACTATTTGACAGGTACAATGCCTAATAGATTTGACAAAAATTCAAGCAAAAAACTAGCCACAAACAGTCTAGGTATGTCGTGACAGACAAGCCCAGATATACTTGTTTTGTTCTGTATGTCGCTTATTTTTCTGTTTTCTGAAAAGGTTGTTTATTTGGCGTATTCTATACACAGTTGAAAAAAGTGTAAACTTAGAAGCCACCCTATATACCGAGGAAAAGGACGTAACCTGAAATCGTATGAAACATGGGACGTTAGGCAATAGAGGTTATGAGTAGGTTTGCCAACTTGCCAACTACACACACATGAAAAGAAATTTTTAAGTCAAGAATTATGATATCCTTGTAAATAAATACTCTCAACAAGAATATCGGTTCTCACTCTAAGAAAGAATATTTGATGAGAAAATTATAGAAAATTTGTATCAAGAATAATATATTTTTGATTTATATACGTATTTTAAAGAAATATGCTCCGAAAGAAAATATAATTTTCTTTGCAGCCAAGGCTATAATAATTTCATAACAAATATTTCATAATTTTATATCAAGATTATCGTTTTTTCCAGCGTTGTCCAGTTTACTTCTATCAAAAATATAGACAGCTTGCAAATGCGAACCTTCATTTACAATATGATAATCTTGGTTTGAAAATGAACGCTGTTTTACAAGCACACTCTATATTTTGTATCAAGTAAATCATTTATTTGACGTCTACCAACGTCGGAGTGCACAGGCGCGCAGCGTGTCACGAGTCAACTCTTACCGGTCCACAGTATCCATCCTCTCAACTCAACCTCAGCCTGTTGCCCGTCCGTGTCCGCGCCGCCATTATCGGTTTTCGGATTGTCGTATTCGTTGCCGTCTTTAGCACCGTAGCGTAATACCTGCACCCTGGCCTGGATCCTGCATAATACCCGTGATACCACCGTCAACTATCAGTCATCGAATCTGATGGTAGTGCTGGTCCACCGCCATTTGAGTCGCGTCCCAGTTCCCATCAGCTTCCTTATCACTGGATCTATCCAAAAATGAATGAGTATTAAAAAAATTGGGATGCGAAGACCTGACTAAGGTGCTGGTCCTAGATAAGTACTAAGTATATTAAATGTGATTGAAGAAATTTTTCAGAACTATTTCTCCAGAAAAATTTCTACATGCTCATAGAAGAGTTTGAATGCTCAAATTAATACTTTTAGATTCCTCATCCAAGAATATCAGAATTTTAGAATAAAGTTGAGCTACTTGCGTCAAGTTTATGAAATGCTCCCAGTTAAGATTATGAAATGCTTCAGTCAACATTATGAAATACTTCTGTCAAGATTACCATATGCTTGATTTAAGATTTTGGTATTCTTACTATCAAGAATTTCCCAGTTTTACAATGAAGATATTTTCTCAATCTAACTTTTATATGGTCAAAGATATCGTATTCTCACTTTAAGATTAGCATAACTTTGCGGTTATAGGAAGTTATGGTATACTTGAATTAAAGCATCTGTGTTCCATCTAAGAAATTATTTTTATGTGTGTACTGTTATTATACTGTTTTTCAAAGCTCCAAAAGTTGTGTGTTTAAAACATGAAAAAATAAAATACTGGTTTTTCTCCAAAATACTGCTTTTTCCTCCAAAATACTGTTTTTTCCTCATTTAACCCTATTATACCTTTTCCTTACACAAAAAGAGTTGAGTCACATTCTGAGAAACATTTCCTGGAGCGCCCATGACCAGTTTTTGGAAAAAGGTACCGACCGTCTAAATAAGCCCGATCCCTCCCGAATCCTTTGTGCTTCTTTGTTTTACTTTGGAATTAATTTCGGGCTCGGGCCCGAAGCGGCAAAGACGAAAAAAGATCATCGACTTTTTCTTCGGATAATGATTACGAGCACGAGCACGAGCTGCACGGAAGCAGCCGTCAAGTATATTTTAAATTAATTTTCGTCCAGTTTTTATTTGATTTAATAACCCAGTTGCCCATCGAACGCAGCCTCGAGTGTCAGAAAAAGACCGGTCTGTCACTTTTACTTAACGGATAATTCAATTAGGGAAGTAATTGAGCTACCATAATAGTCTTACTTTGTGTCTCTTGATATCGTACAGGTTTAGTCATAATCCAAAGGGTACTGGAAGAGTTGAAATAGAGCTTTATTTACTTCAAAGCGAAATCACTCTTCAAACCGCCAAGTGTCACGAGAGGTTAAAGTATACTCATGGATTAACTTATAGCCTAGTTACTATTTAAGGCTCATGTCCACTTGCAAGTAACTTGCGATAGTTTCTGCAGCGAGTACTTGCTTGTCTGTCTACACTATCTTTTAATTGTTCGCAAATTTAATCTAGGAAGTTGCTCTCGCAAGTTCACTTGGGCTTGATTGTTCTGATTTCGTGTACACTATAGATGATAAGATGTCGTACGCAAAATCTGCAGCTGCGGCGGTAGTTGTGGTAGGTATATTTGATTTAAAAAAAAGAAAACAAGAGAAAGATAGTAAAAGGCGGAGAAAATGCTGGGTGAGAAAGTGGATTCAACGTAGAACTACTCTAGGGATTCACGAAAAGTTGCTTACTGAATTGAGAAATGAAGATCCGATGGAGCTCAAACAGTTTTTGCGGATGTGTGTGTATGACGGGTTGCCTGCCTACGGAGAGTTGTAAGAACGAGAGTCAATAAAGAATAGTGTTGAATCGGACCTAGCCTAATTAATTACTTTCCGACCATTGCTACAATTACTGCTACAAATACAATATAACATTCTTTTTTTCTAAAAATCGACTTTCAACTTACCAGATTATCTTCCATAGTGTTTTGTATATTTGAGTCAATTATAAACTTCAATGAGTCAAAGAACTCCCAAGTACTCTGATATATTTCGTTAGTCCCTTGTCCACTTTTCTTTTTTTGAATTTTTCTCCACTCTTGGTTAATTTGCGTTCTCAAATTATGTAGCGTCCTTTGAATTTCTGCTGTAGAAGTAATAAATAAGTCGGCCAATTTTTGTAATGCATTCTGCTATTTGATTCTGGAGTATGAACATTCCATAATTCAGGATATAATTCAAAATTTTTCAATCAAATGGCACGTGTCTTCTCTCGTCCAGTTGAACTTCTCCATATTTTCTCGATTTACAACACTACTTGCTGCAAGACTTTCAGAACAGGCTCGAAATTTTTGCGGCAAACTAATTTCCTGAGAGTAAGCGTGTACATTACAAGCTCTCAGCAAATCGCAAGTTCTTTAAGTGCAAGTAATTTTGCTGCAATATTTCTCTAATGACGTCGTGCACACACTACGCAAGTGACTTGTGAGAGCAACTCTAGCAATTTTATTTGTTAGTGGCCACGAGGCTTTAAATCGCAGTTTTTTTATTTTCTTTTAATTTCTGTTGTTTGTCTTAACTGTTTTACTTTTTTTATGATTTTTCTCATGTGCAATCTTAACGATGCGTTAAATAAAATAATTACAAAACTTTGCTAGTACCCCCGGTAAAATTTGTCCAACGTTTGCAATAATTCCACCCTTCTACTCATACCATCGTAATGTGCGTCCCCATTTTTTTTCACTTTCATAATATTACGTAGGTACGTGGTCCGTGAACCCTTGACACCCAATCCCGAATTTCCTCCTAAGGACCGTTATAACCGTTGTCGGTCTGGCTGGCGTTAAAGGCGTGACAACGAAAAAAAGTATCTCGTTAATACCCGACCACTACATCCTGCGAAGTATGCAAGCCTTCCAGCTGTGGATCTAAGTACAGGTATAGTCCAGTCAACCGCTCATAGTTTTCTTCTTTAATGGACTAATTTTCTGAAACTAGACACGAGCTTTTACCACAGCTCAACAAAGAATCAGCTGTCTTACTCACGTGCGGTTCCTTTGTGATGACATGTTGCTAATATCTGACGTCAGCGACGCCATTTTGGGATAGTTTCATTCGCCATGACGGCGGCGAACTAGAAAAAAGTGTACAACAAGGCAGCATTAAGAAATACCCATGCGCTGTAAAAGGAAGGAAAACATTAAAGACAACATAAAGTGTATGATGTTGTCCTCAATGTTTACCTCCCATAAAGTACTAAATTTGCGTTGAGATCTATATTATTTATCTCTATACTCATATTCTATGTAGATAGCCATGACCCTGCCGTGCCGCCGCTGTTGAAATCTATCTCTCTCTAACCCAAAATATCGATGCGCAAAGGGATCGGCGCAAAGAATCCCCAGACCAAAGACTAAAGACAGCTGATTGTTTATTGAGCCGTGCTTTTATGTTAGAGATCGTTGTTATCAAAACCTGGTGTGATTCAAATGGGCTTTTATTTAACTTTAAAAAAACACAAGTTCTTGGATTTCGTGTTGATATCAATGACATCGTTTGTGAACAATTTTCCATCAAAAGCTCTGAATGTACTAGGTTTTTTGGATTGCAGCTTGACGTTGACCTTAAATTTCAAAAACATATTATCAGTTTGAACAAAAAGCTTGCATCAGGCTGTTATTGCGTACGACCTGCAGCAACAAACTTGGGCATCTCGATTGCTAGGACAGTTTTTTTCGCGGTGGTGCAATCCCATCTGTCCTACGGTCTACCATTTTGGGGCTGTTGTAGACATTTAGTTCCTTTTCCAATCTGTCTTTAAGTTGCAAAAACGTGCAATACGATATATTGTAGGTGCTTCTTGTAGAGATCCTTGCAGACCGCTTTTTATTCGTCACAAAGTCCTTACACTGCCATCTCTTTTCATATTTGAGACTACGAGTCTAATGCACAAACATCGTTCTTCATTCTCCGACCATCAACAAGCTTATGCAACTCGCCGAAGACATGACATTCCGCTACCAATACCTCATTCTACCCTCGTGCGAAATTCCATAATATATAATAGTGTGAAAATATATAACTACTTGCCATCGGACATTAAAGCAATCCCAAATATTATGAAGTTCCGTAAAGCATTAAAAAAAATTCTACTCGCTGGACCAATATTTTGAATTTTCCTTCACTCAATGAGTTAGTCAACTATTGCTGTTTGATGAACATAAAAATAACCTTCATCTATGGGGTGTCAGTAAAATTTTTAATTTGTGAATGTCTGACTTTTAAGTATTTTCTTTATTTTTATGTATATGTATTTTCATTATTTACTTTTACTTACTTTTTTGCTTTGTCAATAAAATTTTTTATATATCTTTGGCAATAAAGCATGTTAACCAACCAACCAACCTACCACACATCGCCTTATGAAAATTGTGCATTAGATACACAGAGAAACAGTGACCACGAATCTATGATCACTGGTCATTAATATTACGAAAGACAACTGGTATGCGTTATAATTATGTCAGCGATTATTGATGTATGGGTTGCCGTCATCAACTATTACGCACTTTCTGAAGGTATCATAGATGACCCGTTTCGTATCGTCAATGCAGTAGTGTTCACTGCAACAATGCATCCATTTGTTGTTTTTTATGGTTACTGTTCATCGATGATTGAGAACAAAATCATTGTTTAAACGCGAAGGACATTGGTTGATAATAGGTCAATTCTTTAGTCTCCGATGTGAATGATGGATTCACGGTTATGAAACGGAGCAAAAAGTTGCTTTATTGATAATGTAACATACTGTATATTATGGTATTCGTGTATTTGTATTAGTTGTCATTGGTTGTCATACATGATGTAAAGTCAAAGTGCTAGGTTAGATCTTTGAAGTGTAAATGTCATCGAATCGTCTAGAGTTTTCGAGAATGACGGATGGGTTCTAGAAATGTCATCGAATTCTCTAGATGGTTCGATGAAGTATATATAAGGCGCCACGGGTAGCGTGGTAGTTCAGTTCAGTTGAGTTCTAGAGGAGATAAGGTTAAAGAGATATTGTATCGAGTTGTGAAGTAAAACAGTGAAAGTTACGTCCAGTTTGATTCTTTGGTGAAGAAAAAGAGGCCGTCGTGACAATATAAAACATCGCTAAAAACTCAACAGACGCATCTTCAGGATACTGTTTTTACTCATGCCTAAATTGTCAGATAATATGCGTACTTTTATTTTTTTTTTATGGCCCATCTCCCACAAAGGCTGAAGTCCTATGACGCTGTAGAAGCGCTGTGAGAGGATAAATGTCGCTGCACGTTATATTTGGAACGCTGCAGGTTGTAGCCGTCGGGAAACGAATTCTCCGGCAGCTCATTCTACAGCGTCGTTTTATAAAAGAAGGAATGCTGGAGGAGACTGGTTCGGGGAGTAGGGACCTCGACCTGGTAAGGATAAGCTCACAGAGCCTCTCTACTGTTTTTGTCACCCTTCTTCGATGTTCCAGGATGTGGAGGTCCTTTGTGAGGTTAGGCGTATCGATTAGTCTAATTGCTGTCTTCCGAATAGTGTCTAAAAGATCTAGAAAGTACTTCGGAGCCCATCCCCACACATGGTAAGATCTGTGTCATGTAGAGCAGCAGTAGTTGCTCTGGTGTATACAGGTTCCTACAGCGGAACAAAACTCCAGGCTTCTGGGATGTCGTTTTAGCAATACTGACGACGTGGTCGTGTTATGACATATTATTGTCGATGGTGATCCCCAAAAGCTTGACGAAATGTGACTAAGCTATTGGGTAACCCTCCATTTCCACATTTGATGATTCAGCGTGAGACTCCTTTGTAAGTGTAGTTGCCTGCGTTAAACTGTACTTTATCTACTAATCCCCACTCGACAATTGACTACTACTATACTACTACTACAACGACTACTATATTTGCCAAATAATTAATGGTTTTTCTATCGACAAAGTTTAATGGCTATAGAAGCTTGCTCAGATGATTAAAATGCCTCTCTATGAATCTGCTTTCAGAGATTGACCGTACTATATGTGACACGTAGAGAAAGTTAAATCCGTAATGGTGAGACCTGAGCGTAGTTGGCTGCAGTCAATCCCAGGAAATGTAGACTGCCGTGCGTATATTTACGGTTAACATGAACGTCATCATAACGTGTCACTTCGGCTGGATTCTGGAACGATTTATTTTAAAATGAAGCACATACGGCTCTAATATTTCACCGGAAATTGTACTTGTATTTTCTGGGCTTTACTGCTATTTTTATTAAAAGGGTTTTCGCTAATACACACGCTGCAGCCGTTTATTGCAATCCATGTGCGTACCTCTTACCATCTATGAGACTTACTGCATTTCAACAAAAAATGACATCAATTTTTACTTCACTGTACTTCACACGCATTCTTTGCATAAGTGTAGTGTCAAAAATCAATTATAATCAAGGTTTTTTTCAGAAGATGCGGAGTAAACCACTGGTTTATGAGTTGCAAAAGTTACGAAAAGCTCTGGCTGTACAAGGAGACTGGTGTTATTTCAAAGGTATAATTTTATAAGACGTAAAACGATTCATAGTTATCTCATGAGTAATACTTACGGTTCCTTTGCTTAACACATTGTTGGACACTCTGCTGGCCGGGAGGTTTCGTAATATGGCACCTCAAAACATTCCTATTTTTTCTGCGTTTGTAACATGATTTGCGTTATCAAAATATTTTAGGGATATTTATTTCTGACTCTTTTTTTCTATTTTTGAGGTTTTTGGCGACAAAAAAAGACGGCTATATCCGTCGTGTCATATCATAGCTGACTTTATGTTCTAGAATGGCAACCACGGCTATAGCCGTCTGATCAGTGTAATCGTAAAACACATCTTGTGGGAAGAAAAGGACAATTTTCGAGACGAATGCTAAAACAAAATCAACATTTTATTGTATCAAATTTATAAACAAAAACGCATCTCTCAGAATATAGACGGTATAAAAACAAAAAGTCAAATTTATTAGCAAACAGAGGTATCCCCGAACAAAACAGGATGTAGGCACAAATTTATGTTTGACGCCACTCTTCAAAGCAGTCTGGAGACAAAGCAGGTTTATTTTCACAACCCTTGCATCTATAGCTAGTTTCTTTGCGTTTTTCAGACTTGAAACATCGTTTGCATCTAAGAAAATATGATTTTATTTTATGATCCTCTGGTAGGGGCAGCTTCTCTGGAAAATGTCTCACACGTGCTTCGAGTTTTGTATTGATATGAAACAATATAATTATTCTATATGTATAATAGGTGGACGACGAATATCTGTTTAGGATGAAAATATCTGGTTACCTACATCAGTACTGAAAACATGAAAATCAAACAGAAACACACTTGCAATATGGCAGCTATGCACGTGGTCAATGCATCACATTAAAACATGAATAGTTGGGATAGTGTATAGTGAGTTAGAATTTGGCAATTTCAGAAATGACGAGCTTCACGTTACGGCACTAACATTGCTTAACAAGGCAAGTATACCGACATTCTGACGGTCGTCGCCGTTCTGCCGTAACAACCAGATAACTTTTTGACTGATATAGCCGTCGTGGCGTATCACGATCACTCCCAGCAGACGGCTATAGCCGTTGTGTCCAACAACGTGTTAATACTCAAAAAATACTAAGGGGCCCCTCAAGTGTGGCTATCCTTGGGTATCTGTTTCCTAGTTAACATCTACGAAACGGCGGGATTCATTTGGCGACGTTGTCATATTTCAAATATAACAATTTGTTATGCCTATACCTACGCGTTTTGGTGTTTTCTGTTATTTCTTTTTGTTTTGTGCCAGTATTTTGTGTTTTCCGGATGTGACATAAACTGATAATACCGTAGTCCAAAATTGACCCTCACCTATCGGTGTGGGAAGTAAAATTGCAGAAATTAACGACTTGGTACAAAATTATCGTGTGATTGGCACATTACGAATTTCTGGCATTGTTAATTTGTTTTAAGGGGCCTCGATACACATATTTATACATACGTATTTGCCATGTAAAACACGGGCTCACAATTTCTCGCATAACTCACTTTATTTTCAAACTACATATATAATATTTCAGAAGGCGATAGTTAAGACCTTAATGAATGACAGCTATTTTCGATTTTCACAAAAAAGTTTTTTAATGTGCAAAAAAACTCGCAATGCAAAATCGTACATTCTATAAATGCCTGTAATTTATCAACCAAACACGATATCAATCAAAGGCTAAATAGTTGCACAAGCGAAGCTTTCTTCTTCAATTTGCTCTTTGAGTCATTATTTTAAGTTTAAAGGTAATGGAAGGAGCTTGGAAATGCGAATTTCACTTTTATGGTGACCTTTGGACCTTACCTTTGGATTTTTGGACTTATATTTCCCCTCATCTTAGACACACACAGTGGAGAAAGGGAACAGGCGGCCACGCCTCCTCGCTAACACGGGAATACGTCTTTTCTTGAATTCTCAATTTCGCGCGCTATACCCTAGACCCTCAAGATTCCACTTAAAAAATTATTCATGAATATGCTTAGAGTACCGCAAGATCGCGGCAAGATACGTTTCAAAAATTATGAGCGAAGCAAATCGAGTGTCAACTTGTCAGCAATGGAAAATGCAGCAGTTTTTTAATAATGGGACAAAAATGAGTTGTATCATCATTTAGCACCTTTTTAGCGTCCCTGTGGCACGTCTATGGCATAACACATGCAAAACTGCATGTGTTGCACAGCCAACTGTCTGGCAAAAAATTAATTGCCGGCTTTGATGTGGTTACTTAGTGTATGTACCTTTTTTCTGACAATTTGTCGTACGTTGTCTCATACTCCGCAATCTGGGCTTTGTTTTAGATTTTTTTCTTTAGTTATGTTACGTGAAACCATGTTTTAAATTGATGACGTCAGATTTTGGGGTTTAGTACCCTGTCGTGATAATAATTTTATTTATAGATAATAGAAAATTTCACTTTCATGTTGATGTTTTTGGTTCTCAGTACGGACAAATACTCGTGTGTTGTTTAATTTGGGGATATTGATCTACAATTCAGCCTCTGGTCCGAATTTTGGAATATTTAAAGTAAATTGCAATCTGTGCTTCATTTTCGACAAAAAAATATCATGTTTATATCGTGATGAACCTATTTTCTGTATACACGGTCTCCCTGAATTCCTTGACATGTGGTATTGTCGTAACAAAAGTAATTTCAAACACAAACCGAGCGGAATTTTTAAAGGTACCATAGGGTCTATCATACCACGCCTTCAAAACATTTTTTTTTTTGTACGACAACCCTTAAACCTCACTCCCAACTTTTTTTTCAAATAGTGGCCGATAGATTTTCGTACATAAATGATATTCCTGTTTTATTTAGCATCTTGTAGTACCTTTCATTTTATTCGAAAACTTATTTTTTGCGTAAAATCATAAGCGTAATATAAATAAAATAAAAATTTGTTTGACGCAAAAAATGGATAAAAAAGAAAACTAAGTGGGTTCTAAAAGGTATTTGATACATACTTTCGAAAACAAATGTCTCTAAAAGTATCTTTATTTTATTTAAATCTTATGCTTATAAAATTTAGCTATGCAGGAACAGCTGTGGTGTGCTTTTAAAAAAAAATTTGGGGGTGAGTTTTTGAGTTTGAGGTAAAAAAACATTTTCGAAAGTATGGTGTGATAGGCCATTCAGTTTCCTTGCAGAACCCACCTAATTTTCTTTTTAACAGTTTTTCTTACGATAATAATACTCCTATAAATAATATTCTTATTTTATTTACCTTATGCATATGACTTCGAAAAGAACTGCTTTGTGTATAAAAAAATCAGATTTACTTATAAGCATTGCAGTATTCCACAAAATTAAAGAATTAAAAGTTTCGCTTCAACTGACATATATCGACAGATACCAAACTGCACCCTGTATTTATAATCTATCTACATCATGTTTTTAAAGACAATACACCGCTGTCCTGCAATATGGATTGCTTATTACACAGAACAACGTGGAATGTCGGATAAAAAATTAAACACGAAATGGCAATTGCAGTAATCGCTGTTGACGCAACGTTTCGTGTTTTTGTGTAGCGAAAATGGCCCAGATTAATTGTTGTCAATGCCCTCTTTCGATATAATTGACAGCACGATTGCTGTGTGCTGGCCAATAGGAGAATCGAACAACGGCAGACTGACTTGTTTTTGCGAAGGGTTTTATTGAAAACAGTGTACCTTGATTCGTCGGTAATTATTCTTTTGTTGCAGGTTTAGTTATTAATCAATGCTGAAAAAAAGCTGATTGAGAAAAAAACAATTTTATTAAAAAAAATTTGAAAGAATTTAAAAATTTCTTTTTCTAATTGAGGGGTCCAATGCGAGAATTGCCCAAGACACATTTTTCTTTTTCTCAGAAAAACGGTTACACAGAAAAAGAAATAACAAGAACAATGAGAAGAAACAGAGCAAAATACAACCTGGACCGATAGCAAAAGCTCTTCTACCCTATGTGCCTGGAATAATAGACATAATAGGAAAAATGTTACGAAAGGAAAACGTCAAGACCACAAGAAAGATATACAGGAGTATTTGAGAACGGTGAAGGATAAAAGAGACCCACTCACAACACCGGGAGTTTATTGCATACCATGCACATGTGAGAGTGTATACATAGAAACAACGAAGCGATCGATAAACTAGGTTACATGGACCAATCAGCGGTAGCCGAAGATGCGAATAAGGAAGGAGGCCATAAGGATCAAGTTTGAGGAAACTCAGGTTCTTGCCGCAACGCCTTCATATTATGCCAGACTTAATCAGCCAAAATTTGAATAGAAAAGAAGAAATACAGAAAGTCAACCGGACATGGATACCTATCCTAAAGGACCTGAAGACACTGCCATATCGCACGGGAGCGAGGCTAACAACGCTGCCTGGTTGGGTCACGTCACCGTTAACAGGTACAAATACCAGCCGTCAGTATTTTGGAAATCGCTGAAGTGAAATAACTTCTGAAGATGCTATCCACTGGCGGTGGCAAAAGTCAAGCTTTAACGCTAAACGACGCCGGCCTAAAAACTCAAGATCCACAAAATCATTGGACGATTGCCGCGAAAGCCTTACACAGTACATTAGCTTCGTTATTTCAACGGCAATTGCTTTTGAAGAGGAAAGTCTCAACTATTGAGACACTCTGTATATATCTGCCCCAGCCATATATGTATAACCCTCACCTTTACAAATCCATGCTTCATTATATCAAACTCAGTGATGCAGGTGAACATTAAATAGTAAATAGTCAGGATTGGCAGCGATTAAAACAAAACGTTATCCTACCAGCATGGAACATTGCTATTCTGTTGCCTGTAAACAAATTGGCCTTGTTTCACTTGACAAATGATTGCGAGCAAGCTGATAATGTTTGTATTCGTATCAACTGATATTTGTTATACGAAACTCCTATTTATGTACCTAGCATAATTCGTGTTTCTGTATCAATTTCGAGCTAAATAAAAGCCAGAATTGCGGTGGCCCATTTTGAAGACAGCTCCCCTAGAAATCCCGCAGGTAATATCCAGAACATGCGTTTGCTTCATCATACACAGCCTCTAGCACTACTTCAGCATATGGTACAAGTTATTTGGGATCGGGTACTTCAAAAAGGGATCTCCAGCAAACAAATCCAGATAATTATTGCCTACTTTCGTTAATCTCTCATGCAAGCAATGTTCTACTATATATTTTACAGTCTCGTTTGGAGGGTTTTATTGGCTGGCAAATTTTTCAGGCACAGGCAGGTTTCGTAAAAGGACGCGGTATGCATATACAGATCTTAAACTTAAGACAGATTATTGAAAAAGCCAGAGAGCATTATTTTCCAGTTTTTATCTGCTTTGTGGACTATTCTAAGGCGTTTCATAACGTAAAGTGGCCTAAACTGTGGGAAATCCTTATCTCCATGGGAGTCCCTTACCACTAAGTATTTCTCATACAGCAACTCTATGAGTCTAGCTCAGCTCGTGTAAGAATTGATGGTAACCTGTCTGGTCAAACAGCAACCAGAAAAGGAGTTCGTCAGGGATGCGCATTATCTCCGATGTTATTTAACATTTACTCTGAATTTGTGATGAGACAGGTATTGGACACCTGGAATGGCGGTATAACTATTGGCGGAAGCAAAATATCTAACTTAAGATTAGCTGACGATACAACCCTTATTGCTGATTCTCAGGAAGACCTAGTAGCTTTATTGAACGTTTTAGAACAACACAGTGCAGCATATGGTCTTGGTATTAACAACAACAGGACCAAGGTTATCGTAGATAGAGAGCATGACAATCATCGAGAAATAAAGTCAATAGGCCGTTGTGAGGTAGTTCAAAGTTTTGTGTACCTCGGTTCTTTGACCGACAATTCAGGTAGCTGTGAGGATGAGATTCGACGGCGCATTCAACAGGCACGGGTGGCCATGACAAAGCTTACTAAAATATGGCGTGATCATAACATCACTAAAGCTACCAAAATGTCGCTGGTTCAGTCTCTTGTGTACTCCATGTTTTTGTATGCCTCGGAAAATTGGACTGTTAAAAAGGCAGATCGAACTCACATAGATGCTTTTGAAATGTGGACGTGGAGGAGAATACTGAGAGTTCCTTATACCGCCCATCGAACTAATGTTTCCATACTGGATGAGCTCGGTAATCTAAAGAGACTATCCTCCAATGTGTCGATGAGAATGCTTAAATTCTTCGGACATATTCACGGAAGCGATAATATGGAGAAACTTGTAGTTCAGGGTCACACCCCGAGTGGGCGGCGCCGTGGCCGCCCCCTACACGCTGAGGAGAAGCGACGAAACAGTTGCTGGATATGATTATCAAGAGCGGCACTGAACTGACAGTAAATCGCGAACGATGGCGAGCTACAGTTCTCAAAACTACTGATAATATTCGTGTCGGCAATACTCTAGCTCCGACTTAATGCATTTTACGAGTTCACAACATGTCTGTTAAGACATTGTGACTATGATGATTATGATGACTTCAAGAAGAAATCGGTCTTCTTATTAAGAGTGTGCTCTAACTTGGTCCTGAGTGCACGAGGTATCGTAAAGGTCCAATCCATTAGTTTTTCGCTTTTCCAATGGTTGAAGTTTTCCCAATTTTTTTTTTCGCTTAATTATTACCACACGTATACAAAAAATGGTTGTAATAGATTAATTCATTCATTCCATATCAGTCTTTTTATTTATATCCATCTAGGGACAGTCTTGATCATTACCCGTCCTCTTGATAACATGCATAGATGCACTTACGCTAACATCCTCCATCGTGTTCGGTGAACTAGCAAGCTCAGACTGTTAGAAAAGCAGCCTGGGCAGTTCAAACAAACGAGAAGATGGCCTCCGAGAGCCGAGTCGGCGATTGAATAAACGGACAAAGAAAAATCCGGGAAAATCCCAGGTAAACCCTCCGGAGTGACCAAAGGTCGGCGTTTTAGAACGGAATCGTCGTACAGCTCTATCGGAGCAGTTAAAATAGTCCAGAAGCCAGCTGACATCCCAAGTAACTCGTGTCAGTAAAGCTGAAATACTGTGCGTCTTAAATATGTCGTGTGTAAAAAAAGAACCCCAGTGTTAATTAATTTATTAGAGCTACATGAGTAACCGATAAAAATCCAATCACTGGAAAAAAATTAAAAATCAATAACGAGTTGGACCTCCTTCATATCTTATGCACTCAGAAATACGTTGTTTTATACTCCTGATATAATCATGAATTTCTTCACAAGGTACATCATTCCAAATTTACTCTGAATTTGTGATGAAACAGGTCTTGGACAATTGGAATGGCGGTATAACTGTTGGCGGAAGCAAAATATCCAACTTAAGATTTGCTGACCATCCAACCCTTATTGCTGCTTCTCAGGAAGAACTAGCAGCTCTGTTAAACATCTTAGAACAACAGAGTGCAGCATTATGGTCTTGGTATTAACTACAACAAGACCAAGGTTATAATCGTAGACAGAGAGCACGATAACCATCGAGAAATAAAGTCAGTAGGCCGTTGTGAAGTAGTTCAAAGTTTTGTGTACCTCGGTTCTTTGATCGACAATTCGGGTAGCTGTGAAAATGAGATTCGACGGCGCATTCAACAGGCACGTGTGGCCATGATAAAGTTTACTAAAATATGGCGTGACCATAACATCATAGAAGCTACCAAAATATCGCTGGTTCAGTCTCTTGTGTTCTCCATATTTTTGTATGCCTCGGAAACTTGGACTGTTAAAAAGGCAGATCGAGCTCGCATAGATGCTTTTGAAATGAGTCCCTTATACCGCCCATCGAACTAACGTTTCCATACTGGATGAGCTCGGCAATCCAAAGACACTATCCTCCATTATGTCGACAAGAATGCTTACATTCTTCGGACATATTCACAGAAGCGATGATATGGAGAAACTTGTAGTTCAGGGTCATGCTTCAAGTGGGCGGCGCCGTGGCCGTTCCCCTACACGATGGGTGGATACGACGAAACAGCTGCTGGATATAAGCATCAGGAGCACCACTGAACTGACAGCAAATCGCGAACGATGGCAAGCTACAGTTTCCAAAACTATTGATAATATTCATGTCGGCAATACTTTAATGCATTTTACGAGTGCACATAAGGAAGGAGTTCACAACATGTCTGTTAAGACATTGTGACTATGATGATACATTAGAGCTGGGAGAACTAATCAAAAGGCCCCTGACACACAGATCTATTAAAACCTTTTCAGACAGCCAGGCTGCATTGAAAGCACTGTGCTCCAGTCGGGTTGATTCAAGACTGGTATGGAGCTGCATGCACCTCCACAACAAACTCGGAATGGGAAACAGGGTATCCTTGATTTGGGTTCCGGGTCACTGCGGAGTGGAAGGCAATATATTGGCCGACACGCTAGCAAAAGGAGGAACTGAATCTGTGTTCATAGAACCAGAGCCATTCGCGGGCATTGCAAAAAGCACCGCTAAAAAGACCATCTCGGACTGGGCCGTGAGGAAAGCACTCCTGAACTGGCGAGATACACCAGGGCTATTGTACTCGAAGGTGTCTATAAGATACCCCTCGAGTCAGGCCCCCCCGAGGATCACGGAATGTAATAGGTACGACCTCCGCATTCTGGTCGGTCTGTTGACGGGACATGGTCGTCTAAGGTACCATATGCGGAAGTTGGGTCTTGAACAAACTTCAGACTGTCGCTTCTGCTACGTGGAGGACGAAACAGCGGAGCACATTCTTTGCTCCTGTCCAGTACTGGACAATGCTAGGTTCCAGACACTTGGATTTGCCCAACTGGAACCTCATGACTTCAAGGAAGTTTCACCCTTCACGTTGATCGCCTTCGTAAAGAGGTGCGGACTGTACGGTGAACTCTAAAAAGGTGTGAGCCACAATAGACACAACTGAGTCGCAGTGGAAGGAGGCAGCTCTGCCCCACTCACTTTCAACCCAACCTAACCTAACCTAACCTATGATGATACATTGGAGTCTTCGCACTCCAAATCCCACTTTAGTTGCGTGTATAAGTTTTTTGATAGTAATTTTACACATTATGCATACTTACTTTTATTAATCAGTAACTGATGTAAATCAAGTCGCACACAAAATTTCTCAAACCCGTATGCACCGTTTGGCGATTTTAATCCTAGTTCCCTAATCACGTTTTGCCAATCTTTGGCATCTAGCCATGCACCGTCAAGAGATTGACTAATCCAGATTGGAGATACGGCAAGGTTGTGTCCGCAAGATTGCTTTGACAGTGACAGTGTCAAAATTGTCAGTTTGCGGTGCATAGTAGACAAGTAATCTAATCCAGGTTTACGTAACTAATCGCGCAATTGACTTACGGTGCATACGGGTGTCAGCATTGCTAAGGTGCACCATTTGGCTCCCAGACTATTGGGAGGCCATGGCGGAGGCACTTGGCGATGACAAAATCGCATCACACGCCAATTAAACCGAACGGCCAACTGCGATCCAGGATATATTTTTAAATCGACGTCCATTTGGATTGCGCTTCCGTTTAAACTAATCCCTTCTGTCCTGTCAATCCACCGGGGTAGAGAGGAAATTGCGTTTTCGTATCGCTCAAGCTTTTCTGGTCCGTCGGATATATCGGATGATTCTCGGTTAAAGGAAGGGCTAATCATTTTACTTCCCATGTCCATATGCCAATAGGCGGGGGAATTAAGTAATCATGAAATATTATGGACATGAGATATTATACTTCTTAAAGGTTTCATTATTCCATAGTCTTTTCTGTACGTCTGATAATTCTTGGCCTACACTACAGCTCAAAAAGTCGCATAGTTGACTCTATAATTTGGAAAGTCCCGATCTAATATCAGCGAAATTTTCATGGTAGATTGATGCAGCTTGCAAATACTGAAAATCGTTACAGTTGCTGCAAAGAAATGATTAAAAAAATGAAAATTATGAAAAATAGTCAAAACGTCATATCCAACCTTACCAATAGAATTTTATTACACAAAATGAGACAAGAAAGCCTTATCTTTAATTTATGAGTTTTTTGCCCAATATGTGTTTTGTTCGTAAAATAATTTTTTGCTACGAACTGGTTTATTTTGGGCAAAAAATTCAAGAGACACTCTTTGTTTATAATGAAACAGGCTATCGGAAATAAATTTTTAAATGAACAAATAATAAGACAAACAGTTGCATTGGAAATAAATTTTAGGGGTTGCGTTTTCCACCCCTAACAACCAGGGGATAAACCAAATAAATTACGGGCCAAGTGTCTTTTTTGTAGTAGAAAATGTCAGGTTAATTTCAATATTGTAACTTTTTTAGTGTTTGTGAAAAAACTGTTAAACAAATTTTACGTATCCCATTTAAGGGGGTGTATCTTAACAAAGGATGCTTCAATTGTTTCTTTATATGAAACATCCTATATTTTTTTCGATGAGGAATGAATGAATGAATAAGGACCAGAGGCTATCCAGCACGGAATGTGGCTGGTGCATAGGCCACACGATGGGCCCTTTTGCGCCTCTATCCGCGCTAGTTCCTAAGACCTGCCCTTTTGGCAAAGGCAAGTACATTCTTAGGTCCTATCCGTTTTATCTCTATTGGTTCCAAGGTTCTTGAGCCCAGCATAGTCTGCATGTGATAACCCAGGGTTTCACAGCGACACAAGGTGTGTGCCGAGGATTGTTCCTCTTCACAACACCACGTGCACGTTGGGTCGTTGACCACCCTCATCACGAACAAGTGGCGCCTGAAGGTGTTGTGACCCGTTAATAGGCCTACTAGCAATCTCAAGTTACTCTCTGCAGGCTCTACTAATAGTTCCCGAGCTTGAAGGAGATGACCAGAGACATTGTTCCATCTCAGAGAGTGTTGATTCTGGATCCACTCTCCAGCTGTTTTCCTAATCAAGTTTGCAGATAGTCCTAAGGCTAGTTCCGAGCCCACAAAACTGTTGCTGGATCCCATCCTAGCCAGACTTTTTTTTATAACTGAGCAGACCACATAGGTAGGGCCTAAACGCCAGAGTACCGCGGCTGCTGTGAAAGGGTTATGTTAGGGAAGTTTGTTAACGCGAGATTTGAATGGGCCAATACCCGCAGGCCCAATAAATACCTCTCTGGCAGTCCATTTCAAGCCTTGGACACCCTGGGAATAAATGTGTACCGCTCAGTTCTTGATGTATGAAGAACGATAGACTTATGATGAGATGGAGTGGTCGCACGGTACATCTGATAGGAGCAGTGAGCGGCGGTACGATAGAGGATAGCTCAGAGGAGCAGATTCCGTTGGAATATCGGTAGAAGAGTGAGAGGTCACCAACAACACGCCGGTGAGAAAGTGACTGAAGGTGGCGCGTTAAGGCCGGATCGCCAATTAGTCGAATTGCCCTTCTCTGGACGGCATCTAGTATAGACAGGGTAGTAGGGGCAGCAGCTCTCCAGACATGAGAGCAATACTCCAGGCAAGGTCTTATCTGGGCTTTATATAGCGTGAGGAGGTTACATGGTGAGAAATACTTTCTGGCTCTAAATAGGTACCCAAGCTTTTTACCAGCGACTGTTGCAATTGACGCGACGTGTTCGTGCCAGATCAGATTTTCTGTAATGTTGACTCCTAACAGCTTGAATGAGTGACCCCTTGGCAGAGCCTGGTTGTTCATTAGAACCTGGTGTTGGCTTGGGCATTTCTTGTTTGATAGCGTACAATACTGGGTCTTGTAGGCATTAAATTTAAACATATTCTTAAGCCCCCAAGCGGTAAAATGATCCGCCATTTCGTTACCCTTTACCACAGCGTGCCCAGGTACCCACGTCAGTCATACCTTGTGTTTAGCTGAGATGTCGTCAAGAGCCCTCCTGCACTCCAGGACCAGTCCCGACGTTATTTTCCAAGCACTCAGTGCTTTTCGATGAGGAATCACCCCCTTAAATGTTTTAGATATTTAGTTTGTATATAGAACACAGTCACAGTCTGTTACACCTTCATAGAAGCGTTCACAATGTAATA
Organism: Callosobruchus maculatus; assembly: GCA_951848785.1. Taxonomy (NCBI): domain Eukaryota; kingdom Metazoa; phylum Arthropoda; class Insecta; order Coleoptera; family Chrysomelidae; genus Callosobruchus; species Callosobruchus maculatus. Next base: position 12,458,118 of record CATOUR010000003.1, on the reverse strand, counting down.
GCTTTATGCATCCTTCCATTATTTCAAATCGTTCCACCGAAGTATCTTCTCGAGTTTAATCTGCCGAAACAGAAATATAGCAAAGCCTCAAACGCGAGACAAAAGTTGTGTAGGTGCGCTCGGCGGCAATATGCTTTCGCCAATTGGAAAGACTTATGTGGTTTCTATCCGGCAATTCTCTCTGGATATGAAATGAAATTTGGAAAATGCCTTCTCTCATGCATTAATTGAACAAAAAACAAAATGGCTGCCATTTTATTATGGTGGGAGGAAAATTACTGTGGAGGGGTGATTTTCGATGAAAATTACCGTATTTTATCCCCCCAAAGGCTCCAACACCAGTGACTGGAGACATTGTATACTATAGTCCCGTTGTTCTCTGTTACATCTTCATAGAAGCGTTTGCAATATAGAATAGAATAGAATAATTTATTGGTACTTCTACACAGGTTAAGAAGAAATTATTGATTAGTAGTAAAAAAATATAAAGGATACATAAAAAGTAGTACACACTCACAAATACAAATAGAATAAAAATTGGCATACACTCATAGATAAACGTATATAGACATCTAAACAAGACGAAACTCAACAAATTTAAATAAAAAGATATACAGGGTGTTAATTAAGTATGTTAAAAAACTTTAACCACGAATAGTACTCCGAAAAATAGAAAGAAAATGTCATATGAACATGGGTCCGGAAATGCTTCCTAAGGGAGCTACGCTCCTTTGCATGGGGCACCCTGAAGACGGTTTTCCCTCGATATTCTCGAAACCATTCATAACAAAATTACGGAATAAGGTACGATGGGTAAACTTTTGACGCTGAATCTGATTCTGAATTCAGAATTTCATAATTTTAATCAGAGGCGTATCATACGGGAGGAGCTAAGGGTAAAAATAACTCCATTTTCTAAATGATAATTTTTTTGACATCCTGATTTTAGAATATGGTATTTCAGAAATTTCTGCTTAAAAATGGTCTCGTGGTACATCTCGTTAGGGCTAACCGTTTTCGAGAAAAATGCAAATTATTGAATCGATGCAGGCTATTGTAAAAAATGCATTTTTCTCGAAAACGGTTAGCCCTATCGAGATGTACCATGAGACCATTTTTAAGTAGAAATTTCTGAAATACTATATTCTAAAATCAAAATTACAAAAAATTACCATTTAGAAAATGGAGTTATTTTTACCGTTAGCTTCTCCCGTATGATACACCTCTGATTAAAATTATGAAATTCTGAATTCAGAATCAGAGTCAGCGTCAAAAGTTTACCCATCGTACCTAATTTGTTTGGATTGTTGTTATGGATGGTTTCGAGAATATCGAGAGAAAACCGTCTTCAGTATGCAGCATGCAAAGGAGCGTAGAACCCTTAGGAAGCATTTCCGGACCCATGTTCATATGACATTTTCTTTCTATTTTTTGAAGTACTATTCGTGGTTAAAGTTTATTAACATACTTAATTAACACCCTGTATAATAATCAAGAAAGTCGATCAAGATCTGGATTGAAATTGTGAAAGTTGTAGCTGAAGAACTCATCCAAGAAAGCATCATATAGTAGAAAGGATTTTATGCCGACTCTGAATTATACTGTGTAAGGCTTTCGCGGCCATCGTCCAATGAATTTGTGGTTCTTGGGTTTTTAGGCCGGCGTCGGTTAGCGTTAAAGCTTGACGTTTCGCCACCACGAGTGGATGGCACCTTCAGAAGCTAACATGTACACAAAACGCTAACCGACGCCGGCCTAAAAACCCAAGAACCACAAATTCATTCGACTCTGAATTCTTTAACTTATAGAGTCCTTATTTCCTCAGGTAGTGAATTGAACAGTTTTAGCAAGTCTGTGTTGTTTTGTGTACATGTTTCTTTTATGTCGGGTATTATACGAATGGATTGCTTGGTGTACATAATAGCTTTATGCATCCTTCCATTATTTCAAATCGTTCCACCGAACTATCTTTCCGAGTTTAATCTGCCGAAACAGAAATATAGCAAAGCCCCAAACGAGAGACAAAAGTTGTGTAGGCGCGCTCGGTGGCAATATGCTTTCGCCAATTAGAAAGACTTATGTGGTTTCTATCCGGCAATTCTCTCTGGATATAAAATGAAATTTGGAAAATGCCTTCTCTCATGCATTAATTGAACAAAAAACAAAATGGCTGCCATTTTATTATGGTGGGAGGAAAATTACTGTGGAGGGGTGATTTTCGATGAAAATTACCGTATTTTATCCCCCCAAAGGCTCCAACACCAGTGACCGGAGACATTGTATACTATAGTCCCGTTGTTCTCTGTTACATCTTCATAGAAGCGTTTGCAATATAGAATAGAACAGAATAATTTATTGGTACTTCTACACAGGTTAAGAAGAAATTATTGATTAGTAGTAAAAAAAAGTAGCATACACTCACAAATATAAATAGAAATAAAAATTGGCGTACACTCATAGATAAAAGTATATAGACATTTAAACAAGACGAAACTCAACAAATTAAAATAATAAGATATATAATAGTCAAAAAAGTCTATCAAGATCTGGATTAATATTGTGAAAGTTGTAGCTGAAGAACTCATCCATGTTAAAGAAAGCATCATATAGCAGAAAAGATTTTATGCCGAACTTATAGAGTCCTTATTTCCTCAGGCAGTGGATTGAACACTGTTAGCAAGTCTGTGTTGTTTTGTGTACATGTTTCTTTTATGTTGGGTATTATACGAATGGATTTCTTGGTGTACATAATAGCTTTATACATAGGAAACTGGACTGGAAAGACCACATTAATTATCTTATCAGAAGAGCAAAAAATGCAAAATCAATATTTTGAAATCCTTCAGTAATTACAAATGGGGTGCACACCCAAATATCTGTTTAACATTCTACAGATCTCTAGTTAGATCAATATTAGACTATGGATCGATTCAATATGGCAACGCATCAAAGCAAAATCTGCAAATAGTAGAAAAAATAAAAAACAAATGTTTAAGACTTTGTGTTGGATACTTACCAAGTACTCCAATCAAAAACTGAGTACAAGAGCAGTACTGAAGCAGATTAGCAAAGACAAGGTTGCATCCATTCATAAACTTTTCATTTTGGGTCTGACTAGTAAATACTGGCAGCATAAAAAAACTCCCTTTAATTATAGAAAGCTATGAGTACTTACTACCAATCAGAGATCAAATGTATTCCAAAGTATTACACCCCTACTTTACCACAGAATACAAGAACTACAACTCCAAACTAGGAGTAGAATATACCAACTTTCATCAAGCTGACCCTACCACATACATCAAATTTAAACAGCAGATAGAAGAAAAATGGGATCAATGTGGATACATATACACAGACGGTTCAGAAACGACAAACGGTGTAGGATGCGCTTTCTACCATGAAAATAAAAAATATCAAGAATTATACAAACTTCCTCCAGATTGTTCAATATATACAGCTGAGTTGACAGCCATTCAAAAGGCACTAGAATATTTTCTCGGTAATACTGAGCTTAGAGACGTTATAATCTTCAGCGACAGCAAGAGTGCAGCTATGAGATTAGAGCATTTAAGAATTTCACCGACTTTCAACCATATCATCTCAAACATAATGAAACTGATTTACAGACACAACAATTTGGATAAAAATGTAAAAATTGTATGGATTAAAGGACATACAGGTATACCTCAAAATGACACAGTCGACATACCAGCAAAGATGGCGACTACAGATGGAATATTTATGAGGAATTTCAAAATTCCCTACAGTGACTTGAATAGTAAATAAAACAAGAACCTGAAAGAAAAGTGGAGTGAACACTACCATAGAAATCCATCCTGAACGATATACAAACAGATCCAGCAGAACATAAGAACAGAACCCTGGTTTAAGAGAGAAACGAATAGACAACTTGTGAGAACACTTTGCAGATTGAGGTGTGGTCATTGCTTAAGCCCTCAACACAAAACTAGAATAGGGCTGGACGATGACCCTCACTGCAGATGTGGAGAAGTGGGTACTGCTCAACAGTGTATATTAGAATGCCAATTGATCAGTAATGAGGTAACAGACCTGTATCACAGATTGTCAAACTATATTCCGTTACCTGCTAATATGATCTCTGTACTAGCTAGTGAAAGCAACTGTGCATACAAACTATTATATAACTTTTGCACACAAAAACTAAAAATAATACTGCAACTTTCAACTATAACTAATATAAAACAGTGTTCGCATTATTAAGAAAAAATAAATGCCCATCCAAAATAGAACTGGCCAGTTGATCTCAGATCAGAGCCAATAACATAAATAAAAAAAATAATAAATCCTTCCGTTATTTCAAATTATTCCACCGAAGTATCTTCTCGAGTTTAATCTGCCGAAGTATAGCGAACAAAAGCAAAGCCTCAAACGCGAGACAAAAGTTGTGTAGGTGCGCTCGGCGGCAATATGCTTCCGCCAATTAGAAAGACTTATGTGGTTTCAATCCGGCGGCGGCGGTTTTCTGTGGAAGGAAGGATTCCATTTCCACGGGCGGCAATGAAAATTGCATTTCCGCCGTGCTGTTCTAAATGGCGCGTGGTTATCCCCTCTAAGTCTATCGGATGCAGTTAGCTGCCGCGCCGGAAGCTCCTTCTAAGCCTCTTTGCCCGCACACACACAGATATATACGGAATTGCGGACGTTCACGGACTGATAGAAGCTTCTCATGCTTCAAAAAACTCACCAACTAGTTTGTACAGGATATTTTACTTTGATATTAAATTATATAAAATTATAATTTTACACACCTTCATGTTCTGTTTGTACCTTTTACTGTAAAATCCTAGTTTTGTCTTTTTTCTTTGTATATGTATGTGATTTTGTTTAAAATCTTTTTTTAACTGTTGTTGATTCATGACAATTCCTATACATCTGTGTATGTCTAGAGGAAGTAAATAAATAAATAATAAATAAATAATAATATGGGAAGTAAAGAGAAGCCATATGGTTAGACATTCAGCAAGCACGTGGGGCCATGACAAAGCTTACTGAAACATGGCAGGACCATAATATCACTAAAGCTCCATGTCGCTGGTTCAGTTTCTTGAGTTCTCCATATTTTTGTATGCTTCAGAAACTTTGACTGTTAAAAAAGCAGATCGAGCTAGCATAGATGCTTTTGAAATGTGGACGTGGAGGAGAATGCTGAGAGTTCCTTATACCACCCATCGAACTGACATTTCCGTACTGGATAAGCTCGGTAATCCAAAGAGACTATCCTCCATTGTGTCGACGACAATGCTTACATTCTTTGGACATATGCACAGAAGCCACAATATGGAGAAACCTGTAGTTCAGGGTCACGCCCCGAGTGGGCGGCGCAGTGGCCGTTCCCCTACACGCTGGGTGGATACCACGAAACAGTTGCTGGATATGAGTATCAAGAGCGCCACTGAACTGATAGTAAATCGCGAACGATAGCGAGCTACAGTTCTCAAAACTATTGATAATATTCGTGTCGGAAATACTCTAGCTCCGACTTAATGCATTTTACGAGTTCACAACATGTCTGTTAAAACATTGTGATTATGACGATTATGGTTTGACTCTGACACAGAGATACTTATCATGGACTTGAATAAAGTCGCAGAGGCTTTTCATAGCCCTTCTCAGAGAGTAGATGCCTCGTGACGTGGTAGAAGCCTCTCACGCTTAAAAAAAAACTTACCAGCTACTTTGCGCAGGATATTTTACTTTGATATGGGAGGTAACTATAAAACCGAAGCCATATGGTTTGACTCCGACCGGATTTGTAATCAGCACCCTCAAGTTATCCAAAACATGAGGTTCTACGTCAATAGAAAGTCAAATAAATATTTTCGATTCTTTATGCAAACCTGAAAATCTAAAAGATCTCAATTTTTTTATTTACTCGAACGAGACTGAAACTCAAAACTGCGACTGGATTTGTAATGAGCACCCTCAAATTATCCAAAACACGAGGTTTCATCTTAATAAAAAGTCAAATAAAGATTTTCGATTTTTTAGGCAAACCTGAAAATCTGAAAGATGTCAGTTTTTTTATTTTCGTCGAACAAGACTGAAACTCAAAACTGCGACCGGATTTGTAATGAGCACCCTCAAATTATCCAAAAGACGAGGTTTTATCTTGATAGAAAGTCAAATAAAGATTTTCGATTTTTTTAGGCAAAACTGAAAATCTGAAAGATCTCAACTTTTTGATTTTCATCGAACGAGACTGAAACTCAAAACTGCGACCGGATTTGTAATGAGGAATCTCAGATTATCCAAAACACGAGGTTTCATTTTAATAAAAAGTCAAATAAAGATTTTCGATTTTTTAGGCAAACCTGAAAATCTGAAAGATCTCGATTTTTTGATTTTTGTCAAACAAGACTGCAACTTAAAACTGCGACCAGATTTGTAATGAGCACCCTCAAATTATCCAAAACACGAGGTTTCATCTTAATAGAAAGTCAAATCAAGGTTTTAGATTTTTTTAGGCAAACCTGAAAATCTGAAAGATCTCAATTTTCTGATTTTCGTCTCAAATGAGACTGAAACTCAAAATGCCACCGGACTTGTAATAAGCACCCTCAAATTATGCAAAACGCGAGGTTTCATCTTAATAGAAAATCAAATAAAGATTTTCGACTTTTTTAGGCAAACCTAAAAATCTGAAAGATCTCAATTTTTTGATTTTTGTCAAACAAGACTGCAACTTAAAACTGCGACCAGATTTGTAATGAGCACCCTCAAATTATCCAAAACACGAGGTTTCATCTTAATAGAAAGTCAAATCAAGGTTTTAGATTTTTTTAGGCAAACCTGAAAATCTGAAAGATCTCAATTTTCTGATTTTCGTCTCAAATGAGACTGAAACTCAAAATGCCACCGGACTTGTAATAAGCACCCTCAAATTATGCAAAACGCGAGGTTTCATCTTAATAGAAAATCAAATAAAGATTTTCGACTTTTTTAGGCAAACCTAAAAATCTGAAAGATCTCAACTTTTTGATTTTCATCGAACGAGACTGAAACTCAAAACTGCGACCGGATTTGTAATGAGGAATCTCAGATTATCCAAAACACGAGGTTTCATTTTAATAAAAAGTCAAATAAAGATTTTCGATTTTTTAGGCAAACCTGAAAATCTGAAAGATCTCGATTTTTTGATTTTTGTCAAACAAGACTGCAACTTAAAACTGCGACCAGATTTGTAATGAGCACCCTCAAATTATCCAAAACACGAGGTTTCATCTTAATAGAAAGTCAAATCAAGGTTTTAGATTTTTTTAGGCAAACCTGAAAATCTGAAAGATCTCAATTTTCTGATTTTCGTCTCAAATGAGACTGAAACTCAAAATGCCACCGGACTTGTAATAAGCACCCTCAAATTATGCAAAACGCGAGGTTTCATCTTAATAGAAAATCAAATAAAGATTTTCGACTTTTTTAGGCAAACCTAAAAATCTGAAAGATCTCAACTTTTTGATTTTCATCGAACGAGACTGAAACTCAAAACTGCGACCGGATTTGTAATGAGGAATCTCAGATTATCCAAAACACGAGGTTTCATTTTAATAAAAAGTCAAATAAAGATTTTCGATTTTTTAGGCAAACCTGAAAATCTGAAAGATCTCGATTTTTTGATTTTTGTCAAACAAGACTGCAACTTAAAACTGCGACCAGATTTGTAATGAGCACCCTCAAATTATCCAAAACACGAGGTTTCATCTTAATAGAAAGTCAAATCAAGGTTTTAGATTTTTTTAGGCAAACCTGAAAATCTGAAAGATCTCAATTTTCTGATTTTCGTCTCAAATGAGACTGAAACTCAAAATGCCACCGGACTTGTAATAAGCACCCTCAAATTATGCAAAACGCGAGGTTTCATCTTAATAGAAAATCAAATAAAGATTTTCGACTTTTTTAGGCAAACCTAAAAATCTGAAAGATCTCAATTTTTTGATTTTCGTCAGACGAGACTGAAACTCAAAACTGCGACCGGATTTGTAATGAGGACTCTCAAATTATCCAAAACACGAGGTTTCATTTTAATAAAAAGTCAAATAAAGATTTTCGACTTTTTAGGCAAACCTGTAAATCTGAAAGATCTCGATTTTTTGATTTTCGTCAAACAAGACTGCAACTTAAAACTGCGACCAGATTTGTAATCAGCACCCTCAAATTATCCAAAACACGAGGTTTCATATTAATAGAAAGTCAAATCAAGGTTTTAGATTTTTTTAGGCAAACCTGAAAATGTGAAAGATCTTAATTTTCTGATTTTCGTCAAATGAGATTGAAAGTCCAAATTGCCAACAGAATTGTAATAAGCACCCTCAAATTATCCAAAACACGAGGTTTCATCTTAATAGAAAGTCAAATAAAGATTTTCGATTATTTTAGGCGAACCTGAAAATGTGAAAGATCTCGACTTTTTGATTTTCGTCAGACGAGACTGAACCTTAAAACTGCGACCAGATTTGTAATCAGCACCCTCAAATTATCCAAAACATGAGGTTTCATCTTAATAGAAGGTCAAATAAAGATTTTCGATTTTTTTAGGCAAACCTGAAGATCTGAAAGATCTAAATGTTTTGATTTTCGTCAAATGAGATTAAAACTTAAAACTGCGACAGGATTTGTAATCATCACTCTCAAATTACCCATAACACGAGGTTTCATCTTAATAGAAAGTCAAATAAAGATTTTCGATTTTTTTAGGCAAACCTGAAAATCTGAAAGATCTCAATTTTTTGATTTTCGTCAAACGAGACTGAAAGTCAAAACTGCGAACGGATTTGTAATCAGCACCCAAAAATTATCCAAAACACGAGTTTTCATCTCAATAGAAAATCTGATAAAGATTTTCGTTTTTTAGGCAGATCTGAAGATCTGAAAGATCTCATTTTTTATTTCCTAGAATATCTAGTTACTTTTGGGTATATATCTTCGTATTTTAACTAAACAAATAAAGTACATTGTAATATCAAACCCTCCTCTATATGTATACTGGATAATACCGTAAACCGTGTTTTTGAAAATACCCGTTGCAAAGCGAAACTAATACGAAAATACATATTTGCCAGCCCGATGAAGAAAGGAAAAAGAGTAACACGTCCACAGTTCGACTTCCTGTTCGTCATATTCCGATCTAATATTTGCTCTTTTCACGGCAAAATCAATCCGGCTTTTTCTTCCTATCGCTGCTTCATTTGCTCGCTTGTGTGTACACAGCGGCGTTTCTACACATTTTCCGATTGCTTATCGGAATTTTGCTGTATCCTTGAATTTCTTAGAAAGATCAGACTAATATTCCGTTTTTGTCCAAAGAAAATAAGGTAACAGTTGGTCTGAAAAGTTGGAAACAAATATTATTAGTATACAGGTTGTAACGGTTCACCCGTTTTCAAAATTATTTTTATATTGTTTACTTTGGCTACCATATACAAATAGTTTGTAACTTCCATTTTTAGCATATATTTCCTCATTATACTAGTACCGTTTTCATAACTATTCAATTTCGCCACTGTTCACCTCTACGTTTTCCCATCTCTATTCATTTCAACCGGAAATGTCATAATGTTACACAATTTGCGCATACCTAATGAGTGGGGAGTATGCCCCCTCTCTCACTACCTCTATAAATGGGTGGCGATGCATCACTTGCCAATTTCAATTTTTGACAGTTAATGCTTATAGTTATGTCTTCATAAGACAATCTTTTGTGTGTGTGCAATATGTTGTAACCGAGGTAAGGAATTTATATTCCCAGTGCAAAATCATAATGATTTGATTGCTATGGTTTCGCATATTTTTATTGCTTCTGCTTTTTATTTTATAGCTATGTGTAGGAATGTGATTTTTCCGATTTGTAATTTTCTTTCCATGATCATGTGATGGCGAACATTTTAATCTTTACATATCAAGTCAATCATGCACTGTATATTTATTAATTATCTAACAAAAGAGTCGCATGAACATTATTCTTTGTTTCTAGCCATACATTTTTGTCTTAAAATGCCTCATCTTGTGTGTTTTGTATGTTTCACATTTTTTTTATAACATTCCTTACATAAAAATACCTAGCAGTCAGATTTGCTAATTAAGAACGCAATGAAAAGATCTGTTGGACATTTTTGTAATTTTGTTTTACGAGGGGTGAGGAAAAAGTTGTAGATTTTCAAACATACTTTAGATATACTTTTTTTTATTCATCACCGTATATCTGAAAAGATCCGGTAGGTCTTAACTGTTGTTCTATCTGTTCGCTCTTGTAAATATATGTAATTTTTTTTAAATCTTTACCATGTGAACATTTGAAAGTTATCTGCTTTTTGGCTTTTTAATATGCCCATGCTACTTCATAGAATTGTTTCTGAAGTATATGAATGCAATTTGTCGAAATGTAAGAACACATGAAGATCCATATTTCAGAAACAGATCGTGACGTCCTGTGAAGGACAAGGTGCGAATACCAGCTGTAACTCATTCACAAGAAACCACCCTCCTTTGGGGTTCCATGAACACTTCTTTGGAGCGGCACCACCTTCTTTGAAGGGGCACCACACTTCTCTGGAGGGGCACCACCAAAGCTCCTTTTGAAGAAAGCCAGCCTTCTTTAGGGTGCCACCATGGGAACACTACCACTTCTCCGGGGCATCACCCTTCTTTGGGGTGCCACTAGCACTTCTCCGGATAGCCATTCTTCTTTGGGGTGCGGATGTAACACCTTCTTTGGAGCATCACCTTCTCTTCGGAAGGGCACCATGAGAACTACTCCCTGGACCTCCCTCCGAAGCTAAGTTCTTGTTTTTAAAAAAATTAGATAAAATATACATATGTACTGCATTCATAGATATGGAATAAATCTTTATTAAACCATTGTTGTCCTGTTTTCATTTCTTGGCGGCTAGCTAGACTCACGCACACACGCACGCACCCACAGGCCCTTGTTTCATGCAAACCAATTGAGCTGCTGGTTGCTATGGGCAATATGTTGGTTGGTGGCTCATCACCAATCAGCGCTTTTATTGTTACAACGGTGAGTCAAGCTCAATGCCTCGAAGTCTTGTGACAAAACGATACCACTTTCCAAAAAATAAACTTTGCGAGTATATGTAGATCGAGCTGGACTACATTTTGAAAATAATTACTTTTATACAGGGTGTCCAATAAAAGCGTGACATATCAAAGTTACGTTTTTTTAATGAAACACCTTATATATTATTGCATATTTAGATTATTTAGAATGGCTGTCATTTTATTATGGTGGGAGAAAAACTGCTTTCGAGAGGTGATTTGTCGATAAAAATTAACGTATTTCAAGCCCCTCAGACACTGTATATCCAGCTTTTATAGCACTACCCATCCCCGTTTATCTAAACGCAAACATCACTGAAAAACTTGCAACCGCACGTCATTTGATATGCGCTGCGTCTCGTTTTTCATGCTCGTCTCGGAAGTCGGCCGTGTAATGATATAATCTCCCGCCAAGATCAAGCAGGCCTCCTCTGCCGGCGGACCGACCGCTGAACGCCGCATATTAATAACAGTTGAACGGCGCGGCGTCGCCATAGCCGCCTGCGACGTATTTCCATAAATTACGATGGAGCCGCTGTTAGTAGGCCGTGGGTATACTTACTTACCGAATGATCCTCGTTTGTTTGAGTTGATTTTATAGAAGCGTAAAAGCTAACAGGGCACCTGACGGAGCGATCGCTCTTCATTCATGGCTAAGGTGATAATGACGAAGTCAATACGCGAGCGTGAGATGAAGCACGCGCGTAGAAAGAAGAGATTTTTATGGTGTGTAGGTGATAATTGTTAGAGGTTATTATGTTTATTTGTAGACAGTTGAAGTGAAGTAACAAGTTTGACGTACTATTTTTTATGGTCAGCTTCCCGCAAAGGCTGAAAACCTATGGCGCTGTAGAAGCGCTGCGAGAGGATCAGTGTCGGTGCATGTTAGATTTGAAACGCTGCAGGCTGTAGCCATCGCGAAACAAATTGCTCGGCAGCTCATTCCACAGCGTCGAAGTTCTCCAAAAGAAGGAATGCTGCAGGAGACTGGTTCGAGGAGTAGGGACCTCGACCTGGTAAGGATAAGGTTACGGAACCTCTTTACAGTGTTCCTTGTTCAGATGGCCTTCCGTGTTGTTATCTGGGAGAGCTCACTCGAACATATTCCATATTAGAATATGTAAAACAGGTACAGGTCAGTCACCCTTCTTCGATGTTCCAGGTTGTGGAGGTCCTTTGTGAGGTTAGGCGTATCAATTAGTCTAATTGTTCTCTTATGAATAGTGTGCAGAAGTTTTAGACACTGCTTGCAGTCAACAAAGTCAACAACTAAAATTGTCAGCGAGAGGAAAGTGTGAAAAATGTTATGTTGCAGTTCATGGGATACATAACGGAATCCATAAACAAGTAATTTGGGTGCTGTGATGACCCACCAGATGAAGGTAACACCATCCTTGAAGATATATGGATTGGGCGAGTGTATAGGGGAACCACTGCTTGCCTGGTTCCATGCACGATATGCATGCGAGATTGTAGATTGGATTGGATGTCATTTCCAGCAGCTCGTTGATGTACAGCAGAAACAGTGAAGGTGAAGGAACAGATCTCTGAGGAACATCGGCGTTTATTAAAAATACATCTGATGAACATCCTTGTTCGACTACAACAAATAGAGATCAGTCGTTCATAAAGCTATTTAGCCAATGGCGCAAAACAGTTGGTAGTCCATAAGCAGCAAGCTTGACCAGAAGTCCCTCACGCCACATTCTGTTGAAGGCTTGCGATATGTCAAGTGCAACAACATGGGATTCGCCTTGATTTTCAATTGCTTCGTTCCACAAGTGAGTGAAGTTGGCAAGGAGGTCACTCTTAGACCTATGCTTACGGAAGCCATTGTGGCGATCATTTTTGATGTTATTGTTGTCCAGGTATTTCAGGAGCTGTGTTAATGATAGTCTCCATAACCTTAGACATGATGCTGAGAAGATCCACATGTCTAGAATTGGTGGGATCGGTTTTCTTGCCTTTCTTAGAGATGGGTTGCACGCAGCCAATCTTCCATGAAGCGGGAAACACGCCTCGTTGACACGAAAGTTTTTTGAGCTTGCAAAGAACAGGTGCAAGCTCAGCGGCACAACGTTTAAGCACAATGGCTGGAATTTGGTCAGAACCAGTAGCTTTCTTCGTGTTTAGTTTTTGGAGGATGCTTTTTACATCTCGATGTTGAAATTTGACCTCTGCCATTCTCGAGTTCACGTTTATGGTGGTAGTCGGAGTACTTCCTTGGAAGTCTACAGTAGAATTGGCTGTGAAAAGCGTCCCTAACATGTCTACTTTTCTTTAGGAGTAAGAGCGATGGACTTCTAGATACTATTTACAGCGAGTATTGACTTTATAGTCTGTGAATGTGGAACGATCATCACCTGACTCACAATATTTGAAAAAGCCTGATAGTATTAAGTACCGTTAGAAATCGACATGTCAAAGAAACGCATATTGCGTTACACTGTTATTAATTACCAATATGCGCAGGACACTTTAATAAATGTACACTCGCAGTAAGGTACCGTTATCATGGTAGGTACGACCGTGGTGGTTATTGCCCAGGCTGACGCGATGTCGCTGCAAAAAATGATTGATGCCAAGTTGGCTGTGGCCGTACGAGATGAAGTCACGCCATCCCGGCCAACTTGATTAATTGCCAATTTTAGTTGGCGATAGATGCATATCTATGTGGTTCAGGGTTTATGAGTAATTACTACTGGTTTTATTCTAATCAAGAAAATATATCTGAAAGATGGTAGGTTTAGGAAGGTTTGCTGCACACGACTGGCAGTCTGGGAACTTTTCAGCCATTTTCTCCCATACATGAGTCTACCACGTGTATTTATGAACTCTGTTTATTTTTCTTATATTTATAATGGAGTTTTTTTTTTCGGGTGAAATGAAAACTACGCCGGAGGTGACAATCTTTGTCTTTGCTTTTTTTGCTTTTGGTACATTTGTTATTTATTTTGTGACAGCGAATAAGGACGTGTTATTATTAATCTGCATTTCTTATTTTTTCTGTTCGCATGGTTGCGGTAGTAACAAGTATTGACTGGCTGTGCCAAGTCAACACCTGACCTATTACTATTCTGAATTCAGGAAGGACCGTACAATGCTGCAGGTCTTGAGGATTACAGACTTTTGGAAGGTTTATGTAACTTTTCATCCAGGCACAATTGTTGCAGGTGTGGTGTAAATGTATTTGGAGTAAGGCCTGAGACCGACATAATGAGGGAGACAATGACAACTTTGTTTTGTTTCCATAGTCGTTTTATTTCTATGGCGAGATCGGTGTATTTAGATATCTTCCCAGCGTAGGTGTTTTGGATGTTCATATCATTTGGAATCGCAATATCTATTAAGTAGGTCACTTTGTCTGTCTTTGACTGGAAAACTATATCTGGCCTATTTGCTGGGATGGTTTTGTCTGTATGTATTTCAATGTCCCAGTATAGTTTGAATTGATTGTTCTCGAGTACTGAGGTCGGTGTGTAGTTATAATAATGATCTGTGTTTTCAATTAGCTTGTTTGTTGTGGCTAGTGCTTGGTGTATGACTTTGGCTGCAGAGTTATGTCTGGCTGTATACTCAGTTCCAGGGAGAGTTTTGCATGCACTAGTTATGTGTTCTATTGTTTTCTTCTGTTGGTGGCATTTTCTGCAATTATCATCAGAGATGGATGGATCTTTAATTATGTACTTCTTGTAATTTTGTGTCGCAATCTCTTGGTCCTGTATAGCAAGCATAAGACCTTCCGTTTCCGGAAAGAGCTGACCATCCTGCAGCCAGGTGTATGACTGTCTTATTATTATTATATTATTACTCTGATTTTTCACGTTTCTCTCGCATGACTGCGGTAGCAACAAGTATTAACGGGCTGTGCCAAGTCAACACCTGAAGTACTACTTGGAGTTCAGTTACAGGTCTTCAGGATTACAGACTTTTGGAATATTTTGTGTAACCTTTCGTCCAGGCCTAACTATGGTAGATGTGGTGTAAATATGTTTGGTGTGAGGCCTGAGACCGACATAATTAGAGAGACGATAGTAACTTAGTTTTGCTTCCAGAGTAGTTTTATTTCTATCGCAAGCTCAGGGTATTTAGATATATTCCCAGCGTAATGATACCCATTAAATTTCTTATTTCTGGTGGTCCAAAAATGCCCCAATTAAAAGGGACCTTTTGCAAGTCCGTTATCTGACGTTATTTCACGTTACGCAAACGCAAAAAATGTTTAAGTATAGTGTATTACTATATAGGTTAGGGCAACTGAACTCTAACCCCCTCAGTAAAAAAAATACCGTTAGGGGGTAGGGGGTTTATATATTGTTTTTCGTATGCTCTTTTTGCAAAAAGTGTTGCTCCCCTCTATATTTTTTCCGTGTGCCGCCTATGGTATGCACTTGAGCTGTCATCCTCGCAGCGAATCTCCCATTCTTGACACGAATCTCCAATTAGCTGGAGATGGCGACAATTAGCAGCAACGTAAACAGCAATTACTCAGGTAAACCTCTTAGAGACAGAAGTTAGAGTGGCAAGAGGTGACGTGGCGCATCCCTGTTTCTAGCTCGAATCAAACCGGGATTAGTCCTAATGCCATAAGTGAGTGCATACGAACATGTTTATGGATGAGTTCATGGCCGACTCTACACTAGGCCGGAGCCTTAGATGTGGCAACGTGGCTTAGCTGTCAAATAGGGGGCCTATAGTTTCAGAATAATTATTACATTTTATATGTATTAGAGTTCATCTGGGTTAATAAATTAAGAAAAATACTTTTTAGAACTACTACTACTAATACCACTTACATCTGATGTCTGGTTCATAATAGTCAGACACTACAAAATAAAAATAAACGCAACCTGTTTCCTGCTGCCACTTCCACTTCCACTTAAATGAACACTCAATTTACTTTGTAAATTGTCACTTGAGCTAGAAAAATTCACTATTAGGTCACTGTGAAGCCATTCTTGCTGGTCTTGATTCCCTTTCACTATCAAATCTTTTCGTAGGTATGCTGCTCAGATGCTTGCCCTCGTTGGCATGCCCAGATGAGTTCTATTGACTGTATTTTTCTGTGATATTTGGGAGGTCCAGAAAATATTGTAGGTACCACATTGTGCTCTAAAATAGGTCTTATCCTTTGAAATGTTTGTAAAGTATTGTCTTTATTCTTATAAATATAACCAGCTCTTATGAGGAATACCTTTCACCCACTTCTGTTTATGTCCTTCATTGGAAGCACTAATTGCTAGTGCGACCTAGTACTACACACTTTGCAGGCATCTTTTTATCTTTATAGTTTGGTTTGTGCAGGTAAATAATAAGAAACACATTAAAAATCACCTTCCACTCTTCGTTGTTACTCTGGAAGGTTATGTTGGTATGTCCTTGTTTGGAAGCACAATTGCTATTGCAACCTGGTACTACACACTTTGCAGGCATCTTTTTATCTTTATAGTTTCGTTTGTGCAGGTAAATAATTAGAAACACATTAAAAATCACCTTCCACTCTTCGTTGTTACTCTTGAAGGTTATGTTGGTATGTCCTTGTTTGGAAGCACAATTGCTATTGCAACCTGGTACTACACACTTTGCAGGCATCTTTGTATCTTTATAGTTTCGTTTGTGCAGGTAAATAATTAGAAACACATTAAAAATCACCTTCCAATCTTATTGTTTACTCTGGACGAATTACACTAATGACACAAGCTCGGCTCCCGATTCAGTGTTGCCATATTTCAATGCTCCGGCCTAGTGAGTAAAGTCGGCCATGATGAGTTCCAAAAGAGTTTAAATACGTCTAGCCATTAGGGTGAGGTGTACATCACTTTTTTCAAAATACTCTTGAAGACAAAGCTTGCCGTGATAAACATTACGAGTTTCCGAAACCTGATCCAGAAAAGTCAATGGATGTTATATTCGCTAAACTCAAACTTTATATACAGGGTGAACCCTAAGTTCCTAATTTTTTTTTAACTGTGAGGTCGTTAAAATGAACAAGTTCTCAAATAACGTTTTTCTGAAAACTAGAATAAGCGAGAAACAGAATAAAAAAAAGTATATCTGAGCTTGTGGGATTAGTCTTAATGCCATAAGTGAGTGCATACGAAAATGTTTATGGATGAGTTCCAAAAAAGATTAAATACGTCTAATCATTGAGGTGAGAAACATATTTTTTTGGTTAAAAATTGCATACGCTAGACATACCGTCAAGTTCACCCTAAATCTCCACAATCGTTATCTGGCTTCTTATCAGGACGAAAACTCCTATCCTCTATATATTGAGAGCGGCATTGGTTTTGAACTCCAGCCTCAGGTAAAGAACATCAAAAATGTTCAGACCCTAAATATCTAAAATCGTTATCTGGCTTCCTGTCAGAACGAAAACTCGTATCGTGTATATTTTGAGGGCGCTTATGACAAATCCGGTCTTTGTTTTGAGTTTCAGCCTCTGGTAATAAATATCAGAAATATTCAGATCCTCAGATCTTCAAGTACACCCTAAATATCTAAAATCGTTATCTGACTTCCTATCAAGACGAAAAGTCGTATCATGTATATTTTGAGGACGCTTATTACAAATCCGGTCTTTGTTTTGAGTTTCTCAGGTAACAAATATCAGAAATTTTCGGATCCTCAGATCTTCAAGTACGCCCTAAATATCTAAAATCGTTATTTGACTTCCTATCAGGACGAAAACTCGTATCATGTATATTTTGAGGGCGCTTATTACAAATCCGGTCTTTGTTTTGAGTTGCAGCCTCAGGTAACAAATATCAGAAATTTTCAGACCCTCATATCCTCAAATTCATATCAGGACGAAAACTCGTATCCAACACATACTAATAATTACAAATGCGGCCTTTGTTTTAAGTTTCAATTAAATGTAAATCCTCTGTATTTGATTTTTGTCACAAGTGTTGCGTTTTTTGACAGAAATTGCATAAACTAAACAAACCCAAGGCTTTATTTTCCGTTTTTCCCTTATGGGGCCGATGTTGTTTGATCAAAATAATCAGGGTCTGTTTTTTTGACGTAGTATGTAGCAAATATTCTAAAACCACTAGGGAACTGAACTATAGTGGGTGACTGAACTACTGGACAATTCAACTATTGGGTGTCTAAAATAGCAGGTTTTGAACTATCAAGCATTTGATCCACAAGAAAATTGGAATACTAGATATTTGAACCACTGGGTATTTGAATTCCTGCACCACGTAAGCTTTATTACCAGTACAAGGAAAAAAAACTGTAAAAGCTAATGCAGCAAACAATAAGACTTAAGGCTGAAGTATTAACGGGAAAAAACATCTATACTGTATTCACAGCCAAGCCAGACCAAATGAAAACAAGCCCGCGTGCGTGATCGGCTCATGTCGGTAGGGTCCCTAATAGTCCAGTACACTATGTGTGAATTGTATGTTATAATCCGGCAAGTAAAAACCCCCAAGACTGACTGGAAATCAGATCCAAATATGCGATGTCAAGTGTTCATTGCCTAAATGATCATTTCAAACTGGCAACTGGCTACTTTTAAGTTGCAATGGGTTAATAGGGCAACTCTTTTAAATAGTAATATAAAATTCCATAATTGCACTGGACTATAGCAGGCGCGTTCGCAGATGGCAGCGGACAGTAACCACGCTAATGCTGCATGCGACTGTTTATGTGAAGTCTGTATTGGGATTGAATATACTGTAGATTCAGATCCCTACTTTATTGAACAAAGAGGAATATACTCTGCGTATAGAAACTAATATTTCTGCAGCCTTTGTCCCATATTCAAACATACGATTTGTTCTCGTTGTTGAATCGCAAACGCGAATGATTCATCGGCAATAGCAGGTGTAACGGAAACAATAAAAATGGATGAAAAATACAGTGTAGTCATGACTGGATAGGTGGACTATCTGGGAAAAACGCGCATGAATGAATAACTCAGGTTTTTTTCAATTTATCTAGTTCAGCGGAATGGAAAATGGGTCGCGTTCAATAAAAACGGACCAATCATCTATCATTCACGAATGACAGATTTTCGGTAAATATTGGAAGTTTCGTACATTTTGGTGATTCGTTTTTTTTTCTTTGACGAGCTACCCAACTCTACTGTAACACACCTCAAAATGTTTGTTTTGTTTACTCATTGTTCTTTGATGAAGCAGGGTGATCTATAATCTTTTTTTTTTGTTTCAGGTATGTGCCTATCTTGATCCAATATTTTCAAGGTAAGCAGTAATCGAATTATTTGCAGTTTTTCCAACTTTACAACTTGATCTAGAAAAAGTACATCAATTTTTTCTCGAAATTAATTTAGCCATTAATTCCAACGTTCTGTTTGGAAATATTTGTAGAGGATTCGTTTCATTTAACACTTTATGGGGTGGTGTCAAATAATAATAATAAATTAATATTAAATAATAATAAATTATTATTAATTTATTATTTATTAATAATAATAATAATCAATACTGGGACGTTGAAATACATACAGACAAGATTATCCCAGGCAATAGACCAGATATAGTTTTCCAGTCAAAGGCCGACAACATTACCTATTTGATAGATATAGCCATTTCCAATGATGTGAATATCCAAAACACCTACGCTGGGAAGATATCTAAATACACGGACCTTGCTATGGAAATAAAACGACTTTGGAAACAAAACAAAGTCACTATTGTCCCCCTCATTATGTCGGTCTCAGGCCTTACACCAGACACGTTCACACAGCACCTTCAACAGTTAGGCCTGGACGAAAAGTTACACAAAGCATTTCAAAAGTCTGTAATCCTAAGGACCTGTAATATTGTGCGATCCTTCCTAAATTCCGATCAATAGTTAGGGTGTTGACTTGGCACAGCCCGTCAACACTTGTCGCTACCGCAATTATGCGAGAGGAACTTAGAAAGTCGGATAATAATAATAATCATACTCAAACAGCCAAGACAAGACAAAGAAAAGTTTTACCTCTCTATTCTAATAGTTATTTATTAAATTTTAAAATGAGAAAAAGCTTTGTGAATCCTTGGTGCTGTCTATATTCATCTACTGTGATGTTGTTTACTACCCATGTTTGGATCAGTTCATGAAAAACAGAATTCAAATCATCCAAAATAACTGTATCCTCTTCATATTAGGCCTAAAGAAACATGATCATGTTAATGAGAAATATAGAGACTTGAAGTATCTTAAGTTAAACAGTATTGTAGAATATAAGTATTTAATATTAATTTACAAAATTTTGTTTTAATGAAAACTGAAATGTCTAGGACAGAAACTGATTTTTAGTTATGAGGTTCAAGGCTGAACTCTTAGAAATCGTTACAGCTAAACTTTGCCGTTCATGAGCGAGTAGACAGAAGGAATTCTGCCGGTGCGCCATCTAGTACCCGAAGGTATAGAGCAACCCTCGTTTGCCGTTCATGTTCCTATTAGTTTTTGGAAAAAATGGAGTCAAGTTGATTGACTTAGTACTTCCCACACATAATGATGATACCATTTTATTATTTCCCATTGCACGAAGTGAGACCCGAAAGATTCAAGGTCATCAAAACGGCCATAGGACACTACCGCAAAATATTTGGATCACCAGATGCACCATAGGACACTAGCGCGCCGCGGTCAGATTTGTCCTAATCCCACCGGTCAGAAGCCCCCAAAATATTTTGGATAATAGGCAGGTATGTGGACACCAGCGCGCGGGGCGGCGAAATAAACTTATGTCTTATAATTTTAACAGATTTTAATTCATTCGTCATATTTTGCGATCTTGCTAATAGTTACTAATTACTTTTTTATATTATTAAATGCGAAATTTTTGTTCTCAACATAATAAGTTAATCTGATCACTATAATAGATGCAAATAAAGAAGTTGGTATTGTCAGTAGACCGAACTGTCTTTATAATACCCCAAAAAATTTTATTTAATCAGAACGTGTTCTAATTTGTCACAAATTTAATTGATTTCTTGACGATGTAAAAAAAAGTCCGAAAAATTTACCTTCACAGCTTGTTTTGTGGGAGCAGCATAGTTGTGCTCATTATTTCTTTTAAGAACAATCTCTGCTGATTGATCCATCAGCAAAGATGCTATGCATCCTTGTCTAGAGCATCTGAAGGCTACACCACGGGTGGTTTCTTTATCTCTTCGGAACGTATACTCTTCAAGGACTATTAATTTCTTCGCTTTTACACTTAACACAGTCTATGATGGAAAAGTAGAACACAAAAAATACTCACAAACAGCAACTAAGGATTGCAAACTACTGGAATACTTTCATTAAGGGTAGGTTTATATACCTACAAAAGCCAAATAGTTTAAACAATCTAAGAAGTAACTGTAAGCTACCGCAAGTCGTAAAAAGGTGAAACTTCGCAAGAATAAAAGGGATGTGGTCATTAGGAATAATCAAGCTTAATTTTCTTTCGGCGCGCAAGTGACCGGTGCCGATGAAGGCACCCTTTTTGTAAACAGGTGAAAATCAAACCGCGCGCGCTCGTGACCGATCACCATCAAAACGTCCTGAAAGATTCGGCTTGAGATTCGCTGCTGGTTTACTCTTTATGCTGTGACAGTACCAAGAAATTCCAGTACAATAATAAAAACAGACGAGATCTCGTTTATTCTGTCGAGCTAAAAAAAATCCGGCAGTTATTAATAACCAAGCAATATAAAAAACCTTTTTGCCCGGATGAACTATTACTCTAATGAAAAATGCGGTCGTTTAGTAGCACAACCGCGGCTGAATCTCTTTACATTTTCAAAACTCATAAACCAGACGCCCTGAGACAAATTATTTAAAACGTTTTACATATGAACTTAATTACGCGTTTAAATTAAAATGCACGCCGCTCATCCGGACAAAATTATTATTTTTAATTAAAAAGATGGACGAGCTACGATAGCGCAACGCTCACTCACGCGGCCATTTGATGTTTTGTGTTTTATGCGTTTACAAGCGCGCCCTCTGTGGCCGCCATAATTGAATTATGCTAAAAAAACGACGGTATAAACACACTATCAACGCGACGAACTGACTGCGGCTCTAAAGCCTAGGTCACATCGATCGCGCCAGTGGCTGAATAGCTTTTTGAACGACCGATCTTGTTGCTTATTGTAGTCACAGTTGTTCCGGTATCGACTAACATCTTGCGTGGTATATTTTCTACGGCGATTGTAAATTGCAGCGATGGTCAAGTATTCTTAATCCGGGATATGAAAATTGCAGCGGCTGGTTATTTTTCCATTTCAGGTAAACATGTAAATTGCAGCGGACGACCCTCTGTTAGGGATAGGAGTTTTTATAACAGCCATCCTTCATTGTTTATTTTTGAGAGTCTTTGATAAATACTCAAACAGACACATACATTGAAATGAATAGTGTCAGAATAAAGCACGCTCCAAATGCAACAACTAAAAAGAAGCAAGATTTTTTGAATCTTAGAATAGGTCTACTACTCAATGAAAATAGGATAAGTGGATTAGAATATATTAAAAGTGTATGTCGTTTTTATGGTGAGAACCTTAGTTAGTAATTATGGTTTTTAATGTATATATTGATCTAAGACGATTTACGAACACGTTTGTACATAGTATAATTTTCTTTCAATGTCAATAGTTTTTGTTTTATTATTAACTGCTCAAACAAAAGGATTTATTAGTTTCAGTCTAAACAAAACCGCGCATTGGGTATATTATCACCCTCCGAAAATTGCAAAAAAGTATCAAAATTGTCACAATAATTGTTGATATTGTCCAAATTGCCTAAAATAATGGAAATATGTATCAAGAAATTAACTTTTCTAGTTAAGTTCTAGTTAGTTAAGTAGAGAATTCTCTATAACAATAAGTGCGAATAAAATTTTGGGTTTGTAATTTAAAAAAGGCATTGTTATGTCATATAGTTTTCAAGATCACTAACAGAAGTAGGTAACTAAATGCAACTAAATTGATCCTTTAGATAAAAATTAATTTGACCTGTCACATAATATTATTTTTATATAATATTTTGCTATACAAATCCATATTAATTTTTAGAATACCTCCAAACAGGTAGACTACGCCGAAAAGGGACCCTCGCTACAATTTACAACATCTTTTATGGTCACCTTTGAGATTTATAGGATTATACCCTAACCGCGGCTGCAATTTGTATCCGCCCATTTACTGCTACCATTATGTACTACTACGTATAGATACTGTTCCTTTTACTTCCCACACCGATAGGTGAGGGGAGTATTGTGATCGCGAAAATTTTCGATTTTGAGATAATACACTTTTTGGGCGTTTCATGATGTCTACATAACGAAAATCCATGTCACTCATTTCCGTCGGTCTGTCTGTCTGTCGATATGTCTGTCTGTCGGTCTGTCTGTACGCGTTTTTGTGTCCTCGTAATCTCAGTAACCGCTGCATGGATTGTGATGAAATTTGGGCAGCGATATGCTGGGGGGTCGTAGTAGGTAATGTTCTTATAATTTTGAAAATCGGTGCAGGGGCGGCGGAGTAATTAGCAAAAAACAAAAAAAATTAAATATTCCTCAAACTTCGTTTTTAGGCGTTTTAGAGGTTCCTGATCATTTTTTACTTTTTTTTGGGTGGGGGTGAAATTGGGGTGGTTGGGGGGTGGGGGGTTGTAAAATTGAAAAATTTGTTGCTTTCATAATAGACTACCCACTGACCCATGAAGGAAGACCTAGCAACATAAATAACTTTTTTAGGTCCATCCGAACATTGCCTTGCCTATTACAGAAACCAAAGGACTTAGAATTTTTTCTGGTGTAAACATACGAGAGTATTGCTTTAGATCCTTCTATATTGTGTTACAAGGAAACTGTTGAATTGATGTTAATGAAATTTTGACACAGTATTACTACCGTGGCGAGGATGGAAAACGCGTATGGTTTTTATAAATCGTGCCAGTGGCGGCGCACAAATAATAAAAAAAAGTAAAAATATAAAAACAGCTCAAACTTCGTTTTTAAGCGTTTTAGAGGTTCCTGATCATTTTCTGCGTTTTTTTTGGGTGGGGTGAAATTGGGGTGGTTAGGGGGTGGGGGGTTGAAAAACTGAGAAATTTCTTGTATTCATAATAGGGTGTAGGGTAGGGGCTCTGAAGGAAGACCTAGCGACATAAATCAACTTTTTAGGTCCATCCCAACATTGCCTAGCGTATTACGGAAACTAAGGGACTCAGAATTTTCTGTATACATACATACGAGTATTTATTGCTTTAGATCTTTTTGTATTTTGTAACGTGGACACTATTACATTGATTCTAATTAAATTTTGACACAGTATCATTACCGTGGTGAGGATGGAAAACGCGTGTGTTAGTTAAATATCGTGTCAGTGGCAGCGTATATAGCAATAATCAAAAAACCAAAAGTATGAAAACAACTCAAACTTCGTTTTTAGATGTTTTAGGCTGTTCATTGACCTCTGAAGGAAATAGTTAGCGGCATAAGACAATTTTAGGGGAGGGAAGGCTGCCGATGATTTGGTTGCAAGGAGATCTCAGACTAAAGCTTCATGCTATGGGAAAATAATAAACTGATATCACAGTAATGTGTGGGAAGTACTGAGTCAATCAACTTGACTCCATTTTTTGATTGTAGTGAGTGTATCGCGGTGTGACCGTAGCTTAGCGCACGGCGTCAAAAAGTTTATCAGCATTTCAATTAGACGAGATAGCCATTTATATTTGTAGCGTACGGCACATAATGTCGTCGCGATTACCAGCGTAACTTCACCTATGGCCTCGTTGTCGCACTGGGTAAAGTCTACGGGGTCAAGAGGTGCTAATTGTATGGCGATTTATGGCCATTGTACTGCAGTGTCGTCAACCTGTGTGGCCTGCGATTCTTCTTGCGCCTCCCAAGCTCTCGAATCACACTCCTATTTTCGATAGAAAATCTTGGGGGTGTCCGCAAAGAGGAACAGGTTGAGGAGCAGAAAAATTGAAGGATGGTAACCCGCAGGGCCACGCCAAGTGTTTCTGCCGCCCGTGTACAAATGATAATTGGCCGCCCCCTATTAAGCCTTAATACTCCTAACAAATAAAATCGCTAGAGTTGCTCTCACAAGTCACTTGCGTAGCGTGTGCACGACGTCATTAGAGAAATATTGCAGCAAAATTACTTGCACATAAAGGACTTGCGACTTGCTGAGAGCTTGTAGTGTACACGGTTACTTTCAGGAAATTAGTTTGCCGCAAAAATTTCGAGCCTGTTCCGAAAGTAGTGTTGTAAATCGAGCAAATATGGGGTTCAACTGGACGAGAGAAGACACGTGCCTTTTGATTGAAAATTTTGAATTATATCCTGAATTATGGAACGTACATACTCCAGAACTTAAGGACAGAATCAAAAAGCAGAATGCGTTACAAAAATTGGCCGACTTATTTAATACCTCTACAGCAGAAATTCAAAGGAAGCTACATAATTTGAGAACGCAAATTAACCAAGAGTGGAGAAAAATTCAAAAAAAGAAAAGTGAACAAGGGACTAACGAAATATATAAAAGTACTTGGGAATTATTTGACTCATTAAAGTTTACAATTGACTCAAATATACAGAATACTACGGAAGATAATCTGGTAAGTTGAAAGTCGATTTTTAGAAAAAAAGAATGTTATGTTGTATTTCTAGCAGTAATTGTAGCAATGGTCGGAAAGTAATTAATTAGGCTAGGTCCAATTCTACACTATTCTTTATTGATTCTCGTTCTTACAACTCTCCGTGGGCAGGCAACCCGTCATACATCTACACATCCGCAAAAACTGTTTAAGCTCCATCGGATCTTCATTTTCTCAATTCAGTAAGCAACTTTTCGTGTATCCCTAGAGTAGTTCTACGTTGAATCCACTTTCTCACCCAACATTTTCTCCACCTTTTACTATCTTTCTCTTTTGTTTTCTTTTTTTTTAATTGAATATACCACAACTACTTCCGCAGCTGCAGATTTTGCGTACGACATCTTATCATCTATAGTGTACACGAAGTCAGAACAATCAAGCCCAAGTGAACTTGCGAGAGCAACTTCCTAGATTAAATTTGCGAACAATCAAAAGATAGTGTAGACAGACAAGCAAGTTCTTGCTGCAAAAACTATCGCAAGTTACTTGCAAGTGGACACGAGCCTTTACCCTAAGCACAATGAGAGACAATAATAAAACTTCAGAGATGTTTACTTCTAAATTTTGTTAAAAATTGAATATTTTTTTACACAAATACCACAACATATAATTATGTACTTTAACCTTAAAAACAAAAACTTCCAGAAAACAAAATTAAATATTCAAAAAACCTTAAGTTTAATATTTTAAACTTAAACAGTGAAAAAACAAAACATAATTATTTACTTCAAACTTAGAAGCAAAAGTTCCTACAAAATAATATAAAATATTTTTTAAAAACATAAACAAATAACAAACAAAACAGAGAATTATGTCCTTTAAGTGCTGCAAAATCCTTTACAATTTGGTCTGTATTTAGTTTTTCACATAACTCAGATTCAATGGAAATTAATGTCAAATTATTGAGTCTTTCCTGGTTCATCGAGGATCTTCAGTAATTTTTAATGATCTTTAGCTTTGAAAATAATCTTTCTCCGCTTGCAACTGATATTGGAAGTGATAAAAGGATTCTAAGAGCAATCGAAATATTGGGGAATGTATCAAATAAATCTTTTTTAAATATATACTGTAACACCTCTAAAGGACAGCTGAATGGCTGGTGTCAGTGACATGTCCTATAGTATAGGAGGTATACTTAACAGTACCGTGCACACAGGGTTGGCGCGGCCCTGGTAACCCGAGCGATACGTATTTCTGCTAATTGGCTTCATCAGGCCTAAATGGATGTCATATGCCCACATCTAGGTGAGGTCACAAAACGTAACATTTGGTTTAGGGTGTAACCCGAGGAGTCAAGAATGGTCCTGTTTGAAGACAGCCCCAAGACTACCATGACTACCATCCTTTATACTATTCCTCTTTTATATTTTGTTGCTTGGTGTTGTTTTCCTTACGGACTTACAACACACCCTCTGGTGTTTTTTTCTTATCTCTGCTCAATCTCCATCTGCATTGGGCATCATCGTGAACAATATTCATTGCAGTGCATCATGAGTTATGTACGTTTTTCCTCTCCTTTTTCTTCTTTTTGCTACATGTCCCTGGGTTCCTCTATCTCTTCGAACCATCTTATGTACTGACCAGTGACGATAGTTTTTTCAGTTAGCAAGTCAAGAATTTTGCTTCCAATCTGACATACTTCAAAGGACCGACTTGGACCGATGTCACTACCTCTCATATAAAACTTTCTAGTACAGTAAGTAACCTACATTTCCTCCTCGACTATATAGGTTATATTCTAGTGTTCTAACAAAACTATATTATAGCGTGTCACATTAACTATAGACTTTTGAAGAGTCCTCTTGAAAACACTCCATAAACTGGAGAATATACCAACGCTTAAATTATACATGATATACTAATAAACGTTGTAGTAAAATATAAATCACCGCATTCATAGATGTAGTACATTCTGATTTTGACTTTTATTTCGACCATTTATTGTTGTGACCCTCTAAATCATTCACAGTGCTCTGCTTGGCGTATACGATTCATGTTTGCCGACAACCAGTGGCGGGGAAAATACCAATTTTATTATTATTATCAATACAGTAGAAAGTAAATCCTATCTCAGCTTTTTTACTATTTAGTAAAAAAGGTTCTTCGGATTTTGGGGTAATAAAGTACTGTTGAGATTTCTCTACTCAAAAAGCCGACGTTTTGGCGTTTATTTTACGCCTTCTTCAGGGCTATCGCGCACACCTCTATAAAACCAAGGGATGACATGTCCCTTTGGGTCAAACAACAAAGAACATTCCAGAAAATGCTTAAAAAGAATAATAAATGCAGTTTGTCAACACATCTGAATTTTAGTGTACACTGTGTACAGCAGCAAATACTAAAATTCAGATTTGTTGACAAACGACAATTATTATTCTTTTTAAACATCTTCTGGAATGTTCTTTGTTGTTTGACCCAAAGAAACATGTTATCTCTTTTGTCCTATAGGGGTGTGCTTGATAGCCCTGAAGAAGGCGTAAAATAGTAAATAAACCTCTGCAGTACTTTATTATGCCAAAATCCGAAGAACTTTTTCTACTAAATTATCATTATCATTATAATACCGGGATAGTAAGTACCTTAAGAAGGGATTGAGTTTATCAAACAAAATAAGGTTAACCTTTACATTTATACAAAACCTTGTAAAGGTCTTATAACAATATGAACCTCTCGCAAAGGCTGGAAAGCCTGTGGCGCTGTAGAAGCGCTGCGAGAGGATACGTGTCTGTGCATGCTGGACTTGAAACGCTGCAGGTTGTAGCCGTCGGGAAACAAATTCCTCGGCAGCTCATGCCACAGCGTCGAAGTTCTCCAAAAGAAGGAATGCTGGAGGAGACTGGTTCGGGGAGTATAGGGACCTCGACCTGGTAAGGATGAGACCGGGGAGCCTCTCTAATGTTCCTCGTTCGGACGGCCTTTGGTGTTATTATCTTGGAGAGCTCGCTCGAACATATTTCTTCGATCGATATCGATTAGTCTAATTGCTCTCTTCTGGATAGTGTCCAGAAGCTTTAAAAGGTACTTCGGAGCACATTTCCACACAAAGGAGCAATACTTCAATGATGATCTTGTAGAACAGCACTAGTTTGGTGTATACAGCTTCCTCCAAGGGAACAAAACTCTAAGCTTCTGGGATACCGTTTCAGCAATATTGATGACGTGGTCATGCCAGGACATGTCATAGTCGATGTTGATCCCCAAAAGCTTTACAGAAGGTGACTCGACTGTTGGGTGACCCTCCATTTCCACAGTTGGTAAGCCAACGTGAGGCTTCTTTGTCAGTGTTGTTGCCTGAGTTTTCGGTACGTTAAACTTTCGTTAGTGTTAATAAATTGCTTTTATTCCACATATGAAGATATTGTAAGTACTCATCTTAGTACAGACTGCTAGGAATGACCATAGATGTATTTGTAATGTTATGGTCAGTTAACTCTGCTCTACTCTCTTACTCTATCTATTATAATTATAAATTCTTCTCTCAGTAATTGGTAATTGGGTTGAAACAAGTATTGGCATGCCAAGTCAATAGCCACGCTACTGATCCATGTTGAGAAAGGACCTTACGGTGCTACAGGTATTTCAGAATCATAGACTTCACTTCACTAAATGACCTAACCTTAACCAATCTCGACAACTTGATTCTCATACTTCAGCAGGTGGAAGTTGAAGCCAAGTATGAAAAAAACAATAAAATCGTGTTTTCAGAGAGCTAAAGATTTACCTTAACTAATACCTAGGTGTCACACTGGATAGGACACTGTTGCTTGAAAAACATATTCAGTCCATCGCACCGCGTAGAATGGATTTCCAGGCTCTATATTAATTTATAGCCTGCTAGTTAGGTTAGATTAGGTTAGGTTAGGTTAGGGGAGTCAAACGTACAGGCCGGGTTAGGTAGCCCCAACACTGCAGCCATTGGCTTATTGTATTGTCCTGTGCGCTTGTTAATCCGTGAGATGTTTTGTAACCTTGATAAGATGCAAGAGTCTCTTCACGATATCTCGATTGGGGAGTGATTTGGGGTTGTTTAGCCCTATCAGTCTGAATCTCCACCAGCGTAGGGCCTCACATTCAAAGATTATGTGAGAGGCTGTTTCATCGTCCTCGTCACATAGTCTGCATATTGGGTTTTCTTTGAAGATCCCTAATGTGTGTAGATGTTTTCTTAGGCCGCAGTGTCCGGTTAGGAGGCCGGTTATTAGCCTAGTTTCTTTCCTATTTAGTTTTAGGATCTCTTCAGCTAGTTTTGGTGTGGGTTGTTTCACCATCAGCTTGCTGTGTCTGAGCTTTGGATGTGCTGCCAGTATTTTAGGTGCTGTGGATGCACCCACTGGTTTATCATAGTTCTTACCAAAGACCTTGAAATGCCTATCGCCGGTTCGGGGCCGGTAAAGCTGGATGCCGATCCGTTTCGTGCTAAGGTATCTGCTTTTTCGTTCCCTTCAATTCCCTTGTGACCTGGCACCCATTTCAGGGTTACCTTGTTCGTGGCACTAAGTTGTTTGAGGTTTTCTAAGCATTCCCAGACGAGTTTGGATTTGATTTGGCGGCCGTTAAGAGCTTTAATCGACGCTTGGCTATCCGAGCAGATAAGAATGTTTTTACTTTTGTATCCCCTTCTTATGTTTTCTCTCAGACAAGAGTCGATTGCATATATTTCTGCTTGGAATACAGTGGCGTAAACTCCCAGAGGTTGACTGATGTCACATCTGGGAGATTGACCGTGAATACCTGCTCCTGTTCCATTGTCTGTTTTGAAACCGTCAGTAAACCAAACTATTTCTTGTTTGGGTGTTTCCTCGAGTTCTCCTTTCCATTCGAAGCCTGCTAGTTACTATTTAGATCGTAATTTGTTTTATATTTTTTTTCATTTTGTGTTGTTTGTCTTAACTGCTTTACTTTTTTATGACTTTTTTCAAGTGCACTATAACCATACGCTAGATAAAAATAACTTGAACTTGAACACCTAGACTACATCTGACAGCCCCAAAATCTCAAATGATTCAATGACGTTTACACATCACAATTCTAACCTACTATTTTGATAGTAACACAGAACAGTATACCCTGTTACCTGATACTTTAAACTGTCAGCCGTGTCAACAGCGAACAGCTGTTCGGCTAGTGATAATTAAAAATCCCCCAGATTGAGTCTTGACGTATCAATTTTAAGCTTTGATGAAATACAGGGCTGTACTGAGTGCAAATACTACTAATGACGACACTTGGTGTTTTCGTCTATGCTGTGAGGTCTCTATTGCTTATTTTACATTTTCTCGGAAAAATCTGGCGTTTCTTTCAGTATATCAGTATGGCTGGTCTGAATGATGATTACGCTTTAAATGAGATAAGAATATTACTGATACGGTCTTGATCGCAGGATTGCCAATCAACACCACTAGTAAAAAATTAAATTTGAGATACACTTCTTCGTCAGCTGATACCTATCAAATAGACGTCAAGCCAGTTTAAAGTATCAGGTAACAGAATATAGTGTGTTCAACGTTGATTTACTCTCAAAGTACCTTGAATGAAAGAACCGGAAAACGTGATGGATGATGTAATGTTCCCTCGCTGGTCCACCACTGTGCTGAAGCCCCATTTTACAAGTTTAATGTCCTCTGTACGCTATGTAATAGATCATTATAGCTCTTTGTGCATACCATACGAATTGATTAAAAATTAATATCGTTTGACACATAAATTACGCTAACAAGGATGTGTCCTCTATGGGATCTGTTCGCTGATGTCCATTTCGATGAAATATTGCAGTGAATTTTGGAAGATATTCTGGCACTATATGTAATGTACAGAGAAGAGAGTAATAACAACTATACAGAGTGTCTCATAAGTTTGGACTTTTTTTCATACCGTGGATAGTACTCGCCAAAATGAGTGTTTTTTCCCAGTAACATATAAACGAAATATTTAGAGAAAACAAGATATTGGCCATTAAAGAAATCCTCAACTCTAAGTCCGGCTCTCCATGTCACAATATCACAATATCACAACAAACAAGGCAGCGCTAGCGGTGCCGATGCCGGTAAGAAAACACTAAAACAGGCAGTTCGTCATACGTCGCGTTGCTGTGGCATAGTGTACGAGAGTGCTTGACTTGATATCGGACTTTAAAAACAACAACAATGGCGCACGTTTATAACAATAATGAACTGGGGGACATGATTTTAATGTACGGTGAGTGAGTACTCACCCTGTACCTCGTCGATTTGTCTCGCTCGTGCAAAGAGTAGAGACACAGGATGTCTGAATCCACATCGTGGTGAATACGCTGGAAGACTTATACCTCATTCCACGGAACCAGATAGTAGAAATAAACAGAGACGCGGAGCGCAAAAATCCAGGACCGTAATGTAAAAATATAAATCGCAACAGACGCTACGATTGTTGTCAGGTTGTCATATGAGTTAATAAATTGCTCGCAATTTGTGTTTGTTTTCAGTATATTATTTCAACTTCTCACTTTAGATGAATTTATGTTGCCATAAATTACTTCAAACTGATACGACGTGATTACATTGTGAATCTATCTAATATCTAATATTTTGTAAAAAAACCTGAATATGTTCTAAGGAAAATCAGTGAATAACTTTCCAAAGTGGCAACGACGCATTTCTAACATGATGCAGACTTGTAGACACAGCCTGTGTCTGCGGCTGAGTGGTTATCAAATACTACGACGTACGTCGTGTTTCCTTTTTCGTCTTGATCAATCGTATTGAGTTCCGAATTATATTTACGTATTACGTTTACTTCATCACTTGCTTCAGTAGCTCGCGTCACTTGTGTTTATATTAAAGTTTTGGTGCCGCATTTTCTTGTTTTTTTATTATTTATAAAGCGTTCGGTGAATTATTTTTAATAAGTGGGTGATTTACTTTAAAACAATATCAAGTTTAACAGATTCCGCAGACCGAAAGTTTTCGAAACGGTAGACAATTTTGATAAGCATGCCATAAGGCGGAATGTCACGAGTTTTTCTTTCGAAATATGATAAGTCTCAATGACACCAGCTATAGTGATGTAGACGAATTATCAAGCAATCTTGATTCTGAGTAAGGTAGGTGATTTTGTACATATTTATACTTGTTTATCTCGAACAGAAATTAGAACCAAATTTCGTTATTTATATATTCAGATACGGTCCTGCCTGTGGACGGAGCATATCCTTTTCTCTCCAATAAAATTCGACTCAATAGTCAAAATTTATTTACTTTCTCTATCAGGTTTCATGGAATGGACATTAGACAACATAGTATGGTCCAAATTGAAGAAGGCATGGTAAATCGTACTTTTACCTGTAAGACGCCTGCGACAGGACCGCACTTCACACAACTTCGTAGCAAGCAAGTAGTGAGTACTTGCCTGAATTTTTTTTACTGTTTTTCTGCTGGTTCACCGTGCATTAGCTTTGCAGTTTCAAGGGCCGTTGCTTCTAAAGAGGAAAGTCCCAATTTTTAGAACACCCTGTATTTTATAGCTTCATCGATCAGACTTCTGCTCTTGGAGCTAATACGTTTTATATTCCTGGCAATTGTTTTTGATACAGTGCAGTGTTTGATAAAACATTTATTAAGATGTAGGTAATTAGTTTTATCTCAATCATATTGATTTTGCTTGAAGGTGGAAGCTAGCAACGTTACAGCTACTTTTTTATTCACTGTTTTAACTGTAAAATTCAAATTAATTTCTATATTGGCAAAGCATCGCAACATCAAGATGAAAATACTTCTCGGATTATTTCTTAGCCAATTATACGAGACTACCATTCCTCCGTATTTTCAAGGATTAAATATTCTTTTAATTTGGCGAAAGCATTTCCGAACTCTGAGCAATATAAAGCAAAGGATCCGAAAAGTTCAATTACATTGCGAAGAAATTGCTTTCTAAGGAACTGCCTTCAGTAGTTTCCAAATCAGTTGCTCTTTTTTGTCTACAGCGATATAGGACGTTTACAAGTGGATCGTTAAAAATTACTGCTAATGCGATTTTCGACTATTCGTGCTTTTAAGCCGACCATGTCAGTCTCAATAGGTAATTAGTTTGTCTTCGATATCTATTCGTGTATTGAATTCAGAGTTTGAAGTTCTATTTAAAATTCTGATCATCTATATAACACTTGTTTACCAAGTACAGAAAACTCAGGCAACAACACTGACAAAGAAGTCTCAACGTTGGCTTACCAACTGTATGAATGGAGGGTCGAATGAATGAATAAGGACCAGAGGCTATCCAGCACGGAATGTGGCTGGTGTATAGGCCACACGATGGGCCCTTTTGTGCCTCTACTCGCGCTAGTTCCTAAGATCTGTCCTTTTGGCAAAGGCAAGTACATTCTTAGGTCCTATCCGTTTTATCTCTATTGGTTCCAAGGTTCTTGAGCCCAGCATAGTCTGCCTGTAATAACCCAGGGTTTCACAGCGACACAAGATGTGTGCCGAGGATTCTTCCTCTTCACCACACCACGTGCACGTTGGGTCGTTGACCACCCTCATCACGAACAAGTGACGCCTGGAGGTGTTGTGACCCGTTAATAGGCCTACTAGCAATCTCAAGTTACTCCTATCCAGAGAGAGGCAAAATCATCCTGTTCTCTCTGCAGGCCCTGCTAATAGTTCCCGAGCTTAACGAAGATGACCAGAGATGTTGTTCCATCTCAGAGAGTGCTTATTCTGGATCCACTCTCCAGTTGTTTTCCTAATCAAGTTTGCAGATAGTCCTAAGGCTGGTTCCGGGCCCACAAAACTGTTGCCGGATCCCATCCTAGCCAGATGATCCGCCATTTCGTTATTCTTTACCCCAGCGTGCCCAGGTACCCACATCAGTGATACCTTGTGTTTAGCTGAGATGTCGTCAAGAGCCCTCCTGCACTCCAGGACCAGTCCCGACGTTATTTTCCAAGCACTCAATGCTTTGATGGCTGTCTGACTGTCAGAACAGATAGTAATCCGCCTCCTAGACCCGTCAATTTCCCGAATACGATTTACACAAGCAAGTATCGCATAGGCCTCAGCCTGGAATACTGTGGTGTGCCCCCCAAGAGGGAGTGAAAGTCTTGTATGGGGTCCGTAGACTCCCGAGCCCGAGCCCTCTCTAGTGAGTGAACCGTTTGTGTACCAGACCTGTCCTCCTCCTTCGATGAGCTGTCTTTCGCTAGACTCCCACTCTTCCCTTGGCGGAAACACCACCTTAAATTTGCGATTGAAGCGATGCGTAGGAGAAACTATATCGCTCCTCGCCAACAAAATAGGACTATCCTCATGCGGCTCTGCTAGAATCGTCGAATGTCCTTTGCCTGGATTCATAAAAGTCCAGCTACCCTGACTCCAGAGACGGAACCTAGTTTTTCTAGCTTATCCTGGCACAACCACGTCGTCAGTATTGCTCAAACGGCATCCCAGAAGCTTGGAGTTCTGTTCCACACAAAGGACCTCCACAGCCTGGAACATCGAAAAAGGGTGGCTGACCTGTACCTTTTGTACAAGAAGATGTCTGAGCGAGCTCTCCCAGATCATAACACCAAAGGCCGTCCAAACAAGCAACACTAGAGAGGCTCTGTGAGCTCATCCTTACCAGGTCGAGGTCCCTACTCCCCGAACTAGTCTCCTCTAGCATTCCTTCTTTTGGAGAACTTTACGCTGTGAAATGAGCTGCCGGGGAATTCGTTTCACGACAGCTACAACCTGCAGCGTTTCAAATCTACGGACACTTATGCTCATGCAGTGCTTCTCTACAACGCCATAGGGTTTTTCAGCCTTAGCGGGAGGCTGATCATAGAAAAAAGTGAGAAGTTGGATAAAACACAAACTGAAATTTTTGAAATGAGTAAAAATGCATCTTTAGATAATAGTTATGTGTATCTTTGTTTATTTATTATATTAACTACGGTTAAACATTATATTTTTTATTTATAATTGATAGATAAACTATATTATTATTATCCTGATTTTCCAAGTTCATCTCGCATGACTGTGGTAGCAACAAATGTTGACGGGCTGTGCCAAGTCAACACCTGAACTATTATTGATCGGAGTTTAGGAAAGATCGTACAATATTACAGGTCTTCAGGATTACAAACTTTTGAAATATTTTGTGCAATCTTTCGTCCAGGCCTAACTGTTGTAGGTGTGGTGTAAAATTGTTTGGTGTAAGGCCTGAGACAGACATAATGAGGGGGACAATTGTGACTTTGTTTTGTTTCCAAAGTCGTTTTATTCCCATGGCAAGGTCCGTGTATTTGGATATCTTCCCAGCGTAGGTGTTTTGGATATTCACATCGTTGGGAATGGCAATATTTATCAAATAGGTACTTTTGTCGGCCTTTGATTGGAAAACTATATCTGATCTATTGGCTGGGATAGTCTTGTCTGTATGTATTTCAACGTCCCAGTATAGTTTGTACCGATCGTTTTCGAGTAGTGATGTCGGAGTGTAATTGTAGTATGGATCTGTGTTTTCTATTAGTTTGTTTGCCATGGCTAATGCTTGGTGTATGATCTTGGCCGCAGAGTTATGTCTGGCTGTGTATTCGGTACCGGCAAGAACTTTGCATCCGCTTGTTATGTGATTATTATTATTATTATTATTATGTAGAGTAAAGCACAAAAGGTTAATTTATCAAGACTTCAACACCAACGGTTTGGGTGACTCAACCTACAGGTTTTATTATTTTGAAAACAAACTATTATTTAGATTTAGAGTCTTCTGAATGCTTGATGGGCTAAATTATTCATGTCATCAAAAATACGAATACGTAAACTGATTGTCTAAGATCATACGAGTCTCTTCATATACGACACCATATAAGTTCATATTTTCGCGAAACACATAACGACATCTGCATATTTTGTTGGGGGTATATGGAGATAGAGAGTGTGAACAAGCAAAATCACGTCACCCTGGTATAACAGTATTTTAAGGAAATCTTGTAAAGTTAGAGAGTATATAAAAACTTGTAAGACGCTCGACATATGAGATTTTTCCTTTTCTTTCACATGGCCGTTCGGGCTTTATGCACAATCAAATTTTAGAAGAATGTGTTCAGGATTTTTGCTTCTTAACGTCCTGCTTTGTGATAGATATACAGGGTCTTCGAAAGATGGTAGGTATATTCCATATCAGATGGCAGAAATGTTTAATTTGGAAGTTTTCATGATCTTTAGTTATTGGGAAATGGCATCAAGTGGCTGGTTGTGTAGTAAAAAACTGACATATTTATTTAAAGATATATTCAATAACTATCCTTTAAAATACTGTCTATTCTATTCAATAAATTTATCCCATCACTCCGTCCACTATCACTAACTTCTTCTGAGAAACCATTTTTACTTTCCACACCGATATAGATGAGGCTGTGATCGCGAAATTTTTCAATTTTGAGATGATACAGTTTTTGGGCGTTTTATGATGTCTACATAACGAAAATTCACGTCACTCATTTCCGTCGGTCTGTCTCTCAGCCTGTTGGTCCGTCTTTTGGTCTGTCTGTCGATCTGTTGGCATTCTTCTCGCCTCGTAATCTCAGTAACCGCTGCATGGATTGTGATAAAATTTTGGCAGTACATGCTGTGGGGTTGTAAAAATAATGCAGCTATAGATAGATAGACAGATATTTACTGAATACGTTTTGTACACAAGATACAATTGTAGCAAGTCAAGGCAAAGAAAATAACAGATATAAATTTATATATAACGAATGCATTTAACACAAATGTAAGACCAAAGATAAACATACACAAGCACATAAAAGGGCACCACTTGTGGTAGTATGCATATATTCTTCTTCAGAGTAGAAGCAGTGTTTTTTGAAAGATTTTTTGATGCTAGCTTTAAATTTATTACTACTGAAATGTTCAACGGCCTCTGGTAGAGCATTGTATAACGAAATTTCTAGTGAGTTATTGACAGATTTTTTATACGTGAAACGTTGAGGTCTTATGAAATCTGCTCTCCTAGTACAAGGCTCGTGATGGTCACATAGTTTTGGAAATCGGGGCATGGGCGGCAGTGTAATTAGTAAAAAACAAAATATTCCGCTTTGTTTTGTTTTAGGAGTTCCTTTGCAGCTTGTAAAACTAAAATATGTGTTCATAATAAACTATCCATTGACTTGTGAAAGAAGATGTAGCTGCATGATGCTCTTATTTAGGTCCATCCGAACATTGCCTTTCCTATTGCAGAAACCACCATCATAGTCACAATGTCTTAACAGACATGTTGCGAACTCGTAAAATACATTAAGTCAGAGCTAGAGTATTGCCGACACGAATATTATCAATAGTTTTGTGCACTGTAACTCGCCATCGTTCGCGGTTTACTGTCAGTTTAGTGGCGCTCTTGATACTCATATCCAGCAACTGTTTTGTCGTATCCACCCAGCGTGTAGGGGGACGGCCACGGCGTCGCCCACTTAGGCATGACCCTGAACTACAAGCTTCTCCATTATTGCCTCTGTGTATATGTTCGAAGAATGTAAGCATTCTCGTCGACACAATGGAGGATAGTCTCTTTGGATTACCGAGCTCATCCAGTATGGAAACATTAGTTCGATGGGCGGTATGAAGAATTCTCAGCATTCTCCTCCACGTCTACATTTCAAAAGCATCTATGCGAGCTCGATCTGCCTTTTTAACAGTCCAAGTTTCCGAGGCATACAAAAATATGGAGACTGAACCAGCGACATTTTTGTAGCTTTAGTGATTTTATGGTCACACCATATCTTAGTAGGCTTTGTCACTTGGAATTTTCTCATGTAGACATACGAATATTGCTTTAGAGCATTCTGTATTGTGGAACGTGGAAACTAATGATTTGATTTTAATGAAATTTCTACACAGTATGGCGAGAATAGAAAACACGTAGGGTATTTAGAAATCATCTCAGTGGCGGCGCAGCAATAATAAAAAACTAAAAATATAAAAACGGCTCAAATTTCGTTCTTAGACGTTTTAGGAGTTCCTAATCATTTTCTACTTTTTTTGGGTGGAGATGAAATTGGGGTAGTTGGTTATCACTATTTTTTTTAACTCTACCATAGATACACTCAATAATTTGATGACGTACTTCTACCCAGTGCTTGTCAACGACCAAAGGGCAGCCAGAGACTGTATAGAATTTAAGAAGGGTCCGAAGCAAAGGAGGCACGTTTTATGAGGTATTAAACGCTGACCCTATGGATTACTTCTCTCAAAGGGAGTTTATTTCGGATACGCAGACCGAGGCGAGGGTCCTTGGAAGTTTCCTGGGAAACGGAAAGTGTGAGCGTAAGCAAAAACTGTAGCAGCTTCGCGTCGCCCTGGACTCGCCTTGACGAGTTGTGTTTTTCCGACCGTGCACTGGCAGGGAAACTTTCGGGAGTTTATTGAAAAAGTTCGCTCCGGAAGAAGCGAAGGGGTTGAAATATGTAAGTGGGCCGATGATCATTTATTATGTCTGAAGACTTGCTTCTTTTTTCTCCTTAGGGCATTTTTGTACTTGGATTTATGTGTACCATCTGCCTTAAATTGAGGCAAAACAGTTCTGTCATCAATTTTCAGAACTTTCGATATTTTTTAAATATTCAAAAATTTTCGAAATTACAAAAATTGTCAAGTTTTTCAAAACGATCAGCTATTTCGAAATATCAAGAACCTCTAAAATTCTCAAAATTTTCTGAACATTAAACTCATTAAAGAATTACTAAAACTTCTGTCTGTCTGTGTTGGTCTGTTTGTCTGCTGGCGCTCTTCTAGCCTCGTAATCTCAGTAACCTTGCATGGATTGTGATGAAATTTGAGTAACGACATGCTGTGAGGTCGTAGCAGGTAACGCTGCTATAATTTTGGAAATCAGTTCATGGGCGGCAGAGTTATTAGCATTATTTCAAACGTTCCTCAAACTTCGTTTTTAGAGGTTTTAGAGGTTCCTGATAATTTTCTACTTCTCATTGGGTGGGATGAAATTGGGGTGGTTTGGGGGTAATAGGGGTGTGGAATAGAAAAATTTGTTGTATTCATAATAGGGTGTCCATTGTCCTGTAAAATAGCGACATAATTTACTTTTTGCCTTGTCTATTACAGAATCCAAGGACTTGACCTACGAATATACATACGAGTATTGGTTTCGATCTTCTATATTGTGTAACCTACCCAGAAACTATTGAGTTGAGTTCAATCATATTTTGTCACAGTATTGTAACCATTGCGAGGATGGAAAATCCGTATGGTTTTTAGAAAACGTGTCAGTGGTGTCACAGCAATAATTGAAAACTGAAAATATAAAAATAACTTAAACTTCGTTTTTATACGATTTAGGGGGTCTTGATCATTTTCTATTTGTTTTGGGTGGGGGTGAATTTGGGGTGATGGGGTGCGTTGACTGATGTACGCATACGAGTATTGCTTTAGATAGTTCTTTATTGTGTAACCTGGAAATTATTGAATTAATTTTGACGAAATTTTGACAGTGTTATTACCATATTGAGGATGGGAGTCGCGTATGGTTTTTAGAAGTCGTGTTAGCGGTGCACCATATTTTCCACACCCTATGATTCCTTCTCAAGATGGAGGTCTGGAAATTTGAAGTAAGATGGAATACTTGCGATATGAGTGATACTAGCAAAATTTTCTTCAAGTGCTTCACGAGTTTAAGCCTAGCCACTTCTATATTTTGCTTTTCACGTAACAGATTTTCTTGTATATGTTCTATATAAAATTTTATGTTTTCCCAGAAGACACACTTCTTCAATATGTATTTTTTCTACCATGCTTTGTCTTCTCTACATTCGCTAAACATCCCGGTCTAAACAAAAACTTTAAAAAAAATCCAGGACAAGACACGAGAGCTTATCTCACGTTACACGGCATCACAAGGATAACGTACCAACGCGATTTCGATGTCGTTAATCCATTTAAGTGGAATACTAAGCTATGGCAATTTGTCTGTTGCGTTTTTTGGTCGCTTTTTGTCGGTGTGAGGTCTCTCATATCTGCCTGTTAGACAGGTGAAAACCAAACGAAACCTAACTATTTATTTAAAACGACATTAGGCTGGTCTCCTGTTTTTGGCGTAAACTGAACCTTACACTTACACCATATAACCATAAATGGTTTTTAATTTATACCTCTTGGATTATTCGGCCGGCGTTGTGGATTTCATCCCAAAAATTTTAGAATCTCAATTTTCTATCCACTCGAGTTAGCGTTGAAATGGGGAAAAACTACAGCATACACATATACAGCTAAATACATTAGTAGAACATTGATGAGGATCAAAGCATATATCTGAACGCATAAGGTAACAACTATTATAGTCGCCTGCTTACATATCACGCACACGCTAAACTATGCATAAACGGTACGCAGCATTGCGGAATTGCGTCTTCTGAGCCACCATTAATTATTTGCCGTCCACTGGTTTGCTTGAATTATCACGGCAATCGCAGAGGATTACATGCGTCTGGGACATGGTAGGCTACACTAGCAAACTGCTTTCATTTCGGCCACCTTCAAGAATTAAACAATCAGGTTAGATATAATATCGTATATCTACATGTCATCATTTACTGAAGCCAATAAACTATATGTCGTTGTAATCATTGATTCAAAAGTATAGCTATTTCTGAGAAGCGGTAATTAAATGTACCACTATCATCATCATCACAGTCACAATGTCTTAACAGACATGTTGTGAACTCGTAAAATGCATTAAGTCGGAGCTAGAGTATTGCCAATACGAGTATTATCAATAGTTTTGAGCACTGTAGCTCGCCGTTGTTCGCGATTTACTGACAGTTCAGTGGCGCTCTTGATACTCATATCCAGCAGCTGTTTCGTCGTATCCACCGAGCGTGTAGGGGAACGGCCACGTAGCCGCCCACTCGGGGCGTGACCCTGAACTACAAGTTTCTCCATATATCGCTTCCGTGAATATGTCCAAAGAATGTAAGCATTCTCGTCGACACAATGGAGGATAGTCTCTTTGGATTACCAAGCTCATCCAGTATGGAAACCTTAGTTCGGAGGGCGGTATAAGGAACTCTCAACATTCCCTGCACGTCCACATTTCAAAAGCATCTATGGGAGCTCGATCTGTCTTTTTAACAGTCCAAGTTTCCGAGGCATACAAAAATATGAAAAACACAAGAGACTGAACCAGCGACATTTCGGTAGCTTTAGTGACGTTATGGTCACGTCATATTTTAGTAAGCTTTTTCATGGCCACACGTGCCTGTTGAATGCGCCGTCGAATCTGATTTTCAGAGATACTCGAATTGTCGATCAAAGAACAGAGGTACATAAAGCTTTGAACTACTTCACAACGGCCTATCGACTTTATTTCCCGATGATTATCATGCTCTCTATCTACGAACATAACTTTGGTCTTATTGTAGTTAATGCCAAGACCATACGGTGCACTATGTTGTTCTAAAATGTTTAATAGAGCTACTAGGCCTTCCTGCGAGGCAACAATAAGGGTTATATCGTCCGCAAATCTTAAGTTGGATATTTTGCTTCCGCCAATAGTTATACCGCCATTCCAGTTGTCTAATACCTGTCTCATCACAAATTCAGAGTAAATGTTAAACAACACCGGAGATAGTACACGTCCCTGACGAACTCGTTTTCTGGTTGCTGTTTGACCAGACAGGTTCCATCGATTCTTACACCAGCCGAGCTAGACTCATAGAGTATATGAGTGCAATAAAGCCTTTATTGATATATTTGCCATTGCCTTTTATTCCCGTTTCCATATCTTCTGACAAATAACACCGTGTAAAAGACAAGGCTGACGAATCTGCTGTATTCCATCCCATCACGGGGTCGGGAGATGCATTATATAAAGTTTAGCGCCCGTTACGAAGGCTTATTAC
Organism: Callosobruchus maculatus; assembly: GCA_951848785.1. Taxonomy (NCBI): domain Eukaryota; kingdom Metazoa; phylum Arthropoda; class Insecta; order Coleoptera; family Chrysomelidae; genus Callosobruchus; species Callosobruchus maculatus. The sequence goes on along the minus strand of CATOUR010000003.1, from coordinate 12,415,529 downwards.
TCTCTTCATCAGCATCCAACGTACTGTCTCGTATATAGTCAGTCTCCCAACGAGTTTATCGCCGCCAAACATGTTTACGTCTCTCTGGAAAATGCTTTACGTATCAAGCCGGAGCGGCTTGAACGTTTTTGAATGGAGCTGCACTAAAAGTTAATTACTCGAGATACTTGGGTCTCGTTTCAGCCGTTTATTAGGTCGCTCACATGCTTACTTGTCTTTTATGCTCACAAAGTGATCTCTGGAATCGTCAGCTAAAGTTGGCGTAAAGCAACTGTACCGACTATTGCCACCTTAAGAGTAGCTGTTATTTCTAATTCCTATTTTTCACTATAAGGAAATAAAAATTTGTCCATACTCATACATATTATGTTTCAGGTAGCTTAGGAAAAGAATGAGTATAAATGCATTTATTGTAATATTTTGTTTCATAGTCACATGACAACAGCAGTGTCCCTATTATTGCCATATTACATGACTGACAAGAGCTGACTTCTTTGAAGTGCCATTATAAGGATACATGCACCTTATTTATGAACAAGTTTGTAAGTTTATTTTTTTAAGAGCGGGTTATGTTACGTACATGAGAGCTGTTTGCAATGGTTCAGCTGTAACCATTTTTTGACTATCGATTTTGAAATAACTGAACTGAAAAAAATATGAGCATGAAGAAAAAGGGCGGTTCTATGTTAATGTCGACGTATTTTTGGAAATTTCCTAATACACAATTATTCAAAAATTGCCAAAAGTGACGCTTTTTTGACTAAATTCACGGTCTCATCAATCACCCTGTATAAACTTATTCTAAAATGGGGATCGACAATAACATAGATTGAAACTTTGAAAAAACGAAAACCACGTTTTTGTGCCAAAAATTATTAACCTACAGGGTCAAAAATGGTTACAGCCAGAGCCTTGCATTGAACAATCGCGCGCCTATTGGGACACTGATAGAAGCGCCACCAATACAAAAGTATGCAAACTACTGTTCATTCATTTCTGGAATGAGACAGATATTATTTTTGGTATCGACTAAATTTGTAGTCGGTTTTGGGTGACTTATTGATATACACTGCAGACCAAAAGTTAGGAACTACTAAAATGTAAACAAATCCCGGTAATTGGTTTTGAGCAGTTATCATTTTCAGGATTACTGGTGAATCTTACAATTTTCAACCAGATTTGTAAGTAATTAAAATTTAAATCACTGGCAGGCCCAAGTCTACAGTCTTGGGCTCACACTTTTTTGCGTCGCGAATAGAAATTATATTTTTTACTTTGTAACATAAACTGGTAAGAACCTTGTATTTTTATTAGCAAAGTAGCAATAGTAACTTTTTGTGACATGGAACTGCCACTGAACTTGATAAAACCAGTAATTGTGGTTTCTCTTTAACGCACCATTTTTCATCCAAAAAGTCATTTTTCTTCTCTGAATACCTTCTTCATCAGGTGTCATATATCAGGTAAAATAAGGATACCATCTTGGTGTGGCAACACTAGAGGTCATATTATAGGCATCCATTATAGTCCGCAATAATACTCGCATTTTTTTATTAATCGCTCAACATCAGAGAAAGCAAATTTTTCTTCTTCTTCAGAGTACATAATCGTCTTGGCATAGATGCATACGTATATCTGTGTTGGAAGTGTTATAGATTTCACAAAATTGTTAAAATGCGTCCTCTTTTTGAATACTTCATCGAAATACCGAATTTGGCGGCTGTAATTCAGAATGCAGGTAGATATAGTTTAACTATGGGGCAGGAATAATTTGGTTTATTTTTCTGGAGTTTGCTGTGAATCCAACAATAATTTTGCTGGCGCCTTCTGGGGGTGCTATAGGCAAAAAGTATGAGACATGATAGTTTTTTTTAATTTATAGTTCCAAGGGGGGAACCCCCGTATTCACGCCAATTCTGTAATACGTTTACATCTTTCAGTTTTCCAACGGCATTGGCATATCTAAAGAACTGCTCAATGTAAAGCGAACTTCACTGAATTTAGCTGTTTTACAAATAACGTATGCACGCATAATACTGTCATTGGTACTTCTTGTTGATTTTTCATATTTTCACCTTATTTTCCGTCTTATTTTCGCTCTTGTACATACGATAAATTCATTTTTTGGGTGACAACTCAGTTGCACTTATAGACAACTCTTTATACTCATATTGTATTTATTATTATGTATATGCCTGAAATGCACAGAAAAGGGATCAACTGGGATGTCAGATATAAATTTTTTAACGACGCGACGGCGACGGACGATCAAAAAAGGGTCAGCGGGAGCCGGTTCGGCATCACCATCACAGACCCCTCGGGTGCGGCGCCTACAAATCCTTTTTATAACTTGGTGGTACATCCTTGTAGTAGGAATAGTAAATAGGCCACGCCTCCTCTTATTCGACTTCTTACCTCTGCCCTTACCCCGCAAATTTGTTATCCTCCAGCAGTTTACTATAACCTCCACTTAAGAGAAACATAACACAAAGCTATGACCCGATATTTCCCATTCCTTTCAGTTGCTCTGTCTGAGAATACCAGCGTACACTAAAACGCGATCCACGAGTATTTCTTCCAAATCCTGAACGTATTGCCATCCATCTGATTCTATTGTCGGATTCCGAGCAATCTTAATCCGAAAAAACGCATTATGCTCTGTTAATACCGATCCAGACTGAGAACCTGTTCTTCTAGCACAAAAGAGACCATTCACTAACCGAGAGGATCTCTTAGATACACCATAGTCCGGTGGAAATAGATCAACTGTCCTGTAAACAGGAATTTCCATTGGTTGCTACAAATAAGCATGTACCAATTTGTTATAGTTATTTTTGGAACTGTAATCATGATTAAAATAACCTTTGCTTCATAAGTCGAATGCATTAGTAAAGTATATTTACTTTTATGATTTACTGGGAGGCTTCCCTATATTTTTGAGAACAAGAGAAAAATATATTTCTTTCCGACATATAATATACACGGTCTCCCATTAAAAAAAAGAAAAACTTTCATATAAAAAAAGCATTTTTTATTATTTTTTTCGTGTTTTTCTTGTCAAATCCTGAATGTTCAGAAAAACAATGGAGTCAAGTTGATTGACACACTTCCCATACATAACGATGATACGATATTATTTATTCCCATTGCACGCAGCTATATTCTGAGATCTAATTGCGACGCCCGCCCTCAAAAAAAAACATGCAACACAAAAATTCCTTTAAATAGTTTCTTGCATCTCTATACGAACTAGGGCGACATATTTTTTATTCTGCAGGCTTTAACTGGAAGGAATCAGGAACCCCTAAATCGCCTAAAAACGAAGTTTGAGCTATTTTTATAATCTTAGTTTTTTATTATTCCTGCGCCGCTACTGACACGATTTCTAAAAACCATACGCATTTTCTATTGTCGCCACAGCGGTGATACTGTGTCATTCATTAAAATCAATTCCATGTTTCACAATACAGAATCTTAGAAAACAATACTCGTATGTATGTATACATCAGAAAATTTATTCTAAATCCCTTAATTTCTGTAATAGCCAAGGCAATGTTCCGATGAACCTAGAAAAGTATATTATGCCGCTAAGTCCTTTCTTCGTGGGTCAATGGAGAGCCCATTCCTCTTCTTAGAGTGCCATGCAGATTCCTGCGTAGGTGTCCATCCTCTTCCTATCAAATTTCTCTATTCACAGCTGCATTTTGTATTTCTCCGAGGCTTCTTATTCCTGTCCACTGTCGAATGTTTCTGAGCCAGCATAGTTTTTTCTTCCTATTACTCTTTTTCCTCCTTCGATTTTACCTTGAAGTACCAGGCGTTGTAACTGATAACGTTCTCCCCGTATTACGTGTCGCAGGTAGGCTATTTTTCTTTTTACTTCCCACACCGATAGGTGAGGGGAGTATTGTGATCGCGAAAATTTTCGATTTTGAGATAATACACTTTTTGGGCGTTTCATGATGTCTACATAACGAAAATCCACGTCACTCATTTCCGTCGGTCTGTCTGTCTGTCTGTCTGTCGGTCTGTCTGTCTGTCGGTCTGTCTGTCTGTCGGTCTGTCTGTCTGTCGGTCTGTCTGTCTGTCGGTCTGTCTGTCTGTCTGTCTGTCGGTCTGTCTGTACGCGTTTTTGTGTCCTCGTAATCTCAGTAACCGCTGCATGGATTGTGATGAAATTTGGGCAGCGATATGTTGGGGGGTCGTAGTAGGTAATGTTCTTATAATTTTGAAAATCGGTGCAGGGGCGGCGGAGTAATTAGCAAAAAAACAAAAAAAATTAAATATTCCTCAAACTTCGTTTTTAGGCGTTTTAGAGGTTCCTGATCATTTTTTACTTTTTTTTGGGTGGGGGTGAAATTGGGGTGGTTGGGGGGTGGGGAGTTGTAAAATTGAAAAATTTGCTGCTTTCATAATAGACTGTCCACTGACCCATGAAGGAAGACCTAGCAACATAAATAACTTTTTTAGGTCCATCCGAACATTGCCTTGCCTATTACAGAAACCAAAGGACTTAGAATTTTTTCTGGTGTAAACATACGAGAGTATTGCTTTAGATCCTTCTATATTGTGTTACAAGGAAACTGTTGAATTGATGTTAATGAAATTTTGACACAGTATTACTACCATGACAAGGATGGAAAACGCGTATGGTTTTTATAAATCGTGCCAATGGCGGCGCAGAAATAATAAAAAAAAGTAAAAATGTAAAAACAGCTCAAACTTTGTTTTTAAGCGTTTTAGAGGTTCCTGATCATTTTCTGCGTTTTTTTTGGGTGGGGTGAAATTGGGGTGGGTAGGGGGTGGGAAGTTGAAAAACTGAGAAATTTCTTGTATTCATAATAGGCTGTCCACTAACCTGTGAAGGAAGACCTAGCGACGTAAATCAACTTTTTAGGTCCATCCGAACATTGCCTAGCGTATTACGGAAACTAAGGGACTTAGAATTTTCTGTATACATACATACGAGTATTTATTGCTTTAGATCTTTTTGTTTTGTAACGTGGACACTATTAAATTGATTCTAATTAAATTTTGACACAGTATTATTACCGTGGTGAGGATGCAAAACGCGTATGTTTGTTAAATATCGTGTAAGTGTATATAGCAATAATCAAAAAACTAAAAGTATGAAAACAACCCAAACTTCGTTTTTAGATGTTTTAGCCTGTCCATTGACCTCTGAAGGAAAGACTTAGCGGCATAAGACAATTTTAGGGGAAGGAAGGCTGCCGATGATTTGGTTGCAAGGGATCTCAGACTAAAGCTTCATGCTATGGGAAAATAATAAACTGATATCACAATAATGTGTGGGAAGTACTGAGTCAATCAACTTGACTCAATTTTTTTAATTGTGTCGAAGAGCTGTCGGTCTGTTAGTTCAGCTCTTCGGAGAACTTCTTCATTTGTTACATGGTCTATCCAGGGTATTTTTAGCACCCGTCTTAAGATCCACATCTCGAGAGCTTCAATTTTGTTGATTGTGTTTGCTTTCAATGTTCACGCCTCCATTCCGTAGAGCAGAAATGACCAGACAGCCCATTATGAATACAAAAACTTTTTTCAGTTTTACAACCCCCCACCCCCCAACCACCCCAAATTTTACCTCTACCGAGAAAAAAGTAGAATATGTGATCAGGATCACTGAAAAGGTCTAAAAACGAAGTTTGAGGAATATTTGAAATTTTTTGTTTTTTGCTAATTACTTCGCTGCCCATGCACCGATTTTCAAAATTATAGCACTACGACCCCATAGCATATCGCTGTCCAAATGTCATAAACATCCATGCAGAGGTTGCTGAGATTACGAGGCTAGGAAACAGACCGACAGACCGACAGACCGACAGACAGACAGACAGACAGGCCGACGGAAATGAGGGACATGGATTTCCCTCACCTATCGGTGTGGGAAATAAAAAGTATGAGTAAACAGTCGGTACAACTGAGTGGCTACTTCACAGAGTTAACATCTCTAGAGGGAGCCTAATTTGGATATTGGCCAGCCAACATCTTCTATAGCGCTATTGCCACTCTTCTTCGTCCGCTTCCAGTTTCTTCAAAATCTGGCGGTTTCCGCAGTTTGAACACAAAGTATTTAACTGGGTATTTAACTATACATTCCAATATACTTGCAATGTAACTGATTTACGTGAAGATAATTTGTATTGATTTAGTGAAATCTCAAAAATGGTAAATTTCATAGCGGAATGTCGCAATAAATTCTAATATGTCATAAATCTAGCAACCTACAATCGGCGTGCCCTGAAGCTGTCATGTGGCTGTCATTGTCGTTTTGGTTATTGCGTATGTCGAGATTTTTGTGAGTTTAGTGTATATTTGACTGACTTTGTGACTATTTGTGGTGTGAATTAAATTATTTATGAACAATATTGTCATAATTGCATGATGAGACAACATAAAAAGTGTATAGTTTGCTGTAATAGCGACGAATCGGTGAACACTTCTTATCATAGGTGAGTATAGGCTTTGTTTTAGTTTTCAGTAGCGTAAAATATGGGGATAACTGGGAACAAAAGTAACTTCACTCCAGTTTGAGGAATAATAATGATTGTTTAATGTATGTTATGTGCATCTGTGTAGGTTTCCTTCGAATACAACTTATTGGTAACAGTTTGTAACATCACAGTAATAATTGAATCTATTAATGAACATCCAATTTCAATATAAAGGCGCACGCCACTGGTAATGCCCTCAAGCAGTCAAAATTTCCGTTACATGTTGGCTGGTCAGCGACCTGTGCATTTTGTTGTTTACACTCCCTCTATAGATGTTAACTCTATGGGCTACTTGATCATCTTCTGATCTAACCGTCCTGTTCTATATCGAATAAGAGAATCGTTCAGAGAGATATATATCAGTGGAACGATGCACCACTTGCTATTTAAATGGTTTATGTCGATCTAGCTCTGGCCAAGCGGCCTTTACGACGACGAAAAGGACGACGTACTCTCCTTCCTGGTTCGCTATCAATAACACATCTCAGAGCACCGTTCTGATCGAATCTTAGAGGAATCTATATATTTTATATGACGTTCGGATTGCGCTTTACAGTGACGTACCGAAAGGATTCGACATCTACATCATACTCGTGATGATACACGACAGATTTAACATGGAAATTGGTATTGAGTCATTTCACAAAATAAGGTTTTCAAACTAATTTGCGCTTAAGAAACGTTTATCACGTATTTTATGTTTCAACTTTGGAAATAAGAAGATCTCAAAATTATGTATCTTCTTTACCTGAGGTTGAAGCTCAAAACAACGTTCGGATTTGAAATTGGCACCCTCAAACAATACATCATACAAGTTTTCGTTCTAATAGGAAGCCAGATAACGATTGTAGATTTTTAGGGTAAACTTGAAGATCAGAGTGTCTGAAAATTTTTGATTTTTTTTACCTGAGGCTGAAACGCAAAACAACGGCCGGATTTGAAATAAACACTCTCGAACAATACATCATACAAGTTTGCGTCCTGATAGGAAGTCAGATAACGATTTTAGATTTTTAGGATGAACTTGAAGATCAGAAGGTCTGAAAATTTTTGATTTTCTTTACCTGAGGTTGAAACTCAGAACAACGGCCGAATCTGAGATAAACACCCTCGAACAATACATCATACGAGTTTTCGTCCTGATAGAAAGTCACATAACGATTTTGGATTTTTAGGGTAGACTTGAAAATCGAAGTGTCTGAAAACTTTTGATTTTCTTTACCTGAGGCTGAAACTCAAAACAACGGCCGGATTTGAAATTAGCACCCTCGAACAATACATCATACGAGTTTTCGTCCTGATAGAAAGTCAGATAACGATTTTAGATTTTTAGGGTAAACTTGAAAATCGAAGTGTCTGAAAATTTTTGATTTTCTTTACCTGAGGCTGAAACTCAAAACAACGGCTGGATTTGAAATCAGCACCCTCAAACAATACATCATACGAGTTTTCGTCCTGATAGAAAGTCACATAACGATTTTGGATTTTTAGGGTAAACCTGAAGATCAGAGGGTCTGAAAATTTTTGATTTTCTTTATCTGAGGCTGAAACTCAAAACAACGGCCGGATTTGAAATCAGCATCCTCAAACAATACATCATACGGGTTTTCGTCCTGATAGAAAGTCACATAACGATTTTAGATTTTTTAGGGTAAACTTGAAGATCAGAGAGTCTGAAAACTTTTGATTTTCTTTACCTGAGGCTGAAACTCAAAACAACGGCCGGATTTGAAATCAGCACCCTCGAACAATACATCATACAAGTTTTCGTTCTAATAGGAAGCCAGATAACGATTGTAGATTTTTAGGGTAAACTTGAAGATCAGAGGGTCTGAAAATTTTTGATTTTCTTCACTTGAGGCTGAAACTCAAAACAACGGTCGGATTTGAAATTGGCACCCTCAAACAATACATCATACAAGTTTTCGTTCTAATAGGAAGCCAGATAACGATTGTAGATTTTTAGGATGAACTTGAAGATCAGAGGGTCTGAAAATTTTTGATTTTCTTTACCTGAGGTTGAAACTCAAAACAACGGCCGAATCTGAGATAAACACCCTCGAACAATACATCATACGAGTTTTCGTCCTGATAGAAAGTCACATAACGATTTTGGATTTTTAGGGTAGACTTGAAAATCGAAGTGTTTGAAAATTTTTGATTTTCTTTACCTGAGGCTGAAACTCAAAACAACGGCCGGATTTGAAATCAGCATCCTCAAACAATACATCATACGAGTTTTCGTCCTGATAGAAAGTTACATAATGATTTTGGATTCTTAGGGTAGACTTGAAAATCGAAGTGTCTGAAAATTTTTGATTTTCTTTACTTGAGGCTGAAACTCAAAACAACGGCCGGATTTGAAATTAGCACCCCCGAACAATACATCATACGAGTTTGCGTCCTGATAGGAAGTCAGATAACGATTTTAGATTTTTAGGGTAAACTTGAAGATCAGAGGGCCTGAAAGTTTTTGATTTTCTTCACTTGAGGCTGAAACTCAAAACAACGGTCGGATTTGAAATTGGCACCCTCAAACAATACATCATACAAGTTTTCGTTCTAATAGGAAGCAAGATAACGATTGTAGATTTTTAGGGTAAACTTGAAGATCAGAGGGTCTGAAAATTTTTGATTTTTTTTACCTGAGGCTGAAACGCAAAACAACGGCCGAATTTGAAATAAACACTCTCGAACAATACATCATACGAGTTTTCGTCCTGAAAGGAAATCAGATAACGATTTTAGATTTTTAGGGTAAACTTGAAGATCAGAGGGTCTGAAAATTTTTGATTTTCTTTACCTGAGGCTGAAACTCAAAACAACGGGCGGATTTGAAATTAGCACCCTCGAACAATACATTATACGAGTTTTCGTCCTGAAAGGAAGTCAGATAACGATTTTAGATTTTTAGGGTAAACTTGAAGATCAGAGGGTCTGAAAATTTTTGATTTTCTTTACCTGAGGCTGAAACTCAAAACAACGGGCGGATTTGAAATTAGCACCCTCGAACAATACATCATACGAGTTTGCGTCCTGAAAGGAAGTCAGATAACGATTTTAGATTTTTAGGGTAAACTTGAAGATCAGAGGGTCTGAAAATTTTTGATTTTCTTTACCTGAGGCTGAAACTCAAAACAACGGCCGGATTTGAAATCAGCACCCTCGAACAATACATCATACGAGTTTTCGTCCTGAAAGGAAGTCAGATAACGATTTTAGATTTTTAGGGTAAACTTGAAGATCAGAGGGTCTGAAAATTTTTGATTTTCTTTACCTGAGGCTGAAACTCAAAACAACGGCCGGATTTGAAATCAGCACCCTCGAACAATACATCATACGAGTTTTCGTCCTGAAAGGAAGTCAGATAACGATTTTAGATTTTTAGGGTAAACTTGAAGATCAGAGGGTCTGAAAATTTTTGATTTTCTTTACCTGAGGCTGAAACTCAAAACAACGGCCGGATTTGAAATCAGCACCCTCGAACAATACATCATACGAGTTTTCGTCCTGAAAGGAAGTCAGATAACGATTTTAGATTTTTAGGGTAAACTTGAAGATCAGAGGGTCTGAAAATTTTTTATTTTCTTTACCTGAGGCTGAAACTCAAAACAGCGGCCGGATTTGAAATCAGCACCCTCGAACAATACGTCATACGAGTTTTCGTCCTGAAAGGAAGTCAGATAACGATTTTAGATTTTTAGGGTAAACTTGAAGATCAGAGGGTCTGAAAATTTTTGATTTTCTTTACCTGAGGCTGAAACTCAAAACAACGGCCGGATTTGAAATCAGCACCCTCGAACAATACATCATACGAGTTTTCGTCCTGAAAGGAAGTCAGATAACGATTTTAGATTTTTAGGGTAAACTTGAAGATCAGAGGGTCTGAAAATTTTTTATTTTCTTTACCTCAGGCTGAAACTCAAAACAACGACCGGATTTGAAATCAGCACCCTCGAACAATACATCATACGAGTTTTCGTCCTGAAAGGAAGTCAGATAACGATTTTAGATTTTTAGGGTAAACTTGAAGATCAGAGGGTCTGAAAATTTTTGATTTTCTTTACCTGAGGCTGAAACTCAAAGCAACGACCGTACAAGTGCCTTAGCAGGCTTCTGTCTAGCTTGACGGACATCTCCAGATATTCCTCTCTATCTCATAACATGGTGTTTTTTGATGGTACTTTTTGTAATTATTTCCCAAATGAAAGAAACTCAATGAAACTTGTATAAACACATATTATCCGAACCCAAGAACTGTACCTTGTGGCGACAGTATCTATTTAATTTAAACACCCAGACGCACTGTATCGTTCCGTGTAACCTTTGACTTGCGCAACTTACCTCTTCGACTGACAATGCTATTGTACTTTTCTTTTCTCAGCCAGATAAACGCAGCGACTGATCCTCACGATTTCTTTGTACACAGGCACAGGACGCGATCTTATCTGCCCCGAACGGGTAGACGTTCAAAATAATTATTGCGGGCATTAGCAATATCCTTAGCCATTACAAAACACTAAATTCGACCTAATCTGATTTGAAGGAGAATAAAGTGGGACTCTCTGAGCTTGAACAGTGCAGTTAAATAGCTAATGTATGGAGAAAAATATGCTAAACTTTGTACACAGCTTGGCAATACCATCTCTAGAGTAGAGTCAGTGAATGGGTCCATGTTGGCGCAAGCAAAGGCCCAAAATTGGTTCAGTGCTAAATGCCTAAAAGACTGCCTCCATGAAAGATCTTTCTGATGTAGATGGTCCCTCAGAAGCTAAATTTTTGGGAGTTATCCTTGATGCAAGCTTACAGTGGGGAAGCCACATCAATAAACTGGCAGCAAAACGTAACAAAACTCTCTATGTATTGCGGGGTCTGTACTTTTGTGTTTCAGGTGATATATTGGGAATCGTTTATTTTTCTATTTTTCATACGCATTTGTCTTACGCAATTCTTTCATGGGGATACTCAGCTGGGATGCTTAGGGTATTTGGCCTGCAGAGAAAGGCTGTAAGAATCATTTCAAGCTTGAGGTATAGAGCTATGTATGTAAGACTGCGCTTACTGACCGTGCCATGTGTGTATATACTGGAGTGTTTGACGTATGTGAGACAGAACTTTGGTCAGCACCAAATTCATGAAAACATTCATACTTATAACACTCGTGTTCGGAAAAATTTCCTGCGTACTGGCGGGCATAGAGGTGTCAGGATGGTCCAGGATACTGGAGCATAGAATTTTTTAATGCACTACCTAATGAGGTTAAGGTTCTTTGGCAAAAAGCTTTTAAAATGAGAGTAGAAACTTGAAATAAAGATTATCCTCATATACTCAATTGATTACTACTCACCCTTACACACAGAAAAATCTGTCGTTCTGTCAAAGACTTACGCTTGGATTCAATGGGACGTTACACTCAGCATTGCTCAAATACAGCGATGTTTTATCCAATGGGAAGTGTATAGTTGGTAACGAATTATATCGTATTGTCGATTCAACTACAAGATGTCATTGGATTCCAATGAATAATTCAATCGCAGCCTGTAGTTGAATCGAATCTGTGTTTGATAATTGATTCTAAACTACTTTCTTTTCCTTGGTCTAACAGATTTTATTGCGAGGACAGCTGATTGATTCGTTTGGATGTTTAATTGTGTGATTTTGCATGAAGTTATAAGAATGATATAAGAATTAGAGAAAAGCCTGCAGCAGTTGTTGCATTATTACTTGAAATATAACTGTCTGACTAATCTAAATAGGTCCTCCATTTAATACATAACTGGACACATTTAAATCACACAATTGCTGATGCAATACGCAAAACCACGAGATGACACAACACGGCTAACACCGAAACAACACAACGGAACAACTTCGTCCATGTTGGCAGGTTCGCGGCGATAGTAACATTGAGATCATCCCCCTGTTCTTTATTTTACGTTCATTGAATCGGGATATAGTCCCGCCGAATACTGATTATGGTTCAGCGAACGACAAGGGCCATTGAAACAAAATTAATTTTTATCAGATGAACTATCACGAACTGCTGTTGCAGGAATAATTTTTGTACATTGAGTAGATTGTATGCTATGCTTAAATTAAACATAGGGTAAATTTCGAAAACAAAAGGATGTTTTGATTGCATTATATGGCAATACTTGTATTAGAAGGATTATACATATCGTTAGAACGAATATAAAATTATTTTGAATTTATTGGCGTACCTGTGATTACTTCGAATATAAGGATTGAATTCTTTCAATGACATGAATTATAAACTACTGTAAATATATTTAAAGCGATGGAAAGACATCCAAATACTAACAATTAAATGGAAACGCAACAGTGTTTTTTTCCGTGTAACCTCAATTTTGCAATCTCTGCAAGACAGATTCCACTCCAAAGTTTCCTCCTCGTATAGAAAATTAGTAACGTGTAAATTCTTCGTTATTCCAACAACTAGGTGAAAGCCGTTTTAATTTTAATTAATAGACGTTTAAGAGGCTTTGAACAAGGTACAACATGTTAGAACGAGAGCATCTTGTTAAAAAGATAACGAGGTTGTTACAATACTAAATTTGTAGGAGTGTGTCCTGGCGCGAGAGATAATTTTAGACGTGGATTAAGAATTTCTTAATTAAGAAGTCGGCAAGAGATGATTACGTAAGTTCGCGGACGATAAAAGCAGTGTCACTCGCATCGGTCTCTTAACAAAATAGTACAGTATATCAAAATGTATTAGGAAACAGAAAAATTTAAAACTTGTACATATCAAAGTTAGGTTTACATATCTCGAAAAATTGCAACGATTATATAATATTGTGATAAAAATCGAGGATTGCACGATGTCAATAAAAAGTCTTCAAATATATAGTATATGACACGAGTGAAAAAAATCCATCGTAAAACACTTAACACCTGATATGCACAAAATTAACAACAGCACCAAAAGTACAATAATTTAAAACTTGTACATGTATCTACTCATAAAAAAATTATTGAAGATTTAGAATGTTTCTAAGATACTCAGCGGTGGAGTAGTATGCCCTAGTTTAAACCTAGTTTCAGACATGTTTCTGAAACGGTTAGGTGATCTGTTATACAATTTGATTGCCATAAACTTTGGACTACTTTCTGTGATAGCAAGTCTGTCAGAAGGAACAATGAATGATTTACTATTTCGTGTTGAGTAGTGGTTATGACAACTAAGTCTGCAGAAGTTGTCAATATTTAGCTTCACATACATCAGTAGCTCAAAAATTTATAATGATGGCAGAGTCATGATACCTAGCTTCGAGAATATTTGTTTGCAGCTAGTTCTGTTATTGACGCTAGCAATCAACCTCACCACCCTCCTTTGCATAATAAAGATTCTCCTTGCTTGACTACTTGCTCCCCAAACGGCTATACCATACGATAGAGTTGACTGGAAAAATGCATAGTAGTATGTCACCAGAACATCTTTATCAATGATGAAGCGTAACTGGCCGATGCAATGAGATCTTGATGCCAGTTTTTTGCAGACTGTGTCTATATGTGCAGTCCACTTACAGTTGGCCATAATGTGGACACCTCGAAATTTAGCTGTCTCTACCTGTGATATTGAGCCATTAAGAGATCTAACTAACAAACTATAGTTAGACGTGTTGCGCCTACATTCAAAGTTTAAAAAAGTTGTTTTGCTTTGGTCGAGTACAAGGTCATTGTCAATAAACCACTGCTCAACTCTCAGTAATTCGTTGGTTGCTTTTGATGTTACCGTTGTCAGATCTTCTCCTTCAATAGTTAATGACGTATCATCAGCATACATGACATATTTATTATTGCAAAAGTTGTTTACAAATATGATATATAAGAGAGGGCCAAGAATTGAATCTTGTGGTATGCCTATATTAGTTTGAAGTTTTTGCGATCTTACTGATTTAACTTCAACATATTGTTTGCTGTTAGCCAGATAGTCTTCAAACCATTTAAGAGGAAGTGTGGCCTATCCGTATAAAGAAAACAGAATACTTGATCCAGAACTACTTTTTGCGGTGATTCTATTATTGAAAATTTATAAATCATAAAGACAATTGATAAAAACTATGTGTAATAGATGCATTGAGAAGAGAATAACTTATAGACTCCTTTTACTAATTAATTTATATGTCAAAGCTGTCTTACGTATTTGGCACCAGGACTGTATAACTATCTATAACAAACTAGCCCCTACCTCAAACAGGTAAGAAGTAGACAGACGTCAGATGAAAGACATCCTCTATAGGGGCACAAGCCCCAGCATCCAGACTTAAATCCAGGAAGAACATTTTGTCCACAAACCCACTGACAGACTCCAAATCAGTAACCAAAGAGATACTGAGAAGCGACGGTTAAGAGAGGACCATATGCCAACCTGGAACCCAACTTAAGGTCTCCCTGCCGGATCACAACTGTAATGGAGGACCTGGAAAAGTCTCAATAGGATTAGATGCCAATCGATAGTCTTGCAATATGAGGACGTGCATTATCTTGCTGGAGGAAACCCTCTTCGAGGTCTCTGATATATGGATCGGCAATTGGTTCTAACACCTCATTCTCATAACGTTGCGCAGTCATTCTGCCACGAAACACAAGTAAAGATGATTTGCTGTTGATTGCAAAGGCACCCAAACCTCATATGGTGCTCAACAGCAAACTGGAGATCAGGTTGTTCACCCCGTCGTGTGCCTTCAGACAAAACCTGGGCTCGTTGGAGAAGGCAGTCTGATGCCACTCAGCATGCCATTATCGGTGTTCTTGGCACCAACCTAACCGTTGGTGACGATGATTTGCAGTATTTGCAGTGAGTGGAAGTACTAAGTGCGGACGATATGATACTGAGCACATTTAATTCAACCTGTGGTACACCGTGCGGCTTCGAATGGGCCTCCCTATAGCTGCATACTAGGTGTCAGCAACAGCTCAAGTGGATCGCATTCTGTCTCGAAGGGCCAGTAGTCGTACATGACAATCTTGCTGGTCTATAGTCCTTCTACGTGCTCCAGAGCCTCTAGCTCGCTGCATTCGCCCTTCTGCGATCCATGCGCGCCATGCTGCTAGAACTATAGCCACGCTATGGTTACAGACGTTGCTCTGAAAGAAGCTCCACGTTCTCGTTGGCCTACAATCCGACTCCATTCAAAGGGGCTTAACTGCGTAAACTGGGACTTTAGATGACTTTTTTGGAAACATACTCTTCTCCTAAAGTATCTTTAACTCGTTATAGAACACTG
This sequence comes from Callosobruchus maculatus, assembly GCA_951848785.1. NCBI lineage: Eukaryota > Metazoa > Arthropoda > Insecta > Coleoptera > Chrysomelidae > Callosobruchus > Callosobruchus maculatus. Next base: position 12,399,763 of record CATOUR010000003.1, on the reverse strand, counting down.
TACAGTTTATCTTTTTATACACGCGCCGCTATAGTGCGTGATAGTGGCGTATATATACAGGGTGACCGACGGGAACCGGACGTTTTTCAAATGGTTAGTATAACGTCACTAGCAGTGGTAGGGAGGGGATTCAGGTATCAGTCGCCTTGCTGTTTAATGCCATTTTAGTAGCTATGGAGCAGTGGACCGTAGAGCACCGTATGTTCGCTTATGACGCGTATGTTAAAAATGCTGAGTCGGTCACGCCGGCGCAGCGACTGTTACGCATTCATTTTAATCTTGGACGCCACGATATTATTCCAAGCCGCAATACCATTCTCAGATGGGTTAACAGTCTGAGAACAACAGGAATGATTGTGAAGAAAAAGCCACCTCGAGACCAGTATCGGAAATTTTGTTTGTTTATCTCTCCGCTTGAATGAAAATGAGCTTCATCACTCACGACGATTACTGCACTTTCATAGTCTCCAAGCAGCATTTGAATTCGAATGGCGAAGTCGTCTCGTTGCTCATAATCTGTTGGCTTAAACTGCTGAACAATACACATCTTGCAAGGATGAAACGCTAAATCTTTTTTCAATATTATGTGCACTGATTCACGATTTAAGTTTAATTCACGCGCGTGTCTTCGTGCAGACCGTTGAGGCCTCCGAGTAAGCGCTTTTCTTTCACCCGCTCGACGTTTTCTGGCGGCTCGCAGTCTTCGTGGGTTCAGGTGGCTTTTTCTTCACAATCATTCCTGTTGCTCTCAAACTGTTAACCCATCTGAGAATGGTATTGCAGCGTGGAATAATATCGTGGCGTCCAAGATTAAAATGAGCGTGGAACAGTCGACTCAGCATTTTTAACATATGCGTCATAAGCGAACATATGGTGCTCTGCGGTCCACTGCTCCATAGCTACTAAAAGGTGATTGATACCTGAATCCCCTTCCTACCACCGCTAGCAGCGTTATACTAACCATTTGAAAAACGTCCGGTTCCCGTCGGTCACCCTGTACTTCTCCATTTACTTTTATTCCGTTCTTGCATTTGTTTTTGTGTTATGATTTTGACCCTAAATTTTTGGTTTTGGTCACATTTCTATCACAGTACACTTTCACCCGGACAATTTGTGGGAATAAATTTCCCATACTGTGCCTGTATCTCTAAACCTACCCCACTAGCTGCCCTGTAATATCATCTGCTGCATCGTCTGGCGACGTAAAATTGCTAGGCGGCTTTGAAGTTGTACTTTTCTAGGGCGTCGCGTCGGCTCAAAACCGCCAAATGCGTCGTTATTGCAGCTCCAGCGCAGCGCAGCGATACATAGTTTGTCGGCTCTGGAGCGCACAATGAAGTTATTGTAGATATTGAAGTTGCAAATCCGGTTAGGCCATGGAACAAGCGAACGGGAAGCGAGAGGCGCGGATGTGGATGCTTCCATTCCTTCTCTCCATCCTGGACCTCGCGCCCTCCTTTTCTATCATTCTTTCCTTCGCCTATCCTCCACGCGGCTATCCACCATCCAGGGGCGACTCGTCCAATGAGTAAAGGATCTATTGAAATACCGCTTACAAGGTTTTGTACCTAGTAAACACATCCGGGAGTTCCTTACCTCTTAGTATTTTCTCATACAGCAGCTCTATGTGTCTAGCTCGGCTCGTGTAATAATTAATGGTAACCTGTCTGGTCAAACAGCAACCAGAAAAGGAGTTCGCCAGGGATGCGTATTATCTCCGATGTTATTTAACATTTACTCTGAATTTGCGATGAAATAGGTATTGGACAACTGGAATGGCGGTATAACTATTGGCGGAAACAAACTATCCAACTTAAGCTTTGCTGACGATACAACCCTTATTGCTGCTTCTCAGGAACATCTCAGAACAACGCAGTGCAGCATATGGTCTTGGTATTAACTACAACAAGATCAAGGCTATGATCGTAGATGGAGAGCACGATTTCTTTATTTAATCGTGTTTGAACTACAACTTGTAACTAGGAATTATACAATATCCGTAGATAAAAATAAATATTATGATAATATGTTGTGAATATAACTATAAATGTTCTTATATCACTCCAGTGTCTGGCGCATTTCACAGCATTTTCGTTGCACGTCCAAAGGTCTCGGATGGTACATGGGGCTTGTAGAGATTGACACGCTAGAAGGTGCTCCATTGTCCGGGATTCTCCACATTCACACGTTTCCTCTTCCACGTGTCCCCATTTCAGGTTGTTCTTGGATCTCCCCATTTGGCACCGGAGTCGGTTGAGGGTTTTTCAGGTGCCCCAGTCTAAGTCTGAGCCTGCAGGAAGTTTTTCTTTTGTATTCCAGGTTGGGATCTTGTTGACTGCTAGGCGCTGTTCCCATTTTGCCTCGTTGGTAGCAGTTTTAGAGGCTGTGTAGTTTGCATAAAGCCTCGCCTTGATTTCATCGAGAAATAAACTCAGTAGGCCGTTGTGAAGCAGTTCAAAGTTTCGTGTACCTCGGTTCTTTGATCGACAATTCGGGTATCTGTGAAAATGAGATTCGACGGCGCATTCAACACGCACGTGTAGCCATGACAAAACTTACTAAAATATGGTGTGACCATAACATCACTAAAGCTACCAAAACATCGCTGGTTCAGTCTCTTGTGTTCTCCATATTTTTGTATGCCTCGGAAACTTGGACTGTTAAAAAGGCAGATCGAGCTCGCATAGATGCTTTTGAAATGAGGACGTGGAGGAAAATGCTGAGAGTCCCTCATACCATCCATCGAACTAACGTTTCTATACTGGATGAGCTCGGTAATCCAAAGAGACTATCCTTCATTGTGTCGGGGAGAATGCTTACATTTTTTTGACAAATTCACAGAAGCAATATTATATTCAGGGTCATGCCCCGAGTGGGCGGTGCCGTGGCCGTACCGCTACACGCTGGGTGTATACAACGAAACAGTTGCTGGATATGAGTATCATAAGCGCCACTGAAAATAAATCGCGAACGATGGCGAGCTACAGTTCTCAAAACTATTGATAATATTCGTGTCGGCAATACTCTAGCTTCTTCTTAATGCATTTTACGAGTTCACAGCATGTCTGTTAAGACATTGTGACTATGACGATGATGGTCAGAAAAGTTGAAATATATGAAACAACAGTTTCTGAACTATAACAAATTATGTAACATATTATCCAGGCTAATTGTATTTTATTATATACAAAATAAAATAAAGATAATCAAAGAATGATATTGTGACTATGATGATGATGATCAGAAAAGTTGAAATCTATGAAATAATATTTTCTGAATTTGAAACTATAACAAATTATGTGACTCATTATTCAGGCTAATTGTATTTTATTATATACAAAATAAAATAAAGATAAATAAACAACGATATTGTAGAAGAATGAAGTATATTCCCCATTGTGATGTTGACGACTCGCCACTGTTGTGTACATGCATCCAAGACGAGCTTTCGAAACTGAAATTAAACTTTATCAAGTTATTAGGAAGTTGTGCGAGAGTGGGCTTCACGATACGAATTGCCAAATTCTGGCATTTGCATAAAGAAGATATATGAACCCTCTCTCACTATATGTATACATAGCATAGTACACATAGATAACCAGCGATGCTAGCTGTCCCATAGTGTTAAACCAACTACAAAGGATGTTTGTATAAAGCCACACAATGAATAAAAAAAATTATATGCATAATAAAAATGGAGTCAAGTTGATTGACTCAGTACTTCCCACACATTACGGTGATACCAGTTTATTATTTTCCCATAGCATAAAGATTTAGTCTGAGATCCCCTTGCAACAAAATCATCGCCAGTACCCCCCCCCCCCCCCAAATTATTGTCATATGCCGCTAGCTCTTTCCTGCACAGGTCAATGAACAGCCTATTATCAATAATACAAACTTTTGTATTGAATTTCACCTCTTCAGCTGTGGCAGTTTTGGAAAAATTTAAGCGTTCCGGTACCGTTTACTGAAAAAGCGGTGTTGCCGTATCTCATTAATTAAAACAAAATTTTGAAATTGTGAGATCTTACTAAATTCGACATGCGCAATTCATTGCAATAAAAATAAGTAGAGGATTCTATTTAAAATAAATTAAAATCGGGGATACTTGTTTAAAAATTTGGGAAAATAATTTATAACTTGGCAACGTCGAAAACGCGAAAAAAAATATTACAAGGCGAGATAGAGTATTTGTAGATATTTCGATTTAAAATAAAAAAGACAGGGTGTTCCATTTAAAAAAACAAAGTAAAACGACCTTTAAGTTGCCGGAATTTAAAATTCTGCCAAAAACACCCTATAGATACAAATTGCCGGTAGCATCCAGAATACTATCCGCTTAATATTCAAGTAACTCGCTGTGTAATATTATTGAGAAAAGTTAAAGGAACATATCAATTTGGACGTATTACTTGCGACCTTGCAAATGCGGAAATTAATAGAAAATAAATTATAACTTGGCAACGTCGCAACCGATTCCAAAAATATTTTAGGGTTGAATAGAGATCAATGATAGACACTAGAAGAATTTGAGAGAAAGTTATAGTTCCTTATAAAAAAATCAAATTGATCTCTATCCTACTTTCCCGCAACACCCTGTATATTTCAAAATATTTTTAGAATATGCGTCTCAAGTAACCAAATAACTTTTCTATTTGAGATTTTCTTCTATCAGCTATACCTTGCGAGATATCGAAGAATTACACACTAAATGGACAGCCTGTATACATCGGAAAAAATTCTGTCCTTTAGTTTCTGTAATAGGCATAAGGCAATGTTCGGATAGACCTAAAAAAGTTATTTATGTCGCTAGGTCTTCCTTCATAGGTCAGTGGGTAGTCTATTACGAATACAACAAATTTTTCAATTTTACAACCCCCCAACCACCCCAATTTCACCCCCACCCAAAAAAAGTATAAAATGATCAGGGACCCCTAAAACGCCTAAAAACGAAGTTTCAGCAATATTTAATTTTTTTTGTTTTTTGCTAATTACTCCGCCGCCTATGGACCGATTTTCAAAATTATAGGAACATTACCTACTACGACCCCACAGCATACCGCTGCCCAAATTTCATCACAATCCATGCAGCGGTTACTGAGATTACGAGGCTAGAAAAAAGCGACAGACAGACAGACAGACCGACAGACAGACAGACAGACAGACAGACAGACAGACAGACCGACGGAAATGAGTGACGTGGTTTTTCGTTATGTAGACATCATAAAACGCCCAAAAAGCGTATTATCTCAAAATCGAAAATTTTCGCGATCACAATACTCCCCTCACCTATCGGTGTGGGAAGTAAAAAATTATATGTGAAATCTACTACCTCACTAAGTGCAAATTGTATTCAAATTTGCCAGCTGCATATTAAACCATTATTCAATTTTGTAGTAAAACGCGAAATAAACTTTTCTATAGAAGAATAGAAAATCAGTGAATATTTCTTCTTCTTCTCTTATTCCTTTCTTATAAGCAAGACTTAAAACAAAAAAAAATGGAGTCAAGTTGATTGACTCAGTACTTCCCACACATTACTGTGATATCAGTTTATTATTTTCCCATAGCATGAAGCTTTAGTCTGAGATCCCCTTGCAACCAAATCATCGGCAGCCTCCCCCCCCCCTAGAATTGTCTTATGCCGCTAGGTCTTTCCTTCAGAGGTCAATGGACACCGTAAAACATCTAAAAACGAAGTTTGAGTTGTTTTCATACTTTTTTAGTTTTTTGATTATTGCTATATACGCTGCCACTGACACGATTTTTAACAAACATACGCGTTTTCCATCCTCACCACGGTAATAATACTGTGTCAAAATCCAATTAGAATCAATTTAATAGTGTCCACGTTACAAAATACAAAAAGATTTGAAGCAATAAATACTCGTATGTATACAGAAAATTCTAAGTCCCTTAGTTTCCGTAATAGGCTAGGCAATGTTCGAATGGACCTAAAAAGTTGATTTATGTCGCTAGGTCTTCCTACACAGGTTAGTGGACAGCCTATTATGAATACAAGCAATTTCTCAGTTTTTCAACCCCCCACCCCCCAACCACCCCAATTTCACCCCCACCCAAAAAAAACGCAGAAAATGATCAGGCACCTCTAAAACGCTTAAAAACGAAGTTTGAGCTGTCTTTATATTTTTAGTTTTTTATTATTTCCGCGCCGCCACTGGTACGATTTATAAAAACCGTTCCGTAATAGACTAGGACAATGTTGGGATGGACCTAAAAAGTTGATTTATGTCGCTAGGTCTTCCTTCACAGGCTAGTGGACAGCCTATTATGAATACAAGAAATTTTTCAGTTTTTCAACCCCCCACCCACTAACCACCCCAATTTCACACCACCCAAAAAAAAACGCAGAAAATGATCAGGAACCTCTAAAACGCTTAAAAACGAAGTTTGAGCTGTTTTTATATTTTTACTTTTTTTATTATTTCTGCGCCGCCACTGGCACGATTTATAAAAACTATACGCGTTTTCCATCCTCGCCGCGGTAGTAATACTGTGTCAAAATTTCATTAACATCAATTCAACAGTTTCCTTGTAACACAATATAGAAGGATCTAAAGCAATACTCTCGTATGTTTACACCAGAAAAAAAATCCTTTGGTTTCTGTAATACACAAGGCAATGTTCGGATGGACCTAAAAAAGTTATTTATGTTGCTAGGGCTTCCTTCATGGGTCAGTGGACAGTCTATTATGAAACAAACAAATTTTTCAATTTTACAACCCCCCACCCCCCAACCACCCCAATTTCACCCCCACCCAAAAAAAAGTAAAAAACGATCAGGAACCCCTAAAACGCCTAAAAACGAAGTTTAAGCAATATTTAATTTTTTTTGTTTTTTGCTAATTACTCCGCCGCCCATGCACCGATTTTCAAAATTGTAGGAACATTACCTACTACGACCCCACAGCATATCGCTGCCCAAATTTCATCACAATCCATGCAGCGGTTGCTGAGATTACGAGGCTAGAAAAAAGCGACAGACAGACAGACAGACCGACAGACAGACAGACAGACAGACAGACAGACAGACAGACAGACAGACAGACAGACAGACAGACAGACCGACGGAAATGAGTGACGTCGATTTTCGTTATGTAGACATCATAAAACGCCCAAAAAGCGTATTATCTCAAAATCAAAAATTTTCGCGATCACAATACTCCCCTCACCTATCGGTGTGGGAAGTAAAAGAACAAAACCTACTCGTATCCAGCTCAGAAGAGTTTGAACCACCATTCTATAAAATTCATTAGATCCATGGCCTAAGTGACCATTTAAGTTTTTTGCGAAACCAGTTAGAAAAGAAATCATATCCATACATAACATAAAAATTATATGTGAAATCTATCTGATTATCAAGATTACCACACACAATGAAAATTGTATTCAAATTTCCTAGCTGCATATCAAAGCATTATTCAATTTTGTAGTAAAAACAAACTTAGATTTTTTATAGAAAAATAGTAAATTTATTATAAGAGGTATAATTTATGAATTTTTCTTTCTTATAAGCAAGACTTAAATCAAAAAAATAAAACGATATGAACTCACTCGTATCTATCTCAAAACAGTTTAAACCACCATTCTATAGAATTCATTAGATCCATGGCCTAAGTGACCATTTAAGTTTTTTTGCGAAATCAGTTATTATACTATACCTCTCTTATTTTGAGTACACGAATCCCCAATGATCAATTTTTCTAAGCAATCATTTCACTAGAGGATACGCCATTGCATATTTATTAGTACCGAAACACGAACGAAATGCTTCGACAAAAAAAATCTGGATGCTCTCAGAGTGTATCATGTAACTGCTGTTGCAACTTCCAAACCTATGCATACATTACCGTATAGCCAGAATATTTTGGGAGAGAATATCCGTACAAAATTTTCCATCCAAATAAGTGTTTCAGCTCAAAGGGCCGATGAACATACTAAATTTATTCCGCGCCAAAGCATGATAGGTCAGTAGTAGACGAATTGAAATAATGACTTATTTTGATACCAGACTTTGGTAAACACATGCTACATCACCTAAAATGAGGTCTGCACTACCCATGATTCTTTATTTCTTTGATTATATGGAGACTTAAAATGTTTCTACAGTTGTCCATTTATTAAGCCTCGTGGCCACTAGCAAATAAAATTGCTAGAGTTGCACGTCGTGCACAAGTCACTTGCGTAGCGTGTGCACGACGTCATTAGAGAAATATTGCAGCAAAATTACTTGCACTTAAAGAACTTGCGACTTGCTGAGAGCTTGTAGTGTACACGGTTACTCTCAGGAAATTAGTTTGCCGCAAAAATTTCGAGCCTGTTCCGAAAGTCTTGCAGCAAGTAGTGTTGTAAATCAAGCAAATATGGAGAAGTTCAACTGGACGAGAGAAGACACGTGCCTTTTGATTGAAAATTTTGAGATATATCCTGAATTATGGAATGTACATACTCCATAATTTAAGGACAGAATCAAAAAGCAGAATGCATTGCGAAAATTGGCCGACTTATTTAATACTTCTACAGCAGAAATTCAAAGGATACTACATAATTTGAGAACGCAAATTAACGAAGGGTAGAGAAAAATTCCAAAAAAAGAAAAGTGGACAAAGGACTAATGAAATATATAAGAGTACTTGGGAGTTCTTTGACTCATTAAAGTTTATAATTGACACAAATATACAGAATACTGCGGAAGATAATCTGGTAAGTTGAAAGTCGATTTTTAGAAAAAAAAAATGTTATGTTGTATTTCTAGCAGTAATTGTAGCAATGGTCGGAATGTAATTATTAATTAGGCTAGGTCCGGTTCAACACTATTCTTTGTTGACTCTCGTTCTTACAACTCTCCGTAGGCAGGCAACCCGTCATACATACACATCCGCAAAAACTGTTTAAGCTCCATCGGATCTTCATTTCTCAATTCAGTAAGCTACTTTTCGTGTATTCCTAGAGTAGTTCTACGTTGAATCTACTTTCTCAACCAACATTTTCTCCGCGTTTTACTATCTTTCTCTTATTTTCTTTTTTTTTAATTAAATATACCACAACTACCGCCGCAGCTTCAGATTTTGCGTACGACATCTTATCATACATAGTGTACACTCAATCAGAACAATCAAGCCCAAGTGAACTTGCGAGAGCAACTTCCTAGATTAAATTTGCGAACAATTAAAAGATAGTGTAGACAGACAAGCAAGTACTTGCTGCAAAAACTATCGCAAGTTACTTGCAAGTGGACACGAGCCTTTAGAAAGCATATCAAGTTTAGCTATTTTGTATTACGTAAGGTTTTTAGAAGCTGTTGCCTATTTGACAAGTTCTGCAAGGCTCAATTTTTGATTTTTATTCATAGAATTATAACGTCTTATTCAATGAACATCCTTATAAACGCTGACAGGATAAATAACCGCCATCTTCCTTCAATGGCAGACATGTTGCGGTTACTCGTCAGAAAAGAAGCCTGTGTAGGCTTACCGGAAGATGTGAACGCAAAAAATTGCTTTGAAGACCATCTACTGCATGGTGAGGAGAACGTAGAAGTGGTAATTAATACCACAAGATCGACGAACTCTAAGGTTCCGGGTGTTCGAGTGTCTCTATCCTTGCGCTCTATACTTGCATCGTTGGAGTATTGCTGCCATGTGTGGTGATGCGCTCCGAAGCACTCTCTAGTGCTTTTGGACACTATACAGAAAAGAGCAGTTAGACTAATCGATAAGCCTAAGATTACAAAGGACATCCACAGCCTGGGACATTGAGAACAGCTGGCTGACATGTCCCTTTTTTACAGATTCTACCACGGAAGATTTTCGAGTGAGTTCTCCCAGATAATAACACCCCAGCATTCCTTCTTTTGCAGGACTTCGACGATGTGGAATGAGCTGCCGGGGAATTTGATTCTCGACGGCTCCAACCTACAGCATTTCAAATCTAACGTGTACAGATACTTGCAGCGCTTCTACAGCGCGATAGACTACTTTGCAGGAGGCTAGCCATAACAACACTCTTTATACTGATATATTCTTGTATGATTAGGCAACCCTTACTGATTCGACTGGCCTATAAGCGACTTTGAAATTTTTTGCATCGTACAGTACGAGAGCAGCTTCCAATAGCACGGCTGTAGCCGTTGGCTATTTACCCACTTTATATGCAGATGTGCAGCGAATTTTCTCTGTTAAAGTACATGAATAGACGGTTCGGACCGTAAAATGACAAAAAACGCCATATCATTTATAAATATGCGAGTAGATAAACAGTTTTCCTTTGGTAATCCATCAGAGAAAAGAGCTATGGAAGGATAAAAGGTTTTCTTACATTGATAACCACAGCAGTTGAGGTAATTCTGAGCTGAGCATTCGATCAACTGTGGCATGCGGCTCTCCTAAACAAGCTTTAACCCTACGACCTTCCTATTGAACTGCTACCTTCTGGTCGCAAAATCTCTGTGGTGGTACGCTTTTTCTTCTCTTCCATAACATCCGTTTGTGTAGAAAGGACCACTCCTCTGTCATGAGAGCTTTTGGAAAGAGCCCAGTGCATGATATGACCTCAGATATGATGAGCAGGAGGGCGACACATTCACAGGAATTTTAAAGTTCAGCTCCACTCCAGAGCGGAGTGGAAGAAACGGATAAAACCCTTCACAACTCCACTCAAAACAACCAAATGTCACGTGATCACCATAACATCAACGCTGGGGTTCCGCAGGGATTGGAATTGACACCCACGTTGCTTCTACTACACATAAATGATCTACTTCGTTCTGAGGCATCTTTGGGACAATGCGCCAGGGGTTCAATGGGATATAAATGCTCAGATGTTGGCAGATGTTCATCCTTTCACTGCATAACGCTTAGGCGCGATTTTATCAACAAAGCTTTTCTATTGGATGTTGTTTAGCAAAAGCTTTCTATTGTCTATTGAGGGCTATGTTGATAATTGTCATCCAATAGTATTTTATCAATATTGAAAAAAAAACGTTAAAGCTGGATGACACTTTTGTCAAGAATATTTTAGAATTCATGGATCAAAATCATATCAGAGAATCATCATCAATGCCGGGGATCCGCAAGGATCGGTATTGGTTCCGACATTGTTTCTGCTTCACATTAATGATCTACTCTCTAGCACCTCAAACCCAATCTTCAGTTTTGCGGATGACAGTACGCTGCATGCAGGCATCATGAGCAATAGACCGATCTCTGTGGTCGAGCTGGTACGCAGAAGACTGGCAGTGGCAGCATCACTTTTAAAGGGTCTCGATACCATTACCGCTTGAGAGCTTAAGAATATGGTTACATTTAATGCCTCCAAGACCCAGTATTGTACGCTATCAAACAAGAAGTGCCCAAGCCAACACCAGGTTCTAATGAATAACCGGGCTCTGCCAAGGAGTCACTTATTCAAGCTGTTAGGAGTCAACATTACAGAAAATCTGATCTGGCACGAACACGTCGCGTCAATTGCAACAGCTGCTGGTAAAAAGCTTCGGTACCTATTTAGAGCTAGAAAGTATTTCTCACCAAGTAACCTCCTCATGCTATATAAAGCCCAGATAAGACCTTGCCTGGAATATTGCTCTCATATCTGGAGAGCTGCTGCCCCTACTACCCTGTCTATACTAGATGCCGTCCAGAGAAGGGCAATTCGACTAATTGGCGATCCGGCCTTAACGCGCCACCTCCAGCTACTTTCTCACCAGGGTGTTGTTGGTGACCTCTCACTCTTCTACCGATATTCAAACGGAATCTGCTCCTCTGAGCTATTCTCTATCGTTCCGTCACCCACCACTCCTCTCAGATAAACCCGTGCGACCGCTGCATCTCATCCTAAGACGGTCGTACTTCATACATCAAGAACTGAGCGGTACAGCCGCACATTCATTACCAGGGTGTCCAAGGGTTGGAATGAACGGCCAGTAGATGTATTTATTGGGTTTGCGGGTATTGGCCCACAGGCCCATCCAAGTCTCGCGTTAGCAAACTTCCCCTTTCACACCAGCCGCGGTACTCTGGTATTTAGGCTCTGCCTACGCGGTATGCTCAGTTATAAAAAAAAAATTTGGTACATCTTCCGCCTTTCAATGCAGAACCCTTAAGGCCTTTGTGGGAGTAAGGTTCAGGCCCCGAGAAGCCATTTTTGCTACTGATTCCCTTTAGACTGCGGGTGGCCTTTCACCCTCTACGAGCTAAAATTGCAAATACTTTCTGTCATGGCATTGCGATCAAATTTTGATAGCGCTATTATTGTCCAAAAACAAAACAAAACAAGTGGAACGTAAATAATTTATACACACAGCGCCATAGCTCATAATCCAAAAGTACATTATAAATATCGGCGGCAGGTTTTATGGCGACCGAATTAGAATAAACCCATGGCGAAGTGAACAATAGGGGCGGTTTTAATAAAATAAACCTCAGCGTCGATTTCAACTGTTTTAAACTAATAATAAACACGGCCGTTAAATCAGAAGCATGTTCAGTCTGCTAACGCTAATTGGCCACCGAATATCGTACGAACCATAAATTTCTGCACCTATGCGAATTTGGCACCCACACTGTCCGGGCGTTATGTTTTTATGTGCGCATTTGCATATTTTTAATTGACGACTGCAAATGATATCACGGCAAACAAACGAATTTACAGGGTGGCGCTAACCATAACACAGATTATTTATTAAATACTGTCTGAACTACACTTCAATTGCTTAATTTTCATATAATTCTTTTTAATTTTTTTTGTCTTTATTTTATATCGATTTTAGTATCAGTTAAGTTAGTTAGTTATTAGTATTTTTTAAAAGAAGAAAATAAAAACACATATCGGGTGTGCCTAAAAAAAATCGAAAATCTTTATTTGGCTTTCTATTGAGATGAAACCGCGGATTTCGGATAACTTCAAGGTGCTGATTACAAATCCAGTTGCAGTTTTGAGTCTGTCTACGAAAATAAAAAACTTAGATCTCTCGGGCGGGCGGGTGTACCTAAAAAAATCGAAAATCTTTATTTGGCTTTCTATTGAGATGAAACCTCGTGTTTTGGATAATTTCAAGGTGTTGATTACAGATCCAGTTGCTGTTTTGGGTCTCAGTCTCGCTTGACGAAAATAAAAAATTTCAGATTTCTCGGGCGGGCGGGTGTACCTAAAAAAATCGAATACCTTTATTTGGCTTTCTATTAGGATAAAATTTCAGATCATTTCAAGGTGCTCATTACAAATCCAGTCGCAGTTTTGAATCTCAGTCTCGTTTGACGGAAATGAGAATTTCAGATCTCTCGGGCGGGCGGATGTAACTAAAAAAATCGAAAATCGTTATTTGGCTTTCTATTGAGATGATACCTCGCATTTCGGATAATCTCAAGGTGCTGATTACAAATCCAGTTGCAGCTTTGAGTCTCAGTCTCCTTTGACCAAAATAAAAAATTTCAGTTCTCTCGGGCGGGCGGGTGTACTTAAAAAAATCGAAAATCTTTATTTGGCTTTCTATTGAGATGAAACCTCGCATTTCGGATAATCTCAAGATGCTGATTACAAATCAAGTCGCAGATTTGAGTCTCAGTCTCGCTTGACGAAAATAAAAGATGTCAGATCTCTCGGGCTGGCGGGTGTACCTAAAAAAATCGAAAATCTTTATTTGGCTTTCTATTGAGATAAAACCTCACGTTTCGGATAATTTCAAGGTGCTGATTACAGATCCAGTTGCTGTTTTTAGTCTGACTCGTTTGACGAAAATAAAAAATTTCAGACCTAGCCGATTATCAAGATGGAATAGGCAGGTTTGAGTTTTATCTGGGTTTGAGCGTAGCTAGTTTAACTTGTAGTATTCGGCCATACTTGCTAGGGACTCTGTTAACCTTTTTTTCCAGTTTCCGTGGGTTTACGTCATCACTGGTGCCTGCGATTTCACACACATACAGATTCTTCAGGTCTACGCATGCAAAGATTCGAGTTGTATGCAAGTCGATGTTCACACGTGTCAATTTAGTTTACTGTCGCTCCAGCTTTTACTGGTGCCACTGAATATTTGCCGGTGTAAACCCACCTTAAGTCCAATAATGTATTCAACAGCTAGTTGTAAATAAAAAGTATGTTATTTTGCTACGTGTAGGTTTCCTTTAAATTTCTATTTTTAATAATTTTGGCTCTTAGCCCTTTTTAACACGCTTTCAGTAGCTTCCTTTGGATTAAGCGGCTATACTAGTATTTTTAGATAGATAGATAGATTTTATTAGTCCTCAGTCATCACAGAGTGATATAGGATATGTCAATATTTATACTACAGTCAACAGTAACAATAACAACAAACGCTTATAATTAAATATAGACACATACACAAAAAGGAAGTAAAAAAACAGGTACTTAGATGATAAGTTAATATAAAAGATATACACAATGCAAAAAGTATATAAATAAAATTCTATATTGTTTTAAGCTTGTTTTAAAAATCATTTTTAACTCTTTAGTCCGATGTTTTTTGAAACCGTGTTTTCAAACTATATTCAAGTTCTTAACTCATCAATTATGAAAATTATTTAAACGATACACACTGTATACACAATATACAATACATATAAATGTGCGTCCATTCGTCCAGAGAGGCAACAACGTAGTTTTTGCTTTTCATTTATATCAATATTTTTTTAAATTGTTTCACGCGTTGATGGGCTTTTGCTTTAAATGCCCATTACATTCGTGCTATGAAATAATTGTTAACGTTTTATGCCGTGAATGCGCAAAATATTGTTTATTTTACGCTTTCGCTGTAAATATAGCTAAACGGACAACAGAGCGAATATATATCATATTTGCAGACAGCGTCTGTGGAAACAAAGCCTATTATGACCAAATAAGGGGTGTTAGAAATAAGTAGGTGTGCTTAATATACTGCTCGCGAGTGAAATCCGAATTTTGAGAAAAAAAACGGTTGCGGTTGATGAAATGCGGTAGGACTAAGTCCAATAATAAGTGAACTCATCTGTCATAACTAGCTTATAAAAAAATACAACAGATCAATAAATGGTGGGCCCTCCATGTTGACGAACGCACTCCTCTAGCCTATGCGGCATGCTCGTAATCTGATTGTTGATAAACTTTAGAGGTCTGCTCTGACAGTCAGGCAGTCTGACAGTCAGGCAGCCATCAAAGCACTGAGTGCTTGGAAAATAACGTCGTGACTGGTGCTGGAGTGCAGGAGGGCTTTTGACGACATCTCAGCTAAACACAAGGTACCACTGATGTGGGTATCTGGGCACGCTGGGGTAAAGGGTAACGACATGGCGGATCATCTGGCTAGGATGGGATCCGGCAACAGTTTTGTGGGCCCGGAACCAGCCTTAGGACTATCTGCAAACTTGATTAGGAAAGCAACTGGAGAGTGGATCCAGAATCAACACTCTCTGAGATGGAACAACATCTCTGGTCACCTCCGTCAAGCTCGGGAACTATTAGCAGGGCCTGCAGAGAGAATAGGACGATTTTGTCTCTCTCTGGATAGGAGTAACTTGAGATTGGTAGTAGGCCTATTAACGGGTCACAACACCTTCAGGCGTCACCTATTCGTGATGAGGGTGGTCAACGACCCAACGTGCACGTGATGGTGTGATGAAGAGGAGGAATCCTCGGCACACATCTTGTGTCGCTGTGAAACCCTGGGTTATCACAGGCAGACTATGCTGGGCTCAAGAACCTTGGAACCGATAGAGATAAAACGGATAGGACCTAAGGATGTACTTGCCTTTGCCAAAAGGGCAGGTCTTAGGAACTAGCGCGGATAGAGGGCAAAAGGGCCCATCGTGTGGCCTATGCACCAGTCACATTCTGTGCTGGATAGCCTCTGGTCCTTATTCATTCATTCAACTTTAGAGGTACAGCCTCTCAAGCTGCCCTCACAGCATGTTCCAGTTCGTCCAGCGTGGTCGGAGGATTGGGTAAATCGCTTATGTATCGACCCACCCAATCCCATACTTTCTCAATTGTTCCACAAGTGAGTGACGTAGACCAGGAAGTCACCCGTAGACCTATGCTTATGTAAGCCGTACTGGCGACTATTTATGATGTTATTGTTGTCCAGGTATTTCAGTAGCTGTGTGTTTCATCCAAAGTTCTCATTCAATTTTTACTTTTGTTTCAGGTAAGCACGACAACAGTACCACTTTACACTTCGGTATGTATTCGAATTTTTATAACAATTAATTTAAATTGAAAGTTAGATAGAAAATTAGATAGGAACAAATTGTATATAAAATGGCACGACTCAACAGCTGTAGTATACTAAGATGCAGGAAAAGATTAAACATAAAATAAATAAGTAATAATAGCTAAACAAAAACAAAAGTAATAAAAAATATAAAAAAGAAAACGAAAAAGAAAACATAAAAAAATGAAATACTAACTGCTATTCCATAGTTATGATTTGTACTCCAATGCAGTTTAAAATTTCCCCTCCTTATGAAAGGATTGGTCTCTGACCAGAGAGTCATTAAAATAGCAAAAAAAAAAAATTAAATTAAGCAGACAAAATTAATGGGAATGTAAGAAATGTATAAAAATGGTCCGTGAAAAACTTGCGTTTCATGATGAATACATCTCGAAAATTGTGTTACAAATTTCTGTAGATCTGTAGTGTGGGTCTGCATATTGTGATTTACCGCGTAATCTCAGTAACAGCTATATAGATTTTATTAAGGTATAACCAGGAACTGTACCAATATTGATGCAACTACATTTTATGCAATTTCTGAAAATTATCCCGCGGTTCTGAATCCAAAGAAACATTGCACCGCTCTTTAGTCGTTGAACTTTTGCTGGGCGTATTGTCGTTGTTATCACCACGTAATTTCAATAACATCTATATAGATTTTATTAAGGTATAACCAGGAACTGTACCAATATTGATGCAACTACATTCTAAGCAATTTCTGAAAATTATCCTCCAGTTCTGAATCCAAAGAAACATTGCACCCCTCTTCAGTCATTGGGCTTCTGCTGGGTGTATTGACATTGTTATCACCACGTAGTTTCAATAACAGCTATATAGATTTTATTAAGGTTATACTAACCAGGAACTGTACCAATATTGATGCAACTACATTTTATCCAATTTCTGAAAATTATCCTGCGGTTCTAAATCTAAAGAAACATTGCACCGCTCTTTAGTCGTTGAGCTTTTGCTGGGCGTATTGTCGTTGTTATCACCACGTAATTTCAATAACATCTATATAGATTTTATTAAGGTATAACTAGGAACTGTACCAATATTGATGCAACTACATTCTAAGCAATTTCTGAAAATTATCCTGCAGTTCTGAATCCAAAGAAACATTGCACCGCTCTTCAGTCATTGGGCTTTTGCTGGGTGTATTGTCATTGCTATTACCACGTAGTTTCAATAACAGCTATATAGATTTTATTAAGGTTATACTAACCAGGAACTGTACCAATATTGATGCAACTACATTTTATCCAATTTCTGAAAATTATCCTGCGGTTCTGAATCCAAAGAAATATTGTACCGCTCTTCAGTCCTTGGGCTTTTGCTGGGTGTATTGTCATTGTTGTGTCCGCATAATCTCAATAACAACTATATAGATTTTATTAAGGTATAACCAGGAACTGTACCAATTGATGCAACTACATTTCATGCAGTTTCTGGAACTTATCCCGTGGTTCTAAATCCAAAGAAACATTTCACTGCTCTTCAGTCCTGGGCTTTTGCTGGACTATCGTACTGTCACATAAAAACGGCTATACCATGCGATGAAAATACAGCTTTACGCATTGCTGTGTACCTCACTCAGTTTAATACGCAGAAGAATAGAAGAATAGGTTTAAACCCTTTGTGTCCTAGTTAGAGGACAGAACAAACAGTGTTTGCACACGGAAACAAAAGCTGCAATTTGTTCACGTGCTTTTGCGGCATTGTTTTCTCGCAGCCTACCTAGATCATTTGGAGCCCAGCAGCGTTTTTGCCATAACGCGGTTCAACTTGATACTTTCGGATACTTTTGTGTTCATTTCGTGTGGATGAAATTCTGTTAGTTTGCGGATTCGCTTTTAATAAGCTTTTGTACACTCGCTAAGAGGTAAATTGTGGAAAAGGGAATGGGCGGATTATGTTTTACACAGCAGGTGGCGTTAATGGCTTGTGAGACACATTTTTCAATGGACTAGTTTCATGCATTTTAGCTCTTGCTGAAGATAGCTTATACAGAGTCTCTGTCTGTCCGTCCGTCCATCCCTCGGAGTAACAATTGAACATAGAGGTAGTAAACAACTAATTCTAATAGGCCAACATCCTTTCTTACGTTGTCATATTGACCACCAGATACGGCAAGCATAATTATCTACTATCGTCTTAATTATATAGTATCCAGAGATATTGCATTCTACGTTAAAAAGGACGGTATTTTGATGGTTCAGGAATGATTACAGCAAAATCAATAGATATCTTGACCTCTACTGTGTTACTGCATATTTCTTCATCATAAACGCAAATTCTGTCTTACATAAATTTTGAGGACCTGGCAACGCCTATATAATTTTCCTGCGATTTGTTTACGGTAAACCCGACTGTCAAACGTTTGTTTTGTTTGTGCGTCTTTTATGCTTGGTCAGTAAAATCGAATTCGCTATTTGTTGGTAACTGTAGTGAAGCTTTACGGACTTGCTGTGCTATATTCGACTGTAGTTTAACAGTTTTTCGAGATGGGACAGTGCAGGGTTTGTAACATGGGTTGAAATGGAAGAATTTTCAGGTTAGTTGGCAATGTTTGAAGGCAAAAGATGATGGCTTTGAGTACGCCATGCTGAAGTAGTTTGTTTACTATCTCTCTGTTCAGTTGTTCCTCTGAGGTCTGTCCGCATACGAAAGATAGCCAAAACTACAAGTGTTAGAGAAAAACTAAATACAGATTCAGAATCAGCATGAAAATACTAGTCCGGTTTTGTCAATATCCCTTCAGGTTCCAAAGTGAGAGCCCCGTTTGAATCTATTCAAGTAAACTCTTTCCTACTTTTTTCATGACTTCATATGATAGAATATGAAATAAGAATCTTCTCATACCTTTGCCTGATCTTTTTGAAGACGGGAAAGCCGAGAAAATGAAGAAAATATTTGAATCCCTTTAGGACTGTGACATCACGATTCTATAGTAGAACAGCCAATGGACTAGTATCATGAAGTTGAAAGCAAGCATTTTCGCATGCAGGACGTAGTATGGCATACAAAAATAGTTTCAAAGGCTCAGTTACTTTTTTCAACCCTTAGTATGTTGATGAAATTGTTTTGAAATCCAGGAACTGAAATTTAAATGCTGCCAACAGTTTTGATCGCGCGGCCATTGTTGCCAAACCTATCCTGTCTGCATCACAAAATGCTGCAGAGAGTAACGAAGTGGATCAGTACAATATTTTTGTATACACTAAGAGGTTATTATAATGATTTAATCATTGTTTTTCAAACTATGATACTAGTCCATTGTTACCATGCGATTTGGCAACACTGGGCCTCTGTCCGCAGACCTTTCTTATGTCCGAAAAGTTATGGCACGTTGATTTACATTGTTATTCACATTTTTTTTTTGCTTCCAAAAATAGTACAATACAAACTCGCTAATATTTGTACTAGTCAGATGAGCATTGATATACCGACCCTCAATAAATTTTTAATAATACTTCATATCTAATACGAAAAGGATAGACTCGTAGTATGAAGACAGCTTGGCGAAAACAAAAACCGGCCCTTTGGCCGTTTTCTTTTGTTTATGGTTGCGAAGGACGCTTTCAGTGTGCTGATGCCGCTCATTCCTAATTGTCGGTCTCGAGACATTCAATCTCGTGAGAAACCGTGTCACGTTCTTGTGGGCGGTCTACCTCTTGCTTGCTTTCTTTTGTCCAGCGCGTCAGCGCGATGTGGTTTGTTTGTGTATGCTTATCTGGCGACTTAGACTCTTTCTTTAATTTGATGCCGTACTTACCAGAAAATTGGCCATCAGTTTGTACGTGTGATCAGTTACTTGTTTTCCGTACAAAATATACAGGGTGTCCAATTAGTGTGTAATCCTTCGATTTCTCGCAAGGTATACCTGATAGAAGAAAATGTCAAATACAAAAGTTATTTGGTTACTTAAGGCGCATATTCTAAAAATATTTTGAAATATACGGGGTGTTGCTGGAAAGTAGGATAGTGATCAACTTAATTTTTTTATATAGAACTATAACTTTTTTTTTAATTATTCTAGCTTACATCATTGATCTCTAATTAACCCTAAAATATTTTTGGGATCGGTTGCGACGTTGCCAAGTTATAATTTATTTTCTATTAATTTCCGGATTTGCAAGGTCGCAAGTAATACGTCCAAATTGATATATTCCTTCAACTTTTCTCAATAATATTATACTGCGAGTTACTTGAATATCAGTTGGATATTAGTTTGGATATTACTTGCAATTTGTATCTACAGGGTGTTTTTCGCAGAATTTTAAATTACGGCAATTTGAAAGTCATTTTACTTCGTTTTTTTAAATATAACATCCTGTACGTTTTACTTTAAATCGAAGTATATACTAATACCCTATCTCGCCTTGTAATATTTTTTTTCGCGTTTGCGGCGTTGCCAAGTTATAAATTATTTTTCCGAATTTTTAAACAAATATCCCCGATTTTAATTTATTTTAAATAAAATCCTTCACTTATTTTTATTGCAATGAATTGCACATACCGAACTTAGTAAGATCTCACAATTTAAAAATTTTGTTTGTGTTAATTATTGAGATACGGCAACACCGCTTTTTCAGTAAACCAGTACCGGAACGCTTAAATATTTCCAAAACTGCCACAGCTGGAATGGTAAAATTCAATACTTGGGGGTTCTTGAACATACAGAATTCAAAAACGCTAACATCAGTGTTGTCAGATTTACCACTTTTACGTTAGACTTCATAAATAGGGCATTCCATTCAAAATTATGACGTATTAGGTTCCAAGGTTCTTGAGCCCAGCATAGTCTGCCTGTGATAACCCAGGGTTTCACAGCGACACAAGATGTGTGCCGAGGATTCTTCCTCTTCACCACACCACGTGCACGTTGGGTCGTTGACCACCCTCATCACGAACAAGTGACGCCTGAAGGTGTTGTGACCCGTTAATAGGCCTACTAGTAATCTCAAGTTACTCCTTTCCAGAGAGAGACAAAATCGTCCTATTCTCTCTACAGGCCCTGCTAATAGTTCCCGAGCCTGACGGAGATGACCATAGATGTTGTTCCATCTCAGAGAGTATTGACTCTGGATCCACTCTCCAGTTGTTTTCCTAATCAAATTTGCAGATATTCCTAAGGCTGGTTCCGGGCCCACAAAACTGTTGCCGGATACCATCCTAGCCAGATGATCCGCCATGTCGTTACCCTTTACCCCAGCGTGCCCATGTACCCACATCAGTGATACCTCGTGTTTAGCTGAGATGTCGTCAAGAGCCCTCCTGCACTCCAGGACCAGTCCCGACGTTATTTTCCAAGTACTCAGTGCTTTGATGGCTGCCTGACTGTCAGAGCAGATAGTAATCCGCCTCCTAGAGCCGTCAATTTCCCGATACTGACAGACACTAGTTTACTACGAGTAATCTGCATTTAGTAGCTTCCCAAAAGGCAGCACCATAACAAATTCAACCAACCCATCATCCAGATCACGCAAACAAAGTCATTATCGACAAACCACTCGCCGAGGTAATCAAAACACTGTGGATTATTTAACCGGTCCTGATTTATTCATCCTCAGTAAAGATGACAAAGCGATCGCAATCCAGCCCGGAGCTAGTGCCACTGCTGCCCATACTGTGTAACCGAAATTAGACGATGGAAAAATTACGGCCGCCCCAACAAAGACTAAAGTGGACCATAAATTCTACAATAAAATGCAAATCTCTTCGGGAAAGAATCCGTGCTTGCAACTGACAGATTTAACTCCCGTTCCTTTCTTTCGACCGCCGCAGTTAGAAGTTAAGATCGACTGAATGATAGTTTGGAGGTAAAGCGGGGTTCACACTGAACGTGAGCTATCCCCCATACTGTTTCTGATGTACATCAACGAGCTGCTGGGAATAACATCCAATTCAATCTACAGCTCCGCTGATGACAGTACATTAATATCGTGCATGGAACAAGGCAAGCCTCTATCATCCCAGGAGACGCACAGAGAAAAATCTGTCGTTCTGTCAAAGACTTACGCTTGGATTCAATGGGACGTTACACTCAGCATTCTTCAAATACAGCGATGTTTTATCCAATGGGAAGTGTATAGTTGGTAACGAATTATATCGTATTGTCGATTCAACTACAAGATGTCATTGGATTCCAATGAATAATTCAATCGCAGCCTCTCGTTGAATCGAATCTGTGTTTGGTAATTGATTCTAAACTACTTCCTTTTCCTTGGACCAACAGATTTTATAGCGAGGATAGCTGATTGATTCGTTTGGACGTTTAATTGTGTGATTTTGTATGAAGCATGAAGAATTTGACATAAGCCTGCACCAGTTGTTGCATTATTACGTGAAATATTAATGTCTGACTAATCTAAATACCTACATTCAAATGTGGGTGTTAGATCTTCTAAGTCCCAATTTCTCAGTAGGTCCTCCATCTAATATATAACTGGACATATTTAAATCACACAATTGCTGATGCAATCCGCAAAACCACGAGATGACACAACATGGCTAACACCGAAACAACACAACGGAACAACCGTCCATGTTGGCGGGTTCGCGGCGATAGTAACACTAGATAATCCCCCTGTTCTTTATTCTTACCTTGATTGAATCGGGACGTCAGTCCCGCCGAATACTGATTATAGTTCAGCGAACGACAAGGGCCATTGAAATAAAATTAATTTTTTTCAGATGAATTATATTATTATATGAAAGGATTTTTTACATGTCAAGGTATCTTGTCATTAACAACAATCGTTCTAAAAACCTTTTAGAAAATAATACGTTTGAAGCATAGTGGACGGTGGCATAGTTTTATGTGACTATGTTGCCAGATCTTCTCCAGGTAAAGTCATTGTATTTTTCTCATTATACTAGTTAATAATGTAAATATTAAAGCTGGTTTGTTGTTTGCAGTAATAGCAAAATAGCTTAAGTAGCTTGTGAGGAAGGATCCCAAAATAGTCCATTGCCTGAAATATATAAAATCAATCAATCAATCAATCAATCAATCTTTATTTCATCCAGTAAGCCACCAAGGTGGATGGGATAAGTCAATAAATTACAGATAAACTACCATAGACTAAATACATAAGTAGTAAATATTTGTAAAAAATAAAATGAGGTCAAAATTTCTACGACACAGTTGACACATTAAAACAGTGAATAATAAAATTAATAAACAAAGAAACAATACTGATTCAATGTATTTGTTTGTATATAGATGATTGAAAAATGTTGTAATTCATCGATCAAAACTACGCTGCCAGATAATGTGACATATGAACAATTTCAGAATAATGTACTAGTATCATGATTTTTTTGGTTGCATATGATAGAGTACGTCATAAAAAGCATCTCATTTTTTTCTCCGATTTTTTTGGGCACTGGAAAGCCGTTAAAATAGGGAAAATATTTGAATTCTCCTAGGGCAGTGACGTCACTGCCCTAAAGGCGAACAGCCAATCGAAAGACAGATATGTGTGCTGTGTTGCCGCATTCTGATGGCGCATGAAATGCCGGAGCTGTACGTGGGCTGGCTCATCTATCTTGTCTTCTGTTCCCGTCTGCGAGTCGGAGCTGTTCCTGGCAACAATGCACTGCTGATGATTCGCGCGGTTGGCACTGATTGGCTGAATTTGAATTCCTTTCTTTAAACTTTAGAATGGAATTACTAAAAAACAAAATGATGTAGAAAGTAACGAAATGCAGCAATACGTTTATTTTTGTATGCACTAAGCGGTTATAACAATTAAATCATTGTTCTTAACCTCGTGATACTGGTCCATTATTGAGGCTAGAGTCAAATAGTATGTCGTATAAACAATTATTTCTTGCAAAATGTGACAACATTTCATCAACTGGCCTGCAATCTTCAGCGAAGCAGTATAAATAATGGATAGTGGCAGCGCTTTGTTTTGGTTTGATCGATTCCTGTTTGTTGGGCGATTTTTGACCATATTCTGGGTTTTATCGGGAAACAGTATGTGAAGAATAGACTATTTTAGACAATTCCACAAGATAGCGAAATGATTTGCAAGAGACAATAGGGTACTTGCAGAGGTCGTGAAATCGTCTCGGGAGTATACATAGCGGTAAAGAAATCCATATCAAGAAGCAGTAGGAAACAATAAACATGATTTTACTGACGGCCAAAAAAAGATATTTGCAAAATAAAATAAGGATATATTCAGATTTTTCCACGTGACTTAAAACAAGGGCTGACGTCATAGATATCTTATCGATATCGACAATCGATACTGCTACAGCGCAGGTCAGTGAGATCCAACTGCAAACTAGAGATGATCTGAATTCTTTAACAATGCGACTCAATTTATTGATACTTAAACATATTTGAAACAGGCAATTAACCTGCTAGCATTTTCGTTGCAATACATTTTTATATCTGATGGGTATCACAGTTCATCCTGTTTGTGACCGAGATTCGCAACTAATCGAAGCCATCATTTTATTTCGGCGCATCCCATTATGAATGAATCCAAAGATAGAATCTAATTCAAGCGCATCCCTACAAAGTGAATGAGTAATCTAGCCTAACTTTTATTCTTTTGACTTTTGTACTTTTGTGTGTGACTGTGTTTTGTGGTTATAATGATCAATGTCAAAATGTGAGGTTAGCACTGGCTATCGATATCGAATATCAATACTTTACATCCCATCACTATAGGATATCACTGACGTCACAGGTTATTTGCGCGGCATTTTCTGGCATTTGAAATAATTTTTGGAATATCTCTCACAGCCGATTCCAAAAAAACCAAACAAGTCATTTTGTCATGTTTACTAGGCTCTAAGGAACGCGTAAGCGACATAATATTTTTTCTGCAAGTACCCTATTTTGGCGTCCTTGGTAAAAATTGGTCCTGCAAACACGCACCTGCCTGCTAGAGCATTAGCTTTGCTTCTTCTATCCAATTCAAATTCGTGGTGTGCGCCAGGCTTTAGAGGGAAAGACCATTCCAGCCTTAAGGCTATATCTTGAGATAAGAACCTCGATGGCATGTTTATGTAAATGACACTGAAGGCACGTCTTTCTTACAACGGCTAAGCACAAAGAAAATCAACGCTAAATCTTTGATCTCACCACAAAAACAGCTTCAATGCGTTTCAGTTTCGTGAAATTCACACAGCCAATGATTTGAATGAACCTGGTTTAGATTTTGTCATCACAAAAGTGAAAGTAGCTTTGTTATTGGTTCAGGAAATCTGCAGTATGCACAAAGATAAAGTTGGTGTTTTCTCCATAAAACACAAAATTTCGTAATATATCAGTTGCTTCACTTTCATTTTTTCAATCATTAATTTGTAATTTCAATCAAACGTCAAATCTTGAATCAAAGTCTACTTGAGCTAAAATACGGTGAAGGGAAAACTGTCATGTCTTATTTTGTGTTTTATAAAATTCTACCTTTGAAAGAAATCACAGCACGAAATTCGTTATACAGGGTGTTAATTAAGTATGTTAACAAACTTTAACCACGAACAGTACTCCGAAAAATAGAAAGAAAATGTCATATGAACATGGGTCCGGAAATGCTTCCTAAGGGAGCTACGCTCCTTTGCATGGGGCACCCTGAAGACGGTTTTCCCTCGATATTCTCGAAACCATTCATAACAAAATTACGAAATTAGGTACGATGGGTAAACTTTTGATGCTGAATCCGATTCTGAATTTAGAATTTCATAATTTTAATCAGAGGCGTATCATACGGGAGGAGTTAAGGGTGAAAATAGCCCCATTTTCTAAATGGTAATTTTTTTGACATTTTGATTTTAGAATATGGTGTTTCAGAGATTTCCACGTAAATATCGTCTCTTGGTACAACTCGATAGGGCTAACCGTTTTCGAGAAAAATGCAAATTATTGAATCGATGCAGGCAACAATACTAATATACGCCTCTGTGAATATAAAGGATTCGCGTAGTTTGATTTTTAGGAAGAAAAAGGTAGTGGTAGATAACTGATTGTTAGGGTTCAATACAAACCCATATCCTGCGCCTTAAAATTTATTTTTAAGCGTGTATAGTTCGCAAAGTGAAATCTGCGAATCTGGCTCATGCCTCAAACTGGAAATTGGGATTTTAAAACAAAAATTAAAATTATTTTAATATATCCTAAAAAGTTAATATTAATAGTATCGATATTTACGAAAAAAATTCAATTGATTATAAACAACTAAAAAATGATAATCAAATGTGAAACCAACTCACGTGTCTATGAACACGCTACGGTTGTTCACCATAGTTGTCACGTCATAATGTTATTCACCCCCTCCCCCCCTTGATTCCCCTTGTAGGTATTGTGATGTTGACTTGAAGCATCTGAGGTCACAAGAACTGAAGAAAGCCATCTATCTTTACATACCCCACAAAATTCCCCAAATTTCAATTCAAATCTAAGTCATTCGGCAATACAAGCACGAGGTAGTACGAATTCATTCGATAGTCAAAATGTCAGAGTTGTCAAATGTAAGCTTGACGAAGCACATCTCAATTTTGTTCAAAAATCGTGTGGATTTAATGCTGAAAAGTGGCTCAACAATGTTTTTCTTGCAAACCCCGTTATGCTGGTTTTCTCTGTCACATTAAGTCGAAAAAATGGCTATTATATTTACTGTTCATGGGCATTGCGGAAACTTTTCTAGATGTTTTTCCAATTGTAAACTAATTCAGCTCAATATTTTTGTATTTTGTATGATCATTTCGTTATTTTAAATGATTGTCAAGGAATTTTGTCTTCTTTGTAACAAATAGTGTCAGACCACAGTGAAAAACAGGAGTGAGTTAGCTACCTCTTTGGCTACTTCAACCATAATTCAGGGTTATTTTTTAATTGAAATGCTGCATCTTTTAAATTTTTCTATCCACCGTGTCACAGAATGAATCCCGAAAAAAGAAATCGTACTTAGGTTTCGGATTGTGAAGCCAACATCAAAACGAATTATTTTGTAATTAACATTTTTTGCAGAGAAATCAACGTTTTAAATTTGGTCGTAAAGATAACTGAAACGTGTGTGGCCCACTTTGACTTTCGGGAATTCCTTGCAAAAATGGAGAAGGTCGGATTACGCTTTTTGTCGATTGTTTACAGCAAATATCATATGATGTATTAATTGCTTGTAAGGTACGAAGATGATAAAGAGACCCACACAATAACCAATTCGCGATCTGATTAAGGGAATTTGAACTTTTGTGCTATTAAAAATAAACATATAGCTCAACCACAGCATAGTAAACAACCAGCACAATAACTCAATTTAAATTTAATTTAAATTATACGCGCATCCTCACTTTTGGATGATTTTTTGTAGGGATGGTAACGGTACTTCGATGCTTGTACTTCTGCACTAATATCGAATATTTTTATCTTAAATACTTTTTGAGCGATTCCAGGCTGGTATCCATACTTTTGTAGGTGTATCGGTATATAATTATTGAGGGGTGTAATCAATCGCAGAAAATTCTCTGTACGAACCAAACGTGCCTATGAGGCTAAAAAGTACCGAGTTGGTACCGGTATCGATATTTTCATTTTCGCATCTCTACCCAAACTTCACAGCCGTAAAATCATCCATGAACCCTCCCAAGGTCAAATTTTATGTGAACCATTTTTATATAGGAAATCCTCAGAGATATTATGCTGGTTGTTTACTATGCTGTGGCTTGAATGAATAAGGACCAGAGGCTATCCAGCACGGAATGTGGCTGGTGCATAGGTCACACGATGGGCCCTTTTGCGCCTCTATCCGCGCTAGTTCCTAAGACCTGCCCTTTTGCCAAAGGCAAGTACATTCTTAGGTCCTATCCGTTTTATCTCTATTGGTTCCAAGGTTCTTGAGCCCAGCATAGTCTGCCTGTGATAACCCAGGGTTTCACAGCGACACAAGATGTGTGCCGAGGATTCTTCCTCTTCACCACACCACGTGCACGTTGGGTCGTTGACCACCCTCATCACGAACAAGTGACGCCTGAAAGTGTTGTGACCCGTTAGTAGGCCTACTAGCAATCTCAAGTTACTCCTATCCAGAGAGAGACAAAATCGTCCTATTCTCTCTGCAGGCCCTGCTAATAGTTCCCGAGCTTGACGGAGATGACCAGAGATGTTGTTCCATCTCAGAGAGTGTTGATTCTGGATCCACTCTCCAGTTGTTTTCCTAATCAAGTTTGCAGATAGTCCTAAATGCTGTGGCTTAATCATATCATATCATAAGTCGGTACCAGAAATCATCCTTCAAAGTTTTAGGGTTTCGTCCCTGGACGCAGTGTATAGAGAGAGTCTTTGTTGATTGGCTTTCTGTTTTATGGTCTGTGATTGGCTTAGTATATGTTTGCTGCTTTTCATTGTTGTACAAACTAGTGTTGTTTTGTAAACTACCAACTGATAGTGGTACCAGAAAATATCGGTTTACAACGCCTTGCTTTGAACATTTGGAGAATCATATGTTGCCCAAGGACTCTAGATTGTGTTCCAGATATTTTGCACTGCACTTGATGTATCATCGTCATCATAACAGGAAAATTGTATTTTTCGAAGAGGGGTCCAGGTAAAAATATGTACTTAAAAATACCAAACATTATACAAAACTAAAAAAAAATCACGATTTTTTTATTTCTTTATCAAGATCTATAATTTTTTATTATTTTGAAGAAATCATCATTTTTTCGAATCCTGTACACAACTAAAGCTACCAGAAGCGAGGTCAAAGCGACAAATAACGCAAAGAGAAAACAGGTTGGCTGTGTGGGGTTTCAGCACCCGCTGTCCAATTTGTTGCAGTGCCTGGCACGCTGTTCCGTCAGTCTTCAACATGTCGATGTGTAATTTGATCGATAAAAAAGGCAGCTTTTAGCGTACTGCCAGCCACCTGTCCATCAAACTATCGGCCCGCCGGAAAGCTGCTTTTTTTACTCTTCCAGTTATGTATTAACTAATTGATCGCCACTGGATAAAAGCTTTTAAATAAAGTGTGCGAGCCAGTGGTGGGTTGGTTATCGTGATAGCCCCAATAAGCTACCTTTGAAAACATTAGCACCCTCCAAAACAATGACGAGCCAGTTTTGTCTTTATACATGTAGCATATAGGGAGAAACACAGTATATGGAAAAAAATATATTCTGAGAAATTGGGTGTGAAAGTTCCTTCCTTATAACGATCACAATTAAGTTTATACTTATATTAAGTGAAATAAAAGAGTAATGCCTTGATTTAGTTATATTAGAGCAGTAATATGAATGGGCTTCAAAGAGTGCTGAAAAATAAACAAGTTTTTAGGGACAAATGCATATACCTACTGTGTTTTGATCTTAATAATGTTTTAGATAATATAATCAACGAAGACAGTAAGTATATGTTGTGTTTTTACTATGTCACTGTATGCATTCATTGAAAGTTAATAACAGCATTAACACAGTAAAATACCAGAATGTTTCTTCTAAATAAACATTTATTGCACAGGTAGTGTCACAAGCAGTTACAAAACATATAATCACCTTTATAATAATTTTAATAATGGTACAGAAAACAAAAACTGGTGACGAGAGTAACAGTGTGTGAAGAAAGTTTTTGATAAAATACATATTACGAAACAATAAGTTCTAAACTAAAAGTTAACAAAAATTAAAGTCTAACGGTGGCTAGCCTGATTTCTATTCTACCTGACTATTCAGACCACGGAATTGCTCACTTTCAAGAAGATTTAGCCAAAACGCATGATGATTAATGTTTTTCATTTCAGGTATTAGATCCCTGATTATAGTAGATTTTTTTCTCTGGATTTATATCGCGGTAGGCACCTTTAATTGTTTATATTGTCCTAGTTAGCCTCTCAAAAACGAAAAATAAGTCGTTACAAAATGATGTCTGATTGGTTGGTGCATTTATTGTGTTTTAGCATCTAGCTGGCACGCAGATACTGTGTTTTGGAATTTTGATAATTATTGTTGGTCTGTAGATACTGGGTTTTGTCAGTCCAAATCTCCGTTATTTCGGTATATATTGAAGTTTTGACTATTTAAATAGATAGGTCATGGCCCAGTATGTACAAATTCATCAAAACCTCAATATATGAAAAAAATGCACATACTGTATTTTTCCTTGGGACAGGCGAATTATAGGAGCGACAGAAAATGTTTTATTCAATAGTTAGTTGTATTTAGGGTTGCCAACTTTCTTTCTAATTTCTCTTCTCTCTAATATTTGTGGTTAAAAAACAGTATTTTGGAGACAGAAACAGTATTTTAGTTTTTTCCATGTTTTAAACACATACTTTTTGGAGCTCTTCGCAAAGCTTATCAATAAACTAGTAGTTCTGAAGGCCTCATCACATTTTAAATCTAAATTAAAGTATATGAGTAACTCATTTTTCATTAAATTAATTGAGGCTCGGTTCCTATAATCTCGCCATTTCGCATTCATCACAGAAAAATACCCTTGCTGTAAATGCCCAAGTGGCAGGAACAGAAATTAGATATAAAAAGAATTTGGCAATATTAACGAATTCTTCTGAAGCATTTGCTAGCAAATAACTTCATTTTTTTGCCAGTGCTCATGTTGATAAAACCTTCTTTATGGCTACGGATAAAGCTCTGGTATCAGCAGTGTATTAGATACTTTTTTTTAAGTTAAACAGTAAAAAGTATTATACAGGGTGTCCTAAAACTCAACGACAAACCGCAACGGAGTGACAGGATTGATTGTAACCATGATGAAAAAAATCAAAAAAATATCTATCCCATGCAGTTTAAAAATTATGGGCATTTAAAGAAAACCTAGAAATTTGATCAAATTATAACAATTTTTCGGTTATTGTGGTTAACTTTTATTATTTTTGTTCATTTAAACTTTGGAACCATAAGCCTAAATAAAATTTCTAGAAGCACAGTCAAAAATAATGACACAATTGCCCCAAGTTTTCTAGAATGAAGACTATTTGTTAAACTATGAATTTAAAATTTTTAAAGTTTGTCGACTTTGAAAGGCCCTCCTTTAGAAAATGTACTAAAGTGCCTTGGCAAGTGTCACTAAAAGTTGGCGCATTTAACCAGCATGATGAAGATACAATACTAAAAAATGAGTATAAAAATAAAAACCTCAAGTGACCCGATTTTTGCTGACCCATTCCGCTCAGGTCAGATGTTCCTTATTCGCGCAAGCTTCTGGTAGGTTCTTAATTTTACGGCAAAATGATGAGAGAGGTGGATAGTGGACATTTTGCCATGGGTGAGCGAGACAGATAGTGACGCCACTTTTAGGAAAGTCAAAAAAAAATAAGTAGAATTAATAAAATAATGAAAAATCTTGACCTAGCTTAGTTTAGGTTTATTAGACTAGAAGTCAGATAGGGAAATACCATTTTTTATTACAATAAAATTTCAAATTGTGTACCATCAGCCTCAGTACACGTCCTATATCTTCTTAAAAAGGATGTACTTATTAGCCGTGCACATTTAATGCGAGAAGACGGATCCCAGTATCGCTTTGAAGTAAGCCTGTGCACCGGAATTTTAAACGACAAAATTGTTGGGTCTTTTGAGCTGCCTGAGAATTTTCAAACTGCATGGGATAGATTTTTTTTCTGATCTTTCTCATCACGGTTACAATCAATCCTGTCACCCCGTTGCGGCTTGACGTTGAGTTTTGGGACATCCTGTATAGCGAAAAACAGTATAATACTATTTTTAACAGTACGGTTGGCAAGCCTAGTTGTATCGACTATAAAAATGTGACAATTTTCCACCGTAACAGAATGCTAGCTCCCTACCTATAAAGTTTCTTGAATACATTCGTTAAGCTGAAGAATCAGGCGTGCAACCTCATAATTTGGCCTTTTCTGTATTCAGGATGCACAAGTCTTGTTTCCGAAAGATGTAGCGTTATAAAAGCGTAATAATATTGAAAAATTTGCGTAATTCACATTTATATAGTTACATTTCACCCGCATAACAACCCTTGAATAATAGACGGTAAACATTATTTCGTCGATTATGAATAAAACATTGCTTTTTAAACAGGACCAGCTTGGGTGATTTTGTTGGTTGATTCTACATAAAATATTATCTATAAATCTGACAAACGGTTACTGAAATTTTGTGGATTTCTCTTTTAGGCTTGCAGTAAGTAGTTATTAAGGCTAAAAACATATTAAACTGAAACTCTATATTAACCGCTGTCGGTTCTTTCTGAATCGATTATACATACGTGATGCTTCCAATATAAAGATTTGTAAGAATAAAAACATAAACATCCATTGCCTTTTCTCTGAAGGTTTTATGAAAGAATTTGGATTTCCCCCCATCTCTATCCCAATTTTTTTCACGGGTTTTGATCGACTCTTAGCAATTCTCATCGATTTTTTCCGATGTTTCCCAATTTGCCCCCCCTTTCCTGATTTTTCTAGAATTGTCCTGACTTTACCTGATTTTTCTAGATTTTCCCTGATTTTTCAAGACTTTCCCTGATTTTTCAAGATTTTTCCTATTTGTTCTTTATTTTTCCTCATTATTCTTGATTTTTCCTGGTTTTTTCCAGATTTTTCCTGATATTTTCTAATTTTTCCTGATTTATTCTGGTTTTCCTGGTTTTATCTGATTTTACCTCATTTTTTCCTGGTTTTGCAAGATTTTGCCTAATTTTTCCTTCTTATCCTGATTTTTTCTCATTTTGCCTGACTTATCCTTGTTTTTACTGATTTTTCCATGTTTTTCTGTTTTTACCTAGTTTTTACTAATTTTTCTTGATTTTGCTTCATTTCTCTTGTTTGGTCTCGTGTTTTATAAGTGCATATCGATTTTAATCAATTTTAGCAACTTTTTCCGATGTTTGCACATTTTCCCTGATTTGTCCCCGTTTGTCACAACTTTCTCTCTCGTGTATACGATTTTTGTCAATTTTTCCTGATTGATCCTCATATTTTTTCAATTACTACCAATTTCGACAGGATTTAAGCGGTTTCATTGGTTTTTATCGTTTTTTTATATTAGCCCATTTTCACCAATGTTTACCTTTAATCCAGATTTTTTCTAAGTTTTCTTGATTCGTCTCGATATTTTTCCCATTTCTACCAATTTCGCCAGAACTTTACCGATTTTTACCAATCCTTCCGATTTCTCTTGATATTTGCCTATCTCACCAATGTTTTTCTATTTATCCCGATTTATGGTATTTACAATTTTCCTGATTCATCCCCATTTTTTCCCAATATTTACAGATTTTGACCAACTTTCGCTTTTCCTCATGTATATTTTCCTCATTTTTAAACAAACATGCCATTTTATACCATATTTATCAATCTACCTCATGATCATAGACAGCTTGGTTTGCCTGACCACTACTGTACCTAAGCCGTTACCAAGGTTTTGACCGCTACTGTACATATACTTCGGACTCCCAAACATTTCTTACCCTCCGTGATAGCAAAGATTACAGAATAAAATATTTTATTCTGTAATCTTTGGTGATAGGCACGGCCGTGTACGATGTTCTTTTGTTTTTTGCACGTGATGTCAACAATCGGCCGGTAGTGGCCGGTATCTGATGTTTTACTGTTTCACAGGTACAGAAATTATAACTTTTAGGTTATGAGTTGGTTCTCGGATGTTATTTTAGGCGTCTTGAGCATGTTATGTGACGAAATATCGGTATATAATCGTGATTTATCTAAAATCTGTGATGGTGATGTGAAATTGTGTTAAATTCTTCCTTTACACGAAGAATACTTTAGTCTTGGAGGCTATGAGGGAGAAGAAAAATGACCTCGTCGACAATAAGGTATATTTTCAGTTAAGCTTACAGTAGATTGTACCACCTTATCTGTGTAGTCTGGCAATTTATTTATTGATAGATTCAAAAATTTATCTATGGTATACCTAGCAATAAGTTGGTATTCTCAACCACTTGATAATAGCATAGCTATTGGAGACATGACTAAACTTTTTTGGTTTGAATATAAACATATATTCCAGTAGCGTGCCAAGGCCTTCGTCACCCCCCCCCCCGCAATTAGTATTACGGGGCTCCCTTCTGTATAAAAAAATCATATTTCAAATCGGTTTATAGATAGAAAACATTTGGTGTGGCCTCATCTTTATATTTTTATTTTTTCTTTCGAGTTTTTGAAGAATAAGAATTCATAGACATTAGGTACCTACGATATAATTATACATCGATTAATCACATTAAGGTAGCAAACTACCTCTACATTATATGGCCACTTTGAGTTTAGGTTTAGGAAGCTACAAACACAACACAAAACTATAACAAAATCAAAAATAAATAGAAAAAACATTTATAACACAAAAATGTAATAAAAATAAACAAATAAAACACCTTAACTCTAAAAAAAATATTACTATGATTTGACTTTTATTTCATGTAAAGAAAAAACTATTTTTTTGTATGTAAAGCAACAAATGTATCAACTATTTGGTCTAAGTCATGCCTTCTGCCCATCCATTTTCTGTAGAAATTAATTCACCCATTGTCGATATTGCAACAACTTTTATTAGTGTTAGTTTTGAAAATGAACTTGCTTGAGCCGATGTAACAGGCAGTACTAGAAACAACTGAAATGCGGTGCAAATCTCAGGTCCACTATTAATCAACAATTGATTTTTTTAGAAAATAGAACATTCCCTAATACTGTTAGGGGTTTTTCAGGCGTACATAATAAAACATTTTTTATTTGAATTAGTTCAGACGCAAGATTGTGTGTGACATTGTCTGGATATTTTTCAACTAGCTCTTTTACTTTATTAATAATTTCCACTTCTTGCACTTCAATAAGTGTTTTGGGGTTTAAAGTATCGAATTTTGAATAGAACGCCTCAAAACCATTTTTTAATTGTACTAAAGTAGTTCTACGAATGTGTTGAATACTAAAATACTTAAACGATTTTTCAACCATCATTCCATCAAAAATTTTTTAGTAGTACAAATTCTTTTGTCTGTAAATTGTGCCTCAATACCCCATTCTTTTGCTATTCTTACTGAAGTTTCAAAGATATTTTCAAAATTATATCTTAAATTCCCTAATTGATCTGAAACATATGCAATTAAATCTGTGGCTTGTCCACTATCTTTATCATTTTTTGCAAATATTTTCAAAGTAAATTGACGTTTTTCAAATATTTTTCCTTCAAATGTTCATAAAAAATTAAATCCAAAATTTTTTTTATTTTGTCTCATCGCTATCAGATTTTTTTCTTTGCTATTACAGCTGATACGACAAACATTTAACGACGACTAAATAATAGTTACTTTTACTTCCCACACCGATAGGTGAGGGGAGTATTGTTTTAGATCGTTCTAGATTGCGTAACGCGAAAATTGTTCAATTGATTTTTAATGCATATTTCCTGAAGAGGGAGACGGAAGAAACTATGTACGAGGGTTGTTGTGTTGGATGTTGTTTTTGCGGGCGGGTGGGCGATGATTTAGTTGCAAGGGGATTTCAGACTATAGCTTCGTGCAATGGGAAATAATAAAATGGTATCATCGTTATGTGTGGGAAGTACTGAGTCAATCAGTCAATCAACCTGACTCCATTTTTTTCTTTGCTACTACAGCTGATACGACAAACATTTAACGACGACTAAATAATAGTTACTTTTTAATGAAATTATCGATTCGACTCTGGATGACCATCTGGTGGGTCGTAGTTTTTTTAAGGTGGATCCCACAGTTTTAGTGTTGCTTAATTCAATGTTTAAGGCTTGCCAGACTTTCGCTAAAAAAACATAAAGTGACTGGATGGTGTCAAAGGGGGCCCCCAGATGCTGCGGGCCCTTTAGGCACGCCCCTGATTATATTCATCCCCTAAATCGGACCCTGTCCATCACCACCCGCCGCTCGATGTCCATTTCGCAGCCTGCAATATTCTGCAGAGGTGAAAATCCGCGCGCCTGAACAAATATTTCAATTTGGCCGAGTAGCGAAAATGATTTTAAACTCAGTCAATTTCGTCCACAAAAACCCGTTCAATAAAATACCTCTGAATTGAATTCGCCCGAACGCAATGCATAACAAACAGATAATAAAGCCCTTTCCAGGCCCGGATATCGAGAACTCGCCCTTCGATTCCCATCGTCATTCGCACTTTTTGACAGCTCAGTGGTGTCCAAGGGGCAAAAATGCTTCTTAACTTTCTCCCAAATGTTGAGAAAATGTCGATATTGTATGGTGTAAAGTGTGTGGCGTAAGGCTTTCGATGCCATGGTCCTTGGATTCATTAGACGCTGATTACAAATCCGGTCACACTTTTGAGTTTTCAGACTCGTTTGACGAAAATAAAGAAAAATGAGATCTTTCAGATCTTCAGGCCTGTCTTCAGGTTTACCTAAAAAATTTGAAATATTTATTTGACTTTCTATTAAGATGAATCCTCGTGCATTGGATAATTTGACGGTGCTGATTTGCAGTTTTGAGTTTCAGTCTCGCTTGACGAAAATTAAAAATGTCAAATCTTTCACATCGTCAGGTTTTCCTAAAAAATTTAAAATATCTATTTGGCTTCCTATTAAGATGAAACCTCATGTTTTGGATAATTTGAAGGTGCTGATTACAAATCCGGTCGCACTTTTGGGTTTCAGTCTCATTTGAAGAAAATCAAAATTTCAGATATTTCCGATCTTCAGGTTTAGCTAAAAAATTTAAAATATTTATTTGGCTTTCTATCAAAATGAAATCTGGTGTTTTGGGTAATTTGAGGGCACTAATTACAAATCCGGTTGCAGTTTTGAGTTTCAGCGTCGTTTGACGAAAATAAAAATTTCAGGGCCTTTCAAATCTACAGGTTTGCCCAAAAAAACAGAAAACCTTTATTTGGATTTCTATTATCATGAAACCTTGTATTTTTGATAATTTAAGGGTGCTAATTACAAATACGGTTGCACTTTTGAGTTTTAGTGTCGCTTGACGAAAATAAAAAATTTGAGGGCCTTTCAGATCTTCGGGTTATGCCTAAAAAATCGAAAATCTTTATCTGAATCTCTATTATAATGAAGCTTTGTGTTTTTGATAATTTGAGGGTGCTAATTACGAATCTGGTTGCAGTTTTGAGTTTCAGTGTCGTTTGACGAAAATAAAAAATTTCAGATCTCTCGGGCGGGCGGGTGGACCTAAAAATATCGAAGTTCTTTATTTGAATCTCTATTATAATGAAACTTTGTGTTTTTGATAATTTGAGGATGCTAATTACAAATCCGTTTGCGGTTTTGAGTTTCAGCGTCGTTTGACGAAAATAAAAAATTTCAGGGCCTTTCAGATCGTCGGGTTTGCCTAAAAAATCGAAAATCGTTATTTAGTTTTCAATTAAGATGAAACCTAGTGTTTTCGATAATTTGACGATGCTGATTACAAATCCGGTTGCAGTTATGAGTTTCAGCGTCGTTTGACGAAAATAAAAAATTTCAGGGTCTTTCAGATCTTCGGGTTTGCCTAAAAAATCGAAAATCTTTATTTGAATCTCTATTATAATGAAACTTTATATTTTTGATAACTTCAGGGTGCTGATTACAAGTCCGGTTGCAGTTTTGAGTTTCAGCGTCGTTTGACGAAAATAAAAAATTTCAGGGTCTTTCAGATCTTCGGGTTTGCCTAAAAAATCGAAAATCTTTATTTGGATTTCTATTATAATGAAACTTTATATTTTTGATAACTTCAGGGTGCTGATTACAAGTCCGGTTGCAGTTATGAGTTTCAGCGTCGTTTGACGAAAATAAAAAATTTCAGGGTCTTTCAGATCTTCGGGTTTGCCTAAAAAATCGAAAATCTTTATTTGGATTTCTATTATAATGAAACTTTATATTTTTGATAACTTCAGGGTGCTGATTACAAGTCCGGTTGCAGTTTTGAGTTTCAGCGTCGTTTGACGAAAATAAAAAATTTCAGGGTCTTTCAGATCTTCGGGTTTGCCTAAAAAATCGAAAATCTTTATTTGGATTTCTATTATAATGAAACTTTATATTTTTGATAACTTCAGGGTGCTGATTACAAGTCCGGTTGCAGTTTTGAGTTTCAGCGTCGTTTGACGAAAATAAAAAATTTCAGGGCCTTTTTCATAAATCTTCGGGTTAGCCTAAAAAATCGAAAATCTTTATTTGGATTTCTATTATAATGAAACTTTGTCTTTTTGATAATTTGAGGGTGCTAATTACAAATCCGGTTATAGTTTTGAGTTTCAGCGTCGTTTGACGAAAATAAAAAATTTCAGGGCCTTTCAGATCTTCGGGTTATGCCTAAAAAATCGAAAATCTTTATTTGAATCTCTATTATAATGAAACTTTATGTTTTTGATAATTTGAGGGTGCTAATTACGAATCTGGTTGCATTTTTGAGTTTCAGTGTCGTTTGACGAAAATAAAAAATTTCAGATCTCTCGGGCGGGCGGGTGGACCTAAAAATATCGAAGTTCTTTATTTGAACCTCTATTATAATGAAACTTTGTGTTTTTGATAATTTGAGGATGCTAATTACAAATCCGTTTGCGGTTTTGAGTTTCAGCGTCGTTTGACGAAAATAAAAAATTTCAGGGCCTTCCAGATCTTCGGGTTTGCCTAAAAAATCGAAAATCTTTATTTGGATTTCCATTAAGATGAAACTTTGTGTTTTTAATAACTCCAGGGTGCTGATTACAAATCCGGTTACAGTTTTAAGTTTCAGCGTCGTTTGACGAAAATAAAAAATTTCAGGGCCTTTCAGATCTTCAGGTTTGCCTAAAAAATCGAAAATCCTTATGTGGATTTCCATTAAGATGAAACTTTGTGTTTTTGATAATTCCAGGGTGCTGATTACAAATCCAGTTGCAGTTTTAAGTTTCAGCGTCGTTTGACGAAAATAAAAAATTTCAGGGCCTTTCAGATCTTCGGGTTTGCGTAAAAAATCGAAAATCTTTATTTGGCTTTCTGTTAAGATGAAACTCTGTGATTTTGACAATTTCAGGGTGCTGATTACAAATCCGGTTACAGTTTTGAGTTTCAGCGTCGTCTGACGAAAATAAAAAATTTCAGGGCCTCTCAGATCTTCATGAGGTTTGCCTAAAAAATCGAAAATCTTTATTTGGGTTTCTATTATAATGAAACTTTATGTTTTTGATAATTTGAGAGTGCTGATTACAAATCCGGTTGCAGTTTTGAGTTTCAGCGTCGTTTGACAAAATAAACAATTTCAGGGCCTCTCAGATCTTCAGGTTTGCCTAAAAAATCGAAAATCTTTATTTTTTTTTTTTATGGTCGGCCTCCCGCAAAGGCTTAAAGCCTATGGCGCTGTAGTAGCGCTGCGAGAGGATAAGTATCGGTTCACGTTAGATTTGAAACGCTGCAGGTTGTAGCCGTCGGGAAACAAATTCCCCGGCAGCTGATTCCACAGCGTCGAAGTTCTCCAAAAGAAGGAATGCTGGAGGAGACTAGTTCGGGGAGTAAGGACCTCGACCTGGTAAGGATGAGCTCGCAGAGCTTCTCTAGTTTTCCTGGTTCGGACAGCCTGTGGTGTTATTATCTGAGAGAGCTCAATCGAACATCTTCCGTGATAGAATCTGTAAAACAGGGACAGGTCAGCTACCCTCCTTCGATGTTCCAGGCTGTGGAGGTCCCTTGTGAGGTTTGGCGTATCGATTAGTCTAATCGCTCTCTTCTGGATAGTGTCCAGAAGCTTTAGAGAGTGCTTCGGAGCGCATCCCCACACATGGGAGCAATACTCCAACGATGGTCGGATCTGTGCCTTGTACAGCAGCAGCAGTTGCTCTGGTGTATACAACTTCCTACAGCGGAACAAAACTCCAAGCTTCTGGGATGCTGTTTTAGCAATACTGACGACGTGGTCGTGCCAGGACATGTTATTGTTGATGTTGATTCCCAAAAGCTTGACAGAAGGTGATTCGACTATGGGGTGACCCTCCATTTCCACGGTTGGTAAGCCATCGTGAGACTTCTTTGTAAGTGTTGTTGCCTGAGTTTTTTGAACGTTGAACTGTACTTTATTTGCTAATCCCCACTTGACAATTGTTTTGATATCAGCGTTGATCTGTGAGGCGTGCTGCTGTCGCTGACGTACCGTCTCTCTGGATGATAGTGGCCTGCCTGGTTCCATGCACGACACTAATGTACTGTCATCTGCGAAGCTGTAGATTGGATTGGATGTTATTTCCAACAGCTCGTTGATGTACAGCAGAAACAGTGTAGGGGATAGGACAGATCCCTGAGGAACACCGGCGTTTATTGAAAATACGTCTGATGAACAGCCCTCGACTACAACAAACAGAGATCGGTCGTTCAAGAAGCTGTTCAGCCACTGGCACAGGCCAGGTGGTAGCCCATAAGCAGCAAGCTTGGCCAGAAGTCCGTCATGCCATACTCTGTCGAAAGCTTTCGATATATCAAGTGCAACAACACGGGATTCGCCATGATTGTCTATTGCTCTGTTCCACAAGTGAGTGACGTAGGCAAGGAGGTCACCTGTAGACCTGTGCTTCCGGAAGCCATACTGGCGATCATTTATGATGTTATTGTTGTCCAGGTATTTCAGGAGCTGTGTGTTAATGACAGTCTCCATGACCTTAGACATGATGCTGAGAAGAGCCACAGGTCGATAATTGGTGGGATCAGTTTTTTTGCCTTTCTTAGGGATGGGTTGTACGCAGCCAATCTTCCACGAAGCGGGAAACACGCCTCGTTGGTACAAAAGTTTGAAGAGCTTGCAAAGAATAGGTGCAAGCTCATCGGCACAGCGTTTAAGGACAATGGCTGGAATTTGGTCAGGACCAGTAGCTTTATTGGTGTTCAGTTTTTGGAGGATGCTTTTTACATCTCGATGTTGAAATTTGACCTCTGCCATTCTCGAGTTCACGCTTATGGTGGTGGTCGGAGTACTTCCTTGAAAGTCTACAGTAGAATTGGCTGCGAAGAGCTTCCCCAAGATGTCTGCTTTTTCTTTAGGAGCAGAAGCGATGGATTTGTCCTCTCTGGTCAAGGGTGGTATTGACGAATAGGAAAAGTTCTGACTAACAGCCTTAGCTACAGACCAGAATGTTCTGGATGAACTAGGACAGGAGAGGAGCCTGTTCTTAATTTTTTGGTTGTGTTCCTCCTTGCTGCTGTCAATCACGCGCTTACAGTGATTTCTGGCGTCGATAAAACTGCGGTGGCTCTCAGCATTTGGATTTTTCCTCCATTCTCTGTAATGTTGGTTTTTAGAGGTAACAGCATCTTTGCAACGCTGATTAAACCATGGCTTGTTTTTGGAGGGATGCTTGACGACATGAGGAATATAGGCTTCCATGCCGGATATTAATACCTCTGTTATTTCTTGGGCGCAAGCTGATGGGTCTCGTGACTTGAAGCAGACGTCGTTCCAAGGAAAGGACTGGTAGTATTCCTTTAGGTCGTCCCACTTTGCTGATCCGTAATGCCAGATCCGACGAGGCTTTGCATGGTAGAGATCTGGAGAATACATTCTGCATAGCGTCGAGACGGTGTTGTGGTCAGACGATCCCAGTGGGGCGGTTACCTTCACTGTGTAGACCGTTGGTGTAGTTGTGAGATATAGGTCCAACAGACTAGCAAAATCTCCGTGGCGGCTGGGAATCCTTGTTGGTTCTTTGACTATCTGCTCCAAGCCGCAGCTGATAGCGAAGGCTTCAGCTTCACGTCCCTCGTCGTCCGTTTTGTTTGAGTGTTTCAGCCAGTATGAGTTGTGAACGTTGAAGTCACCCAGAAAGACTATCTCTGAATGAGGGTGATCTGATTGCAGCGCGTCCACAGTGGCTGAAAGCTTCTCGAAGAGCTCTTTGCAGTTGTTACTGCTGGGTGGCCTATAAATGCAGCATATAAATTTGGAATGATTTTGGAAGGCTATTTTGAGCCATATGATGTCAAATCCTTCCAGTTCGAGCTCTTCTTCTCGATGACAAGAAAGCCCAGATTTAACGTACACGCATACGCCAAACCTACGTCTAAATCGGGTGTATAAGTCATATCCGGGATATCTAAAGCAGTTATCCATTGTTGAAGAGCCGACTTGAGTTTCCGTAAGAGCCAGAATGTGTGGCTTCTCTGCCTGAAGGTGTTGATGGACAGAGTTTATGTTGGAGGCAAGACCTCGTATATTTGTAAAGTCGGCTCTGAAAAAGTTTCTCTGGCCTTCGGGCCTGTCGTCAGTGCGAAGTTGCTGCGAAGGACGGCTTCTGTTGTTAGCCTGACGAGGAGTGGCAGCACAATTTTTTAAACAAACTTCGCTTAATGTTCCCCCCGGACCACCTGGCACCCGGAGATCCGAACGGCCAGGTAATTAATTTGATTTGTCACTTATGAGAAACCGAGAAC
This sequence comes from Callosobruchus maculatus, assembly GCA_951848785.1. Classification (NCBI taxonomy): domain Eukaryota; kingdom Metazoa; phylum Arthropoda; class Insecta; order Coleoptera; family Chrysomelidae; genus Callosobruchus; species Callosobruchus maculatus. The sequence goes on along the minus strand of CATOUR010000003.1, from coordinate 12,357,204 downwards.
ATCAGCCCAGCGACGGAACATGAACCGTGAGGCCATTTGGCGCCGCCTATTTCCGGGAACCTACTTCTAGTTTCCCGGAAATATTCCGATGGGATTTGGGTTTCTATTATAATGAAGCTTTATGTTTTTGATAATTTGAGAGTGCTGATTACAAATCCGGTTGCAGTTTTGAGTTTCAGTCTCGTTTGTCGAAAATAAAAAATTTCAGACTTTCAGATGTTCAGGTCTGCCCAAAAAAATCTGAAATCTTTATTTGGATTTCTATCAACATGAAACCTCGTGTTTTGGATAATTTGATGATGCAGATTACAGAACCGGTTGCAGTTTTGTGTTTCAGCGTCATTTGACGAAAATAAAAAATTTCAGGGCCTTTCAGATCTTCGGGTTTGCCTAAAAAATCGAAAATCTTTATTTGGATTTCCATTAAGATGAAACTTTGTGTTTTTAATAATTCCAGGGTGCTGATTACAAATCCGGTTACAGTTTTAAGTTTCAGCGTCGTTTGACGAAAATAAAAAATTTCAGTGCCTTTCAGATCTTCAGGTTTGCCTAAAAAATCGAAAATCCTTATTTGGATTTCCATTAAGATGAAACTTTGTGTTTTTGATAATTCCACGGTGCTGATTACAAATCCAGTTGCAGTTTTAAGTTTCAGCGTCGTTTGACGAAAATAAAAAATTTCAGGGCCTCTCAGATCTTCGGGTTTGCGTAAAAAATCGAAAATCTTTATTTGGCTTTCTGTTAAGATGAAACTCTGTGATTTTGACAATTCCAGGGTGCTGATTACAAATCCAGTTACAGTTTTAAGTTTCAGCGTCGTTTGACGAAAATAAAAAATTTCAGGGCCTCTCAGATCTACAGGTTTGCCTAAAAAATCGAAAATCTTTATTTGGGTTTCTATTATAATGAAACTTTATGTTTTTGTTAATTTGAGAGTGCTGATTACAAATCCGGTTGCAGTTTTGAGTTCCAGTCTCGTTTGTCGAAAATAAAAAATTTCAGGCTTTCAGATCTTCAGGTCTGCCCAAAAAAATCTGAAATCTTTATTTGGATTTCTATCAACATGAAACCTCGTGTTTTGGATAATTTGATGATGCAGATTACAGAACCGGTTGCAGTTTTGTGTTTCAGCGTCATTTGACGAAAATAAAAAATTTCATGGCCTTTCAGATCTTCGGGTTTGCCTAAAAAATCGAAAATCTTTATTTGGATTTCCATTAAGATGAAACTTTGTGTTTTTAATAATTCCAGGGTGCTGATTACAAATCCGGTTACAGTTTTAAGTTTCAGCGTCGTTTGACGAAAATAAAAAATTTCAGGGCCTTTCAGATCTTCAGGTTTGCCTAAAAAATCGAAAATCCTTATTTGGATTTCCATTAAGATGAAACTTTGTGTTTTTGATAATTCCACGGTGCTGATTACAAATCCAGTTACAGTTTTAAGTTTCAGCGTCGTTTGACGAAAATAAAAAATTTCAGGGCCTCTCAGATCTTCGGGTTTGCGTAAAAAATCGAAAATCTTTATTTGGCTTTCTATTAAGATGAAACTCTGTGATTTTGACAATTCCAGGGTGCTGATTACAAATCCAGTTACAGTTTTAAGTTTCAGCGTCGTTTGACGAAAATAAAAAATTTCAGGGCCTCTCAGATCTTCAGGTTTGCCTAAAAAATCGAAAATCTTTATTTGGGTTTCTATTATAATGAAACTTTATGTTTTTGATAATTTGAGAGTGCTGATTATAAATCCGGTTGCAGTTTTGAGTTTCAGCGTAGTTTGACGAAAATAAAAAAATTCAGGGCCTTCCAGATCTTCAGGGTCGGTCGAAAAAATCGAAAATCTTTATTTGGACTTCTATTGAGATGAAACCTTGTGTTTTGGATAATTTGAGGGCGCTGATTGCAAAACTGGTTGCAGTTCTGAGCTTCAGCGTCGGTTGACGAAAATAAAAAAATTCTGGGCCTTTCAGATCTTCAGGTTTGGCCAAAAAAATCGCAAAGCTTTATTTTAATTTCTCTTACCTACCCAAAAAAAAGTAAAAAATGATGATAAACTCCTAAAACGCCCAAAATCAAAGTTTGAGCTATTTTTACATTTTTAGTTTTTTTATTATTGCCGCGCCGCCACTGACACGATTTTTCCAAGACATGCGCGCTTTCCATCCTCGCCATGGCAGTAATACTGTGTCAAAATTTCATTAAAATCAATTCGATAATTTTGGCGTTACGCAATAAAGAACGATCTAAAACTAAAACAACACTCGGATGTATACATCACAAATTAGTCCCTTGGTTTCTATTATAAGCAAGGCAATGTTCGGATGGATCTAAAAAATTGTATTATGGCGCTAGGTCTTCCATTCACAGGTCATTAGAGAGCCCATTATGAATACAACACATTTTTCAGTTTTACAACCCTCCACCCTCCAACCACCCCAAATTCACCCCCACCCAAAAAAAAGTAGAAAATGATCAGGAACCCCTAAAACGCCTAAAAACGAAGTTTGAGGCGTATTTGAAATTTTTCGTTTTTTGCTAATGACTCCGCACCCTGTATAACGATTTTCAAAATTATAGGAACATTACCTACTACGACCCCACAGCATAACGCTGCCCAAATTTCATCACAATCCATGTAGCGGTTACTGTGATTACGAGGGTAGAAAAACGCGACAGACAGACAGACCGACCGACAGACAGACCGACAGACAGACCGACAGACAGACCGACAGACAGACCGACAGACAGACCGACAGACAGACCGACAGACAGACCGACAGACAGACCGACAGACAGACCGACAGACAGACCGACAGACAGACCGACAGACAGACCGACAGACAGACCGACAGACAGACCGACAGACAGACCGACAGACAGACCGACAGACAGACCGACAGACAGACCGACAGACAGACCGACAGACAGACCGACAGACAGACCGACAGACAGACCGACAGACAGACCGACAGACAGACCGACAGACAGACCGACAGACAGACCGACAGACAGACCGACAGACAGACCGACAGACAGACCGACAGACAGACCGACAGACAGACCGACAGACAGACCGACAGACAGACCGACAGACAGACCGACAGACAGACCGACAGACAGACCGACAGACAGACCGACAGACAGACCGACGGAAATGAGTGACGTGGATTTTCGTTATGTACACATCATAAAACGCCCAAAAAACGTATTATCTCGAAATCGAAAATTTTCGCGATCACAATACTCCCCTCACCTATCGGTGTGGGAAGTAAAAACGACAAACATATTTAAAAGCAATTTTTTCTGTACATAATCTGTAATAACTTGTATCACTGGGTTAATTTGGATTCCATAGCGCAAATTAAAGTCTTCAAAAATTTGCTAGACCTTTCAAATATACCGCTTTTAGTCTCCTCAAGTGCTACTATAGAAATTTACTCGACTGGATTTTTCCAATCATTCAAAATTCTTCATAAGTTTCGAACCGTAAGCAATAATTTTCCCTGCTCCAATTGAATTACCTCAAGACACTTCCCCTAATATAGAGAAAAACTTTGAGCAGAGACCCAGCGATCTGGCGATTCCGTCATTAAACTTTCACCCTTATCCTGCGGGGTGGAAGATATCAGGAACACGGTCAAAAATAATTAATGATCCACGACACGGGGCGATAAATTATCGCACAAAGCCGCGGCAAAATTGGAAATGGACTTCGACAAAAGCGTCGTTTTCCCTTTTCTTTGATGGGAAGTTTGAGACGTTGCCCGGTAGCGGTACAATAAATCTATGAGGAAAAAAGGATTCTTTTTTTTTTTGAGGAAAAATTGCTCTACTTCGTTTTTGTAAGAACTGGACGTGAAGGGGTGAGAGAGAAGCTTAAATTCGCAATATCCTTCTTCGAAAAGTACAGGTGTACTTTTGTTTTGAAAATTTGGGTTTTACTTCCCACACCAATAGGTGGGGGGAGTATTGTGATCGCGAAAATTTTCGATTTCGAGATAACACGCTTTTTGGAGGTTTTATGACGTCTACATAACGAAAATCCACGTCACTCATTTCCGTCGGTCTGTCTGTCGGTCTGTCGGTCTGTTTGTTTGTCGGTCTGTCTGTCTGTCGCTCTGTCTGTCGGTCGCTCTGTCTGTCGGTCTGTCTGTTGGCGTTTTTCTAACGTCGTAATCTCAGTAACCGCTGCATGGATTGTGATTAAATTTGGGCAGCAATATGTTGTGGTATCGTAGTAGGTAATATTCTGATAATTTTGGAAATCGTTGTACGGGGGGTGGAGTAATTACCAAAAAACGAAAAATTTCAAATATCCCTTAAACTTCGTTTTTAGGCGTTTTAGGGGTTCCTGATCATTTTCTACTTTTTTTTGGGTGAGGGTGAATTTGGGGTGGTTGGAGGGTGAGGGGTTGTAAAACTGAAAAATTTTTTGTATTCATAATGGGCTGTCCAATGACCTGTGAATGAAAGACCTAGCGGCATAATACAATTTTTTAGGTCCATCCGAACATTGCCTTGCTTATAATAGAAACCCAGGGACTTAGAATTTGTGATTTGCGAGTGTTGTTTTAGATCGTTCTTTATTGCGTAACACGAAAATTATCAAATGGATTTTAATGAAATTTTGACACAGTATTACTGCCACGGCGAGGATGGAAAAATTGTGTCAGTGGCGGCACAGCAATAATAAAAAAACTAAAAATGTAAAAATAGCTCAAACTTAGTTTTTAGGCGTTTTAGGGGTTCCTGATCATTTTTTACTTTTTTTTGGGTGGAGGTGAAATTGTGGTGGTTAGGGGGTGGGGGGTTGTAAAACTCAAAAGTTTATTCCATTTATAATAGTGTCCATTGAACTGTGAAAAAAGACCTAGCGGCATAATAGACGTTTGTTAGGTCCATCCGAACATTGCCTTGGCTATTACGGAAATCAAGGGACTTTGTATTGGTAGGGGTAGGTATTGTAGTATTGTAGTAACATGGAAATTATGTAATTAATTTTAATGAAATTTAGACACAGTATTATTACCACGGCAGGGATGAAAAACGCGTATGGTTTTCAAAAATCGTGTCAGTGGCGGCGCAGCAATAATAAAAAAACTAAAAATATAAAATTAGCTCAAACTTCGTTTTTAAGCAATTTGGAGGTTCCTGATTGTTTCGTTCCGTCTAGTTGAAGCTGAATTGTGTCGTTTTAGTTCCTAGGGAGAGATTTTGGAAACTATTTACTAGTTTTTGTGTTGGATGTTTTTTGACGACACGCGGGCGATGATTTGGTTGCAACTGTTATGTGTGGGAAGTACTGAGTCAATAAACTTGACTCCATTTTTTGAAAAACTCAAAAATTTACGAGTTGTCACATAGTTTCAGTTCTGGGGTTCTAGCGGTACAATAAATTCTTCCTTTTGAGGAAAATTTGCTCTAACTCATTTTTGTAAGTAGGTACTGAGGTAAAGAGTTGAGAGAGAAGCTTAATTTAAAATTCGATATATCCTTCTCTCAAAGGTACATGATGTGTCTTTTGTTTTGAAAATGTGACTTTTTGAAAAACGTCTTGAGTTCTGAAGTTCATCCGGATCTGACAAAATTTCGATCAATGAGTCAATTTACTAGGAACAGCTCCCACTCTACTTTTACTTCCCGCAAATTTTTAGAAAAGCATAATTAAACACCTTTTCCAGGAAAGCGTCACTTGTAATTCAGAATGCGTCATATGTAAATCAGATTAATACTTCTAATTTTCATTTGATTACTCTGATTTTCAGTATGACTGTATGTCTGTAATAACTGTCGCCCTAGTGAATGTGATAACTGTAATTTGCGAATAAATGTTTTTTTTCTTTGCCGCTTCCAATATGCATTCAAGTTTTCATCATGCATTATCCCATAGATTACATAATTTTAAGTACCAGATCTGCTTACCTGCCAAAAACGGTTCCTTGAAAAACACAACACAACAACAATTATGATAAAAACGTACAAAAAACTATAAAAAACACAAATAAAAGTCCTCAATTTTACATGGCAGTATACGGAAAATAGGCCATGTTTGTCCAATATCAGCTGCGTCACCATGGAATTCCTCTATTCTCGAGACTTTGTCAGTTGAAGAAAAAGCAAGTCCTTTCCGTCCCTTCTAGTTTAATATTCCAATTCGCCACGCATTGTGGCTACGCTGTAGAACACGTTTTACAAAGGTGTAAATGTAACAGAGTGAAGTAACAAAAATACATACACTAGGCATTTAGATATTTCAATATTCTCACAAAGGAAAGAAAACATTATATTCGCCTCAAAGGGAATTTCATCGTTTGACTACTAATGGACTAGTATCATGAATTTTTTTTTTTTTGGTTGCATATGATAGAGTACGTCATAAAAAGCATCTCATTTTTTCTCCGATATTTTTGGGCACAGGAAAGCCGTAAAAATAAGGAAAATATTTGAATTCTCCTAGGGCAGTGACGTCACTGCCCTAAAGGCGACAGCCAATCAAAAGACAGATATGTGTGCTGTGTTGCCGCATTCTGATGGCGCGCGAAATGCCGGAGCTGTACGCGGGCTGGCTCATCTATCTTGTCTTCTGTTCCCGTCTGCGAGTCGGAGCTGTTCTTGGCAACAATGCACTGCTGATGATTCGCGCGGTTGGCACTGATTGGCTGAATTTGAATTCCTTTCTTTAAACTTTAGAATGGAATTGCTAAATAACAAAATGATGTAGAAAGTAACGAAATGCAGCAGTACGTTTATTTTTGGATGCACTAAGCGGTTATAACAATTAAATCATTGTTCTTAACCTCGTGATACTAGTCCGTTTCTATACGGTGATTATCACTTTCAAAATTTATCTTTGTACCCATCGCGATCTCTTGTCTTCATCTGAGGCTTCATCTTTATCACGACATGATAAACGATCACACGAGTAGCTCGTGCGTTTGACACGTCACGACTTATCTTTCACAAAAGGTAATTGAGACGTTTTTGTCCCGGCCAATCACGCTCAACAGCTCCAAATAATTACATCTAGTGACCTATAAGAAATGCCCAAATGCCATTCAGAAGACGATTTATCATCTCGCCCATTTTTTTTCACAGACGAGGTGTAGAAAGCAGAGACGGAAAATACACCGTTGCGTCTTGGGTGAAATTAATGGTTTCTCTATAGAAAAGTCCGAAAAGTCCATTTTGGGTTTCCTATCAGGCTAGATTGAGATAATCTGCGGAAAGCTGTGGTTAGGAGGGGGGTATGGTGGTTTTGTTGTTGTCCAATGTATTATTTTTTTGTTTATGGACTTTATGATGACCTTACCAAACCGTGCTGTATTTTATTGTATACACTGAACGAAAATGGTACGTGTAATCAATAAGAAAGTACATCGATCAATTTTGTGCCAACGACAGCTGTCTTTAAGACAATGAACGGCTGTACATAAATTTTATTGAACATAAAGTTACGATCGTCGTACGTAAAATCAATGAAATATGAACTGTATTTTATAACCAGCAGTATTATCATAATGAACCATAGACATCAATCTATGTTATAGCCCTACATTGGAACAATTAATCGCAAACATTGATATTATGTTCCTAAGTTATTCATATTGTAAACGATAGACATTAATCTATCATAGCCATACATCAAAACAATAAATGGTAAACGTAGAACCATGATCGCACGTCGTTAATGCTATGATCAATATACATAAATTTATGTAATCTGTACATTAAAACAATAAACAGTAATTATAGATCAATGTTTGCAGGGATTAACGCTATCAATGATATACATGAATGTATGTCTACCGTTCATTAAAACAATCGACAGTAAACATAGACCAATGTTTGCAAGCGTTAATGTTATGAACGATACACATTAATATACGCCAACTGTACATTAAAACAATAAACACCCTGCATATACATAAGTTCGTAACTGCATAACGTTATTTCCATGATTGTATATGATTACTTTTTGACGTTTTGCATTTATTGTTTAATGTTAACCGAATCATTGTCTTAATGTACGAATACATTAAACTATGACGTGAAATCACTGTTTCAATGTCCGATTCATATATTAATGCTCAAAAAATTGATGACGACAGATTATTTATTTTACGAACAAATTTTCTTTCTGTGTATATTTCAATTATATTCCTTAAATTTTAATCAATTTAATGTCAACAGCATGATTGGTTTGAAAAAGTTAAACTCTTATGTGACATGTCTTTATGACCTTCTCAATTTGTTATATTATCTACTGCTCGGTTGACACTGAAAACCTTAAAACGTTTCTTCTTCTTTATGTACCATCTCCTGTAAGAAAGTTGCTTGTAATAATTCTATTGATGTCTTCTCCCTGCACTTCTTTTTCCTTGTAATGCCCCTTGTATTATTAACCATAGAGTGTGGTATCTTTTTTCACGCTTAACGTGACCCAGATAACAAAGTTTCCCCATTTTTATAGTTTGAACTATCTTTGTTTCTTTATTCATAAGCTTTAACATTTCAACATTACATTTGTGACTCTTCGTCCAACAAACTCCTTAGTATGCGTCTATATAACCACATCTCGTCTCAAGTCCCATAGAGAAGGATTGCGAAAACATAACATCTGGCTACTCTGATATTTTTTCCATAGAGGAGAATACTCTACGCATATTTGTGAATGCAGCTCTAACTTGAGCTTTTCTAGATCTTATTTCTCAAGAGCGTCCTCCAGAATCATCATCACTCAAAATGGTACCCAGGTATTTGTACACTCTCACTCTGTCGGCTGCCTCATTCCGAACATCTTCCTTGAACATTTGCTTTTCTGATGATAATGATTTTTTTTTGAGATTAAGTGACAGACCGGCTTCTTCACGATTTTTTCCATCACTCTTTGTAGATCTGCGTTACTCTACCTTTTATTTTCGCTATTGCTTTAGATATAGCCTAATTGCATAATTTTCTCTGAACAGAGCTAGGAAAGTATAGCAAAGAGCATTACTGTACAATACAATATAATACAATATCATTTATTTCCATAGACAATTACACTGATTGTATTCGAATAGTTAATTTCTACTCCCTTAAACCTACAATAATAAACGCCTGTCTTACTCCTCTTTCGATTCTCATCTCGCCCTCTCTAAAAACTTTTGTTATAAACCTTTTTTCATTCATTTAACATTTACTCTGAATTTGTGATGAGACAGGTATTGGAGAACTGGAATGGCGGTATAACTATTGGCGGAAGCAAAATATCCAACTTAAGATTTGCTGACGATACAACCCTTATTGCTGCTTCTCAGGAAGAACTAGTAGCTCTTCTGAACGTTTTAGAACAACACAGTGCAGTATATGGTCTTGGTATTAACTACAACAAGACCAAGGTTATTATCGTAGATGGTTAGGTTAGGTTAGGGGGGTCAAACGTACAGGCCGGGTTAGGTAGCCCCAACACTGCAGCCATTGGCTTATTGTATTGTCCTGTGCGTTTGTTAATCCGTGAAGAGTTTTGTGACCTTGATAAGATCCAAGAGTCTCTTCACGATATCTCGATTGGGGAGTGATTTGGGGTTGTTAGGCCCTATCAGTCTGAATCTCCACCAGCGTAGAGCCTCACATTCAAAGATTATGTGAGAGGCTGTTTCGTCGTCCTCGTCACATAGTCTGCATATTGGGTTTTCTTTGAAGATCCCTAATGTGTGTAGATGTTTTCTTAGGCCGCAGTGTCCGGTTAGGAGGCCGGTTATTAGCCTAGTTTCTTTCCTATTTAGTTTTAGGATCTCTTCAGCTAGTTTTGGTGTGGGTTGTTTCACCATCAGCTTGCTGTGTCTGAGCTTTGGATGTGACTGCCAGTATTTTAGGTGCTGTGAATGCACCCACTGGTTTATCGTAGTTTTTACCAAAGACCTTGAAATGCCTATCGCCGGTTCGGGGCCGGTAAAGCTGGATGCCGATCCGTTTCGTGCTAAGGTGTCTGCTTTTTCGTTCCCTTCAATTCCCTTGTGACCTGGCACCCATTTCAGGGTTACCTTGTTCATGGCACTAAGTTGTTTGAGGTTTTCTAAGCATTCCCAGACGAGTTTGGATTTGATTTGGCAGCCGTTAAGAGCTTTAATCGACGCTTGGCTATCCGAGCAGATAAGAATGTTTTTACTTTTGTATCCCCTTCTTATGTTTTCTCTCAGACAAGAGTCGATTGCATATATTTCTGCTTGGAATACAGTGGAGTAGACTCCCAGAGGTTGACTGATGTCACATCTGGGAGATTGACCGCGAATTCCTGCTCCTGTTCCATTGTCTGTTTTGGAACCGTCAGTAAACCAAACTATTTCTTGTTTGGGTGTTTCCTCGAGTTCTCCTTTCCATTCGATTTCGACGCTAAAGGGTTTCTCAAGTGATGTTGTTGGCATCCTGTGATCACTTCCCATGGTTAATATAGGGTGTGTAATTAAATCAGTGATTGCCGCGTGTCCGTTTCGGCACGGGTACCAGTTATTGTTTAACTGGAGGCGGTATGCCCCAATCCTAGCCTCTGCTTTGACAATTAAGTCAATTGGTGGGAGGTTCAGAATTGTTTCCATTGCTGCCGTCGGTGTGCTTTTTAGTGCTCCGGTCACACATATGCATGCTAATCTCTGGATTTTGGTTAGCTCCAGGGTTGCTTGCTTCTGGTTCACCTTCGGCCACCAGACAAGTGCGCCATATGTTATCATGGGTCTTATAACGGTAGTGTACAGCCAGTGTACAACTGTCGGTTTTAGTCCCCATGAGTTTCCAATAGCTCTTTTTAGTGACATTAGTGTCATTTTGCTCTTGGTGATTACCTTTTGAATGTGTTGGTTCCAGGTTAGCTTCGTATCGAGGATGATTCCTAGGTACTTAGCTTCCTTACCAAAACTCAAGGTTTGTTGGAAAAGTCTGGGGGGTATGAGTTCCTCCAGTTTTCTTTTCTTTGTGAAGGGGACGAGTGTTGTTTTGGAGGGGTTTACGCGTAGTTGCTCCTCCTTGCACCAGTCCTCAACAACTTTCAATGCATCCTGCATTAGAATGGATGTTGTTCTGGGGAACCTTCCCCTGACCACAACGACTATGTCGTCTGCGTAGCCCTGGGCGAAGTATCCCAGTTCGTTTAACTTCTTTAAGAGTTCGTCAACGACAAGATTCCACAGGAGAGGTGAAAGAACGCCTCCCTGCGGGCAACCCCTGGCCGCTACCACCCTCAAGGAAGTTTCTGCCATAGTCGAGTTTATGTTCCTAAGGTTTAACATGGATTTGATCCATCTGCAGATGGTATCATTTATCGCATGTTGCCTTGCTGCTCTTAATATGGAGTTGAAGGAGGTATGGTCAAAAGCTCCTTCTATGTCAAGGAATGCTGCTAGTGCAATTTCCTTGTTATCAAGTGAGTGCTCTACTCTTGTAACCAGCTGGTGTAGAGCAGATTCACATGATTTTCCTGGTTGAAAGGCGTGCTGGTTTTGGTGAATTGGCCTCTCTTTGAGAGAGGTTTCCCTGATGTGCATCTCAACCAGCTTTTCTATCACCTTTAGCATAAAGGATGAAAGGCTAATCGGTCTGTAGGACCTGGCTTGAGATAGGTCTCTGGCAGGTTTAGGGATAAAGACCGCTTTCACTTCCCTCCAAGACTCTGGAATATAGCCTGTTGCTAGGCTGGCCCTGCACAGTCTACAGAGGAGCGGAGCTATGAGCTCCACACCCTCTTGTAGGAGTGCTGGTATTATTCCATCTGGTCCTGGTGATTTAAAACTATCAAATGAGCTGATGGCCCATTTTATGCCGTTGTAGGTAACCACTTTCTTGGCTAGCTCCCAGTCTTCCTTACTCGCTCTATAGCAGAGCGTGTTAAGGTTTGATGGGTTACTGCTGTTTGGGGTAACTACAGTGGAATCTGGAAAGTGGGTTTGAAGAAGTAAACTTAGTGTTTCTTCCCCATTTTCCGTAAATTCGCCGTCTGGTTTTTCAATTGTTCCAATCGGTTGAACCGGATTCTTAGCCAGAATTTTGTGGATTCGGGTTCCCTCCGAAGCGTTTTCAACTTCGCTGCAGAACCTTCTCCACGATTCCTGTTTTGCTTTCCGGATTTCTTTGTTGTATTCGGTTAGGGTTTGCAGATATGTTTCCCAGTTACCGGTTTTCTTCGCTTTATTGAAGAGTTTGCGAGTATTTCTTCTGAGCATTTCAAGGTTCGCGTTCCACCACTTGTTGTGATTGTTGGTGGTTTGCCTCCTCTCTACGCAATTTGAATGGTATGAGGTTTGAATGGCTTCTTGCAGTTGCAAGTTTACCTCCTCTATATCAAATGTTGTTTTTATTACTGTTTTGATGTTTCTAAGGTTAAGCTGGAGGTCTACTCGGTATTTCTCCCAGTCAGTATTCCGTGGGTTTCTGAATATTCGCTCTGGTTTGTCAATATGTTTGACTTCCATTTGAATATATCTATGATCCGAGAGGCTCGGCTCATCAGAAACCCTCCAACTGCATATTTGGGAGCTTATTTCGAGTGACGCCAAAGTTACATCTATACGCTCTTGCCTATTTTTAATTATAAAAGTAGGTTTAGTTCCCCGATTTAAAATTTCCAAGTTGTTAGAAATAATAAAGTCAAGTAAGTTCTCACCACGTTGGTTTATGTTGCTGCTATTCCACGCGGTGTGATGAGCGTTGGCATCTGCACCAATGATGATCTGTAGGTTGTTTTGCCCACAGTACGTCACTAGCCTCTCCAGTTCTTCGGATGGAGGTGGGTTAGGGGAATCATAGGGCATGTACACAGAAGTTATGATCAGCTCCTTTGTGTTACCTGCCTCTAGATATTCCAGCTTTACAGCTGTTTGGTCCCTGAAACAGAAGTGTGTCAGTTTTATTGCATCAATGTTATTTCTAATAAGAATGCAACTTCTAACGTTCTCTGAGTTTGAGTTATATATTAACTTACCTCGGATGTTGCCCAGTCCCATGACTCTTTTCCCGGATATCCAAGGTTCCTGTATTAGAGCCACGTCTATTGCCTCTGCTTCAAAGATTTTGCAGAGGGCATTTGCATTACCCTCAGCATTTTTGGGTTTTGGCTCGAGGACCCTGAAGGTTACTATAGTAAAGCCAAGATGGAGTTTATACTCCTTCCTGGCCAGCTCCCTCAGAGATGACTCGTCCATTCCCACAATCAGAATGGCGCCTTTTGGTTCTTTCTTAATGTTGAAGACCTTCCAGTTATCGGCGTCGATGCCCTCATTTTGGGTTTTTAGCCGCCGGAGGGTTTGTGTCGGGTCATCAACATTGAGATGTTCCTTGGGGATCCACACCGACACCCTTACCCTTGGAGCAATTTCTTTGGACGGGAGTGTCCTCAGAACTGCACCTTCCCAGGGTTTAAGTTGCGGTATGATCGTTTTCAACCACTCCACTGCATGGTTATCAGTGCAGCGTAAGTGGACCATGCCATGTTCCACTTGGCAGTGGTTGAATTTGGGTCCTTTTCCAGGTTGGCACTTCCAGATCTCCTGGAGGATAGCTTCCTGTACCAAGGCACCCTGTTCTGGGGTCATCTTCGTTTCGGGTTCGGGCCCTACATAGACGGACATTTTGATTGCTGACGTGACCCCGCTATAGCTGGCCCCAGACGTTTTGCTGGGTTGTGCTGCAGCTGGGTCACGCTTCGCAATCTTTTTGGGGTTCTGGGAAGGGGATGGTGTTGATCCAGAAGAGAGCACTCTCTTCTTTCCCTTGTCCCGCTGGTCTGAAGGGGGCGGAGTTGCGGTTGGTGGCCCCATAGCTCCGTCCACTCCAGACTTATCAGGCTTGGGATCTTTAGCTGCCCGGGGTTTCCTATTTGTTCGCTGTTTGCGAGGTAAAATAGGTTCCCCTTTAGCTATGGCCCGCTCTCTTGCTCTCTTGCGCTTCTGAGCACCAGAGAGTTTTTCCTTGTTAAGGTGCAGCCTGTTAAGGTTAGACCCAAGGTTCCTTGTATCTTCATCCTGGGTCGAGTTATTCCCCATTGATGAATTACCTGATTCCATGAGGTTGTTGGTGGCCTCTGGTTCCGTTCGTACCGCAGAGATGGGGTTATTCGAGGTTAAGTCATCTTGACTGACCTCTACAACCGTCTCTGGGTTATTTGACTTGATGGTTTCATTTACAATTTCCATATTTGTCCCACGAGTATGGGGGAAAGGGTGGTCCGGCTCTGCGGTGCCCCCTGCACAGAGCTAAGGCTTCTTACTTTGGGATGACGCCTGGTTTCCCAAAGGCCCCGTTTGTGACGGTATCCCCTACCGCCATGCATCCTTCGACACGGGTCGCGCGACATCTTGGATTGGGTTTGAGATGTTTCTTGGATCCATCTGAGGTGACTTCGGGGCTTTGCAATGGCTTTCCCCGAAGTCACCTCATCCGGAAGCCCCCCGACCAACGACAAGGTCTTACATCTCCTACGGGGGGGTATTATCGTAGATAGAGAGCATGACAATATCGAGAAATAAAGTCAATAGGCCGTTGTCAGGTAGTTCAAAGTTTTGTGTACCTCGGTTTTTGATCGACAATTCAGGTAGCTGTGAGAATGAGATTCAACGGCGCATTCAACAGGCACGGGGGCCATGATAAAGCTTACTAAAATATGGCGTGACCATAACATCACTAAAGCTACCAAAATGTCACTGGTTCAGTCTCTTGTGTTCTCCATATTTTTGTATACCTTGGAAACTCGGACTGTTAGAAAGGCAGATCGAGCTCGCATAGATGCCTTTGAAATGTCGACGTGGAGGAGAATACTGAGAGTTCCTTATACCGCCCATCGAACTAATGTTTCCATACTGGATAAGCTCGGTAATCCAAAGAGACTATCCTCCATTGTGTCGATGAGAATGCTTACATTCTTCGGACATATTCACAGAAGCGATAATATGGAGAAACTTGTAGTTCAGGGTCACGCCCCGAGTAGGCGGCGCCGTGGCCGTTCCCCTACACGCTGGGTGGATACGACGAAACAGTTGCTGGATATGAGTATCACGAGCGCCACTGAACTGACAGTAAATCGCGAAAGATGGCGAGCTACAGTTCTCAAAACTGTTGATAATATTCGTGTCGGCAGTACTCTAGTTCCGACTTGATGCATTTTACGAGTTCACAACATGTCTGTTAAGACATTGTGACTATGATCATGATTTTTTCATTCAATACTACCTATATAAAAATTTTCTACATAGTACGATTTCACATTCCATATCAACACTTCTTTGTTTTTCATGTCCTCCTTAAAACCCCAGACAGGACAAAGGTGGACGCCATAGAAATGGAGATAGAACTATATCAGACGAACTAACTGGTAACATGATCTAGCATGCCAGTCACATCCCCGTTGCGAGCTGTCGGAGTTTTTACCTCCGCCGCCGCCGTTAGCAATTCGAAGTTTAGTTTAGTGGTCCGAACACCAGACGGGGCGGATACCACCCCTTTTCACGAATTTACTGTTCGCTGCCGTATGCGCATATTTACATGCCGAGGACAGTGCCAGAATTGAACAGTGTCTGCACCATACTTAAAGGCGGGTCCAGACGTAATGTCTAAAAGCTGCTTTACACTTCTGTTAAAAATCTTGATTAAAAAATGTTCAATTTTCTTAGGTTCATATGTATATATATTAGTTTTAGAATGCAAGGGTTGACTTACAATATACATACTTTCAGTCGATATACACGCGATGGATTGTATTATTATCAAATACAATTACGTATATGTGTTACGCTCAATAGCCGCATTCGGGCAATGCCCGAAAAAAATACGCAGAACTAGTTTAGAGCAAGTAATATTTCCCAAACCCGAAATATGAATTTTATACGGCTATTGAACATTACCAAATAGACAGAACTAGTTTTGCGCATCTTGAAATGCACAGAACTAGTTTTGCGCAACTTGAAATGCACAGGACTAGTTCTGTATATTTTCTGAATGACCAGCACAAATTCTGCTTCTTCCATTTAATCAGCGCCAGCGACGGATTCAAATAAATATAAAGTTGGAGAAGTTAAATATATTTTAACGAATACCAACAAATAATGAATCGCCAACTGAGGCTGGTTTAATTTTTTTATTTGATTATGTGACTGTGTGAGCATCAAATAGGCTTGTGCTTCCAAACCTCTTTTTGCGTTTTCACGATTCGTACTTATATTGCAAGAACGTTGCAAGAACCTAACCTAACCCAACCTAACCTAACCTAACCGATAGGTTTTTGATGGTTTTTGACACACAATGCATAACGAAGGTTTACTTTGCTTGTCATTCCGTACCGCAGAGCTAGTTCTGTGCATTTCAAGTTGCGCAAAACTAGTTCTGTGCATTTCAAGTTGCTCAAAACTAGTTCTGCATATTTTTTTCGAGCATTGCCCGAATTCGGGTATTGAGTGTAACATATACAAAATAATTGCAGTAATCAGTATCTCAAAAAATATGGCGAGATAGACGCCCATTTCCAAGGCATTCTTAAACCCACCTTAAAACTCGT
This sequence comes from Callosobruchus maculatus, assembly GCA_951848785.1. Lineage (NCBI taxonomy): Eukaryota > Metazoa > Arthropoda > Insecta > Coleoptera > Chrysomelidae > Callosobruchus > Callosobruchus maculatus. The sequence goes on along the minus strand of CATOUR010000003.1, from coordinate 12,340,692 downwards.
AAGTCCTGCATATGGATAATATGGTTTTGGTACTAGCCTAGTTGTTGTAAAATAGTTAGCCTTGAAGTAAATTTCTTGATCCGTAATATTTTGTAAGCTGGTTAACCTGTTGATGTTGCCAGTTTTGCCTGCCATTGCAATTGACAGACTAAAAACTAATCATTTTGTGGTTTTTTGCATTAATATTCTGTGCTGCTGTGCTTGAAGTTGGGCCTTTGAAATGACGTTGGTATTCCTGATCACCAAATCATTTATTGAATTTTTCTTTTGAAATGCCCAATTTTTATTTATTTTGCATTACCTATTAAATTTGGATCCGTTGTTATGTTTTAATTTTATCGAAGCCTTTCTAACAAAAACATACTTTAAGATGGTTTTATCGGTAATGTTTACTTACTTACTTAAAACCTGGGGGAACATTTTAGTTGTGCCTATTTGACTTGGAAAATATGTAGTTTTAAGACTGTTTTTTGGGTATGTTCCTTTAACTGTTTGAAACTGTTCTTGAAAGCTTTCTTAAAGTCGGTAAGTCTGTAAGGCCAAAATAGCATTAACAGAATTTATACGTCATCATCATAGTCACAATGTCTTAACAGACATGTTGTGAACTCGTAAAATGCATTTAGTGGAGCTAGTGTATTGCCGACACGAATATTATCAATAGTTTTGAGAACTGTAGCTCGCCATCGTTTGCGATTTACTGTCACTTCAGTGGCGCTCGTGATACTCATATCCAGCAACTGTTTCGTCGTATCCACCTAGCGTGTAGGGGAACGGTCACGCCGCCGCCCACTCGGGGCATGACCTTGAACTACTAGTTTCTCCATATTATCGCTTCTCTGAATATGTCCGAAGAATGTAAGCATTCTCGTCGACACAGTGGAGGATAGTCTCTTTGGATGACCGAGCTCATCCAGTATGGAAACGTTAGTTCGATGGGCAGTATAAGGAACTCTCAGCATTCTCCTCCACGTACACATTTCGAACGCATCTATGCGAGCTCGATGTGCCTTTTTAGCAGTCCAGGATTCCGAGGCATACAAAAATATAGAGGACACAAGAGATTGAACCAGCGACATTTTGGTAGCTTTAGTGGTGTTATGGTCACGCCATATTTTAGTAAGCTTTGTCATGGCCACACGTGTCTGTTGAATGCGCCATCGAGTCTCATTTTCACAGCTGCCCGAATTGTCGATCAAATAACCGAGGTACACAAAACTTTGAACTACTTCACAACGGCCTACTGACTGTATTTCTCGATGATTATCGTGCTGCCTATCTACGATCATAACCTTGGTCTTGTTGTAGTTAATACCAAGACCATGCGCTGCACTGTGTTGTTCTAAGGTACTTAATACTACTAGTTCTTTCTGAGAAGCAGCAAGTCGTTGGACATTTTGCTTCCGCCAATACGAGACCCCCATAAATCTTTCTTAAAACTTTACAGTTTAAATTCACTATTTATTGGTCATATGAATTGGTTTTATGGATACTCCTTATAACCTGTTGGTAGGATAATTTGGTCTTGAGAGTATTTGGCCACAGTCAATGCATCAGTCATAAAAACACAACTCTTATCAAATGCCATCTTAAAACCTATTTGAAACATCCTTGAAGCTATAATAGGGTGCTGAAATGTTTCTTGGTTAGTTATATGACTTTGCTACTTAATCTACTCATCAATTTCTATTGTCAAATTGCGCCATCACCTCTCTAGTTCCTTTTTAATCATTACATTTTCTCGTCCTTTTCCTCCAATCCATGTTTCACTTCTGCTTGCTTCGATTACTACGAATAATCCACAGCTGCAGCAAGTGATTCGTCTGACAGGCTGTTCAGTATTCCAGGAGGCGCAAAACTAGCGATGCACTGGCATTAAGCTGCAGGTTAAATAATTCACCGAGTGCCCGTCAAGCCAGGCGAAATGCAAAGGACTTCCGATAAATATTCAAAAACACCGCTGTCGGGCTAATCTAATACCCCCGACACAAGGCTGGCTTAACGGGAAAGACAAACTATAGTACGGGCAGCTTGTTTCCCAGTGTTCCACTCTGGGAAACATACCAGAATGTCGCTGAGCAAATTCTTCAGTGACATCTTACAAACAGGAAACATACCAACGAAGCTTAAAAAATCAAAAGTTATTGCAGTGCTGAAACCATACAAACCAAAGAATCTACCTGAGAGCTATCGGCCTATATCCCGACTGAGTTCATGTTATAAACTTCTTGAAAGGATGATACTAAAACCGGATAGGTCCAACAATACTGGAACATATTCCCATTGAACAGGCTGGTTTTAGGCCACACCGTAGCTGCACGGATCAGGTACTCAGCCTAACAACCCACATTGAGGCTGGGTTTCAGAAACGGCTGAAAACTACAGTAGTGTACGTCGACTTGACTTCAGCATACGACACAGTCTGGAGGGAAGGCCTTCTTTTCAAACTCCTGAAAGTAGTACCGTGTGGCCGAATAACGTCGCTATTAAACAACATGCTTTGCGATAAGCCCTTCCAAGTAATAACGGGTGACAGTAGAAGTAAAGTGAGGCACCTAAATAATGGTTTACCCCAGGGCTCAGTTCTTGCTCCAGTCTTATTTAACCTATACATTTCTGATATACCCAACACCACTTCAAAGAAGTTCATGTATGCCGACGATATTGCTCTAGCCGCTCGTAGTAATACAATAGAGGAAGGCAGTAGTATCTTATCGGAAAACCTTAGTGTGATGGGAAGATATTTTGCAGACTGGAGGCTGATTCCAAATATGATGAAAACTAAAGTGGTATGCTTTCACCTCAATAACAAGCAAACTAGAACTGAACCTGAGGTATACTTCAATAACAACTTAGTGCGCTACAATCCTCACCCAAAATACTTGGGGATAACAATGGACCGAACATTATCATTTAGAAAACATCTAGAAAACACAGCAGCAAAGCTTAGCACCAGAAACAATATTATTCATAAATTGTGCGGTACCACTTGGGGGGCCAACGCAACCACCCTCAGAATATCTGCTCTCAGTCTTGTTTATTCTACTGCTGAATACTGCGCCCCAGTATGGTTAAACAGCCCTCATGCAAAAATGATTGACACCAAACTGAATGAGACAATGAGAATAATTAGTGGCTGTCTAAAAACTACCCCCCTACCGTGGCTGCCCGTTGTGTGCCATATCACTCCTCCTCATATCCGCAGACAGGATAAACTGGTGAAGGAATACAACAAAATACTATCCAATCCCCAACTTCCACTGCATACTGACCTAGATGATGCAGATCTTCGGAGGTTGAAGTCTAGAAAGCCCCTATTACCATTTGCAGAACGGCTCTTGCGGGATGGCTTCCAAGTTGATGAGCACTGGAGGAGGAATTGGGAAGTGGAGAAGCCGGTACAGGCTCCACCCACTATGGACCCCACTTTAACCCTTCCAGGAATGGAATTGCCTCGCCATACATGGAAAACCCTTAATCGAGTCAGAATGTCGCATGGCATCTGTCGTGACTCGTTCTTTAAATGGGGGATATCCGAATCACCGTCCTGTGACTGTGGAGAGCCCCGGCAGACTGTTCAGCATATTGTCACCGAATGCCCGATTACCGCATATGCTGGACAACAGTCGGATTTCTTCGAAGCCTCGAAGTCTGTAGTTGACTGGATAAATGGTCTTAATTTTAAAATCTAAAAACTATATATTTTTGTTTGTTTTAAATTTAATATTTGTATTTTATTTCATTGTTTAAGACTTATTGCCAATTAATCCATGTAGCCATACGCTAAATAAATAAATAACTGTTAACGCTGCTCCTACAATCCGGAATAGTTTCTCCGGAAGATGCGGGGAGCTGAAAAGGAACCGACGATGGGCGTGATAAATAAACAGGTGCGCGCTACATTAGAAAGAAATGGAAACAGTCATGTTAGCGCGTCGCCCGAAATTTGTAAAATTGAAGAGGAAGGCGATTTGCAGATGTTTTTTTATCCCAATCTCTGACGCTTCATTTTCCAATATTTTCACATGAAATTTTCACATGATGTTTAGAAGAAAATTGCCCAGAGTGATATCGAAGCACTTTTTCATTTTTGCTTCTGGGCTTTTCTTAAAAAAATTACAGAGTTGACGACGAAAATAGGCAACTTCAAGCGATCATATTTCAAGTTAAATCAACTTTTTTCAAAAAATGCTTCGATAGCTCGCTGTGCCATTTCCTTTTAAACTTCATGTAAAAATTTCATGCAAAAACATTGAAAACTAGAGCGTCAGGAATTGGGATGAAATCACTTGAAAATGACCGTTTATGCTCTCCGTAGGAGCCACCTTAACTTCTACAACTTGTCGTGTAAAGTTCTTTCAAATTCTTATACAGCGGTGCTGATTACCTGTCCAGTTGCAGTTTTGAGTCTCAGTCTCGTTTGACGAAAATAAAAAATTTCAGATCTCTCGGGCGGGCGGGTGTACCTAAAAAAATCGAAAATCTTTATCTGGCTTTCTATTGAGCTGAAACCTCGTATTTCGGATAGTTTCAAGGTGCTGATTACAAATCCAGTTGCAGTTCTAAGTCTCAGTCTCGTTTGACGAAGATAAAAAATTTCAGATCTCTCGAGCGGGCGGGTGTGCCTAAAAAAATCGAAAACCTTTATTTGGCTGTCTATTGAGACGAAACCTCGTATTTTGGATAATTTTAAGGTGCTGATTACAAATCCAGTTGCAGTTTTAAGATTCACTCTCGTTTGACGAAAATAAAAAATTTCAAATCTCTCGGGCGGGCGGGTGTGCCTAAAAAAATCGAAAACCTTTATTTGGCTTTCTATCGAGATGAAACCTCGTATTTCTTATAATTTCAAGGTACTGATTACAAATATAGTTGCAGTTTTAGGTCTCAGCCTCGTTTGACGAAAATAAAAAAATTCAGATCTCTGGGGCGGGCGGGTGTACCTAAAAAATCGAAAATCTGTATTTAGCTTTCTATTGAGATTAAACCACATAGTTCGGATAATTTCACGGTGCTGATTACAAATCCAGTTGCAGATTTGAGTCTCACTCTCTTTTAACGAAAATAAAAAAATTCAGATCTCTAGGGCGGGCGGGTGTGCCTAAAAAAATCGAAAACCTTTATTTGGCTTTCTATTGAGATGAAACCTCGTAGTTCGGATAACTTCAAGGTGCTGATTACAAATCCAGTTGCAGTTTTGATCCTCAATCTCATTTGACGAAAATGAAAAATTTGAGATCTCTCGGGCTGGCGGGTGTACCTAAAAAAATTGAAAACCTTTATTTAGCTTTCTATTGAGATGAAACCTCGAATTTCTTATAATTTTAAGGTACTGATTACAAATCCAGCCGCATTTTTGAATTTCAGTTTCGTTTGACAAAAATAAAAATTTCAGATCTCCCGGGCGGGCGGGTGTACCTAAAAAAATCGAAAACCTTTATTTGGCTTTCTATTGAGATCAAGCCTCGTATTTCTTATAATTTCAAGGTACTGATTACAAATCCAGTTGCAGCTTTAAGTCTCAGTCTCGTTTGACGAAGATAAAAAATTTCAGATCTCTTGGGCGGGCGGGTGTACCTCAAAAAATTGAAATTCTTTATTTAGCTTCCTATTGAGATGAAATCTCGCATTTCGAACCATTTCAAGGTACTGGTTACAAATCCAGTTGCAATTTTAGGTTTTGGTCTCGTTTGACGAAAATAAAAAATTTCAGATCTCTCGGGCGGGCGGGTGTACCCAAAAAACTCGAAAATTTTTATTTAGCTTTCTATTGAGATGAAACCTCGTGTTTCGGATAACTTCGAGGTGCTGATTACAAATCCAGTCGCAGTTTTAAGATTCAGTCTCGTTTGACGAAACTAAAAATTCAGATCTCTCCGGCGGGCGGGTGTACCTAAAAAAATCGAAAACCTTTATTTAGCTTTCTATTGAGATGAAACCTCGTAGTTCGGATAATTTCACTGTGCTGATTACAAATCCAGTTGCAGTTTTAAGACTGAATCTCTTTTGACAAAAATAAAAATTTCAGATCTCTCGAGCGGGCGGGTGTAGTCTAAAAAAATCGAAAATCTTTATTTGACTTTCCATTGAGATGAAGCCTCGTATTTCTTGTAATTCCAAGGTACTGATTACAAATCCAGTTGCAGTTTTAAGTCGCAGTTTCATTTGACGAAGATAAAAAATTTCAGATCTCTCGGGCGGACGGGATTACAAATCCGGTAGCAGTTCTGAGTGTCAGTCTCGTTTGACGAAAATAATATTCAGGTTTGCCTAAAAAATCGAAAATCTTTATTTGGCTCTCTATTAAGATAGAGCTTCCTATTTTGGATACTTTGAAAGTAAAGTTTCGTCAAATCCCAATATTTTTACCCAAACAATCTCAGTTTGTCTGTGTAGGTAACCTTAATTATGTATCTATATCCGTATCCGTATGCTAGCTCCCAGCCTATAATCCGCCACCCTACAGAAACACGGCAGCCTTGGAGAAACAAAGTACAACAAAAAACAATTGCATTACGGCTGTTACTACGTCGGACTACTTGATAAAACTTTGCTTTTGATGTAAATGTTCGGTAGCAGAGTAGCGGTTAACGGTAACATTAAACATTAACAGGGTTAAGTTGATTGGGACAGGAGGAAATGCAAGATAAGGCTGAGTGCATATTTATACCGTCACGGTTCGCTAAAGTGCAGGAATTACTGTTAACGGATGACATGGAAAGTCTTTATATGCTTTTTTCTGAATGATCTAGATATACAAAAAGGTATTGTGTTAACGATAAAATGAAACAGTTATGTACAAGTTTTTTAAATCGTAAAGACCACTGATATCTTAGGCGACCACTCCTTTGGTATATATTTTTTAAAAATAGGCGCGTGGAAACATTTTTTTGGTCAGCTGATCGCTCTGAAAAGGTATATCAGAGAAATCATCAGAGAATCATAACTTAATAGTACATCATTATAATATCGGCGGCATATCTTTAGAAAGCAATAATAAAGTTAAAGCCTTGAAGTTCAATTTCAAATTGCTTATTCAATATTTATATAAACGACCTACTTAATATTGCCACAAAATCAATGATACACTGCTTTGGAGATGATACAGTGATAACCTATCAAGCATCAAGCTGGAAAGAAATCCAAGAAATAATCAGGTATGATATAACAATTATTAAAAATTGGTTTGATACCAATCTTCTTACGATAAATTTTGATAAATCTTACTATTTACCTTTTTCGTCATATAAAAAAATACGTTACCGAATTTTGGACCTATTGAAATAGACAAAAGACAAATTTTTGAGGCTGATAGTGTCAAATACTTAGGTATAATAATTGACAAACATTTAAAATGGAATTTACAAATAAAATTTCTTTCGCGAAAATTCAAATATCTTAGACAATTTCTAAACAGACGTTGTTTAGAAACATTGTATTATTCTCTTGTGCAGTCCCAACTAAATTATGGCATCTTAGGTTGGGGAGGAGTGCATCAAACTCATTTGAAGAGTATCAGTTCCTTGCAAAAATGTGTTTTGAGGGTTGTTTATTATAAAGAACCCACTTACCCCTCAAATAATTTATTTAAAGAATCCTAGAAATTTGATATCCGACAACTGTACAGCTATAACATATTGAATTTCGTCCACAAATATAAAAATTACATCAACTTCAATAGCCATGAACATAATACACGAACCAAGAATAGGACCTTTAGACCTCCTATATTTAAGTCAATAGGCCAAAAAAGTTTAATATATTTATGTTGCTGCATATACGAATATACGATTTACTTGCTGCTTCACTGAAATCCATGAAATCTCATATTGTATACAAAAAAAAGTCAAAAATTGGATAATGAACACACCCAGAGATATTTTTTCAAATGTTTTTAACACGATTTTGAAGTGCCACACTTAAAAGTTTTTAATATAGTTAGTATTAGTTTTAATATACGTATTCTAAATATATGTATGTATTATAACCCACGCACAAGGTCAGCACCTTCTTTGGGTCAAACAATTTATTTGCCCTGTATTGTTGGTGAATAAATTATTATTATTATTATAATGGTATTACTGAATATTGGATTCGACGGTCAGGATACAAAAACTAAAAAAAAATACCTTCGAACTGCACGTGGTTATTGATGCTGCTGTCCCAATCAGATTGAGTAGTTCCGAATATACATATACACGTCTCTCTGTGCAGCTCCTTCTTTGTGATAGAATCTTTGGTTTGGTGGCTTCGAACGTGTGCACAAAAGGGACCGCGCGGATATCTGTGACGCCCTATCAGTCCCTCAAAGCAGTCACCGGTTGAGGCCCCGATGTAAGGAAAGAAGTCTCCCTGTCGTCGACCCAAAGTGAAAACGCGTCCCTTTCTGTCGTATATTGCTTTCGTTTGAATGGGACTTTAGGCAAAGCTCGAATTCGCGAATGAAGCTATGCACTGGATGCTGTGTTGCCACGTCTAAGCTAGCCAGGGTTGTGCTGTCATAGCTAGCTTGGTCAGTTTCTTGCAAAGGTTGAAAGCCTATGGCGCTGTAGAAGCTCTCCATAACTTCCGCAAGTGGTATCATCTACCAGTCTAAACCTGTGTAAGCATACCTTAGTTCAACCATAATTTTGCATGACACTCATCCTGCAAGTACTCGCCTATGTTTACGAAAGTTTGGTATCACGTGTTTATTTTCTATGGCACTTAATAAAGATAGGACCGAGAGCCTATGAAGGGTCTTTGTTTTGTGGCTATATCTTTTGCCTGTGAGAATAATAGGAAAAAAATGAGAACATACAGTGCACGGCTAACTATCGTAACGCATGGTGTATCAGTAAACGTAGGTGCAGTTAATTTGGTGAGTTTTCACACGAGTAGATATTCATTCGCCGTAGTTCGTTATATGTGCATGTCTTTTAACCATTACAATTGTGTTATTGAGTTTCATAAGCTAATTATAATAATTATTGATATACGCCGCATTGGTAAAGCTATTAACTAGCTAGGAATCTGACAGTGATTTACAGATAAAGATAAAGGGTAACCTAATCTCTGCAGATGGGACGCCCCTAACTAGACCTGGGGTGCTGTAAGGTACGGACCATGGGATTATTGGGGAGCACGGTGGGGGTATCTCATGTAGTATTCTGTACACCTTCCCGCAGTAACCAATAGCACTAGCGTAGCTGTCCTTACACCAGCCGACTTATATAGCACTTGATTCGAAGTGCAGGACCCTCTGGTAAGTTCGATGGGGAGACGGGGTCGTCCACCGAACCTATTGCACTCTGGAGGCAGGAGAACGCCCCTCCTTCTGTGTTGGTGGACACTGTTGGAGGATAGCGGGATCCTGGGAGGTAATTGAACTATTGCTATTATTGCTTCCGCTTCAAACACGGCCTGGGACACTATGTATTCGACGATCCATGCGGACAGTACGTAGATGGTAATCTGCTTCACCCATGCGAACAGCGTGTAGATGAATACCTGCATCACCCATGCGGACAGAAAGTAGTTAAGAATCTGCATCACCCATGTGGATAGAATGTAGTTAGTAATCTGCGTCATCCATGCGGACAGATTGCAGAAGCTAATCTGCATCATCCAAATGGATTCATATTTTGGACTGACTCCCATGCGGTAGGAAGCTACCGTTCTCCTTGATATGGGAGGTAGTTTGTACAATCTACCTCTGCTACTTTTATGACACGTGTCGCCACGTCTTCACTCTTTTGTTGAGGTACGTACCTAGATAGACCTATCGAATAGCAAGGGTTGCGAGTCAGCGGCAGCGGTTTTGCCGTTCGTGAGGCACCTTTGGATGGAGGTCTTCCTCTGGTATGCACAGATAACGGACGAGTACCACACGGGTGGTACTAAGGGATTGCGCCTGATATCTTTCAAAATATACTGAGATCATCCTCGAAGCCTCTGATGTAGTTCGAAAGCACCCTGGGCCTATCAGCATTGATTGGGAGATAATATCAGTATTGCAGCAGCCAGAACATAACAGTATTATAGTGCATGTAATGTACCGGTTGAATGTGGAAGTTACTCATGAGGTCTTTCCTGTCGTCTTGTCACTAAGTAAGTGGTCTCTTCAATATCCTGACTATTCGAGTGTATCAGAGTTCTTTTCGTATCACTCTCGTAAAACAATTTCATGGTACAGGGTTACATTGGAATTTTATTATATCTTTAATTATTCTATTCTATTATTTTTACATTCCTCATTCTTCACATTCTACACCTGAACTACTAGAACGCGCATATGTGGTTTATCTCATTATGCACCACCTCACGCCTTTCAACTCCATCATTACCTTGCAGCATCCCTTTCCAACAGACAGGAACCGCCTCTCAACTCATCAGCAGACACCGAAATCGTTTCGTATAAAACATAAACAGCCACCACTTCGCCGTAAAAATCGTCAGTGATGACATAAACTGTGCAGCGGGACACGGTACAAAACAATCCGTCGCGTCTGGGCCGTTCCGTTTCAAGATGCGACGCGACGCGACGCTCACGTTTTATGATGCGCTCTCGAAAAAAAATTATTTATGACCGGCCGTAAAACAAAGGACACTAAAAGCCGCTTGCATCTCACCGAAATGAAATCTCTCCTATTACTTTTAGTACGTGATTGTTTCGTATCTGTCTCTCTGCTTTGCATGTGTTTTGCCGTCGTTGTTGTGTGTGTTGTAGAGTGTAATGTAATCTGTATGATATACGACATCGATAATAAGATTAAATATTATACAGAAAGTACTGTTATGGAGCACTACCTAGAGGCTCATAATCCCGAATGGTCTACCTACAATCTCCCTTTTATCCTACCAAAATCCTTCGAAATACAACGTCTCTGTTTTGGTGATGTCAAACATACTTTTGGGATGGAAGGTATATCCAACGTTTATCGACAATGGTAGGATTTTCTATCGCACCTATTGTCTAATATACAGGGTGTCACACGACGATTAAGACAAGCAATATATATGAACTGGTCAGTAGCAAATTAAAATTTTGGGGGTGTAAATTAGAGTAAATACAGTATCTTTTCTTATTGTTTTGTCACCCAATGAGGTATTTGTTTTTGGTCACGTGACGTCCGATTCAAAATTTTCAATGGGATACCCTGTATATTTGTGAGTTTGTGTTCCTCGCGATAAAACAATTCCAACAAACTTGGAGTCTAAAGTGATTAATTCAAAAGCTACAGGTACTTAAAGGACTGTACCACTATCATTATGAAAAATTACGAAAGCAATTCAACTGTAGGGGTACATGTTATAATCAATGGTAGTGGTACCATCCTTTAAGTACCTGTAGCTTTTGAATTAATCACTTTAGACCCCAAGTTTGCTAGTTTGTTGGAATTTTTTTATCGGGAGGAACACAAAAAGTCACAGATATACAGGGAGTCCTATTAAAAATTTTGAATCGGACGTCACGAGATCAAAAACAAATACCTCTTTGGATGACACAATAATAGGAAAAGATACAACATTTGCTCTAATTCACACCTACAAAATTATAATTCTCTACTACTACCACCCAGTTCCTATATGATGCTTGTCTATATCGTAGTGGGACACCCTGTATATACCTCGGACCTTCCTCAGTTATCCTCCCGAAAATTCGCACATGCAGATGACCTGGCTCTAGTGTACAGAAATTCAAACTTTGATATTCTAGAGTCCACACTAACTGCACATCTATGAATCCTGGATCATACTTCAGCAGGTGAAAGCTCTGCAACGAAGAATGAGCAAAATAAACAATTTTAGGTCGGTTATCACCATTCTAACCTAAAATCTTCATTTTTTTGAGGTTTGTTCCAGAATTTGGCACGTTTCTTAGTTATTAATAATTATTTTTATATTTTAGTATGACTGAGAAAGCTTCAGCTCAATACACGACTTTTACATTTGATAATTCCTCATGGGTTTTTAGGTCGGATTTGTTTTTGGTTGGATCTTACATAAGAAAATAGAGGGGATATCGCGCACCAGTTTCTTGCTATATGAATTAGCTGTGACAGAAAACGATTAGCTGTCAAAATTTTGGTGGAAAACAAATAATTTGGTACGGTAGTATTTTTTTGTGATATTTAGCGTTCTTAAAACCAATAATTGTAAAATATTGTCATGTGTATAATGGTAGAGTGTACAGCTTACGATTGTAAAAGCCACAGCAGTAGGAAAGAGCCAGGAATCACTTTTCACGGATAAATTTTTTGGTGCATTCGAAGTTTATGCAAACAGCTCGATATCTAGTTCAGAGATATATATGTGTCCAAAATATAATTTTAAATGTACCACTAACATGCGAATCATAATATTTTTGAGCATGTAAAGTGTAATAATTATATTTCTTAAGGCATGTTTTGGTTCAAATAGAATCAGTTTTCCAGTGACGTATCTGTTATAACTTACACTTTGCAAGACAAGATATCGGTCAAATGGAAGTTCATGGATAAGTTAATGTTAATTACTTAAATTTGAACTGTGAATAACAATATTTTAATAAATTTTATTTAAAAATAAGCTGGGACTAGAGCTTTGATACTTTTTGGTAACAGAGATGTCAGCCGCGTGTTCTGTCCTCTCTCTTTCCTTGTCTAAGGGTTGGACACTGAACGTTGACACTGACAGAAGTGACGTCAGAGTTATGTGGAGTATACGCTAAGTAAATGAATAACCAGCTATGCTAGGACCCACCCCTGATCCCACATTTGCCCCATTTACGTCATCGCACTGCACCCCCTTAACCCCCCCAACCCCTTTGCATCCCCTAAATCTGCGATAACCGTCTGCGGTGCAGCGTGGCGTGTGGCGCGGCGGTCTAGTGTATAAATAATAGCAAACCGACGGGCAGGGCAGTCGGAACATGTTTAGCATGCGACGGTGGCGTCCTCTAATCTGAATCTGGACCATCGTAACCGGCCAGTTCTGATTGCACGTCACGTGGCAACTTTACTAACACATTCGCGCGACTCTACATGGACCGTTTGTTCTGCTAGACACATCTCGCGCGGCCTACTGGATGTGTGTGCCGCTACCGTCGGATCTGATATGTAAACTAGCTGCATACCAGGTGTCCCAGAATTTCCTTGACACGTGATATTTTCGTAACGAAAAACGGTTCAAGCAAGAACTGGGTGGTACTTCTGAAGGTACTATAGAGTCTAACATACCATGCATTCAAAACATTTTTTTTTTACGTCAACCCCTAAAACTCATCCCCTACTTTTTTTTTTCAAATGGCACCCCATAGGTTTTCCTACATAAATGATATCCCCATTTTATTTAAAATCTTGTGGTACCTTTAATTTTATATGCAAACTTATTTTTTCCGTAAAATCATAAGCATAAGATAAATGAAATGATAATTTGTTTGATCCCTGATATTTTTGCAACAAAAACGGATAAAAAAGAAAAGTAAGTAGGCTTTTCAAGGGTAGTAAATGACCTATCATTCCTTGCTTATGAATCATTTTTTTATTACTTAAACCCCTGGAATCCACCCCTAGCTAGTTCTTTCAAATTTCAATCCACAATTTTGCCTGGAAAAATAAATTCTCTACTTGAATTTAATTATCGTAGTGCCTTATTTTTTATGCCCCTACCGCAATTTATCGTTAATTTTGGCGCCCGTGTGCGGGGCACACCCTGCAGACGGGGTTGGCGCGGCCCTATGTAACCATAAAACTTTTTCACGTTTTTGCACTTAGTTTTGTTGTCACATTTTTTTTATTAGTTGACTCATGATAATAAAAAAATATTTTCCATACATGTATTTTAATTAATTTATGCTTACGATTTCATGGATAAAACGAAAAAAATTAACGATAAATTGCAGTAGGGGCATAAAAAGTAAGGCACTACGATAATTAAATTCAAGTAAAGAATTCATTTTTCCAGGCGGCAAAATTGTGGATTGACATTTGAAAGAACAAGCTAGGGGTGGATTCCAGGGGTCTAAGTAAGGAAAACATGGTTCATAAGCAAGGAATGATAACTCATTCACTACCCTTGAAAAACCCACTTACTTTTCTTTTTTATCTGTTTTTGTTACAAAAATATCAGGGGTCAAACAAATTACCATTTCATTTGTCTTATGCTTATGATTTTACGGAAAAAACAAGTTTGCGTATAAAATTAAAGCTACCACAAGATTTTAAATAAAATGGGGATATCATTTATGTAGGAAAACCTATGGGCTGCTATTTGAAAAAAAAAGTTGGGGGTGAGTTTTAGGGGTTGACGTACAAAAAAAATGTTTTGAAGGCATGGTATGATAGACCCTATAGTACCTTCAAAAGTACCACTCAGTTATTGCTTGAACCGTTTTTCGTTACGAAAATGTCACGTGTCAAGGAAATTCTGGGACACCCGGTATACAGGGCGAGTTTTAAGTGTGGAACGCCTCAGTTATCCCGAAAACGGTTTGCACTATTTTCATGTATTGAGGGCCCCACAGACATCGTTCTTTGTCATCAGGTTTGCACGACGTGCCATCGGTTAAACCGATGGAACGATACCTCCTCACACTGATCGGTTTTCTTTCAGTTTCTCGCAAATTTTTGGTCCGTTAATATGGATAATATTTTAGCACTGGCGGCGGCTTTAGCTATTAAAGTGAAATACAGCAAGAAAAAACGTTCTAAATGGGTGAAACAGTGGCTTTTAAAAAGAGGCCAATTCTCCCATATAAATCTATTAGAAGAATTGCGTCTGGAACCAGGGGATTGGTACAATTATTTGAGGATGGATCAAGAAACAGAACGACACTGCAAAATCCCGTCGTGATTGCACGATGAACGGCCACACATGTACCGAGTTGTACGATGACGTTCGAAACCGACGGGTAAAATCAAGCTCGGACAGATTTTTTGGAACGACGGTCAACACGACGGTTTTTCGGCACACACGGGCCGAAATGAGTGTGCAAACCTGAAGAAAAAGAACGATGTCTGTAGAGCCCTTTACGGCTAATCTTGCGATGGTATTTACAATATTGTCAGATCCACCGTTTTTGCGGAGATATAATAAACTTTGTTATTTCAAATAGATCACCTTTTTGAAATCCTTGAAAAATACTAACTATTTTTTGTATAACATTCCTACCTCATATCTAAACCTCGTAGGTTCTGAGTTTCAACTAAATTCACATTGCAACCGCCCAAGTTAAAATAAAACAACTTCAAAAAACATGAAAGCGGTTACATGACATGTTCAAAATATACTTCGAAGTTTAATGAATAATAATAATCATAACTCTTTATTAAAAAAAATCATGTATGATGAGGCTTACATCAGGATAGGGCATCGGTGGCGAAGTTTAGCAAAGTGCTATTCTTACACTTAACCACTATAGTGCCTCTCATTTATTAAATGTTAAAATAAAGAAATATCCAACAAAACAAAAAAACCAAAAACTGAGCTTTACTTTCTTTTTGGAAAATCTTCAACGAATTTTTTTTATACTGGGCACTAACTGAGTTGTAAAGAGTAGCAGCGTTGTATGGAAAGCTACGTTGAGTAAGTTTTTTTAACATGGTCAGTAAATTTTAGCTTCTCATTAAATGTAACACCGAGAATTTTGACACATTTCGGAGAATTTTAAATTTTCTATGGCATAATTTTGACATTTAGGTGCAATTTAATAAATTCTCTTCTAGCATCAGCACAGAACAAAATAAGACTAGATTTTGTGGTATTTGCTTGAAGATTGTGATCTTCGCAATAGTTACATAATATGTTTTCTAGGTCATTATTCAGATCAGATTCAGTTTACTGTATGTTTTGCTTCTGTGTCAAAATATTGAATAAGCTCCGTATCATACGCATATGAATGCAATTATGCAAAAACCTTATTAGCTAGGTCCGCAACATATATGAAAAATAGAAGTGGCCCTAATACGGATCCTTGTGGTACTCCTGAGCTAATAACTTTGTATTCAGATCTAGCGTCGCCCAAAGAAACAGACTACGATCTATTATCAAGATAGCTTTATATTAAACTAACTGATGTACCATCAGAACCGTAATATTTTATGGAATGAAAGGTGCTTACTTACTCCGCAAAAGAAAGATGATTCCAATCATTCACAGAAAGATCTGAAAAATGAAGGGTGTCAGCTGGATTCGAACCAGCGTCTCCGGCATTCTAGGTCAGCGCGTTACCAACTATGCCACCGTACCCCGTACCATAGCCGGTATATAGCGACGACGACACGGTGTGGACTCGATCGACACCCATCACTCCTCCGCTGCACGCTGCGCAAAAAATATCGTAAAGGTCTGTTTTCTCTATATCGGTCACCAAAAAAACAACCAAAAAATCGTATGGAAAATCAGCTTGCATTTCGGTATTCGACTAGACAGATTTTTCCAAATTCCTTAGATCTTCAGTCGTAACAACTACCCAAAAATGCTTTACCGATAGGCAAACTTCCATGTTCTATCTTCTTTCTCTTCTATACAACCTTATAATCAACACAAACCAAATTTTAATTGGTCTGACGTGTCATTTTCTGCCTGTGTGTCAGATTAAAAAAATGTCAAACCGAGACCGTGCATCGTTATTCAGCAAAAATAACAGGCGTGGGGCGTCGATAATTCCACATTTCCATCTAATTGCTATTACGCAGGCACGTCAGGATAATAATTTACAATTCGCCTTTCGGAATATGGAATGAGGAGGAACGATGAACTTCACAGACTTTATATTGAAAAACTACTCGGGCATGAAATTTAAATTACCCCTGACGTCCAGGGTTTTTATTCTATCAAATTAGCAGAGGTCGTGGTACATCTCTTACAGTGGCATACTTAAGAAAGGGACTCCCCCCACTGAAACTTCCAAACAAATTCCATTCACAAATAAAGACACTATATTTCCACTTGTAGAACACAACAATTGAGAACCATGGCGAAACCCGTGTTGTTACACTTGACGTATCAAAAGCCTTCGATAGAGTATTACATGAGTGACTTCTGGCCAAGCTTGCTGCTCATGAACTACCACCTGGCCTGTGCCAGTGGCTGAATAGCTTTTTGAACGACCGATCTCTGTTTGTCGTTCCTCAGGCATCTGTACTATCCCCTACACTGTTTCTGATGTACATCAACAAGCTGCTGGAGATAACATCGAATCTAATCTACAGCTTTGCAGGCGACAGTACATTAATATCGTGTATGAAATCAGGCAACCCACTATCATCCCAAGAGACGGTACGTCGGCGACAGCAACATCCCTCACATATCAACGTAGAAATCAAAACAACTGTCTAGTGAAGATTAGTAACAAAAGTATGGTTTACTGTACAGAAAACCCAGGCAACAACACTGACAAAGAAGACTCTAAGACAGCGTAAGTCTCGTGAGGGTCACCCAATAGTCGAGTGACCTTTCGTCAACATTATCGATACGCCTAACCTCACAAAGGACCTGCACAGCCTGGAACATCGGAGGAGGGTGGCTGACCTATCCCTGTTTTACAGGCTCTATCACGGAAGATGTTCGACTGAGCTCTCCCAGATAATAACACCACAGGCCGTCCGAACCAGGAAAACTAGAGAAGCTCTGCGAGCTCATCCTTACCAGGTCGAGGTCCTTACTCCCCGAACTAGTCTCCTCCAGCATTCCTTCTTTTGGAGAACTTCGACGCTGTGGAATCAGCTGCCGGGGAATTTGTTTCCCGCCGGCTACAACCTGCAGCATTTCAAATCTAACGTGAACCGATACTTATCCTCTCGCAGCGCTTCTACAGCGCCATAGGCTTTCAGCCTTTGCGGGAGGCCGACCATAAAAAGTTCGCGTATTTAAGGAGGGGACCTCTTGAAATTCCCCTCCCCCCACTGAAACTTCTAAACAACCTCCATTCAGAAAGAAGACATTATATTTCCAGTTGTAAGGTCCGATAGCATCTATCACGATGGGACAAAATTCATTACCCAACCCAAAACCGATCATGATTTTTAGATATTTTTTATGTATGAGGTCAAACAAGCTCCTGTTTTTTTTAGTCCCACGACGATAGGTGAGGGGAGTATAGCGATCGCGAAACTTTTAGATTTTAAGATAATACACTTTGTTCATTACACTCATTTCCGTCGGTCTGTTGGCGTTTTTCTACCATCGTAATCTCATAATAATAGGTAGTTTTCGTCGTTCTTAATTAATCTTACCGCTTCGGTTAACAAATACGTTACTACTCGTCGTTAACTGTCAAGGCGGTCCGGAGGACCTTTGCCTTTATGTCATAGTTCGTCAGTCAGTTTGTCATCCTGTCGGCCTGGTCACCCAGAAACCAGACAATGTTATAGAGAAAAAAAAGAAAGGGAGGAAGAAAGAGAGGAAGAAAGAAGAAGAGCAAAGAGAGAAGTGCAACTGTTAAAATAGGCATCGTTAGAATAAATAGGATAATTAATTTTGATGCTCTAAACGCAATTTTGTTGGGATCGGATATTGCCAAAAAGGGAATTTATATGATCTAAAATTCCACGACTTAATTTTGGTTACAGTGCGAGCCGCGGCCTGGAATGTTTGCGGACTTGCTCGACCGTGTAGTCCACTGAGTCACGCAGCAAAGGGTTGCTATGCGATTCCGCTTGTTCATAGCGCCGCTGCGCCTGTGTTTTGATATAGTCCTTTAAGTAAGGAATATCAAGATCTTTATGCAGGGTCTCGTTTGAAACATACCAAGGGGCATTTGTAATAGTTCTCAGGATCCTACTTTGGAGTACCTGCAAAGCTCGCATGTGCGTCTTAGCTATGAAACACCAAGCCGCACATGCGTAAGTAATTGCAGGTCTAATAATAATTTTGTACAGCCGAATTTTGTTAACCAGACTTAATTTTGAAGTTCTACATAGCAAGGGATAAAACTGTCGAAATGTAATTTGGAATTTTGTTTTTAACATCTCAGTATGGTTTCGCCATGTCATACCCTTGTCTAGGGTGACACCAAGGTACTTGACGGAAGAGCTCCACCGTAATAGAGTACCGTTAATAGAGACCTCTGGCGGGGTGCCGCGACGCTTTTTGGTACAGTAGATAGCCTGCGTTTTAGAATGGTTGATTTTGATAAGCCACCGATCCGCCCACTCTAATACTTCATCCACCGCTGTCTGTAGCCTGTCATGGACTAGGTTGCTAGACCTAGACTGGGCCACTAGTGCGGTGTCGTCAGCATAGAGGTAGACTTCACAGTTGCTGGGACTAGGGACGTCATGAATGAAAAAAGAGTAAAGTATTGGTCCAAGGACCGAACCCTGAGGAACACCGGCCTTGACAGGCCGTATTGTCGACAATACATTGTCAATTTTGATCCGAAATTTCCTTCCTTCCAGAAAGGATTTCAACAGTTTTAGGAGCCAAAAAGGAAAACCCTTTTGGATTAACTTATAGAGGAGGCCCTCATGCCAAACTTTGTCAAAGGCTTTCGATACATCTAGAAGTAAGACACCAGTGCTCTTGTCTTCGGTAAATCCCCCGGTTATACGCTCCACCAGTCTGACTGCCTGTAGCTCAGTGCTATGTTCAGACCGAAATCCAAATTGGACGTCAGGAATCACGTTATGATCCGACGAAAAATTGTCAAGGTGACGGAGAATCACTTTCTCGGCGAGCTTTGAAGGTGCTGACAGCAAACTAATGGGACGATAATCCTGGGGAAATATCGAACCCGCTTTCTTTGGGATCATAATGACTTCAGCAACCTTCCAAGCCTTGGGGAAGTATTGAGTCCTGAGCATAGCGTTAATTATTGCCACCAGATATGTCACGGCTTTTGGCGGGAGTAGCTTCAACGCCTTGTTAGTGATCTGATCCTCTCCAGGTGCTTTCCGTACCTTGAGGTCTTTAATATGGCCGAGAAGCTCTGCTGGTGTGCAGTGAGGAATCATTGGTAATTCCTCTGTTGTGCTATGCAGAGCTTCTGTGGAGGAATCTTCCGAAGAAGTATCTTCGAAAGTGGATCCACCAACAGAAGCATTGTCACCGTCCCCACCATTGGCCCTGAAGTACCTCCTGACAGATCTTACAATTTGTCGCTCCTCATCGAGGTCATTATCAAGATCATAATTGGGTGAGAACTGATTTTCCATAGCATCAGCAAAAACCTCCACCTTATCACTAGTCGTAAAGGCCATGCCTCTAGGACCATGAATATGGGGAAGTTTTTCCCGTTTGCCGTTTCTGAGCGCTTTCGCGACTTTCCATAGGGGAGCACTTGCGTCAAGCATTCCCATCAGAAACTCGTTCCATTGCTCGTTGCGCAATTCGTGGAGTGCGTTTCTCACTTCATGGACAAGATTCGTCGCTCTACGGATGTCATCAGGATGACAGGACCTCTTTGCTTGCTTGATAGCAGATCTTTTATCCGAAATTTTTTGTCGAATAGGTCTACCTGGGCGCTGCACAGGATGCATCGCTGCGCGTTGTAGAGCGTTTTGAACGAAACTTGTCCACTCCGCTTGAGCGGCATCAATTCCATTCTCATCAATTATGATCGGGATACTGGGAAACTCTCTGAGGAGAGACTTGTATAGCTCCCAATCAACGCGTTTTCTTGAAGGAGTTTGCTCCTCCAAGTTATGTTCATTCCCCACCTCCAAGATGACAGGCAGATGATCGCTTGAAATATCATACATGACCCTAGAAGTAACACGGAATCTACAATTTCTAGATATTGCGAAATCTATAACATCAGGTGCTTGCAAGTGGTTAAAAGGGTGATGCGTAGGCTCCTCAGTGCTGTGGATGAGGCACCCATTTCGCATCACATGATTGTATAGGCGAACACCGCAAGTAGAGTTAAGCCTTGAGTGCCATGCGCGATGTTTGCAGTTGTAGTCCCCAGCAGCGATAAGAGGACCCGAGCAGTCCAATAGAACTTCAAGGTCAGCCTCTCGCAGCCTGGAACCACACCTGACATACACCGATGTGATTTTCAATGGGATACCTCCAGCCATATTTATTACAACAGAAGCCGCTTCAATGCTTTGCATCTCAGCGTTGCTGCTTCTATGATAATCAATACCACGTTTCACCAGCACGGCCAAGCCGCCGCCGCGTCCAGTTAATCTGTCAGCGCGTATGACATCGTAATTCGGGAAAACTAAGCGGTCTCCGGGATTTAGCAATGTCTCCTGCAGCAGAGCTACGTCTATGCATTCATCCAAAAGAGCTTGATGAAATTCTCGTCTTTTGGGGATGTCCTTTAGGCCCAAGCAATTCCAAAAGAGAATTTTGATGAATGCAGGCTGTCTACTGCTATACCTAGCCATTTAGTGGCTGAGGAAAGATCGCCTGCAATGCCTGAGTGGCGCTAATCAGGGGACTGATTATTTGCTGTAGCGACCTTAGCGCTGTTGCTAGGTCCACGTTTTGAGAAGTCAAGGAGGAACTTTGAGCAGGAGGGGCGGACAAGGGTGTGACATTGGCCGCTTCTGCATAGGATTTATTACGCCTTTCAGTGATAACCTGGATGTTCCTTCGAGGAGTATACCTACACGTCGGGCTATTCGCTGAATGCCCCTCACCACAGTTTGCACATTTGCGCGCCTCTTGCTCTGTTAGAGGGCACAAATGTGTCATGTGGTCCTGAGCACATTTGACACACTTAGGAGACGCAGTACAATATGACTGCGCATGTCCATATTTCTGGCAGCGATGGCACTGTCCAATGAGTCGAGAATTCTTTTGAACTTCGACTCTTATCGCTAGGCCCAGCAGTTCGTGTTCATTGAATACTTGCTGGGACTTCTCTATCTTTGGCAGTATCACCACCACCAAAGGCATAGGCACGCCTCCGCTACGTTTGAGGCGGATAATATGGTGAGGGGAATAGCCTTTCTGCTCTAATTCCTCCTTGATATCATGTTCTGAAAAGGATGCGGGGATCCCTCTGATAACTGCGTGGATATTTCTTTCAGAGGGAAGAGGAAACGTATGATGTGGGACGTTTTCCTCTTTGAACAAACGAATGATTTTCCTGTAGTCATCTTCCGACTTAGGAAGAATGCGAATCCCCGCATCGACGGCTACTGCACGTTCTATTTTGATGCCAAGACTAACAAATTTGCCATTAAGTGTCCGCCAACCAGTCACCTCTCGTAGGACTATCGGAGTGACACGACGTTGTTTGGATGACAGCTCCGGTGTCACTTGAGTTGCGCAGGTTGGTGTAGACGTAATATCACTAGCCAAATGAGTATTCACGTCAGTACTTTGCATATGTAATGGAGGTGTGACTGGATGGCTTTGTTTTATAGAAGCAGAAGGTTGCAAAAGAGACTGTTTAGTTGTAGGACATAGAGAATCAGAAGGAGTAGCAGGTTTTGAAGGTAAAGGCGGATAGTCGTCTAGAGAACGTACTGTTCGTCGTTTACGACGTCGAACGGTGGCAAATCCGTCATCTTGAGTGCTGTTCTCGTCCTCTGTGGCAGTAGAGTTATTTGTTGGCGTTTGGCTGTCAAGTTTTCTTTTTGTGTTTGAGCTGTCAAGTGGAAAGGAAGGACTTAGTTGGGAAGTAAGAAGGCTCACCTGGGTGGTCAGTTTCTCAATCTGTTTTTGTAAGGTGGTAATTTGAGTAGTTTGTTCAGCAATCTGCTTCGCCTGGTCCTGGATGATTTTGTACAGCAGTGACTTTTCATCGTCGGTTTTGACAGCTGGTGAATTTTCTTCATTTTTCTTGCTTATTTGGATGTTTGCCGGGTGTTCTGTACTGGGATGGATGGTGGGATCCCCAGTTGACCCATCAGAGTCGATCTCCATTCAAAAAAGCTAGTTTTCTCAATACTATTGTAAAAACTTTCTGGAGCGCAAATTAGTGACGTTTACCCAGAATGCCCTATACAGGGCGATACAAATACGTTGTCAGAACCGTTATTTGACAGATAAATAAATAGTTTTCGGAGCAAGACACTACTGTAAGATGCCCCCTAACATTGTTTTGAGCTACAACTTTGACACCGTAACGTCAAAATAGCAGATGAGTGTTGTAAAGGTTGTTGTTTGAAAGAAAATCATAATTCAATAGTGTTCGCTGTAGTTTGCCCTAGAATGATGGACGAGTTGATTTTATTCTTATTTCTGTTAATAAAATTTGGTCGTCTTCCTCGGTAAAACGAACTCTGACTCTTTTTACTTCCCACACCGATAGGTGAGGGGAGTATTGTGATCGCGAAAATTTTCGATTTTGAGTTTGAGATAATACGCTTTTTGGGCGTTTTATGATGTCTACATAACGAAAATCCACGTCACTCATTTCCGTCGGTCTGTCTGTCGGTCTGTCGGTCTGTCGGTCTGTCGGTCTGTCGGTCTGTCGGTCTGTCGGTCTGTCGGTCTGTCGGTCTGTCGGTCTGTCGGTCTGTCGGTCTGTCGGTCTGTCGGTCTGTCGGTCTGTCGGTCTGTCGGTCTGTCGGTCTGTCGGTCTGTCGGTCTGTCGGTCTGTCGGTCTGTCGGTCTGTCGGTCTGCCGGTCTGTCGGTCTGTCGGTCTGTCGGTCTGTCGGTCTGTCGGTCTGTCGGTCTGTCGGTCTGTCGGTCTGTCGGTCTGTCGGTCTGTCGGTCTGTCTGTCTGTCTGTCTGTCTTTCTGTCTGTCGCGTTTTTCTATATTCGTAATCTCAGTAACCGCTGCATGGATTTTGATGAAATTTGGGGAGCGATATGCTGTGGGGTCGTAGTAGGTAATGCTGCTATAATTTTGAAAATCGGTGCATTGGCGGCGGAGTAATTAACAAAAAACGAAAAATTTCAAATATTCCCCAAACTTCGTTTTTAGGCGTTTTAGGTGTTCCTGATCATTTTCTACTTTTTCTGGGTGGGGGTGAAATTGGGGTGGTTGGGGGGTGGGGGGTTGAAAAACTGAAAAATTTGCTGTATTCATAATAGGTTGTCCACTGCCTGTAAAGGAAGATCTAGCGACATACATATAAATCACCCTTTTTAGATCCATCTGAACAGTGCCTTGCCTATTACAGAAACCAAAGGACTTAGAATTTTTTCTGGTGTAAACATACGAGTATTGCTTTACATCGTTCTATATTATGTGACAAAGAAACTGTTGAATTGATTTTAATGAAATTTTGACACAGTATTACTACCATGGCGAGGATAGAAAATGCGTAAGGTTTTTATAAATCGTGGCATAAACAATAAAAAAACTAAAAATATAAAAACAGCTCAAACTTCGTTTTAGTGTTTAGTGTTTTAGAGGTTCCTGATCATTTACTGAGTTTTTTTGGGTGGGGGTGAGATTCGGGTGGTTGGGGGGTGGGGGGTTGAAAAACTGAAAAATTTGCTGTATTAATAATAGGCTGTCCGCTGACCTGTGAAGGAAGACCTAGTGACATAAATCACCTTTTTAGGTCCATCCGAACATTGCCTAGCCTATTACGGAAACTAAGGGACTTAGAATTTTCTGTATACATACGAGAATTTATTGCGGTTTAAATCGTTTTGTATTTTGTAACGTGACGTGGACACTGTAAAACTGAAAAGTTTGTATTATTGATAATAGGCTGTTCATTGACCTGTGCAGGAAAGACCTAGCGGCATATGACAATTTGGGGGGGGGGGGGGGTACTGGCGATGATTTTGTTGCAAGGGGATCTCAGACTAAAGCTTCATGCTATGGGTAAAGAACAAACTGGTATCACCGTAATGTGTGGGAAGTACTGAGTCAATCAACTTGACTTCATTTTTATTATTTGTAACACACTCTTTGAGCTTGACGAATTTGGAAGCATTTTTGTAAAACAACGAATAATAATTGTTGCAGATCTACTCAAAAGTCAAAACCAGTGTCACTGTCAAAACCAAAACAGGTTAAGATCTAATTTTTATTCGTGCTGCGCATGCGTGTCGCTTCGTTAATCGCTATGGCTATCGTACGTACAATACCGGCATTTAGCGGTTACGATATACGTAAAACGAAATACAAATCTCAAAGTTGTCAAATAGCGTTCAACGGAACATCACTTTGTAAGTAACGAAAACTGCCTAATATTAACAATGTTCCGGTCACAATACCTCTCGCGGTTATTTGAGCACGAAGTAAAAGGTGCTCGGAATGTGTGTAACCGTACATGGAAATCGCAGCACAATTCGACAAAACACACCGAAAAACCGAATAACATCGACGACAATTCGGTGTATACACGGGACGGAAACACAATAGAGACATTGTTAGCGTCCCTGCCGTATATTTCACGATCTCATTTTCGTACGCCATTTTCCGTGTCCGTCCGATGCCGGGAATCCGAAAAACATCCAGCCTCGCCGACGGCAGCCGTTCATCATACCTTCAACCAGCCCCCCCCCCCCCCTCTTCATTCTGCTCTTTTCTGTCCTCCTCCAATTCCTCACTACGGCCGCATTTCCATGGTCGGAAAGCCCTAGCGACTGACGTATGATCTCCGTCCAGATCACATGGATGTCAGCAGTCATTGTTCGTTACTGACCTTTTATGTAATTTTAAACTATTTTGGTCTAATCTTCTTAAAGGGCCTGGATACAGACATTTATACATACGTATTTGCCATGTAAAACACGGACTCACAATTTCTCGCATAACACACTCTATTTTCAAACTACATATATAATATTTCAGAAGGCGATAGTTAAGACCTTAATGAATGACAACTATTTTCGATTTTCTCAAAAAAGTTTTTTAATGTGCAAAAAACTCGCAATGCAAAATCATACATTCTATAAATGTCTGTAATTTAACAACCAAACACGATATCAAAAAAATGCTAAATAGTTGCACAGGCGCAAACTTTCTTCTTCAATTTGTTCTTTGAGTCATTACTGTAAGTTTAAAGGTAACCTCAGGAGCTTGAAAATGCGAAATTCATTTTTGTAGTGACCTTTGGACCTTTTGACCTTACCTTTGGATTTTTGGACTTATCTGCCCGCATCTTAGACACACACACTGGAGAAACGGAACAGGCGGCCACGCCTCCTCACTAACACGGGAATACGTCTTTTCTTGGATTCTCAATTTCGCGCGCTATACCCTAGACCCTTAAGATCAGGTCTACGCAGCAAACTTTTCATAACTTAGAGTACATATTTTGTACACTTTGCCTCTGGGTAAAGCTCTGTGTATTGAGCTAACAGAACTACTTGGCCATGAAACTGACTCTCTCTCTAAAAAAATCATAGAAAAAAATACTAGTAATTTATTTTATTAGTTTATAATACTTATTTTATCTATAATATGATAATTATTATTCGTCTCTCTCTCTTTGTCTCTGTCACTCTATGGCAACAGGAAAACATATATCGCCCGTAAGTTTTTGGCTTACTGTGTTCTCAAAACACAAAAAATTGATTTGATTTACTTAGTGCTTTCTACAAATTACGATGATATCAGTTTATTATTTTCCTATAGCATGAAGCTGTAATGTGGGATCCCCTTGCAACCAAAACATCGCCTACCCGCCCTCCCGCAAAAAGGGTGTGTCCTTTTTTGATAACCCTGCGACCCCCAACCACCCCAATTTCACACCCACCTAAAAAAAGTAGAAAATATTAAATCAGTAACCCCTAAAACGCCTCAAAATGAAGTTTGAGCTGTTGTAAATTTTCAGGTTTTTTTATTATTGCTACGTCACCACTAACACGATTTCTAAAAACTATAGTCATTTTTACAGCCTTACCAAGATAACAATGCTGTGTGGAACTTTCATTAAAATCAATTGAATTGTTTCCAGGTTACACAATACAGAACGATCTAGAGCAATACTCTATGTTATCTCGATCAGAAAACTGTAAGACCCTTAGTTTTTGTAATATTTAAAGCAATGTTCGGATGGACCTCAAAAAGTGTAAAAGCCTATTAAATACAACAAATTTTTGTGTTTCACAACGCTACATCCCCTCAACTACCCCAATTTCACCTCCACCCAAAAAAAGCAGAAAATGATCAGGAACCCCCAAAACGCCTTAAATCGAAGTCTAAGGAATATTTGAATTTTTTTATTTTTTGCTAATTACATCGCCGCCCATACACCAATTTCCAAAATTATAGCAGCATTATCTACTAAGACACCACATCATATTGCCGCTCAAATTTCATCATAATCCCTTCAGCGGTTACTGAGATTACGAGGCTAGAAGAACGCCAACAGACAGACAGACAGACCGACAGAAATGAGTGACGTGGATTTTCGTTATGTAGACATCATAAAACGCCCAAAAAGCGCATTCTCTCAAAATCGAAAGTTTTCGCGATCACAATACTCCCCTAACCTATCGGTGTGGGAGGTAAAAGTGTACGACAAAAGGCCGAAGGTTAGGAGAGCCTTAAATATGTTTGTTGGCTCAAAATTCCTGACATGGAACGGGCATTGTTTGTAAATTTTGTGGCGTTTGAGAAACATGAAAAAATCGAACTATTTTTTGATGATTTTTGGCTCACGAAAAAGGGTTGGTAGGACCAACCTAATTCCAGCAGTAAATTTGTTTCTGGCACTGAAACTGAAAAATTCATTCAGTCCTTTTGGCAATCAGTCAGGAAAGAATTCTCTGACCTAGTCATCCTCTTCGTAACCAAACCCTCATGACCAGATTCAATTCATGTGTTGCTTTGAAAATAATAGATAACAGATGACTGAATTGGCGACCCGTATAGTAGTCCCGATCCCCTTGGATACAAATTAATCAGAAATAAAAGTGTCAGAACCGTACAAAAGGAAGACGAATAGTCTCGGGAGGAGTTGCGACTTGAACTCCATAAAAAATTAACGACTCCAACTTCTGTGCTTGTGTGTGTGCCGCCGACGGCTATTGATTTTTGTTAACACTGCCGAGGGTTGAGGGGTTGCAAAAAGAAAACATCTGGAATGGGCGCAGCATTCAAGCACTTTCAGATAGACCAAGAGCGGTGTAAAAGAACCAAAGGTGCCATATTTTTACGTGGTTTTTAGGATACTGTCTTAGGAGCTATTTTGAACGTACAGGGTGAGTTTTTAGTACCGGCTCGGTCGATAACACCACTACTATAGAAGATAGCGAAAAAAGTTGTATACAGTAGTTATAGCCACTGATATGCTCCATGCTCAGAAAATATTTAGATTTATACAGGGTGATCCATAACTGCGTGGTGATGCAAACATGCATTTTTTTAAATGAGACATCCTACATATTATTCCTTATTCAAATTCTACTAATGATTTTCGTTCTTCCATATAGGGTATTGTTACATTATACAGAGTATTTCAAAAGTTATAACCATTTTTATGTTCAAATCGCGGTCAAATGAACGTACCTACTGTATATCAAAAAGTAATTAATCAAAAATTATTTTTTTTTTTACATGAAAAGATTAAAAATATCATCTAGTTTTAAAATCGGCTATACAAAAAGTTCGCCACGCATATTTGTATACTGGGTGATGTAGAATGCAAAATCCACATTTTCTCTTTTTTTTAAAATGTAACCTCCAAAATTTCAAAGAATTTCCTTTGATATGCTCTTTCATCTTTGTTGTATAACACTTGTTGTACTACGTCCATCAGTTTCCAAGATATTTCGATTTTTCGGTAAATTTAAAATGTAGCTTCTAGTTGTGTACTGAAATTTATTTATTTTGAGAAAATACTATCTAATTTGTTTTTTGTTTATAGAACAACTAAATTATAAGGTCGTGGTACTATATAATGAAGTGAAAACCATAAATCATCGAAATAATAAAGTCAAGTATGCTGAGGAAACAATTTTGTAGGCGTCATGCATAATTATCAAGCAGATTTATCAGGTGTGCTTTAAAAAATTGACAGTTTTCATAACCTGCTCTATAATTCCGTACTGTGTGAAAAACCAGCTTTAAAAATTAATTTTTCCTTTAAGGGTATTTAGGAGAATCTTTGAGAAATTGTCTACTTGCCTCTAGAATGTATCAACTATGAACAGCAATATCCAGAACGGAGGCAGTCTAAAACTAATGCGTTTGAAAGATTGAAGAATAGTTTTATTTGGACTGTGTCGTTTGATATTTCATAGCCTCCCGGATACGTCTGCTTGATAATTATGCATGACGTCTATAAAATTGTTTCCTCAGCACACTTGACTTGTATTATATCGTTAATTCAGTGTTTTGACTTGATTAAGTATTATTATGGCCTTATATTTTAGTTGTTTGTAAAGCAAAAACAAAATTTGACACTATTTTCTCAAAATAAATAAATTTTAGTAAACAAATCGAAAGTATATTTAAAATTTGTAGAAAAATCGAAATATCTCATAAACTGATGAATCCAGCCATATCAAGTGCTATACAAAGATGAAAGAGCATATTAAAAGCAATGCTTTGGTATAACAAAATATTGGGGGTTACATTTAAAAAAGAGAGAAAATCTAGATTTTGCATTCTACATCACCCTGTATACAAATATGGGTCACGGGTTTCTTTTATAGCGGATTTTAAAACTGGAGGATATTTCTAATCTTATCATGTAAAAAAAATGATGTTTGATTCATTACGTTTTGATATAGGTACAGTACGTTCATTTGACCGTGATTTGGATATAAAAATGTCCATAACTTTTGAAATACCATGTACAATGTAACAATACCCTATATTGAAATAACGGAAATTATTAGTAGAATTTGAATTTGGAATAATATATAGGGTGTCTCATTTAAAAAAATGCATGTTTGCATCACCACGTAGTTATGGATCACCCTGAATAAATCCAAATATTTTCTGAGCAAGTAGCATATCCGTGGCTACAACTTTTGTATACAACTTTTTTCGCTATCTTCTACAGTAGTGGAGTTATCGACTGAGCCGGTACTAAAAGCTCACCCTGTATATAAAAAAACAAAAAAAAGTGCAGCCCGACCTGCTGTTCCATAGCCCAGTGACTACTCCTCACACTGTGGGATGAGCAATCACCGGGACCGCGAATCGTGCGCCCTAAGTAGACGAAGGGACCCAAGGATCACTGCCTTCTGCATTCTGTCGGCTAAGATGTGCGCCGCCGCACGGCACACCGGTATTTTGCGCAGTGCTGAGAGCAGACGATTACTCATTCCACCTATAGATCCAGTGACCATAATAATAATTATTATTATTATTTTGAAATTCTTCCGTTATTTTTAATATCCCGGTTCTTAGTAGTATGAAATTATCTTCATCATAATGGGAAACCATAGAATACTGAGGCTCTTGGTCTATCAGAATCGATTCTGAACACAGGTACCTAATTTAAAAGTGTGCTCAACAGCACACGGTGCACCGGAGCAGGATGGTGGATATTTTTTTAGGGACCTTAGAGCGGAAATGATTTCTTATTTCAGCTCGTTAGGGTTGTCATAAATTTCAATTAGACGAAATTACAACAGCTTATTAAAATGAAAAATGCCCAAAGGGTTTTACCTCGGGTTTTCCTTAGGTGGAATGTAAGCGGAAATAGATTATGTTAGTGTTTTTTCTGCGCTCAAGGATGCAATTATTGTAGCAAGTGACAGAAGGTTCTGCCGGTATAGAGCAACCCTCGTATGATGCAATTATTGTTTTAATTGCTGCTTTGATAATAAGAGTTTGTCGTTATCGAACTCGGACGTCTGGATGAGATATCTTCTGTTTACATATCTTGGAAAGAATCAAGTTATATAGAACTCTATCTATGTAACTTTCGATTCCTACATTGGATTTCTATCTATTCTGTTCTATTCTACTATACCGATTTACAAAACATCTTGAACGCTTTGCTCTGCTGTTGATCCTTTCAATATGCGAATTGAACCTTGTATCGAAAATAGTTCGAAGTGCTTGATGTGACTGACATTCTATATAATACTTCGCCATTGATTGTAATATATTGCCATGTCGTAAGAGAATGAGACTTAGTGCACGTCCTTTTGAAGTACCTATTTTGAAACATTTTTTTTATCGCTCCAATGTGTAACGCTATTCTAAGGTATTTTTCTAACAATTTGGCAACAATCGTATCCTCTACAACCCTAGGAATCTTTACAATATATGCAAACACAAGAATTTTACTATACACTGCATTGGCTAGATCGTTAATGAATAATGAACGGGCCTCATCTTCATACAGGGTGAGTTTTTAGTACCGGCTCGGTCGATAGCACCACTACTATAGAAGATATCGAAGAAAGTTGTATTTAAAAGTTGTAGCCACGGATATTCTCCTTGCTCAGAAAATATTTTAATTTATACAGGGTGGTCCATAACTACGTGGTGATGCAAACATGCATTTTTTTAAATGAGACACCCTATATATTATTCCATATTCAAATTTTACTAATGATTTCCGTTCTTCCAATATAGGGTATTGTTACATGATAGAGGGTATTTCAAAAGTCATGACTATTTTTATCTCCAAATCGATGTCAAATGAACGTACTGTATATCAAAAAGTCATGAATCAAAAATTATATTTTTTACACAGATGGATAAAAAGTATCATCTAGTTTTAAAATCGGCTATAAAAAAAGCCCGCAACGCATATTCGTATACAGGGTGATGTAGAATGCAAAATCCAGATTTTCTCTTTTTTTTTTCAAATGTAACCCCCAATATTTTATTATACCAAAGAATTGCTTTGAATATGCTATTTCATCTTTGTATAGCACTTATTATGGCCGAATTCATTCCTTTCTGAGATATTTCGATTTTTCTACAAATTTTAAATATACCTTCTATTTGTTTACTAAAATTTATTTATTTTCAGAAAATACTATCAAATTTTATTTTCGCTTCACAAACAACTAAAATATAAGGCCATAATAGTCAAAACATATATAAGGTCATCAAGTCAAAACACTGAATTAACGAGATAATATAGGTCAAGTGTGCTGAGGAAACAATTTTATAGACGTCATGCATAATTATCAAGCAGATCTATCAAGTAGGCTATGACATATTAAACGACCCGGTCCAAATAAAACGATTCTTCATTCTTTCAAACGCATTAGTTTTAGAGTGCCTCCGTTCTGGATATTGCTGTTCATAGTTGATATATTCTAGAGGCAAGTAGGCAATTTCCCAAAGATTCTCCTAAATACCCTCAATGGAAAAATTAATTTTTAAAGCTCGTTTTTCATACAGTACGGAATTATTGAGCAGGTTATGAAAACCGTCAATTTTTCAAAGCACATCTGACAAATCTGCTTGATAATTATGCATCACGCCTACAAAATTGTTTCCTCAGCATACTTGGCTCTATTATCTCGATGATTCAGGGTTTTGACTTCATCAAATACTATCACGACCTTATAATTTAGTTGTTCGTTAAATAAAAAACAAATTGGATAGTACATTCTCAAAATAAATAAATTTGAGTACACAAATAGAAGCTATATTTTAAATTTACCGAAAAATCGAAATATCTCAGAAACTGATGGACGTAGGTACAACAAGTGTTATACAAAGATGAAAGAGCATATTAAAAGCAATAATTCCTTGGTATAATAAGATATTGGGAGTTACATTTGAAAAAAAAGAGAAAATCTGGATTTTGCGTTCTACATCACCCTGTGTACGAATATGCGTCGCGGGCTTTTTTTGTAGCCGATTTTAAAACTAGATGATATTTTTTATCCATCTGTGTAAAAAATATAATTTTTGATTCATGACTTTTTGATATACAGTACGTTCATTTGACCGCGATTTGAAAATAAAAATGGTTATAACTTTTGAAATACCCTATATAATGTAACAATATCCTATATTGGAAGAACGGAAATCATTAGTAGAATTTGAATATGGAATAATATATAGGGTGTCTCATTTAAAAAAATATTGTTTGCATCACCACGTAGTTATGGATCACCCTGTATAAATCAAAATATTTTCTGAGCAAGGAGCATATCCGTGGCTACAACTTTTATATACAACTTTTTTCGCTATCTTCTACAGTAGTGGAGTTATCGACCGAGCCGGTACTAAAAAGTCACCCTGTATATGATGGTGCTCTTTTTGATTCACCAGGACTCATTTCCATGTATTCATATAACACTGTCCACTACTCCGAAAAAGATATGCTCCTGGTGATATACTTAATTTTTTCTACGTATCCATACATGATTTTCTAGAAATTCTCGTTCACCCTCAATAAATGAATATAACCTTCAAAATAATCTCGTTCTTTTGAACATTACCCACCAACCCTCCCGTTCTCACGCTAGACCAGACGTTGATAAAATAACCCCCATATCCTATTATCGATAAGGAAAATGATAAGTCGTTTCGGCTCACTGGCTGTGCGGGGTTAATTAAATTTATCCCCCCCGTTGCTGTCGGAATGTGGGGGTGTAGCAACCGACTGGAATTTTGGATTTATATTTGAGCTCGCACAACATGTCTCGCAATATTTATACATCGGGCTTAGCCACACCGCACCCCCGATATATTTCAATTAATATTTCTTGCGCGTCTACAGAGGGGGTTGATGATTATTATCGGGGTTGGGCGATGACGTGACCGCTCGTGTTTTTAGTCTCTTTGTCTCGAATCGATGATATCTAATCAAGAAAAATAGTAGATGGTGTCAAGTGTATTGCGTATCCAATTACAAGAATATACGAGGGTGATCTCACAAGTAGCAAACATAACAATCATCATCATAGTCACGATGTCTCAACAGACATGTTGTAAACTCGTAAAATGCATTAAGTCGGATTTAGAGTATTGCCGACACGAATATTATCAATAGTTTTGAGAACTGTAGCTCGCCATCGTTCGTGATTTACTGTCAGTTCAGTGGCGCTCTTGATATTCGTATCTAGCAACTGTTTCGTCGTATCCACCCAGCGTGTAGGGGAACGGCCACGGCGCCGCCCACTCGGGGCGTGACCCTGAATGACAAGTTTCTCTATATTATCGCTTCTGTGAATATGTCCGAAGAATGTAAGCATTCTCATCGATACAATGGAGGATAGTCTCTTTGGATTACCGAGCTCATCCAGTATGGAAACATTAATGTTCGATGGGCAGTATAAGGAATTCTCAGCATTCTCCTCCACGTCCACATTTCAAAAGCATCTATACGAGCTCGATCTGCCTTTTTAACAGTTCAAGTTTCCGAGGCATACAAAAATATGGAGAACACAAGAGACTGAACCAGTGACATTTTGGTAGCTTTAGTGATGTTATGGTCACGCCATATTTTAGTATGCTTTGTCATGGCCACCCGTGCCTGTTGAATGCGCTGTCGAATCTCATTCTCACAGCTACCTGAATTGTCGATCAAAGAACCGAGGTACACAAAACTTTGAACTACCTCACAACGGCCTATTGACTCTATTTCTCGATGATTGTCATGCTCTCTATCTACGATAATAACCTTGGTCTTATTGTAGTTAATACCAAGACCATATGCTGCACTGTGTTGTTCTAAAACGTTCAATAGAGCTACTAGTTCTTCCTGAGAAGCAGCAATAAGAGAGTTGTATCGTCAGCAAATCTTAAGTTGCATATTTTGCTTCAGCCAATAGTTATACCGCCATTCCAGTTGTCCAATACCTGTCTCATCACAAATTCAGAGTAAATGTTAAATAACATCGGAGATAATACGCATCCCTGACGAACTCCTTTTCCCTGGTTGCTGTTTCTGACAAAGCAAATACAAAAATGTTGTAAAAACATATCATTCCACACAATATCCTTTCAGCCCTGATAGGTTTACTAAGCGATGTTCAATGAGTTTGATACCTTTTTTTAATAAGAACTGTCTTGCTCCTCAACATAGCTATTGACTCCCAACATGACTTCTTCATCGTGGGAAAATGTTTGACAACTGAGCCATTTTTTCAAGTTTTGGAACAGAAAATAAGTTGAGGGGAATAACTCGTAAGGTAGCAATTCAAACCTTATTTCATTAACTATGGCCTTTGAGTGAATTGTCTTGATGAAATAACACTTTTACCTCTCACACCGATAGGTAAGGGGAGTATTGTGATCGTGAACACTTTCGATTTTGAGATAATACGCTTTTTGGGCGTTTTCTAATGTCTACATAATGAAAATCCACGTCACTCATTTCCGTCGGCCTGTCAGTCTGTCGCATTTTTATAGCCTCGTAATCTCAGCAACCGCTGCATGGATTTTGATGAAATTTGGGCAGCAGTATGCTGTGGCGTCGTAGTAGGTAATGCTGCTATAATTTTGAAAATTGGTACATGGGCGGCGGACTAATTAGCAAAAAACCAAAAAATACAGATATTCCTCAAAGTTCGTTTTTGAGCGTTTGAGGGGTTGCTGATCATTTTCTACTTTTTTTAGATGGGTGTGAAATTGGAGTGGTTAGAGGGTAGGGAGTTGTGAAATTGAAAAAAGTTTTTGTAGTGCTTTTCATTAACCTGCGAAAGAAGGATCTAGCGGCATAATACACTTTTTTAGTCGTTGATCGAAACATTGTCTTGTCTATTACAGAAGCCAAGGGACTTTCTGATATATACTCATACGTATACGAGTATTGCTTTAAGGCGTTCTGTATTGTGTAACCTGAAATTGATTTTAATGAAATTTAAACTCGAAAATGGAAAATGTTTATGGTTTTTAGAAATCGTGTCAGTGACGGCGCAGCAATAATTAAAAAGCCAAAAATACAAAAGTAGCTTAATCTTCGTTTTCAGGCTATTTGGGGGTTCATGATACTTATACCGTAAGTGAATATATAGCTTGTCTACAAATCTCAAACAACCGTAGCAATTGTAGTAGGTAAAGTTTAGTAGAAGTTAATCGAATATGTTTGCAGTATGACGTAGAACAGTGTCTGATTCCTTGTAGTACCAACGTGGCAGAGTATGTTTACACTATCGAAAACACCCAAAGAACTAAATTTCAATTCGTACCAAGTAAATCTGTCGGCAAGTTTGGTGTGGATAGTGCTGTTGGAGTTTGTTGGTCGAGCCGGTGGCATCGACGAGGCGCCACCAGATCGCAGCTCGAAAAATTACGTGTTTACTAGTTGGCTGGTGACCATTAATCCGATGCAAGGCGAGCGGACGATTTACAATGTCCACGGCTAAAAGCCCGTAACGGTTCCCATATCTGCCACCAGTGGAGTGCACTTTCCTAGTTTCTATTGAAATTCCAATCACTTGGTTCACAGAAAAATCGGAAAAATGAAGGGTACCGGCTGGATTCGAACCAGCGTCTCTGGCATTCTAGGCCTACGCGTTACCAACTATACCACGGTACCCCATGGTGGAGTCGATATGCCGGAGACGCTGGTTCGAATCCAGCCGGTATCCTTCATTTTTCCAATTTGTCTGTGAACCAAATGACTTGATTTATCTCCCTCTTGCAGAGTAAGCAAGCACATTTCATTCTATTGAATTGTCTAATTTTGTTGTCTACTCTGTGGCTTTCAAACCCTATACTTATTTCGCCAACCATAACTACGATTCCACGGGCTTTCGAATCGTTCTAAGACATTTTTTGTAAACAACAAAATAGGAAACTAGGAAATTACATTTGTCAAGAGTGTCAATTGAAAACGTTTATCTTGGAAACACCGCCAATCCAAAATCGCAAAAAGTTTTGAAAAGGGTTTTGAAAGAAGCAACGTCTACAACTAAAGATTGTATGCAGTTGCAACATGATATAGATAGTGTTATTAAATGGTTAAAAAACAAAAAAATGTACTTAAGTTTGAGAAAATGTTCTATAATGTCTATTATCAGAAAATCTACCTATATTAAATTTGATTACAATGTTCATGCTAAGGTGTTGAATCGAGTAAGTGAAGTAAAGAACTTAAGAGTCCTTTATCAGTTACACCCAAAATTCAACAATACTTATATACATATTGTAAATAAGATATAGATCTCTTGGTTTTTTCTTGGGAAATAGCAAAAGTGTCCGGGTTGAACCATTGGTACAACTGTACAAGGCTCTAGTGAGACCGCATTTGTCCTGCCCAGTGTCACATAAACCAAAGAGGAAATGTTCAGAAACGCTTTTTACGATTTATCAAAACTCAAAACACTGGCCAGATTTGTAATTGGCACTCTCAAGCTATACGATTTTAGATATTTGGGGTGATCTTGAAAATCGGAGGGTCCGGAAAATTTTGATCTTCTTTACGTGAGGCTGAAACTCAAAACTACGACCGGATTTGAAAATGGCACTCTCAAACTATCCTTCATACCAGTTTTCCTCCTGATAGGAGATCAGATAACGATTTTAGGTATTTAGGGTAAACTTGAAAATCGGAGGGTCCGAAACATTTTGATCTTTTTTACCTGAGGCTGAAACTCAAAACTACGGCCGGATTTAAAAATGACACCCTCAAACTATACACCATACGAGTTTTCGTCCTGATAGGAGAACAGATAACGATTTTAGATATTTAGGGTAAACTTGAAAATCGGAGGGTCCGAAAAATTGTGATCTTTTTTACCTGAGGCTGAAACTCAAAACTACGACCGGATTTGAAAATGGCACTCCCAAACTATACTTCATATGAGTTTTCGTCCTGATAGGAGATCAGATAACGATTTTAGATATTTAGGGTAAACTTGAAAATCGGAGGGTCCGAAAAATTTTGATCTTTTTTACCTGAGGCTGAAACTCAAAACTACGACCGGATTTGAAAATGGCACTCCCAACCTATACTTCATACGAGCTTTCGTCCTGATAGGAGATCAGATAACGATTTTAGATATTTAGGGTAAACTTGAAAATCGGAGGGTCCGAAAAATTTCGATTATTTTTACCTGAGGCTGAAACTCAAAACTACGGCCGGATTTAAAAATGGTACTCTCAAACTATACTCCATACGAGTTTTCATCTTATTAGGATATCAGACACGATTTTAGATATTTAGGGTAAACTTGAAAATCGGAGGGTCCGAAAAATTTCGATTTTTTTTACCTGAGGCTAAAACTCAAAACTACGGCTGGATTTGATAATGGCACCCTCATACTTTACTCCATACGAGTTTTAGTCCTGATAGGAGATCAGATAACGATTTTAGATATTTAGGGTAAACTTGAAAATCGTAGGGTCAGAAAATTTGATCTTTTTTACCCGAGGCTGAAACTCAAAACTACGGCCAGATTTGATAATGGCACCCTCAAACTATACACCATACGAGTTTTCGTCCTGATAGAAAGCCAGATATCGGTTATAGATTTTTAGGGTAAACTTGAGGATCTGAGCCTCTGAAAATTTTTGATCTTCTTGATCTAAGGCTGAAGCTAAAACAATGGCCGGATTTGAAATTGGCACCTTCAAGCTTACACGACATGAGTTTTCGTACTGATAGGAAGTCAGATAACGATTTTACATAATTAGGGTGGACTAGAAGATTTGAGCGTCTGAAAATTTTTGATATTCGTTACCTGAGGCCGAAACTCAAACAAAGATCGAATTTAAAATTGGCACCCTCAAACTATACACCATATGAGTTTTCATCGTGATAGGATGTCAGATAACGACTTTAGATTTTTAGGGTGAACTTGAAGATCTGAGGGTGTGAAAATTTTTGACCTTCTTGACCCAAGGCTGAAATTCAAAACAACGACCGGATTTGAAATTGTCACCTTCAAACTAGCTTTTATAATCATATAAATTGTGTACCATAAGGCTATAAGTTGATAGTGTTACAAGCCTTTAGTCCGATTGGGCAAGAAAACACTTGGTACGAATTAACTATTTATTTGCACTAACTATATACACTACGCCTAGCCTAATACCTAACAGTCTAATTTATTTACAGTCTCTGAGTCACTACACTAATTTATTTTTTCTCCTTCACTAATTTATGCCACTGCACATTTATTTCACGCGTGCCACTGGAACGTCGCGTATTGCTTTCCACTGCACTGCACTCTATTGACTGTTCCTGTAACTCTCCTGCGATGGTGCTTATATTATAGCGTCGCCATCTCTGGAACGTTCCCGACAGTTCGCGGTCATAACAACACGTATCGAGAAGAAACTTTTCTAGAAGTAATACATGTCTATGCCAGAGACAGGGCCGGACTGGCACAATAGTTAAAATGTTAAAGGAAAAATTTTATTTTTTTTTTTTAGGTTTCTTT
Source organism: Callosobruchus maculatus (assembly GCA_951848785.1). Lineage (NCBI taxonomy): Eukaryota > Metazoa > Arthropoda > Insecta > Coleoptera > Chrysomelidae > Callosobruchus > Callosobruchus maculatus. The sequence goes on along the minus strand of CATOUR010000003.1, from coordinate 12,301,648 downwards.
CTCGTTTAATTTATTCGTCAATATACCTGACTCATTTTTTAATCGTGTTGATTTCGCTATGATCGAAATGATGTTGTAAACTTCCCCTTGCAAGTCATCCCCGCCCTTGTCCTGCCAGCGCCGTTACGAATTTCCGGTGTTCGCAGCGCGTAATATATGAGCAACGTCCGTTCAAGTACAACGTTTAAATCACCGCGCCGGGAAGCTACCGTAGCGATTTAATAAAAATGCACTTTAAATTTAATATCGTGTTTGTTTTCCGAGCTACGCCGCACAGCCATCGCCATCGGGATATGATTGATGTTTCGCCCTTTATGAAAAACACACCGGAGCCACACGAGCATCGGAGAGATTCGAAACGTCGCGTGACGCCTGTTCTCGACTTTGTTCCTCCCTTTCGATCACAGTAAGCGATGGAAATTGTGGTTATTGCGAAAACTATAGGAAGATATACAACTTTTTCAAATAATTTTTTTTCCGTAAACTGAGACAAAAAAGTGTATCAAGACGTACCCAAGATAGACTCCAAATAAACAGTCGCATGCAACATTCGCGTGGTTACTGTCCGCTAACGTCTGCGAACGTGCCAACTATAGTCCAGCGCAATTATGAAATTTTATATGACTATTTAAAAGAGCTGCCCTATGAGCCCATTGCAACTCAAAAGTAGCCAGTTGCCAGTTTGAAATGATCATTAGGCAATGAACACTTGACATTGCATATTTGGATCTACTTTCCAGTCAGCCTTGGAGATTTTGACTTGCCAGATTATAACACAGAATTTACACATAATGTACTGGACTATTAGGGACCCCACCGACACGAGCCGATCACGCACGCGGGCTTGTTTTCATTTGGTCTAGCTTGGCTGTGAATACACTATAGTCTGTTTACGTTTTGGCTTTCGCTCGAATTTTTGTCTTATCGGACAGGTCAATTAGTGTACTGGGGACTATCAGTTTATCGTAGCCAATTTTAAGTTGGTAAATCCTAAAAGTTGTTTCATAATAATGTGCCATTTTTAGCATTTACCAATTTAAAATTAACAGAGATAAACAAAAAGTGATCACTGCATTATCAGACAGGACCGGGTGTTTCCTCGTACTTCGCCAGCCGTGTTATTTTTGTTTGTTTGAAGAGACAGAAAAAAGTGTTTATATTGATGTTTTATATTTTTTTTCTTGACATTCATAATTTAACAAGAAAAAAGTGAAAAGATAGAAAAAATAGTTTTTTTCGCACGTTAAAGAAACACCCTGTACAATACCTGATCGGTTTGACATAAGTCCGGGCAAAAAAAAAAATAAAATAAGTAGACTAGGTGCGTCTTGATACACGAGCTCAAATATACTTTTTTATTTAGTATTTTTTTACAAAAAGTTATTTGAAAAAGTTATTCACATTAACGACTTCTATACACAGTTCATAAAGTATAAATTTAGGATCCACCCTGTATTTAGCTTAAGGAAATGTGATCATGTCAGTGACAAAATATGAAGTCTTGAAGTGGCTTAGGTTAGGCAGTATTGTAGAATATAAATATTTGATACTAATTCTCAAAATTTTGTTTGTATCAAAACCTGAAAAACTGGGACAAAAACGGATAATCAATGGGCCTATACCACATGTTTGGTTTATTGCCTTAAACGAACCCTGACACCACGTAGATGCCATAAATAATTTTACAAAATTTTTCTATCGTGTTTATAACCGAAAAAAATTGCTCTAAATATTGAATTTTTTGAATTCATACACTTCCCGCCCAGGTCGTGACGTCACCTGTAGGGAACCAATAAGAGCTCACTGGTACAAAACAGTAGCATCGGCTCGTAGTCATCGGACCACGAAAGGACGCTTCTCATTGGTTCCCTACAGGTGACGTCATCATCGGCTATTTCAAATTACAGTACAATTTTCTTTTTAGTGTTATTCTCATGTGGATCAAGTTTTCTGCTGACTTTTTACAGTAAACGGTCCTATGTATCATCAAAAATAACACCGCAGTAAATAAATTGATCAATTTGAGATCACGATATAGGCCCATTACGAGGTTCATGACAGAATTGTTAGAAATAATTGTTACAGCTTCAGACCTACTCCATACATCACAACTTCATTCCGCAGAAGTTTTCGTATAAAGCAGCCACTTTGTATAATCGATCAAATCATTCTTTCAAAATACTGACTCTTAACATCCTTCCGTGTATCCGTTAAAATTGCTGCTTGTTAGGCACTAGATAACTAAAGCTATACTGTTAATATGTAGCTTGTTAATACAGGCTCTCCGCTTAGTATCGTTTTAGCAGATCAATAAATATGTTCTCTTTGCTAGGTGAACATCTTGTACAAAAGTTTATTTTATACAGATTTACCCCTTTAAACTTCTCAAGTGAAGGGGGGTTAATTGAAGTACCAAACTGCATTACTTTTAAAGTATTTGATTGATGATATATTAATTTAAATGTATAATACACCTTTTTTGTGTTGTAATTATTGTTAACTTTTAATTTTCTTTTTCAGGTATGTACTACCATCAAACATTTTGATGCACCTCATACTTCCAGGTATGTACATCTAACAAAATTTATAGAAATTAAACAAAAATCCTAAAAATCTTTTCGCAATATATTTGAAGAACCCATTATTTGACAAAAAAAAGTTTCGAATTAATTCTTCAGAATTTGCCTAATTTGCCATTTTTTTTCTGCTCAAAATGCAGTAGGACTTACCGCAAAATATTCATATGTTTCCAAATAGTCATCACCAATCAGATCGGAATCAGATTTCGCTCCGTTTCCGATACACGAATGCAGTTTTGAGAAAAGCCTCAGCGATATTGTAAAAATGTTCAAGAATACCCGGCAGTAACTTTATGACCCTAATAATTTAAAAAGTTAATCTCCTTTAATGGCCAAAAACATGTACAATGCACAGTATTGCGTGCCGAATGTTGAGAATAGAACCATCCAGGGCCACACTTACTTCCATTAAAAAGAAACCAAATGGATGGTTGTCTATTAGATTTTTAATAGAAAATCAGATTCAGACGAGTCGCCATCATTCAGGTTCATGACAGTTTCATTTGGTTAAAAATGATGAATATACTTTTATTACCTACATGTTTAATGCAATTACACACATAATAAAAGTATATACAATGTACATACATTGGATAACGAATCAATGGATATGTACATCCGCAAATGGAGCAAGAATGTCCAATGGATGTCAAATAGACGTCAAAAAAATATACATTGCATGTACGTTTGTCGCGAACTTTCACATCCATGGCATATCCATAGTATGTACAGATATACGTCGAATGTACATGCATAGTATATATAACATAGTCCAGGTTCATGAACATGTATATTCATAATATGTACCATGTATATACTTACATACCAAAGTATATACAATGTACATACAGTGAATATGTATATCCACAAATGGAGCATGAACGCATGAACGCTAATGGATGTAAAGTAGACATAAACAAATTTACATTTCATGTAGGTTTGTCGCGAATTTACACATCCATGGTATATCCATTAAATGAACATAGATGTACTTTTAATGCACATGCATGTGTATGAAAGTTCAATGTAGAGGCAGAAAGATAAACAAACTTTATACTTTCATTCTGTATTGTTATTAATTCAATTTTTAGTTACAATAGTAATACTTGGCAAAATCGATTACTATGATTGTCATCTCTTTTCTGTTGAATGGCATGTCTAAAGTCACAAAGAGGTCAAGGTTATAACATTTTGTAGGTGGTTTGTTCCGCTTACGACTTACCATCAAACGCTGGATGCGAGTGTTATCCAGTAGCCAGAAGATAAGTAACATTGCACAATATTACACTCGATCAGGTAATCAGGTACAACCAGTACCAGCACATACACGCTAACTACGACGAATGGCTAGAAATCAGTAATGGCGGCACTAGCTCTCCTTCGCACAGGCGTAAACTACGAGATGTATATATGATACATAGACCAACATCTTATGTATATTCACATATGTATATGCTTACGTGAATATACATAGTATGTTACACTAGTGTATATCATTTTTCGTATGTATATTTAAAGTTCTATGAATATTCAAAGTATACATGTTCAAAGTGGAATATCTAATGTACATTCTATGGATGTACATATCCATATAGTGTTATGTGGGATTTGACTTAGAGCTGTGAGCAGTTGTAACAAAAACAACAAAATTCTTAAAAGTCCAGTCATCCATTCATACATTCCACAATGACGCAAAGCGATAGCCGATATGCAATCAACATGCCGATAGAGTTAATAAATCTCAGTTCTTTTCCCAGTATACCCCAGACGTTCACGCATTTCCTTGGAATGATCATCGACCGTCATCAGAAGCGGGATCGAGTGAAAAGTGAGTGACAGCCGCTGCACCGGCACCGGATGGGTTCGCGTTGATGCCTTTTCGCAGAAATCGCACGCATTTATATTCCGTGACAGCCTAGCCGGAGAGAGATTTTCGAATTGCACATGCCGCTGCTGATGTTGCGTTCGAATTATTATTATCGATGCAAAACCCATTAGACGACGGTTGACGATTTTTCTGGAAATATACACGTACGTATGTGCAACGTGAGCATGCAGTGAATTCATAAACGTCGCAGGGTTATCTCATCTTTAGGCTGTTGCCCTGTTTCGCGAGTTTATTTATTTATTATTAAATCAAATCAAATCAAATCATTTATTCGTCCAAAGATCTAAGTACACAGACATAGGACAAGTCAATAAAAAACAACAAACAAATTTACACCAAAACAAATATGGTACAAACAAACATACGGTTAAAATTAAAACTGGACAGGGAACATTTTTTTTTCGTTTTCACAGTTAACAGAATTTCCTATTGTAAGTCAATAAATTCGGAAGTAGAGTAAAAGCACTTATCGATAAGAAAACTCTTCAAATGCTTACTAAATAGGTGGTCTGCAGAAAAATTCTTGATCTCTGCAGGCAAAGAACTGAGGAGCCTATAACCCATATAAAAAGGACTATTTTCGTAAGTTGTTGTATTGTGTTTAATAGATCTAAGAGAAGTGGACGCCCGCGTCGGGTAAGAATATAGATCAGAGTTTTTTTTAGTAGGTACTTGAGTATCGTCTAGCAAAAAGTATACATTTGTAGATGTAAATTGAAGGTAACGTTAGTAGGTTGTATTTCCTAAAATAGGTTCTGCATGATTCGTTATACTTCAGCCGAAATAACAGTAGTAAAATCCGTTTTTTAGCAACAAACGGTCTTACCGCAAATGGGGAGTTACCCCAGATGATAATGTGATATGCAATATGACTGTATACCATGGCATAATACACACTTATTAGGTGAGGAGTATCTAGGCAATTTCTTAACTGAAGAATAGCATAGCATGCTTTATTTATTTTTTTAGTATTCAGTATGTGTTCTCCAAGTCATATCACTATCTAAGTTCAGTCCTAGGAATTTAGTATTATTCGAAAGCTCAATTGCTTCCGTGTTGACTGCTATGTTAAAAGTTTGTTCTGTTTTTCGAGAAGATCTAGTTCCGGAATAAAACTGCATAGATATTGTTTTATGGGAATTAATGATTAAAGAGTTGTTTGCGCACCATGACGTGAACTCAGAAGCGATTATATCTAGCTTTGTCTTCAGTTCCGCGATGGTATCTGCATGACCTGCTATGGTGGTATCATCAGCGTAGAGTATCAAGCAGTTAGTGGTTATATAAGATGGCAGGTCGTTAACGAACAAAATGAAAAGCAATGGACTTAATATTGAGCCTTGAGGAACCCCTTTGCTAACATTGAATTCGTTTGATTGGTAGTCTTCTACCCTGATCACAAATTTTATGTCACAAATGTAAGACATCAGCCATGTTAAGAATTTACCACGGAAACCTAGAGCGCATAGTTTGTGTTCTACTATACTTGGTTCAATCGTGTCGAAGGCCTTGGACAGATCGAAAAAAAGTGCTCCAACTGATTGCTTTTTATCTAAATGATGGTAAATATACTTAACAAAGCTATAAGATGCAGTTTCTGTAGATCTTAAATGGCTGAAACCCTTGTTACAAAGATACAAAAGCTCATTACAGATTACGAGCATGTTTGATAAGACTTAAAAATACCAAAAGAAGACCTAAATCTATTTACACAAGGTACAATTATTTCATTACCAATTTTAGCAAACCCAATTATGTTTTTTTAAGGTCAGCCTCCCGCAAAGACTGAGAGCCTATGGCGCTGTAGAAGCGCTGCGAGAGGATAAGTCTCAGTGCATGTTAGATTTGAAACGCTGCAGGTTGTAGCCGTCGGAAAAAAATCCCCCGGCAACTCATTCCACAACGCCGAAGTTCCCAAAAGAAGGAATGCTGGAGGAGACTGGTTCCGGGAGTAGGGACCTCCATCTAGTAAGGATGAGTTCGCAGAGCCTCACTAGTATTCCTCGTTTGGACGGCCTTCGGTGTTATTATCTGGGAGAGCTCACTCTAACATCTTCCGTGATGGAATCTGTAAAGCAGGGGCAGGACAGCCACTTTTCTTCGATTATCCAGACTGTGGAGGTCCTTTTTGAGGTTAGGCGTATCGATTAGTCTAATTGCTCTCTTCTGGATAGTGTCCAGAAGCTTTAGAGAGTGCTTCGGAACGCATAAATACACATGGGTGCACTGCTCCAACGATGGTCCGATCTGTGCTTTGTAGAGCAGCTGTCGTTGATCTAGTGTTTTAACGACGTGATCGTGCCAGGAGATGTTTTTGTTAATGTTGATCCCCAAAAGCTTGAAGGGAGACACACCTCGTTGATACGATAGTTTGAAGAGCTTGCAAAGAATAGGTGCAAGCTCAGTGGCACAGCGTTTAAGGACAATGGTTGGAATTTGGTCAGGAAGAGTAGCTTACATCGTGTTTAGTTTTTAGAAGGTGCTTTTTACATTTCGATATTGAAATTTGACCTCTGTCATTCTCGAGTTCACGTTTATGGTGGTGATCGTAGTACTTCCTTGGAAGTCTACAGTAGAATTGGCTACCAAAAGTCGCTCTAAGATGTCTACTTTTTCTTTAACAGTGAAGCGATGGAGTTGTCCTCTCGAGTCAAACGTGGTACTAGCGAATAGGAAAAGTTAATTGAAACCATAATGTGTGAAATGAAACTGTAGACACAAGGTATCAGAGTGTCTCGTTCTCTAAGGTTTAGCATTTCAATGAAATTATTTGTAATAAATCGGAAGAATCTAAATAGCTTTTTATTATTTTGTGTACCTAACGAAAACAAGTTAAATTCTCTCCCACTTCGATCAAGAATACCTATATTCATCTAGAGAAGTGTATCAGTACAAAGGGACGCAGCAGCATAGTAGGTTAGCAAAATTTCATATATACATGTCACAGCCAATACCTCACACAAGGCGCAGCCTTCGAAGTGACAGTTATTTGTAATATACATATAGTGCAAATAAATAATAATAATAATGAGGTTCTTCTCTTATGCAGCCCATTCTATAAGCAAACATTTTTTAAAAAATTGAAAATGGGCCTATACCACATTTTTGGTTTATTGGCTTAAACGAACCCTGACACCACGTAGATGCCATAAATAATTTTACAAAGTTTTTCTATCGTATTTATAACAGAAAAAAATTGCTCTAAATATTGAATTTTTTGAATCCATACACTTCCCGCCCAGGTCGTGACGTCACCTGTAGGGAACCTCTAAGAGCTCACTGGTACAAAACAATAGCATCCGCTCGTAGTCATCGGACCACGAAAGGACGCTTCTCATTGGTTCCCTACAGAAAGGACGCTTCTCTTGGTTCCCTACAGGTGACGTCATCATCGGCTATTTCAAATTCCAGTACAATTTTCCTTTTAGTGTTATTCTCATTTGAATCAAGTTTTCTGCTGACTTTTTACAGTAAACGGTCCTATGTATCATCAAAAATAATACCGGAGTAAATAAATTGATCAATTTGAGATCACGGTATAGGCCCATTGCGAAATCTTGCTGCTTCCCACCTCTACATCCAACCGTAGCCGAATCGTAAATACTCGTACAATATCGCGGTATGGCGAAATAAGGGAAGAAAATGGCGGCGTTGTAAAAAATTCAGCATCGTAAACGCTGCCGTTTATTTGTTATTTTACTTTCCGGCTTTGCGACGTCAGCCTCCCGAATGACCCCGAATCCGCGTTTCTTTCCATTCCGCTCATTTCTATTGCGTTACAGTCTCCCATAATCTTCCCGGGGAAGTGAAAATGGCCCAGACTCGAGTAATATGGGATTTCCAACGTTCATGCACACTTTGTTACGTTGCTACACACCACGCCATTCGATAAACAGACGAGGGAGTTGGGATGGTTTTTTAATCAAGAGAAAGTTCGCGTATAGGGTGGAAGTGGAAATAGGCGAATTCGGATATGTACAGCCCTTTAAAAGTCAGAATCTTGTTCTTTGTACTGTACATCAATACTGTAACATACTACACAGGGTTACTGGTAACTCGACCACTTTCCTGCAAGAGGTGATAGAGGGACTCAAATGTAATAGATTTAACCCCCATATGTAATTCCGAAAACCGATAGTTTTCGAGATAATTAACATTGAATGTTTTTCAACCAAATGTCCAAATTTCCACACTAGATCCTAAACTAAGAAAAAAATCTGTTGTTGATTCCGATAATTTTTATTTAAGGATTTAACTAACACATACATAAAGCTAACTTAGTATTAAAATGTTTCAAAATACTAAACAGTTCTAAACTAAATACAAATATTTATAAAATAATCAACAAAATGTTTACATTCACCGTGAAAGAAAATTATCTAGCTCAAAAAAATATACAAACGGTTGAACAAATCGCTAAAAAATCTTTCCTACCTAATAACCTTTTAATTAAATTCACTCAAAGTTTCTAGAGATCTTGCTCAATGTGTTGCCCTTGATTTCGGATACAAGTACGGATCCGCTTCCTCACTTCGGTTTTTGTAACTCGTGTTGAAAAAGTTCGTTTCAGCTCATCCGCCGCATTGATAAATTTTTTGCCTTAGCTCGTCAGCAGTATTAACTGGAGTCTCGTAAACCAATGCCTTCATGTGACCCCAGACGTAAAAATCAAGAGGTGTCAGATCTGGGCTCCGCGCAGGTCATGGGATGGGTTCACCCCTCCCTATCCATTTGTTCGGGTATGTGTTGTCCAACAACTGCCAAATTGTGATACGGTAATGTGCTGGACAACCATCATGCTGGAATATCATGTTGTTGATGATTCTGTATTATGTTGATAAATTTTGTTAAATAGTTACTTGTGGTTGTACTGTCATTCTTGTCCTTGGAATAGGCCATCAGATAAGGAAGTTTTTAAAATAATTCGTTTGACTGGTTGTGTATCTTTTTTTGAGCTAGACAATTTTTTTCGCGGTGAATGTAAAAAATGTGTTCCTTATTTTTTTAAATAATTGTATGTAGTTTGAAACTGTTTAGTATTTTTACACATTTAAATACTAAATTTGATTTGCGTATGTGTCAGTAAAAAACTAAATTGGAAATTACTAAAATCGACAGCAGGGTTTTTTCTAAATTCGGAATGCAGTGTGGAAATTTGGACATATCGTTGAAAAACATTAAATGTTAATTATCTCGAAAACTATCGGTTTTCGGAATTACATATGGGGGGTTAAATCTATTGCATTTGAGTCCCTCTCTATCACTTCCTGCAGGAAAGTGGTCGAGTTACCAGTAACCCTGTATATTAGGGTATTGGTGTATTTGTGTTAGTTGTTAACGTAAAGTCAAAATGTTAGGTTAAATAATCTTTGACACGTAAACGTCATCGAATCATATGGAGTTTTCGAGAATGACGGATGGGTGTTTTAGAATGTCACCTGAATGTCTCGAATTCTCTAGACGGGTCGATGAAGTATTGTACCACGAGTAGCGTGGCAGAGTAGAGGTACTTCAGGTGAGTTGTTGTTGAGAGAAGTTAAATTGAGATAAGGTTAAGTGAGTTTTTATTCAATTCTGAAGTAAAAACGTGAAAAGTGAGTGCAGTTTAGTTCCCTGGAGCGAGAAAAAGCGACCGTTATAACAATACTGACTTATCACTTGGTAAAGTTCCTTTAAAGTTGGTCCTATAGTGGTGAACAGCTTCATTCCTGATTAACACTTTACTTCAGGGCCTATTTTGATCAATAATTTTACAGTTCAAACTTCTGTGGATGTATTGTATTGACTTCAATTGATAGGATTGATGAAGTAAGTAGGCGCTTTCCTTTTACGTGATTTATCTGATAAATCTCACTTGTGACGTCATGACTTATTTCGATGTAGGTTCCTTTTGTCTTCTGAATCTGAGTCTAAAGTGAAATATTTTACCCCCACTTAAGCCCATCTGTACAAGATCGAAAGGTGGGTCAGTTATCTCAGATCATTTAGATGTCAAATAAATCAATAAATGGGGTTAGAATTTTTTGTAAGTTGTGTTTAGTGTAATTTTAGCGGGTTTTGTGGTGTATGGATAGTCGATAGTGTATGGTGAGCTACGAAAAACGTAAAAAATAGGTTATGGAAAGGATCGACAGATTATAGAACCATAGCATTTTACAAAATTTCGAGGATTGACATTTAACTGCACAAACACGTTCCTTTAACTCATCTGAGCATATGGGGTTTCCAACTGAGCTGTGCCATCTGGTTTTTAAGTGATCTGAGTTAGTGCAGATGTAAAAGGAAAGCACCGTATGTGTATATTCTGTGAATAAAGACTGTTCCCACCAGCGTTAGTTGGAATCCACTGAAGCTGTTAAATTCTGACATTTGTTGGCTATGTACAGAAAACTCAGAAAACAATATTGACAAACAAGTCTAACGTTGGCTTGCCAGCTGTGGAAATGGAGGGTCATCTAATAGTCGAGTCACCTTCCGTCAAGCTGTTGGGGATCAACAACAACATGTCCTACCACGACCACGTCGTCAGTATTGCTAAAACGGCATCCTAGAAGCTTGGAGATTTGTTTCGCTGTAGGAAGCTTTATACACCAGAGCAACAGTATTGCTCCCATGTGTGAGGATGCGCTCTGAAGCTTCTGACACTATCCAGAAGAGAGCGATACTCCTAACCTCACAAAGGACCTCGACAGCCTGGAACATCGAAGAGGGGTGGCTGACCTGACCCTGTTTTACAGATTATTTCACGAAGGATGGTTGAGTCAGTTCTCTCAGATGATAACACCGAAGGTCATCCGAACGAGAAACACTAGAGAGGCTCTGCGAGCTCATCCTTACCAGGTCGAAGTCCCTACACCCCTAACCAGTCTCCTCCAGCATTCCTTCTTTTGGAGAACTTCGGCGTTGTGGAATGAGGTCCCCTTGAGTAATATTGGATCTTTGTCAATTATTGGCATTGCGTCACTTGAGTGTCGAACGACTGTGAAACACAAAACCATACTTAAGAGACACTATAGTACCCTTTGTAGTATATCAAAAATTCAGCGTGTTGAACTCTCAGAGCAACAACTGAACATAGAGGTAGTAAACAAACCACTTCAGCATGGCGTGCTCAAAGCCATCATCTTTTGACACTTCAGAGCCAAACATTGCCAACTAACCTGAAAATTCTTCCAATGCAACCCATCTTACAAACACTGCTCTGCACTGTTCCATCTCGAAAAACTGTTAAACTACACTCGAATATAGCACAGCAAGTCCGTAAAGCTCCACTACAGTTACCAACAAATAGCGAATTCGATTTTACTGACCAAGCATAAAAGACGCACAAACAAAACAAACGTTTGACAGTCGGAGGTTACCGTAAACAAAGGAAAATTACATAGGCAACTCCTCAAAATTTATGTAAGACAGAATTTGCGTTAATGATGAAGAAACATGCAGTAACGCAGTAGAGGTCAACATATCTATTGATTTTGCTGTAATCATTTCTGAACCATCAAAATACCGTCTTTTTTAACGTAGAATGGAATATTTCTTGATACTATACAATTAAGACGATAGTATAGATAATAATTATGATTGCCGTATCTGGTGGGCAATATGACAACGTAAGAAAAGATGTTGGCCTATTAGAATTAGTTGTTTACTACCTCTATGTTCAGTTGTTACTCTGAGGTTGAACTAAAGCACTAAGTCTAGGCTACGTTTATTAGACTTAACCTGTAAAAGAAAATCACTGTGTCTTTGAGACTGACTCAGGGACTAACTACGTTTCAAAGCCTGCCAGTATACATACCGACAAATCTCCTTGCATACGTTCGTTTTTATCACAACGACGATCTGAAATAATCTTCATTCGGGCTAGATTGCTTGTAACAATGCTGTAACGCGGCGGATTTGCCGCTCATCCAGTTTGCGAAACGGAACGGAGCAGCGCTTGTTGCGGTGCCGAAACTGTTGTCGGCGGTTTCCTTGGACCCCTGACCGCCCCCTGACCACCCCCATTATGCACACGGGACGCCGCCACGCCGCCGCCGCCGCCATTTTGCTTACTGCTACGTTTAAACTTTACGGCACATAACTCAGCGATGACGCGTATATCTCGCTTGCATAGTAACACGGAGATGTGGATGCTCGTCCTATTATAGCCTTGTACTCACTAGTAGCTACAGCTACAGCTACGGACATTGATGCTATTTCTGCCGAAACATTAAAATGCTTAAAATCTTTTATATAATATTTGTAAGAGGGTCTGGTCCTCCGGTGTTTGGCCAAATGAATGGTGCACATCCATTTTTGTTCCACTTCAGAAGAAAATGATCTCCAACAAATCCAGACAATTATCGCTTACTTTCGTTAATCTCTCATGCAAGCACGGTTCTACTATATATATTTTACAGTCTCATTTGGAGGGTTTTATTGGCTGGCAAATCTCAGGCGCAAGCAGGTTTCGTAAAAGGACACGGTACGCGTGAACAGATCTTAAACTTAAGACAGATTATTGAAAAAGCCAGAGAGCATTATTTTCCCGTTTTTATCTGCTTTGCGGACTATTCTAAGGCGTTTGATAACGTAAAGTGGCCTAAACTGTGGGAAATCCTTATCTCCATGGGAGTCCCTTACCACTTAGTATTTCTCATACAGCAACTCTATGAGTCTAGCTCAGCTCGTGTAAGAATTGATGGTAACCTGTCTGGTCACACAGCAACCAGAAAAGGTGTTCGTCAGGGATGCGTATTATCTCCGATGTTATTTACTCTGAATTTGTGATGAGACAGGTATTGGGCAACTGGAATGGCGATATAACTATTGACGGAAGCAAAATATCTAACTTAAGATTTGCTGAGGATACAACCCTTATTGCTGCTTCTCAGGAAGAACTAGTAGCTCTATTGAACGTTTTAGAACAACACAGTGCAGCATATGGTCTTGGTATTAACTACAACAAGACCAAGGTTATTATCGTAGATAGAGGGCATGACAATCATCGAGAAATAAAGTCAATAGGCCGCTGTGAGGTAATTCAAAGTTTTGTCGGGTAGCTGTGACAATGAGAATCGACGGCGCATTCAACAGGCACGGGTGGCCATGACAAAGCTTACTAAAAGATGGCGTGACCATAGCATCACTAAAGCTACCAAAATGTCACTGGTTCAGTCTCTTGTGTTCTCCATATTTTTGTATGCCTCGGAAACTTGGACTGTTAAAAAGGCAGATCGAGCTCGCATAGATGCTTTTGAAATGTGGACGTGGAGGAGAATGCTGAGAATTCCTTATACCGCCCATCGAACTAATATTCCCATACTGGATGAGCTCGGTAATCCAAAGGGACTATCCTCCATTGTGTCGACGAGAATGCTTACATTCTTTGGACATATTCACAGAAGCGATAATATGGGGAAACTTGTAGTTCAGGGTCACGCCCCGAGTGGGCGGCGTCGTGGCTGTTCCCCTACACGCTGGGTGGATACGACGAAGCAGTTGCTAGATATGAATATCAAGAGCGCCACTGAACTGACACTAAATCGCGAACGATGGCGAGCTACAGTCTTCAAAACTATTGATAATATTCGTGTCGGCAACACTCTAGCTCCGACTTAATGCATTTTACGAGTTCACAACGTGTCTGTTAAGACATTGTGACTACGATGATGACTCACTAGTAGACATGTTGTGCGATTTGTCTATAGACAGTCTAGAGACACAATTTTTTTGTGTCGAATAGCGTCTACACTACAGTGCGCAGATTTAGACGAGACAAATAATTTCTCATCAGTCTCATGTCCGCTGTCCACTATGAAGCACATTGCACTGTGCGGAGTTCCTGTTAAGTGATGTTGAATAGTGAAACAAAGCGGAAACGTAAACGTTGGTGGACGCGAGAAGTGTTCGCATAAGGAAATGCATTCGGCAATACATTACTAAACAAATTAAGACAGGAAGACGCCATGGGTTTCCGAAATTTCACCCGGCTGACGCCTACCGATTTTGAAGAGTTGCTTCTGATGGTCGGAGGTTGATCATCATCATAGTCACAATGTCTTAACAGACATGTTGTGAACTCGTAAAATGCCTTTGCTAATGTACGGTGGCCTCGCCTACGCAGTCTGCTCAGTTATCTGTAAAAAAAATGGAGTCAAGTTGATTTCCCACACATAACAGTTGCAACCAAATCATCGCCCGCCTGTCGTCAAAAAACATCCAACACAAAAACTAGTAAATAGTTTCCTAAATCTCTCCGTAGGAACTAAAACGACACAATTCAGCTTTAACTGGACAAAACGAAACAATCAGGAACCCCCAAATTGCTTAAAAACGAAGTTTGAGCTATTTTTATATTTTTAGATTTTTATTATTGCTGCGCCGCCACTGACACGATTTTTGATAACCATACGCATTTTTCATCCTTGCCGCGGTAATAATAGTGTGCCTAAATTTCATTAAAATTCATTCCATAATTTCCATGTTACTAAATTCAGAATGACCTGAATCAATACCTACCCCTACCAATACCAAATCCCTTGATTTCTGTAATAGCCAAGGCAATGTTCGGATGGACCTAACAAACGTCTATTATGCCGCTAAGTCTTTCTTTCACAGGTCAATGGACACTATTATAAATGGAATAAATTTTTGAGTTTTACAACCCCCCACCCCCTAACCACCCCAATTTCACCCCCACCCAAAAAAAAAGTAAAAAATGATCAGAAACCCCTAAAACGCCGAAAAACAAAGTTTGAGCTATTTTTACATTTTTAGTTTTTTTATTATTGCCGCGCCGCCACTGACACGATTTTTCCAAAACATGCGCGCTTTCCATCCTCGCCGTGGCAGTAATACTGTGTCAAAATTTCATTAAAATCCATTCGATAATTTTGGCGTTACGCAATAAAGAACGATCTAAAACTAAAACAACACTCGGATGTATACACCACAAATTATTCTAAGTCCCTTGGTTTCTATTATAAGCAAGGCAATGTTCGGATGGACCTAAAAAATTGTATTATGGCGCTAGGTCTTTCATTCACAGGTCATTAGAGAGCCCATTATGAATACAACAAATTTTTCAGTATTACAACCCCCCACCCCTCAACCACCCCAAATTCACCCCCACCCAAAAAAAAGTAGAAAATGATCAGGAACGTCTAAAACGCCTAAAAACGAAGTTTAACGCATATTTGAAATTTTTCGTTTTTTGCTAATTACTCCGCCGCCCATGCACCGATTTTCAAAATTGTAGCAAAATTACCTACTACGACCCTACACCATATCACCACCCAAATTTCATCAAAATCTATGTAGCGGTTACTGAGATTAGGAGGCTAGAAAAACGCCAACAGACAGACAGACCGACAGACAGACAGACCGACAGACAGACCGACGGAAATGAGTGACGTGGATTTTCGTGATGTAGGCATCATAAAACGCCCAAAAAGCATGTTATCTCAAAATCGAAAATTTTCGCGATCACAATACTCCCCTCACCTATCGGTGTGGGAAGTAAAAACGTCAGAGACTGGACAGGTCGGGATTCTTATACTCTACTTAGGAGAGCACACCAAAACTGTTGCCGGTCTTCATTGAAAAGAAGAAGGATAAAATGATGAGATAATTAGAAATAATAATGGAGGAGAAGAAGGATAAAATGATGAGATAATAAGAAGAAATAATAATGGAGGATATTTTGAAGAATATTTATAGAAGATTTTTTTAATGAATATTCCATTATTATGGTCCCAGTTGGGATAAGAAAGTCAAAATGTCAGATTTAGATAAAAGAGGGATTTTTCAAGTAGGTGATGCTTTTAAAGTGAGAACAGATATTTTTGTAACAAGTACAAAGATATTAATCTATTCTTTGTCTGTGTGCATATCTGAAAGTGTAAAGACTGTTATAGATGGTGTAAGCATAGAGCGAAAAGCGACAATGTAGCGCAGCGCCTGCATGTCTTCGAGTGGCGTAGTTTACGATCAGCCATTATCGAGGAATTAATGAAAATGTGAAGCAGCACCAGCGACAGGCGCGAACCTATAAATTGGATTCAATCTGCCTGCCTGGCTGCTGTTTCCGTCTCGCGTCTCTACGCTTCTTGAGGGCGTCGCACGACGTGTTTAAGTTTATCCGATCGGCTTTGCGCTTTCAGACGACGATTATTTGACAGGACGTCACGCCAGGTTCACTTGTATAAATATACAGTCAACAATTCAACACCACGCAGAAACATACCGATAAAAGTTAAATCATTGTGAATCTGTTAATGATTGAGTAGTGTAAAAAGGGCTTTATGAGTTTTGCGACTATAGGTTAGGTTATGGCGACATCTCTTGGAAAAACGTAGTACACAAACTAAAGATCTCTAACCTTTGTTACACAATTTTTTAAACGCATGTTGAGCATCTAATCTTCGACATTTCAATTCTTTTGAAACATTACAATTCAGGTCGGAATTTTGAGTTTCAATCTCGTTTGACGGGAATCAACAATTTCAGAACATTTAGATCTTCAGGTTTGCCTAGAAAATCGAAAATATTTATTTGACTTTCTATTAAGATGAAACCTCGTGTTTTAGATAATTTGGTGGTGCTGATTACAAATCCGGTCGAAATTGTGAGCTTCACCCTTGTTTAAGGAAAATCAAAAATTTCAGATCTTACAGATCTTCAGGTTTGCCTAGAAAATGGAAAATCTTTATTTGGCTTTCTGTTGAGATGAAACATCGTGTTTTAGATAATTTGATGGTGCTGATTACAAATCCGGTCACAATTTTGAGCTTCACCCTCGTTTGAAGAAAATCAAAAATTTCAGTTCTTTCAGATCTTCAGGTTTGCCTAGAAAATCGAAAATCTTTATTTGACTTTCTATTAAGATGAAACCACGTGCTTTAGATAATTTGGTGGCGCTGATTACAAATCCGGTCGCATTTTGAGCTTCACCATGGTTTGAAGAAGATCGAAAATTTCAGATCTTTCAGATCTTCAGGTTTGCCTCGAAAATCGAAAATACTAACAATTAATTGGAAACGCAACAGTATTTTTTTCTGTGCACATTGTACAGTAAACAAACCCGAGTATTGAACATTTCCAAATCTAGAAGCTTGTCACTCCTGCAAATGACCCCGAAAACGGCATTTTTCACGGGCAGGTGCAGCACGAGAGTGTATAGCCCATCCGTTTTGCGTCAAACACTGGTACCCACCCCAAATAAATCCACAATTTGGATCGTCGACGCTCGTTGTCGTCCGAACAAATGGATCGAGCAGGCCGCGCCGCGCTCCGTTCAAATGTTTCGTGCCTCCGCTATCTGGCGCTGATAAATCATAGCGGGCCGCGCCGGCGGATGTGACATAACCTCACTCCGCGTCTAGTCGGCGTTGCCTCGCACACACAGTTGTTTTCACGGTGAAAAATCTGTATTCATGGCGGGAGACAGGGATGAATTGGCAAGTGGTACAGTGAAATTCCTATTTTTATTGCAAATGGAAGGAGATATAAAACGTTCTATGGCTCGGATATGGATACGTGTGGGTTTTTGTTTCATTGATCCATACTTTCTGCATTTTGCTTACCACTACAGGTAAAGGAAGTACTGTTGCAAGGATATATCAGTATATAACTCCTTTCAGAGGAATAATTTGACTAAACAGCCTATAAAAAGAGAAGTTTGCGATAAGTGGATAGTGTGAACAAGGAACGTGCTCTCTCAACCATCACAAAGAAGAGAAAAACCTTGTATATGTCACGAGTGATAATATACACGATTGCACGAACACGTTGCGTCAATTGCAACCGCTGCTGGTAAAAAGCTTGAATACCCATTCAAAGCCAGAAAGTACTTCTCACCATCTAACCTCCTCACACTATACAGGGTGTCCCAAAAAATAGTGTCAAGCGGAAGTCCAGACATAGAGCACACCTAGAAGTATCTGAGTCACCCCCATATATGTTATGCAATTGTTTGTAGTTTCCGAGTTATGAATTTTTTCCTAAATTTCAGACAATTCTCTACCTCGACAACTTAAAACTGTTCCAATAGAAAAATTAAAAGACCTCTCCAAATTATCTTTTGTAGCAATTAATCTCCAAGAGCTTACTGTTCATACATAAAATAATAGGCTTCGTAACTTTGATGAAAGTCATAAAAATTTTAGTGTAAAGTGAAAAATTTACGATCTGATAACTATGACTCAAATATTCGACTCGCAATTAAAAATCCAAAGAGGTGATTTCATGATTTCTAAGTCGGTCTAAAAACTTCTTCAGACTCTCAGCTATCACAATCATTGAAAAAAATTAGTACTTAATGGGGCTACTTTCACTCTAATTGACCTTCAAAGACAAGAGGCGAAGATTTTTCGAAATTAGCGATGTGTTTTTCAATTCATCAATAACTTATGTTAACGCGTTAATAGCAGATTGATTGTCAGTACAGCAATAATGAACGTTAAAAAGGTTGCAAAATTTAACATTTATCAAAAAAGATCCTATTTCTTGCTAAAAACCACAAGGAGCGCATTCTTCAAAACCGGTTTTTACCTGAGCGCCAACAAAAAGGGCTAACGCTAACGCAGTAAACGATGGCGATGTTAGAAAGAGATAGCTATGATATTGTTGTGATGTCTTTTCAAAATGTGTCATTGCATAGGTTGTTTTCGTTGTCTTTATTCAGTCGTCTGTCTGTCTTTGCGGCTTTAAAACGATACGTTTTTGTTTGGATTGGTGTTGTTTCTGTTGTCTGACTACTTGGCTATTCCTAGGAACCTTGAGTGCACGACCACTAAATTTAACTATGCTGTTTTCTGCAAGAGATTATGCAACAGATGGATAGGTCGTGGTGGACCCACTGAATGGCCGCCACGGTCACCTGACTTAAATCCAATAGAGCAACAAATTAACACAGGCTGAAGAAACAATAAAAAACAATCGAAGAGCTTTTGTTAATTTAAAAAACAATTCTTTCAGAAGATGTAGATTATGCATCAAACAAGAAGGTAGACATTTTGAAAATTTCTTGTGAAACTTAATAAACTTAGTGAAGAAATTTGATAATTTCGTTTCATTTTACAATATCCCACTTACAAAAAAGAAGTCGTACACATAAAAAAAATCTTAGCAAAATGACACAGGTGGTCATCTATCCATATTCTGGTCGCACTGAATGTTTTTTCATTGCGGCGCTGACAATCATTCGGCTATTAGCACCCTAAACTTAGTTATGTTTCATTTAAAATCCCATCGCTAATTTCAAGATATCTCCACCTCTAGTCGTTGAAAGTCGATTGAAGACAAAGTAGCCCCATTAAGTACTCCTTTTTTTAATGATTATGATAGCTGAGAGTCCGAAGAAGTTTTTAGACCTGCATAGAAATCATGAAATCACCTCTTTAGATTTTTAATAGCGAGTCGAAAATCTAAGTCATAATTATCAGATCGTAAATTTTTCACTTTACACTAAAATATTGTATGACTTTCATCAAAGTTACGAAGCCGATTATTTTATGTATGCACAGTACACTCTTAAAGATTAATTAGCAAAAAAGAAAATTTGGATATGTCGTTTAATTTTTCTTTAGGAACAGTTTTAAGTTGTCGAGGTAGAGAATTCTCTAAAATTCAGAAAAAAATTCATAACTCGGAAACTACAAAAAATTGCATAACATATATGGGGGTGATTCAGATACTTCTAGGTGTGCTCTATCTCTGGACTTCCGCTTGACACTATTTTTTGGGACACCCGGTATAAGGCTCAGATAAGTCCTGGCCCCGAGTATTGCTTCTGTGGCTGGAGAGCTGCTGCGCCTGCTACCCCGTCTCATCTTGATTGTAATGATCAGGAATGATGCAGATCAAAAAATAAATAAACAGTATGCCACAAAAACATACACAAAATTATAGCTGACAATTACTGTGTAGGATATCTTAAACCTAAAAGTAATATAATAAATACCTATGAACACCACATTTCAAATCTATCCCAAGCTCATTATATCTAAACATTAGTGCGGAATATATAGGACTCTCCATAATAGTATGTCATTTGTATAAACGACAACAAAAGATCGTAACAGTCACGCCCGCTAGAATTGCATATTTATATTAATATGCATTTCGTGAGATCAAAGCTACAAACTGAAGATAGTGGGTGGTTGTTCGGCCTGAGAACGTTTTGCTATGAGCCGATATGGATTTTGAGCTGTTATTTCGCTTTATTATTATATAGTCCTAATAGTCGAAGGATTGCCACGTTGCCAAACATCGTAAGAGATGGTACGACAAACCCCATCCACAGTTTTATTTGTTTTAGTTTCTGATCCAAAATTGTATGCTTGGTCTTACTATTAGAAGATAGGCAGTACTATTGCCCATTGATTACAGCTTATTTTTTATATCTGTATGCCCTCTGGGTAAAAAGACGTAAATTTTTCTTTCAAACATGGCATTTTTATATACAAAAAAAAGTATCATGATTTCTGGTTCTAGAGAGCATTACCGCTTTTGAGGACTCAAGAATGTGGTAAAATGCACTGCTTTCAAGATCCAAAAAACTCTTGCCAGCAATCGGTTCTAATGAATAATCAGGATCTGTTATGAAGTCCCGCTTCAAAACTACAAAAAATAATTTTTTTTATGGTCAGCCTCCCGCAAAGGCTGAAAGCCTATAGCGCTGTAGAAGCGCTGCGAGAGGATAAGTGTCTGTGGATGTTATATTTGAAACGCTGCAGGTTGTAGCCTTCGAGAAACAAATTCCCCGGAAGCTCATTCCACAGTGTTGAAATTCTCCAAAAGAAAGAATGCTGGAGGACACTGGTTCGGGGAGTAGGGACCTTGACCTGGTAAGGATGAGCTCGCAGAGCCTCTCTAGTGTTCCTCGTTCAGACGGCCTTCGGTGTTATTATCTCGAAGAGCTCATTCGAACATCTACCGTGATAGAATCTGTAAAACAGGGACAGGTCAGCCACTCTTCTTCGATGTTCCAGGCGGTGGAGAAGATCCTTTGTGAAGATAGGCGTACCGATTAGTCTTACTGCTCTCTTCTGATTAGTGTCCAGAAGCTTTGGAGTGTATTGTAGCGCAAGAGTAGTTGCTTTATATATTAGCTGCTTTAAAATACATTCATGCTAAAAATGATCACACACTAACAAAAGTCACACGTATGACACACGAACTAGAATTAACATATCTTATACCTACAAGAGAATAAATAAATCTGTTTGCCAGAACTACTTTTTACGTCTATTTTCTTTTTCTTTTATTTACAATATAATATTATTTATATTATTCTAATATGTTATCTTTTTGCTCAATTCCTATTCTGTGCTACGTTACTCTACCTACTCCATGACCATCACTGTCAGTTGTAATAATACAGGTTGTGACACACACAAGCTTATAGCTTAGGTGTCTGGTTGTACTGATTTATTTTTTTATATGTATGTTGTATGTTGTATTTAATTTTGTTTACTGTATTGTACTGTATATGCCATTTTTTGCTGAATAAATTGCTGAATATAAAAAAAAAATTGGTGTATATAGCATCCTGAAACGGAACAAAACTCCAAGGCAGAAGGTGATTCAACTATTTGGTGGCCCTCCATTTCCATAGTTGGTAAGCCAACGTAAGACTTCTTTGTCAGTGTTGTTGTCTGAGCTTTCTGTACGTTAAACTGTACAATTTTTACTAGTGATCACTCGACAATTATTTTGATCTCTACGTTGATCTATGAGACATGTTGCTGTCGTCGACGTACCGTCTCCTGGGCTGATAGTGGCTTGCCTAGTTCCATGCATGATATCAACGTACCGTCATCTGCGGAGCTACAGATCGGATTGGATGTTATTTCCAGCAGCTCGTTGATGTAGAGATGATGTATGGGATAGGATAGATCCCTAAGGAACACCGGCGTTTATTGAAAATACGTCTGATGAACAGCCTTCGATTACAACAAACAGAGATCGGTCATTCAAAAAGCTATCCAGCCACTGGCGCAGGCCAGGTGGTAGTCCATAAGCAGTAAGCTTGACCAGAAGTCCCTGATGCCACACTCTATCGAAGGCTTTCGATGTGTTAAGTGCAATAACACGGGATTCGCCACAATTTTCAATTGCTCTATTGTACAAATGGGTGATGTGGGCTCATCCGTAGACCTATGCTTACGGAAACCATACTGACGAATATTTATGATGTTACTGTTGTCCAGATATTTCAGGAGCTGTGTGTTAATGCTAGACCCCACAACCTTAGACATGATGACGAGAATAGCCACAGGTCTACAATTACTGTGATAGGTTTTTTTTGCCTTTCTTAGGAATGAGTTGTACGCTGCCAATCTTCCATGCAGCGTGTTGGGATTGTTGCAACACATGCTATATGTCTGGAGGTAACATGTGCTGTCAGTCACGAACATAATTATTTTTGCTTTTTTACACATTAATTTCGGGAACACATCTCTTCTCTCACCAAGGTTTCTATATACAATTTAATTTGTACAATCGAGAGACCACACACTCGATCACACACTTTGGGTTAACCAAAGCGAAGGTAACTCAAAGGCCCCAAACAGCGGGAAACATGCCTTGCTGATACGATAGTTTGAAGATCTGTCAAAGAATAGATGCAAGCTCAGCGGCACAGGTTAAAGGACAATGGGCTAATTTATTCACACAAAAAATATATTTTTTTCAAGAGAATTGGAAAATTGATGGGAATGTACGATCATACAATTTTTTCAGAATTTTTATACATCTAGTTTCAGCAAAATTTGAGTTTGAAATTCAAATTATGGGGCTAGTGACGTCACTGCCGCCACCGTATACCAGGATGGTCGGTAAATTTTATTGGAAATACATAGGCGTGTTAAACATACCCATCTCAAAATACAGGTTGCTACCGTATGCACATTAATCATCTAAGTATTTAACTAGTGCCATATGTAACTGTAGTTTTATGTGAGCGATAAATTCAATGAATTGCTGAATTATAAATAGACATTGTAAAATAATCGTCCCTCGTACATACGGACCTCAAACATCTGGCATCGCTGTATTGTTATCTGTGTTCCAGTGACGTCTTGCTGTCATCTAGTGTCGCCAAAAAGTTGTCATATTATCACTGTCAGCCACGGCCGACTCTACACTAGGCCGGAGCCTTAGATGTGGCAACGTGGCTTAGCTGTCAAATAGTGGGCCTATAGTTTCAGAATAATTATTACATTTTATATGTATTAGAGTTCATCTCGGTTAATAAATTAAGAAAAATACTTTTTAGAACTACTACTACTAATACCATTTACATCTGATGTCTGTTTCATCACAGTCAGACACTACAAAATAAAAATAAACGCAACCTGTTTCCTGCCGCCACTTCCATTTCCACTTAAATGAACACTCAATCTACTTTGTAAATTATCACTTGAGCTAGAAAAATTCACTATTAGGTCACTGTGAAGCCATTCTTGCTGGTCTTGATTTCCCTTTCACTATCAAATGCTTTCGTAGGTATGCCCCAGGCCATGCCCAGATGAGTTCTATTAACTGTATTTTTCTGTGATATTTGGGAGGTCCAGAAAACATTATAGGTACCACATTGTGCTTTAAAATAGGTCTTATCCTTTGAAATGTTTGTTAATTATTGTCTTTATCCTTATAAATATAACCAGCCCTTCCGAGGAATACCTTTCACCCACTTCTGTTTATATCCCTTATCGGACGCACAATTGCTAGTGCAACCTGGTACTACACACTTTGCAGGCACCTTTTTATCTTTATAGTTTCATTTGTGCAGGTAAATAAGTAGAAACCCATTCAAAATCACCTTGCAACGTTCTTTTTAATCTGGAATAAGGTTATGTTGGGTCATGGTTTGGTAGTCCTCTACTCATGCCTCTACTGGGCTGCAACCTAGTACTACACGCTTTGCAGGCATCTTTTTATCTTTATAGTTTCCTTTGTGCAGGTAAATAAGTAGAAACCCATTCAAAATCACCTTGCAACGTTCTTTTTAATCTGGAATAAGGTGATGTTGGGCCATGGTTTGGTAGTCCTCTACTGGGCTGCAACCAGGTACTACACGCTTTGCAGGCATCTTGTTATCTTTATAGTTTCGTTTATGCAGGTAAGTAATTAGAAACAAATTAATAATCACCTTCCAACCATATTTTCTGCACCTGGAAGAATACAGATGCCATAACAACAAATGAAAACACGGCCTGATCTCCAACGTTGCCATATTTCAATGCTCCGGCCTAGTGAGTAGAGACGGCCATGTGTCAGCCAGATAACAGACTACTGTCAATGTCATCGACCATGGAACATGGAACGGCTTATTTAACGTGCACAGAACACGACAGCTAAACGTAAGCGCCACAACTAGAACCAAACCGAGCTTTCGGCGTTGCCAAACTTCATTAGGGGGTCTGTGACGTCATTCTGCAGTTTTTCGACTTTTTTTTTGCTTCTTGCCCTAATAAGAAGGTCGTAAAAATTCTAGAAAAAATTGTATTTGCTGGTCTCGTCAAAAACTAACCAGAGAGCTATTCCAAGAAAAATGGTAAATTAGCCCATTACTGGAATTTGGTCAGCAGCAGTAGCTTTCTTCGTGTTCAGTTTTTGGAGGATGCTTTTTACATCTCGTTGTTGCATTTTGACCTCTGCCGTGCTCGAGTTCACGTTTATGGTGGTATTCGGAATACTTCCTTGGAAGTATACAGTAGAGTTGATTAAGAAAATCCTCCTTAGCTTATTCTGATTCAATTTACACCGAGATTTACACTCATGGTACGAACATTTTTCGAGGTTGTCGTAGAAAGAAGCTAAGACGTTGAAATGTTTCGTGCAATTCCTCATAGGTTTTTCAGTGTCCGGCAACAATGTCCCGCGCTTTCGAAATCCGCCTCCCAGGCATAAACAATAAACCACGAACTTACGAGGCAGCGGATAAATCGCGAACGCAGCGCGTTTATCAGCACAATGGAGCCCCCAGGGGCAGTCGGGGCGCATTTTTCGCAAGACTAAACGTTGCATTTGTCACTTTCTATTAACTTATGATGTTATCAATTCAGGCCGGGAGCGAAGTGGTAAATAAGGAGCAATTCATAACGCGCTTTTGTTGTTCCTCGTCCGTTGTTCGCTACCGCTACGCTGCTTGGCTGCTACTAAATCGTTTCGATAATTGTTCTTGCTTGACAGCTGCTCGTTATTCACGCGTTTTCAGTTTGAGTGCAACGTCGGTTAACCTCATGACGCGATCGTAAATCGCGGTTGTGAGCGCATCTTACTTCCTCCTCGCTTGCATCATTCGTTTAACGGCGATATTGAATATGCTGTCACAAGGAATAATGTATCTTACTCTCCGAACCAACAGACGGAGGATATATCGGAGTAATATACGGCAAAGATCTGCTTTAAGAAAGTGCTTTCCACCTTACCTGAGGTTCTTCTTCTTAGGGTGCCATGCAGATTCCTGCATAGGCCGTTCATCCTTTCTCTCATCAGATAATCCTATTCATTGCAGCCCTCTGTAGTTCCTGGAAGTCGCTTATTCCTGTCCAATGACGGATGTTTTTCAGCCATGATAGCTTTTACTTCCCACACCGATAGGTGAGGGGAGTATTGTGATCGCGAAAATTTTCGATTTTGAGATAATATACTTTTTGGGCGTTTTATGATGCCTACATAACGAAAATCCACGTCACTCATTTCCGTCGGTCTGTCTGTCGGTCTGTCTGTCTGTTGGCGTTTTTCTAGCCTCCTAATCTCAGTAACCGCTGCATAGATTTTGATGAAATTTGGGTAGTGATATGGTGTAGGGTCGTAGTAGGTAATGTTGTTACAATTTTGCAAATCGGTGCATGGGCGTTTGTAGGTGTTTTAAGGGTTCCTGATCATTTTCTACTTTTTTTTGGGTGGGGGTGAAATTGGGGTGGTTGGGGGGTGGGGGGTTGTAAAGCTAAAAAAACTTGTTGTACTCATAATAGGCTGTCTACTGACCTGAAAGAGAAAGACCTAGGGGTATAATACACTTTTTTAGGTCCATCCGAACATTGCCTTGTTTATTACAGGAACCAATGGACTTAGAGAATTTTCCGATGTATACGTACGAGTATTGCTTTAGATCGTTCTGTATTTTATAATGTTGAAATTACTGAATTGATGTTAATGAAATATCGGCACAGTATTACTACTTTGGCGAGGATGGAAAACGCGTCTGACTTTTAGAAATCGTCTCAGTGGCGGCGCAGCAATATTAAATAACCTAAAAATATGAAAACAGCTCAAACTTCGTTTTTAGGCGTTTTAGGGGTTGTACATCTGAAAAATTCGTTGTACTCATAATGGGCTGTCTACTGACCTGAGAGAGAAAGACCTAGCGGCATAATACACTTTTTTAGGTCCATCCGAACATTGTCTTGCCGATTACAGGAACCGAGCGACTTGAACTTTCTGATGCATACAAAATACATACAAGTATTACTTCGGATCGTTTTGTATTGTGTTACGTGGAAACTTCTGAATTGACTTTAACGACATTTTGACACAGATTTATTACCGCCACAAGTATGGAAAGCGCGTATGGTTTTTAGAAATCATTTCAGTGGCGGCGCGGCAATAATAAGAAAACTAAAAATATAAAAAACACCTCAAACTTCGTTTTAGACGTTTTAGGGGTTCCTGATCATTTTAAACATTTTTTTGGTTGGGGGTGGAATTGGGGTGGTTTGGGGGTGGGGGTTTGTAAAAATCAAAAATTTGTTGTATTCCTCCTTTGACCTGTGAAAAAAGCACCTAGTAGAATAAAACACTTTTTTTGCGGTCGGGCGAGCGATGATTTGATTGCAGGGGCATCTAGTCTATAGTTTCATGCTGTGGGAAAATAATAAAACTGATATCATCGGAATGTGTGGGAAGTACTGAGTCAATCAACTTGACTACATTTTTTTCTTCCAATTCCTCTTCCAGCTCTCTGGAGAAGGCTCTCATTTCTCACATGGTCGACCCAGGACACTCTCAGGATTCGTCGCAGAGTCCACATTTCGAACGCTTCAAACTTATTTACAATGGCTGCCTTCAGCGTCCATGCCTCCACGCCATACAACAGAGTAGACCAGACATAACACTTCATCATTCTGTACCTGAGGCTGAAGTTCAAATTTTTGTTGGTAAGAAATTTTCGAAATTTCAGGAAAGTTAGATCAAACATATTACAATCCTTGTAAGATCTATCGGATCTCACCAGGTGGACCTGGGTAAAGCCAGAGGTAATTTCCACCTTACTAAGAAGAACTAGTAGCTCTATTAAACATCTTAGAACAGCACAGTGTAGCATATGGTCTTGGTATTAACTACAAGACCAAAGCTATATCATCGTAGATAGAGAGCACGATAATCATAGGGAAATAAAGTCAGTAGTTGTGAAGTAGTTCAAAGTTTTGTGTACCTTGGTTCCTTGATCGACAATTCGGGTAGCTGTGAAAATGAGATTCGACGGCGCATTCAACAAGCACGTGTGGCCATGACAGAGCTTACTAAAATATGGCGTGACCATAACATCACTAAAGCTACCAAAATGTAGCTGGTTCAGTCTCTTCTGTTCTCCATATTTTTGTATGCCTCGGAAACTTGGACCGTTAAAAAGGCAGATCGAGCTCTGATAGATGCTTTTGAAATGTGGACGTGGAGGAGAATGCTGAGAGTTCCTTATACCGCCCATCGAACTAATGTTTCCGTACTGGATGAGCTCGGTAATCCAAAGAGACTATCCTCCATTGTGTTGACGAGAATGCTTACATTCTTCGGACATATTGACAGAAGCGATAATATGGAGAAACCTGTAGTTCAGGGTCACGCCTCGAGTGGGCGACGCCGTGACCGTTCCCCTGCACGCTGGGTGGATACGACGAAACAGTTACTGGATATGAGTATCAAGAGCGCCACTGAACTGACAGTAAATTGCGAACGATGGCGAGCTACAGTTCTCAAAACTATTGATAATATTCGTGTCGGCAATACTCTAGCTCCGACTTAATGAATTTTACGAGTTCATAATCTCTGTTAAAATATTGTGACTATGATGATGATTCCACTTTACCCAAAGTGAGAGAAGATGTAAAGCCCGGTACCAGGCTGATATGAAACCTTTGGAACAACAGAGACAACTACTTTAAAAAAGATCAAGAACTTTGGGTAAGGCGAAAATCAGTGTCTTTTTGCCTTTTGCGGTCTTGGGTTTGCTTATAAGTTCAAAGCTCAAAACCGAAACTCGCTCACTGCTTAAGGAAGCTCACAAGGATACAGCCTTGAACCTTGATAAAGTACAGTTTGATGTACGGGGAACTCAGGCAACACTGACAAAGAAGTCTCACGTTGGCTTACCAACTGTAGAAATGGAGGATCACCCAATTGTCCAGTCTCCTTCCGTCAAGCATTTGGGGATCAACATCAACAGTAACATGTCCTGGCACGACCACGTCGTTAGTTTTGCTAAAACGGCATCTCAGAAGCCTGAACTTTTGTTCCGCTGTAAGAAGCTGTATACACCAGAGCAACTACTGCTGCTCTACAAGGCACAGATCCGACCATCGTTGGAGTAGTGCCTCCATATGTGGGGATGCGCTTCGAAGCACTCTCTAAAGGGGCTGGACACTATCCAAAAGAGAGCAATAATTAGACTAATCGATACCCCTAACCTCACAAAGGACCTCCACACTCTGCGAGCTCATCCTTACCAGGTCGAGGTCCCTCCTTCCCGAACCAGTCTCCTCCAGCATTCATTCCTTTAGATGATGACTCCGATGCTGTGGAATGAGCTACCGGGGAATTTGTTTCCCGACGGCTACAACCAGCAGTGTTTAAAATCCAACGTGCACCGGCGCTTATCCTCTTGCAGCGCTCCTACAGCGCCATAGGCTTTCAGCCTTTGCGGGAGCCTGACCATAAAAAAAGGCTTATTAGACATGGTAGAGCTGGTGGAAAAAATGCGTAGATGCTAAGGTTAATCACTTTGAAGAATGTTAACACTTGGTATAAGTATGTGCAATAAATTTTTGAAAAAAAAATGTATTGCTTTTGGGGCACTGGGTCAATCAACTTGTCTTTATCTCTTTGGCTATCGTAAAGTGACGGGATTGATCCTGTATTAAACGTATTTGAAAATCTGCTTTTCTGTTTTATCCGTCTCCTTTTCATTTTTCAGCAAGGCATAATAGCCTTATTTTCCACCTGCTACATTGGCCTAAAAGCCCAATTGATTGCTACTCCCAATATAAAACCATTTAAAATCGAATAATCTGTGCGATATTTTGTTGGCCCAACGATTCCCTTCGGTTGAAAGGGAATTCTTTATAATAGCCCATCAGGGATCGTTTTTTTTTTCGTTCGACCTAGCTCGGCGTGTTTGTATACAAACGGCGTTTGAAATTTTGGCGCTTTTTTCAATTCCGTTCCATTCCATATTCCCTTTTCAAATTGCTTCTTTGTGTGTTTTTTAATTTGTTCGAAACACATTTGCCGGAGTGTATATAAACGCTCTAAGTCGGAAAATTTTATTTTCCAGCTATTGCTGCGCAAAGACCCACTGTTTTATACCAAAGAGAATGGGATTTCACCGTGTCAGTTGGGGAAGCGATCGTTTTCGTAACGGATATGGGGCACTTTTATGGGTTAGTTTGCTTTTCTGTTAATTAAGAGGATCAGACGGCTGAATGGAAACGTCTGGAGTCGGGAAAACGATGGCGTCAAGTAGATTCACTCACTACGTGCCCTTCTTGAAGCTGTCATCATCATAGTCACAATGTCTTAACAGACATGTTGTGAATTCGTAAAATGCATTAAGTCGGAGCTAGAGTACTGCCCATACGAATATTATCAATAGTTTTGAGAACTGTAGCTCGCCATTGTTCGCGATTTCCTGTCAGTTCAGTGGCGCTCTTGGTACTCATATCCAGCACCTGTTTCGTCGTATCCACCTAGCGTGTAGGGAATGGCCACGGCGCCGCCCAGTCGGGGCATGACCCTGAACTACAAGTTTCTCCATATTATCGCTTCTGTGAATATGTCCGAGGAATGTAAGCATTCTCGTCGACACAATGGAGGATAGTCTCTTTAGATTACCGGGCTCATACAGTATGGAAACATTAGTTCGATGGGCGGTATAAGGAACTCTCAGCATTCTCCTCCACGTCCACATTTCAAAAGCATCTATGCGAGCTCGATCTGCCTTTTTAACAGTCCAAGTTTCCGAGGCATATAAAAACATGGAGAATACAAGAGACTGAACCAGCGACATTTTGGTAGCTTTAGTGATGTTATGGTCACGCCATATTTTAGTAAGATAGGCATGGCCACACGTGCCTGTTGAATGCGCCGTCGAATCTCATTTTCGCAGCTACCCGAATTGTCGATCAAAAAACCGAGGTACACAAAACTTTGAACTACTTCACAACGGCCTATTGACTTTATTTCTCGATGATTATCTTGCTCTCTATCTACGATCATAACCTTGGTCTTGTTATAGTTATCTTGTAATAGTTAATAACAAGACCATATGCTGCACTGTGTTGCTATAGGATGTTTAATATAGCTACTAGTTCTTCCTGAGAAGCAGCAATAAGGGTTGTATCGTCAGCAAATCTTAAGTTGAATATTTTGCTTCCGCCAATAGTTATACCGCCATTCCAGTTGTCCAATACCTGTCTCATCACAAATTCAGAGTAAATGTGTAAAGCTGTACAGGAGGACAAATAACGGAGTTTATTTTTCAAAAAGTTTGAATTTCTTCATTTCATTTCATTTATTTGTACTAGTCAAAATACAAATATTACCATCTCGAATGTTACACCTAAAGTTGACATTACAATAATAATTAAGTTATAACCTATTGCACTAAGCATTCGTTTCTTATTTCCTGACTTGATAGTAGCCATTGGAACTTCATTCATTTTTACTTTAATTGTTTTTTTGTATAAAGAAAATGCAGCAGATTTTAACAGGTTAATTCCTTCAATTGTGTCGATTATGTGCCTTACAAAAACTCCAAATTTTGACGTGACGTATCATGACATTAAGATGTTGTCCTGAAGCTTTTTGACTACAGCTTTACTATACATACAGGAACTGTAAAAAAGCAGGAATGAAAATCAGTAACTTGTGTTTTGTATCCAGCAGTTATGGCCAAAAACCATTACAATACGGAAGATGTTATGAAAGACGAACAGACTGCATAAAGGTATAACAGGTACGCACAGTACCTAGGTTAGGTTAGGTTAGTTTGAAGATGAGTAGGGAGATTATACCTCCTTCCATTGCGACCCTATTGAGTCTTAACAGACATGTTGAGAACTCGTAAAATGCATTAAGTCGGAGCTACAGTATTGCTGACACTAATATTATCAATAGTTTTGAGCACTGTAGCTCGCCATCGTTCGCGATTTACTGTCAGTTTAGTGTAGGGGGACGGCCACGGTGCGGCCCACTCGGGGCATGACCCTGAACTACAAGTTTCTGCTTATCATCGCTTCTGTGTATATGTCCGAAGAATGTAAGCATTCTCGCCGACACAATGGAGGATAGTCTCTTTAGATTACCGAGCTCAACCAGGATGGAAACGTTAGTTGGATGGACGGCATAAGGAACTATCAGCATTCTCCTCCACGTCCACATTTCAAAAGCATCTATGCGAGCTCGATCTGCCTTTTTAACAGTCCCTGTTTCCGAGGCATATAAAAAACATGGAGAATACAAGAGACTGAACCAGCGACAATTTGGTAGCTTAGTAATGTTATGGTCACGCGATATTTTAGTAAGCTTTGTCATGGCCACATGTGCCTGTTCAATGCGCCGTCGAATCTTATTTTCACAGCTACCCGAATTGTCGATCAAAGGACCGAGGTATACAAAACTTTGAACTACTTCACAACGGCCTATTGACTTTATTTCTCGATGATTATCATGCTCTCTGTCTACAATCATAACCTTGGTCTTGTTGTAGTTAACACCAAGACCATATATGCTGCACTGTGTTGTTCTAAGATGTTTAAGAGAGCTACTAGTTCTTCCCGAGACGCGGCAATAAGGGTTGTATCGTCAGCAAATCTTAAGTTGGATATTTTGCTTCCGCCAATAGTTGCACCGCCATTCCAGTTGTCTAATACCTGTCTCATCACAAATTCAGAGTAAATGTTAAACAACATCGGAGATAATACACATCCCTGACGAACTCCTTTTCTGGTTGCAGTTTGACCAGACAGGTTACCATCAATTCTTACACGAGCCAAATTAGACTTGTAGAGTTGCTGTATGAGAAACACTAGGTGATAAGGAACTCCCATAGAGATGAGGATTTCCCACAGTTTAGGCGACTTACATATGATGTTACAAGCTCACAAAGCCACAACCCCACATAAAGGTGTAGTTAGTAAAAGCATGCTAAAAGGGATATTCGGGTACTGATGTAGATAGTCCTAGAAAATATTTGCAGCTCAATCTACTTCCTCTATTATCTCCAACTGAACAACAACAAGTGAAGATCCTCCAGCTATTCCGCGAGTGATTTTTCGGGTGATTTTTTATCTGCCAGCAAGCAGAACGAAACAAATAGGACGAGATACATTTTTGGGGGTTTTTGTATCCATTAACGGCGGCGCAAATGGACGAAGAAGTTCCGCAGTTATGAAGATGAATTATTTGTTTTTAGCTGGAAACTCCCGGAACGAAAACATAGTGTACTAATTGTGAATACAGCACGAATATTCCCGGAGAGATATTTTTACAGAGAGAGCGTGATTATTTTTCTTTGAGCTCGCTTTTCTTTGTGAATAGAGATTGCTCTCATGAATTTATGTAAATAATGTGATAGTTTTTAGCAGCAGATGTTACATCTCAAAGTACATTATAATTTTACAGGACGTTACTTAATGAGAGGTTGTAATTCTAAGGATCCAAGTTCAAGTTAAAAAGTGGAGTCAAGTTTATTGACTCAGTACTTACCACGCATTACGGTGATATAATTTTATTATTTTCACATTGCATGAAGTTGCATACCGCGGTTCACCTTATAACCAAATCATCGCCCGCCTGCCCTCAAAAAACATCCAACACAAAAACTATAGTAAATAGTTTCTTGCGTCTCTTCCGGTAGCTAGAATGACACAGTTTTTATTCTGTGAGTTTCAACTGAATGAAACTAAACAATCAGGAACCCCTAGGACGCCTAAAAACGAAGTTTGAGCTATTTTTATACTGTTAGCTTTTTTTTATTATTTCTGCGCCGCCACTGACACGATTTCTAAAAACCATACACATTTTTCGTCTCCGCCACGTTAATAATACTGTGTCAGAGTTCTAAGTCCCTTGGTTTCTGTAGTGGGCAAAGCAATATTCGGTTGAACCTAAAAAAGGATATTATGCGAATGGACACCCTATTACGAATACAACAAATTTTTGAGTTTTACAACCCCCCACCCTCAACCATCCCAGTGGACTAGTATCATGATTTTTTTTTGGTTGCATATGATAGAGTACCTACGCCATAAAAAGCATCTCATTTTTTCTCCGATTTTTTTGGGCGCAGGAAAGCCGTGAAAATAAGGAAAATATTTGAATTCTCCTAGGGCAGTCACGTCGCTGCCCTAAAGACGAACAGCCAATCAAAAGACAGATATGTGTGCTGTGTTGCCGCATTCTGATGGCGCGCGAAATGCCGGAGCTGTACGCGGGCTGGCTCATCTATCTTGTCTTCTGTTCCCATCTGATATGTTTTCTGCTTTTAATATCCCGTGATCCGAAATTCCGAAAGCTAGGTTAAGGTTCCTGATCCGTCAATCCTGTCAATCGTTATTCGGTCATTGTCATTGTCATTTCCAATTTTCATTGGACTTTTGCTGTAATTTTCAACAATGTTAAAGATATTATTATTTGTTTGCGTTTATTTGTACAGGATATATACTTTTATTCCATTTTACTAGGTCTCAAGTTATTTTATCATAACATATCTAACAAGTATGAGTAAAATCGATAGTGGATTAACAAAAGCCGATTCAGATAACCTGTGAGTCGGAGCTGTTCTTGGCAGCAATGCACTGCTGATGATTCGCGCGGTTGGCACTGATTGGCTAAATTTGAATTCCTGTCTTTAAACTTTAGAATGGAATTACTAAAAACAAAATGAAGTAGAAATTAACGAAATGCAGCAGTACGTTTATTTTTGTAGGCACTAAGCGGTTATAACAATTAAATCATTGCTCTTAAGCTCGTGATACTAGTCTATTTCCACCCCACCCAAAAAAAAGTAGAAAACGATCAGGAAATCCTAAAGCGCCTAAAACGAAGTTTGAGGAATATTTAAAATTTTTTGATTTTTGCTAATCACGCCGCCATTTTCAAAATTATAGCAGCATTACCTACTAGAACCCCATAGCATACCGGTACCCAAGTTTCATTGCAATCCATGCAGCGGTTACTGAGATTACGAGACTAGAAAAACGCGCACAGAGACAGACAGACAGACCGACGGAAATGAGTGACAGATTTTCGTTATGTAGGAGACATCATAAAACGCCCAAAAAGGGTATTAATTCAAAATCGGATATTTTTGCGATCACAAATACTCCCCTCACATATCGGCGTGGGAAGTAAAAGTTCATATATACATGTGTCCTGAATATCCTGGTTTAATAATACAGGGTGCCAAAAACACGTTTTTTTCAAACTTTGACATCCTGCGTCTTGAAAACTAGACTGGTTAGAACGCACGTTTTGAACTTAAATTTGGATCAGACGTCATCATCATAGTCACAATGTCGTAACAGACATGTGAACTCTTAAAATGCATTAAGTCGGAGCTAGGGTATTGTCGACAAGAATATTATCAATAGTTTTGAGAACTGTAGCTCGCCATCATTCGCGATTTACTGTCAGTTCAGTGGCGCTCTTGACACTCATATCCAGCAACTGTTTCGTCGTATCCACCCAGGTGTAGGGGAATAGCCACGGCGCCGCCCACTCGAGGCATGTGCCTGAACTACAAATTTCTCCATATTATCGCTTCTGTGAATATGTCCAAAGAATGTAAGCATACTCGTCGACACAATAATAGAGGATAGTCTCTTTGGATTACCGAGCTCATCCAGTATGGGAACGTTAGTTCGATGGGCGGTATAAGGAACTCCCGGCATTCTCCTCCACGTCCACATTTCAAAAGCATCTATGCGAGCTCGATCTGTCTTTTTAACAGTCCAAGTTTCCGAGGCATACAAAAATATGGAGAACACAATACACTGAACCAGCGACATTTGGTAGCTTAAGACATGCACCCTTATAATTACAGCAACACCCTGTATAACATGTGCCTTTTCAATACCAATATTTCATTGTTCTCTAAGGAATGGTAAGTGAGTCTCATTCTCATTATTTTCTATGATGAATTGATGCTTACAGTTGGATGCAGTTGCATAAGCTAATTTACGATCGTGGTTTCCTTGGAAACAGAAAAACTGTTCGTCAGAACTGGCATTTTAATGTGTATCATTATTGATTATACATTATGGTTGATGATTACGCCTTTTCGAAATAGAAGGCCGATACTAGAAATGTCTGTTATTATCTATTACAGAAAGAGTCGTTTACGAGCGATACTAGGACAAACTGATTTATCGGTTAAACACCATTATATTGCAAAAAATAATTTCTAGTATATGCGGTCTCGGGGAGCAAAACAAAGGGGTACAGCTTGATTACACAGGACTTATTTCACAAAGACATAATGCATAAGAAAGGGCACACAATGTGGCGTGGCCTTATCCATAACATAATCAGAACAGGACAGAATGAATGAACGAAACCATGGCCGACTCTACACTAGGCCGAAGCCTTAGATGTGGCAACGTGGCTTAGTTATCAAATAGTGGGCCTATAGTTTCAGAGTAATTATTACATTTTATACGTATTACAGTTCATCTCGGTTAATAAATTAAGAAAAATACTTTTTAGAACTACTACTACTAATACCACCTACATCTGATGTCTGGTTCATCGTAGTCAAACACTACAAAATAAAAATAAACGCAACCTGTTTCCTGCTGCCACTTCCACTTCCACTTAAATGGACACTCAATTTACTTTGTAGATTGTCACTTGAGCTAGAAAAATTCACTATTAGGTCACTGTGAAGCCATTCTTGCTGGTCGTGATTCCCTTTCACTATCAAATCTTGTCGTAGGTATGCCCAGATGAGTTCTATTAACTGTATTTTTCTGTGATATTTGGGAGGTCCAGAAAACATTGTAGGTACCACATTGTGCTTTAAAATAGGTCTTATCCTTTGAAATGTTTGTAAAGTATTGTCTTTATTCTTATAAATATAACCAGCCCATACGAGGAATACCGTTCACCCACTTCTATTTATGTCCTTTATTGGAAGCACAATTGCTAGAGCAACCTGGTACTACACACTTTGCAGGCATCTGTTTACCTTTATAGTTTCGTTTCTGCAGGAAAATAATTAGAAACACATTAAAAATCACCTTCCAGTCTTCTTGTTTACTCTGGAATGGTATGGTTGGTATGTCCTTCATTGGAAGCACAATTGCTAGTGCAACCTGGTACTTCACACTTTGCAGGCAACTTTTTACCTTTATAGTTTCGCTTGTGCAGGTAAATAATTAGAAACACATTAAAAATCACCTTCCAATCTCCTTTTTTGCTCTGGAAGATTACACTAATGACTTAACAACAAATAAAAGCTCGGTCCCCGATTCAGTGTCGCCATATTTTAATGCTCCGGCCTAGTGAGTAGAGTCGGCCATGACAAAACAGATTGACGTAATGACAGATGACATAATGTCAGTTGACTTGACAGTCTTTCTAACCTTAACGTCAGGTTAGTTACCTTGCACTAGACACTAGTAATACGTCACTTCACTGGCGACACAAATGAGCGGGAAAAGTACAACATTCAAATAATATTCCTACACTAGTATGAGTATGAACTCGAAATTTTCACGAATTTTTTTAAATACGTAGGTACCGTTACAAAAGTAGCGATACCAGCTTGGAATCGCTCAAAACTATCTAAGATAAAAATACTCGATATTAGTGCAGAAGTATCGATACATTTCAAGTATCGAAGTGTCGTTAGCTTCCCTACAAATAATCATCCAAAAGGGGGGATGCGCGTGTAATTGCCGCCAACCTGAGATATTGTGCTGATTGTTTACTGTGTTGCGGTAATAGCTTGTTAGTTTTTTTGAAATCGCTCGATTCGTTTTCGATAAAATTAGAAAAATCTTTGTGTATATTAATTTGTTCAAACATGATACAAAAACACACGAAACTACCACTTTTTATTGCAATAAATGTTCAAAATGCTATTAGCCAAACAAAGATATAGGCGATGTTAAAATTCGTGACGGGCAGTTGCAAAAGCAGTGGAAATGATTCCAACTTACGGTGCCCAAAAACTATGTTCTCGGCAAACTCGCAAAGTTTTGAACACCAATTGCAATGAAAAGTGCCATTCTCGTGTGTTTGTTTTGCTATCTAAACAAATTAGTGTTGGAAATGTATATCAAATAATTCAACCAACCTTCATTTTCATCTGATTGACAACTGTTTGTATCTCGTTGTACCTGGCTCTAGTTATGTGATGACACCTGTCAATCCTGTCATGTCAAAAAGTCTAGAACCGGAAATGCTGAATAAAATAGTCTTCATCCATCCTTTGACGAACAAAGACGTGTTTCATTTATGAGTTCCTAGATCCAAACACTTTGCTTCTGATAGCTTTTCCACAAAATTCTATCAATTAGGATACATAAAGGTTTTTCTAATTTTGTCAAAAACGAATTGGCCGATTTTAAAAAGTCAAACGTCAAAATAAAAGACTTCGATATACCTTTGAAACCGAGATATTACTCGATGACAAGGGTGGGAAGGAGTTTTTGTTTAAAAAGTGGTCCCCCTTGACAAACTTTTTTACATGTCTTGACGTTTTTTCTTTTAATCTGTAGTTTTAGAGAAATACGGGGTGGGAAGTTTTCAAATGGATGCCCCGTTAGTGCTTTAAAGTAGATCAGAATCTATAACGCACCATCACATTTAATACTACATCAATGCATGGAATGAATGTAGGTATATCTAGCCTTACCCTGCATTAAAACTCCATTAAATATTAATAGAGGAAACGTTTAATTTTAAAACAATAACCCTCCGGTGCACAATGCTTCCTTCCCCCTGTTCAAAGGGGAACCTCGAGGGGAACCCCACCTTTAGAAACAACAACTGGTTTGTCCATATGGCCACATATTCATTTCACATCAAAGATTTATTTGTATATTCGATGCCGGATATAATGAATAAAAGATTGCCTCAGGGCAGTTGACTCACTAAGCGCTTTGGGCCGTTCTGGCGATGATTTCAATTGTTTTTAGGACTCCAAGGCATGCTAATTTGTTGCTAGATTAATTATTGAAAAATCGTAGTAGATAAGTTTACTTAAACCCATACAGGGTGATTCAGAAAAGGTGGCCCCATCTCTCGGTTATGAAGAAAACTAAAAAATAGTTGGGGTTTGCTTCTTGAAAAATTTTCGTAACGCCATCCTTATTCAAGATATAGAGTTGACACATTTTTATGATTTTGCTGAAACTACTGGCAACATTGCAACGAAATTTCATAAGAATATCTTTTGGAGGCTAACATATCTCTCGAATGTGTTCTTAAATATGTCTCTCATAGAGGGCGCTAGTTACACTGTTAGTATCAACACCGTACATTAACAAAGACAAGTAGGGTCACTCTAAGCTCCGTCCCCAGTGTGGTCTTTCCATCTGTGCTCTCCAATACTACGCAAGCTGGCGAATTCTGGCGCCCGGCGATCTCGAGCAGTAGCCGAACGCTAACAGCTGTGGTTTACAGGGTCAGTCCGCCTAACACCACCAAACACGCGACACGGTGCACGGGATACAATCGGTCGGATGTGTTATTGAGCGTTTTGCGCGTATTTCACAAAAAATGCTCTGTATATGGCCCCATTGTTTTTTATATATGTGCCTACTTATTCCCATTGATTTTTAAAATATCTGTTTTTAATATTTTAATTTTATTATTGACTTGATTCTTAAGTTTTTTAAATTCATTTTCCAAATTCGTGTTTACCGGTTCTTTAACTTTTTGTTTATAAATTTTGACTCGATTTTCAATCACTTCGAGAATTTCTTGATTTATCCGGTCGTTATTTTCACGTATCTTATACGTCCTTTTGAATTCCGAATCTTTTTTACAAAAAGTGATTAAGTCAATTAGTTCCTGAAATGATTGAACTTCTGTAGTTTGAATATTCTTTTCAAGTTTTGAGATTTTTTTTTTATCTATTCTGTTTACTTCTTTTCTATATTTTGTCGCAAGTACTTTTATGTTTACACGTAAGGTTATTGACAACAAATTATGAATGATCAGACTGTTACTGTTACTTTACTACTTGAATCGTACATTTCAAATTACTACATCTATCTGACAAAACAAAACATGATCTATAATACTCCTTGAGCTATTTGCCACCTCAGTAGCTGCATCTGCAGTTATTGTGTTGAATGGTTTATTGAATAATAAATTATATTCTATCTATACTATAGAATTAATTTCTATTGACCCCTGTATAATTAAAGTGAACGTCGAGCGTTGACGTCGACAATATCCCACAGTCGGATTCCCTGTAAGAAATGAGACCGCATGAAGGGAACCCCTCTCATATCGAGGCGGCTCGCATTTGTGAGACTCACATCAAAGTCGGCACGGCGAGTGACCCTACTTGTCTTTGTTAATGTACGGTGGTATCAAGTAGCATTGAACAAAGTTTTTCAAGGTTAGGTTTATTGATCAAAATATCAAGTTAACTTAAACATTATCCAATTTTACTCCAAAAAGAACATCTTGACAAAACTTGATACGGTGTACCGTTTTCGGAATATCATGATTTGAAAATTAAGAAGTAACAACCGATGCTGGTATAAAGTAATGTTAAAGTTACTAATTATTATTATTATTAATTAGTATGCATTATTGGAATGAAACCTTTTTTTGTCACGTAAATAGGAACTGACGGACCAACTCAAAATTGAACTAAATTTCCTCCACATATCTCATCCCCTTTTACCAGACATATTTCATCCAAATAGACATGGTCTTGAATTCCATGGTACACCTGAAATACATTTAAATAACTTTTGTAAATCCATTTATCTAGCGAACCGAAAATTTACATGACATTAACGAACTTTTTATTCCGCTTTGGAACGTCCCGAGTTAAAATTCAGCTCTCCTGTATTTGAATATTACATTTTAACCTTAGGGCTACCGAATGCAAGACTGCCTCGTGCCTTTTCGACTTCCGCTTCCTCACCGCAACTGTTACTATGGAAATAAGATAGAGATGGCGCAACACTATGGTGGAAATATAAATATATCTGCGACTGTTTGACGTGCACACGTGGAGATAGAGTTTCGCATCAGAAGTGGGATGGAAATCTTAGTTTCAGTTCAAATAAGTCATTGGAATGTCAGTGTGCTATCAAAATAACAAGTATAAAGCATCCAAATGATTAAAAATATTGCATTTTTTCACGCTTCGGTTATTTCCTGTTATGGTAAAGAAGAACGGAAATCAAACCTAGTGCCAATATTAACCCATAACCATGTGAAAAGATTATCAGCTTAATTACTTAAATTCTAATGTAACCTGTCAAGCTTATTGCCGATACCTTATACATTATCTTCGAGGTGGCTATATTTATGTTTATACGGTACAAATAAAATTAAAAAATAAATAGGTAAGTAAATGTTCAAATTACGAAAAATAGTCAAGTAAATAATGGCAAAAATTCAATGACGATATGATACTCCCTTGCGAAAGAACAGAAAACTGTTACTGATGAATAATTTAGAAATATAAAAATATGAAAAGGCCTGTTTTTAAAAGTTTTACACATCGCTGTCGTTTTTTAAAAATTGTGCCCTCCAGATCTTCAACAACTAACTTTCAAAGTAATACTAACAATATCCTTGTCCTTCTTCCCACATTTCCCGTGATTTTTTCCTGTTTTCACCAACTATTTCAGATTTTTCGTCATTTCTACACATTTTTTTCGACTCTATCGATGTTTACCAATTTTAATCGGTTTTTAACGGTTTTTATCGACTTTTTCCGGTGTTTGTCCATTTGTCGCAATTTTTTTCCTTTTTTTCCCCAATCTCAACCAATCTCGACAGATTTTTACCTAACTTCAAATATTTTTACCAATTCTTCTTAATGTTTACCCATTTCCACCAATTTTCCTATTTATTCCGATTTATCTCCAATCTTTGCTGGTTCGTCCCCATATTTTCCCAATTTCCACCAACAAAATTTTACCGACTTTAACCATTATTTACCGATTTATCTTAATATTTGCCCGTTTTCACCAATTTTTCCAATTTACCCCGATTTGTTTCAATTTTTTCACATTTTTTCCCAATTTCAACTAATACAGGCAGAATTTTAACAAATTTCATCAATTTTTACCGATTTTTCTTAATACTTGACTATTTTCATCAACTTTTTCCTATTTATCCCGATATATTTCAATTTTTCCTGATTCATCCTGATGTTTTCCCGATTTCCACCAATTTCGACAAAATTGTACCGACTTTCACCATTATTTACCGATTTATCTTAATATTTGCTCGTTTTCACCAATTTTTCCAATTTACCCCGATTTTTTCCATTTTTTCCAGATTCAGTCCCAAATTTTCCCAATTTTCACCAATTTCAATTCAATTTTACAGGTTTTCACCGACTTTACAACTGTTCCTTATGTATATTTTCCTCATTGTCAGGCAAATACGTCATTTTATACCATATCTATCTACTTCATGATCATGGACTTGGTTTGCCCGACCACTACTGTACCTAATATGTTACCAAAGTTTTGACCGCTACTGTACATATACTTCGCACTCCCAAACATTTCTTGACAGGTATAAAAACGCTCCATTTTAGGTACGGCCATGCACGATGTTCTTTTGTTTTTTGCACGTGATGTCAACAATCGGCCGGTATCTGATACTTCACAGGTATAAGATAGATATTATAATTTTAGTTTGCTCCGCGATTTATTTCGGGCGTTTTGAGCATTTTATATGGTGAAATATCGGTAGTGACTTATGCGTTTCGGAAAATCTATCGTGGTTAGTGGAATACCGATTTGCCGACAATAAGGGTATGTAAATTTCAGCTGAATTTGATTATTTGTTACCACTTATATAACTGTGTCAATCTCGCAACTTGTTTATTAAAGGATTCTAAAATGTATTTGGAGAAAATTAAAACATCTAATATACAAATGTCACAAATAGACACAAGTGAAGTTAAATAATATATGCAATATAAAATTAAATATAGCACGTACATAGACTAAACTGCTATCGCATGTTTTCGAAATCTGTTTGAAAAACCTAAGATTAAAGATTCTAATTTTCTCGAAAACGAATCGACTGATTTTAAAGGATAAAGGATTTCAACATACCTTTGAAACAAGATATTACTCGATACCTCTTGTCATTTAAAATTTTTAAGGGGATGATCCTGGTGACAGACGATACAAGGGGATGAAATAGTTTTTGGTTAAAAAGTTATCCCCCTTGACAAATCTTTTGACGTATCTTGGCAATTTTTCTATTAATCAGCGGTAGAAGTTTTCAAATGAACGATGTGTATACATTGTTTTCATTTATCCATAAATAAAGACACAACTTGCATGTTATTAGTACAAAGAAAAAGGATAATAAAGAAATTATTGAGCACAAGAGGGGTTGTAGATAATAGATCTGTACATAAAAACGTGGACAACCAAAGCCTTACATAGCTTTTTCCTCATCTTTTCAACAAAGATTTGTTAGTATGTAATATTCTTAAACATATAATATTATGATTTAGTAAGAGAGCAGATGTATACAGGATGTCCCTGAATTTCCTTGGCACGTGATATTCCCTTTAACAAAAAAAAGTACAAACGAAAACGGTGGAATTTTTGAAAGTACTATAGGGTCTATAATACCATGCTTTTTAAACATTTTTTTT
The DNA here is from genome assembly GCA_951848785.1 of Callosobruchus maculatus. Lineage (NCBI taxonomy): Eukaryota > Metazoa > Arthropoda > Insecta > Coleoptera > Chrysomelidae > Callosobruchus > Callosobruchus maculatus. Next base: position 12,258,081 of record CATOUR010000003.1, on the reverse strand, counting down.
GTACTTCAACCGTTAAAATTTACCCTTAACTTTTGTTTCTCAAATAGCACCAAATAGTTTTTTTACACAAATTAAGTCCTTATATTATTTACAATCTTGCAGTACCTTTAATTTTATACGCAAGTCTTTTTTTTTCGTAAAATCATAAGTAAATAAAATAAGAATTTGCTTGATGCAAAAAACGGATAGAAGTAGAACTAGTTGGGTTTTTAAGGGTAGGTACTGAGTGACCTATAATTTATGCTTTCGATAAAAAATGTCTCTTTTATGCTTTTTTATTACGAAAATATTACGTCTCAAACAAATGCTCATATTATTTATTATTTTATTGACTTTACCCAAAAAAAATTGGTTTGTTTATGAAGTCAAAGGCACTACAAGATTAAATAAAATAACCACCTCATTGATGTAGGAAAAGCCGTGAGGTGCTATTTGGAAAAAAAGTAGGGGGTACGTTTCAGGTGTTGAAGTAAAAAAAAATATTTTGAAAGCATGGTATGATATGTCATTCGATACCCTTGGAAGACCCACTTAGTTTTCATCTGTTTTTCTTACGAAAATGTTACGTCTCAAATAAATCCTTATTTTATTTCATTTACTTGGTGCTTATGACTACGAAAAAAATAGGCTTTTCTATAGAGTCAAAGGTACTACAAGATTTTAAATAAAATAAGGATTTTTTTGAGTAGGAAAAACTATTAGGTTCAATTTGAAAAACAAAGGTGGGGGTGAGTTATAAGGGTTGAAGTATAAAAAAATGTTTTGAAAGCATGGTTGATAAACCCTGTAGTACTTTCAAACATTCTATTCAATTTTCGTTTGAACATTTGTTTGTTACGAATATATCACGTGTATTATTTGTATTTATATATATTTGTGAACTCTGAGCATTTTTATCAACCTAATATAAACCTTGCAATAAATAGGCATTTAACATTGTCCATAATGTACGATACGTATATACTTCATTCATTTCTCAAGATATGATATGTCTCCTGAAAATGTATTCCAAGCAAGAGAGTTTCAAAAAATTGTCCACTGCATCTAGAGCAACAATTAATTTCAATCTGGGTGTTCACTTTTCCAAGAAAACTCTGACACAAGGAACATTTCTTTACCACGGGCCCAACTTTTTCAATATACTTCCAGCAGATTTGACATGTATAAAGAAATTTAACGAATATAAATAAAAATCTTCGTAATGAAAAATCTAGAAAAATTCAAATTTTAAATAACTCGACTAAATTTCCCCCACCAGCTTTGTTTTCTTCAATTTGCCCTCCTCTTTTTTACGTTTCTCTGTTTATTCTCTCTTTTTGAGCAATTTATTATGTACGTACTATTATTAATGTTACATTTTTACATTTATTTTCTACCTTAAGTAGTACCTACAATTTGTATGTATACCGGGTGTCCCAGAATTTCCTTGACACGTGATATTTTCGTAACGAAAAACGGTTCAAGCAAGAAGTGAGTGGTACTTTTGAAGGTCCTATAGCGTCTATAATACCATGCATTCAAAACATTTTTTTTGTACGTCAACCCCTAAAACTCACCCCCAACTTTTTTTTTCAAATAGCACCCCATAGGTTTTCCTACATAAATGATATCCCCATTTTATTTGAAATCTTGCGGTACCTTTAATTTTATATGCAAATTTATTTTTTCCGTAAAATCATAAGCATAAGACAAATGAAATGATAATTTGTTTGACCCCTGATATTTTTGTAACAAAAACGGATAAAAAAGAAAAGTAAGTGGGTTTTTCAAGGGTAGTGAAACCTATCATTCCTTGCTTATGAACCATTTTTTTCTTACTCAAACCCCTGGAATCCACCCTTAGCTTATTCTTTCAAATTTCAATCCACAATAATTTTGCCTGGAAAAATGAATTCTTTACTTGAATTTGATTATCGTAGTGCCTTACCTTTATGCCCCTACTGCAATTTATCGTTAATTTTTTTCGTTTAATCCATGGAATCGTAAGCATAAATTAATTAAAACACACATGTGGAAAATATTTTTTTATCATGAATCAACTAATAAAAAAAATGTGACAACAAAACTAAGTGCAAAAACGCGAAAAAGTTTTATGGCTACATCGAGCCGCGCCAACCCCGTGTGCAGGGTGTGCCCCGCACACGGGCGCCAAAATTAATGATAAAATGCAGTAGGGGCATAAAAAGTAACGCACTACGATAACTAAATTCAAGTAAAGAATTTATTTTTCCAGGCAAAATTGTGGATTGAAATTTGAAGGAACTAGCTAGGGGTGGATTCCAGGGGTTTAAGTAAGAAAAAAATGGTTCATAAGCAAGGAATTATAGGTCATTCACTATACCCTTGAAAAACCCACTTATTTTTCTTTTTTATCCGTTTTTGTTACAAAAATATCAGGCGTCAAACAAATGATCATTTCATTTGTCTTATGCTTATGATTTTACGGAAAAAATGAGTTTGCATATAAAATTAAAGGTACCACAAGATTTTAAATAAAATGGTGATATCACTTATGTAGGAAAACCTATGGGGTGCTATTTGAAAAAAAAGTTGGGGGTGAGTTTTAGGGGTTGACGTGCAAAAAAAGTGTTTTGAATGCATGGTATGATAGACCCTATAGTACCTTCAAAAGTACCACTCAGTTCTTGCTTGAACCGCTTTTCGTTACGAAAATATCACGTGTCAGGAAATTCTGGGACACCCGGTATACATACAATGTATCCTTATAGCATCCCTGTCAGGCTTCTCATTAAACTTTCCAAGCCTGAAATCGGCATGGTCGCGTAATACGATGCCAGACGTTCAACTGTTTCGAGGGTATACGTGATCGGGGGAGGGGGGAGATTACAGGTGCCACTTGACTCTAATAAGATTACGCTCAAAGAATACGCGTCGTGTACCGATGGAATGGGCATCCCCCGTTCATATGCATACCCTCTCTTTCTGTCTCTTTATGCTTGAAGGGGTGAGGACTTTGTGGAGGGTTAACGACAGGGGATGATAAAATGCGAATGCTTACTGCGGGCTCTTTATTTGGCATCGGGAATGAGAGAAATGGAAGCATGACAACTGTCGCATATACCAGGTTATTCACGTTATCCGACACGGAGCATTATGGCTAAAGTATCTGATAAAAAAGAAAATAATAACCTCGGAGGGATAGAGACACATTAAGGGTACATTTTTAAAATATGTTCATATTATACAGGGTATCCCCAAAATACGAAACGTATCAAAGTTATGTTTTTTTAAATAGAACACCCTGTATATTATTGCATATCACATTCCTTGGTAAATTCTAGTGTGGTTTTATGTATCACATATGGGACTTACAGGGAACCGTTTAGCTGTAAATTACCATTTTCAGAAGGCTGTGATTTTGTCGTATTACTAAGCATGAAATGCGTCAGCTTAGGTTAGATGGTCAAATTTGAATTACGTTTGTCCTTGAAGAAATCGGTCGATTAATTTAGGAAACTTGAATCAGAACTTGATTTTTTCAAATCGGATAACCTAATTTTTTGCATGTAAAATTTGAAACCTTTCTAATGACATAATGTTGTTAATATCAATCTCTGGTAGTTTTCATTTCATTTCAAATTTTCAATCAATGTTTATGCTTTTCAAGTTTCTTACCCATAAGCAACCGAGCAAGCCATGCAGCATAAACAAAAGCCTGTTCAGATAAAAGAAAACAACTATCTTAGCAGAAAGATACAGACGAACTAGACTAAATAGACAAGATTATAAAAAGTTTTTACAACAAACCAACTCTAACCAGAAACCAAATATAACAATTGGTAGAAAAAAATGTGTGTTTACTTTAGAAACCCCACATGTCAAACGCCATTCTTTTTTTTTTCTGTCACAGAACCGGAAGATTTTTCACTTTTCTTTTGTTATAAACTTGACGCTCGATATACATCGTTTATGTAGGAGTAGTTATTTTTATAGACATCTAAATCGTCTTCAAATAAAATAGTTTTTTTTCAGGCTTCCTCAAAATAGTGATTTTGGGACAAGTGGAGTCTCTGAAATGAGCGATTCATATGGTGTCTTTTCTACTTTAATGAGTAATATTTTCATTAGGTACATGGAACAAAACTATCAAGTGGTAAAACTTTGTGTGCATTGATTACCATTAAAAATCTCTAGCGTTTTTTCACCTACCTTCTATAAAAAATATGGTACTTTACTTCCTTACATTATATTATCTACACAATGTACTATTGTATAAGTACATATTGTCAAATAAGATTTTCTATGGACCTACACCACGCTATTCTATTTCGCATACGCTGTGAATATACTCGTAACATGCGGTTTCATTATATAGTCCAATCTTATGTGTTCGTGTATGTATATTGTATATAAAGGCTGCAGTATACATCGTGAAGTTAAGTATAAGAATTATAGACTTGCTTAAGAGTTTCATAGATAAGCATATTAGTTTTACCTTCGGTATTGTTAAGGGGCCTTCAAGTTATCTTAAAGGATTTGGCGACATATATATTTTTTTAACACATATGGTTTTTAGAAATCGTTTCAATGACGGCGCAGCAATAATGAAAAAACTAGAAACTTAAAAAGAGGACTGTGTAAGACTTTCGCGGCCATCGTCCAACGAATTTATGGTTCTTGGATTTTTAGGCCGGCGTCGTTTAGCGTTAAGGCTTGACGTTTCGCCACCACGAATGGATGGCATCTTCAGAAGTTATTTCACTTCGGCGACTTCCAAAATACTGACGGCTGCTGGATCTGCACCTGTACCAGCTATCAGTACTTTGGAAGTCGCCGAAGTGAAATAGCTTCTGAAGATGCCATCCACTCGTGGTGGCGAAACGTCAAGCTTTAACGCTAAACGACGCCGGCCTAAAAACCCAAGAACCACAAATTCAATATAAAAATAGGTCAAACTTCGTTTTTGGGCGTTTTAAGGGTACCAATCATTTTCTACTTTTTTTTAATGGGGGTAAATTTGGGATGGTTGGGAGTGTAGGGTTGCGAAGGTGAAAAAATTGTTGCATGCATAATAGACTATCCATTGCCTACGAAAGAAAGACACTGCGACATAATACACTTTTTAAGGTCAATATACGTGAAATCTGTGGTGAAATCATGTCGAATTATTATAAGCCTGTGTGTATTGTTAGCCTTATTACCATTCACCCAGGTTTGTAGTCATTCAGTTGTTTGTTCCTGTTGTCTGGTATTTTTTACGCGAGCCACCTTTGTTAGGTACGGCTATGATTTTTTGTACCGATCGATGGGCATAACAAAGGATAAGCGCTAACGCTGGCCAGTCGGTTTGGAGGTGTTGTATGGCGCGTGTCGTTGTTAAGGAATTGTTGGCGGTTTATGTTCACGTGTTGAGGGTGGAGGTGTTTGTTACGCATGCAGTTGGCCATAGCCTAAAATAGTAGTAAGTACGCATTGTCGTGTTAATTAGAACCGTATAAATGTCAAATTATGCATGTAAAATTTATGTTGAAGTAAAAGTGTGGCCATTCAATCCGCCTTCTATTATTTAAAACTCCCTTAACCTGACTGGTGCTTACAGTATGTAGATAAAAAAAGATTCTGGATGAAGAGTGCGTTGTTCCTGCGGCAATGATCGAAGCGTATTTCCGTGTCGACAGGCCATCGCTGCGCTGCAGCCAGCCATCCTGCATCCTGCATCCTGCATCCGCCCGCCTGCTGCAGGAGATCGACTTTATTCGATTTTGACGGGTGCGGATGATGATGTGCAGCGCGGAAAGACGCCTTGTAAATTCGCAGGAACAGCCAGCGAATTCCGGGCGATTCGTTCATTCTTTTCCCTTTTGCCAAACCGACTGACTGTTCGGAACGAATGAATGTGTAATAATGGGTGGAGGCAGATTGCATTTGAAGCGATGATGATAACTGACATGTTATATACAGGGTGTCTGAACTTCCTTGACACGTACACACAGAAATATCTGTCGTTCTGTCAAAGACTTACGCTTGGATTTAATGGGATGTTACACTCAGCATCCCTGAAGTACAGCGATGTTTTATCTAATGGGAAGTGTATAGTTGGTAACGAATTATATCGTATTGTCGATTCAACTACATGACGTCATTGGATTCCAATGATTAATTCAATCGCAGCCTGTCGTTGAATCGAATCTGTGTTTGGTAATTGATTCTAAACTACTTTCTTTTCCTTGGACCAACAGATTTTATTGCGAGGACAGCTGATCGATTCGTTTGGATGTTTAATTGTGTGATTTTGTATGAATTTATAAGGAGCATCATATAAGAATTAGATATAAGCCTGCACCAGTTGTTGCATAATTGCCTGAAATTGTCTGACTAATCTAAATACCTACATTCAAATGTGGGTGTTAGCCCTTCTAAGCCCCAATTTCTCAGTAGGTCCTCCATTTAATATACAACTGGACACATTTAAATCACACAACTGCTGATGCAATAAGCAAAACCACGAGATGACACAACACGGCTAACACCGAAACAACACAACGGAACGAACTCGTCCATGTTGACGGGTTCGCCGCGATAGTAACACTGAGATCATCCCCCCTTTATTATTGCCTTCATTGAATCGGGACATCAGTTCCGCCGAATACTGATTATAGCTCAACGAACGACAAGGGCCATTGAAACAAAATTAATTTTTATCAGATGAATTATCACGAACTGCTGTTGCAGTAATAATTTTTGTACATTGAATAGATTGTATGCTTTACTTAAAGGAAACATAAGGTAAATTTCGAAAACAAAAGGCTGTTTTGATTGCATTATATGTCAATACTGGTATTAGCAGGATTATACATATCGTTAGAACGAATATAAAATTATTTTGAATTTATTGGCGTATGTGATTACTTCGATTTGAAACAACTGTAAATATATTTAAAGTGATGGAAAAACATCCAAATACTAACAATTAATTGCAAACGCAACAGTCTTTTTTTTCTTTGTGATATTCTCGTAAGAAAAAAAAAGATTGAACGAAAACTGAGTGAAACTTTTGATATCATTGGCCCTCCATTAATCACGTGATCTTTTATTTAGTATATTTTAACCCTTCCTCCCCTTTGGTAATATGTGGTAAGATTTAAAATAACCCCCCTCCCCTCTCCCATCCAACATCACGTATATTTTTAGTACCTACAAACAATCTTGACATTTTTCGATATTATCTTGAATATAGGTACATACCGAAGCAAAAAATACACGTGATATCGTACTAGACCCCCCTCATCCTTATGTTATTTCGTAATTTTTGTCAAACCCCACCCCCTCCCACCTCAATCTCACTTGATTGATGGACAGCCCCATACCATGTTTTCAAATCTTTTTTCAACCCTTAAAACTCACCCCCAACTTTTTGTTCAAATAGCACCCTACAGCTTGGCCTACATAAATGAGGCCATGATTTTATTTAAAACCTTGTAGTGCTTTGACCTCATACACAAACCAATTTTTTTCGCAATTTCATAAGCATAAGATAAATATAATAATGATTTTTTGCGGTGCAATATTTTCGTATAAGAAAAGGTTAAAAAAACATTTGTCTTCGAAAATATGCATCAAATACCCTTAAACACCCACTTAATTTTCTTTTTTGCCCGTTTTTTGCGCCAAAAAAATTCTCATTTTATTTATATTATTCTTATGATTTCCAGCAAAAAGAGTGTTTGCGTATAACATCAAAGGTACACAATATTTTAAATAAAATAGAGATATAATTTATGTGTCAAAACATGTAGGGTGCTATTTAAAAAAAAACTGGGGTGACTTATAACGGTTGAAGTCCAAAAAAATTTGTTTTAAGCAAGGCCTAATAGACCCTATAGTACTTTAAAAAATTCTACTCAATTTTCGTTTGAACTTTTTTTCTTGTTACGACAATATCACGCGTCAAGTAAATTCAGGGACACCCTGTATAACTGTTAGATAAAACAATGAATTTCTTTATTTATATCGGTCTGCTGGAGTTGCTTTCATTGCTTCTGATTGTCATTTCGATAATCCATTATTCTAACTTAATTTTCTTTGTTTTTCCAGGTAAGCAAATGAACTTCTGGACTAAGGGGTAAGACTAACATATCTGAATAATATATCTATAAAATTTTCGGAGAAGGTAGATATTTCGAAAGTATTACTAAGACCTTCTATACCTTGAAAAAATCGCGATTTCACGTTTGAATGAATGTGATGCACTCAAATTTTATAAGGGGGGAGTTTATCAGTAATCCAGGCATATTAAACGAATTATATTAAATTACCAAAACATTTTCCGGTTTGGTGAATCAAAGTGAATATTATAGAAATCTTTTGCTCGATATGTTTTACGTAAAAAATGTATACTTTGTTTAAAATCCTATAGCTAACCGTTTTCGAGATAACCTTTGTTGAAGTTTCCAAGGCATCTCAATTTGTTATAATGTGATCGAAAGAATTACGAGTATTTTATCACGAACCAATATTAGATTAAAAACACATTTAAAAAATATCTAGTTTTTAATTTAGGTGGTGTTGACGTTTAAAAATGTTTCGTAAATGATATGTAAATGTATGAACAAATGTTGCTTATTTTAACGACTTTTATACGTAGCTAAACAAAAGTATCAACTAGGACTAATTCTATATATTTCTTTTTGATCCAATAGTCGAAATAGCTTGGGTTATACGAAGCTCTGGATTTCGTTCAGCAAAATGAGTCACTATTGATTTTTCTAGTACATATCATCAAATAGAGCATTCGGTAAGCCGTAGCTAATATCAACAGTGTTGTGGTCACTAAATATCATATAGACGGGTCTATAAATGAATTAGCTGTTGTATTTGTGTGTAATACACTCGATATCTAGTGGTTTCATTCGATCGGACACATAATTTGAGGAATTCGGCCCTAATATCTGCTTTATTGAATGCCGTTGTTTGTCCCTTTTCATTATATGCGGGATATTGTTTAGTATCTGTTCAGTTTAATATGATTTAACTCAATTTTGTAGAAATGGAGAGACATCATGTGGTTGCCTCTATTAGTTACAGCGATTTTTATTACTTTCGGTAAATTTTCTATAAAGAAAAGTAGCATAATTTTTGGTTCTCTATCAAGACAAAGACATGTGTGTTGGTCGATCTACAGACATTAGAGCGATATTGCAGGCCTGTTCCTTAATAACTACAACCATTGATTAAGGTATTTAATACATACGCTAATCAATGCTACAACCTTATTTTGACATCTACCTGGATTTAAAAAGTATTATCGCTGTGTTGCGTGTATCGTGATTTGTCGTAGCCCTGGTTTGCAAACAATTTCAGTTTAACTTAATGGTTAGCTCTCGTTTACTTATCGCTTACTTGGCATTTGTGGCTATCTTTTTAGTTCAGAATGGAAAAAAGTAGAATTTTCGATTCACCTATGAGAATGAACTAGTGTAGTTAAGGGAGTGCTTTTTGTGAACAGAAATAAAAACGTATCTTATAGTAGCAACAAAATTTCTTATGTATAATGATATGCATTTGTACAGCTAGAAGCACAAAAACCAAAGCAGGCCCCAAAAACAAATCCCAAACGATGAGATTAAAAATATCATAACAGGTATGTCAAAATAATGCTATCATCTGTTGCTGTAACTGCAATAACTCTGTTTTGTGTCCTTATTAGAGTACCCATAAGGCTGGCCACGAATGTGACCTCTGTTCCGAATCTTGCCGGGCTTACAGTTATTGAAAAATTTTGCACTCTGCGCAGATCTGCATGTTGACCAAAAATATTTGTTTGTGAGAATACGAAGTTGTACCTCCTTTCTGAGTACACCATTGGATTTAATGGTACATGTTCTATAAGGAAGAGTAGGAAATGATTAAGTGCCCTTATGCCCAAAATCAGGAAGGAGGGTCGACGTTCTATAAACTTACGCATCTCGTCCTTCTTATTGCAAGTTATACAATATACTATAAGAATAATAATAATAAGCGTCATTATTAAAGAATGTAAAAAGAATGGAATTATGATGACGAAGTTTAGCATCTAGCTATTCTTACCCTTAACTGACAAAGTTACACATTTTGATGTTTCTTTAGCAAAGACACAAATACAAATGTCGAACTATCTATGAATAGGATAAATAAAATAAAGATGAAAAATGAAAATCAGTGTTACTATGCTGAGCTTGTGTCAAAGTGTAATTGTGAAAAGAGTCATTTTAGGGCCGGTTGTACAAATGCGGGTTTAATACGAGCTTTGTTAAACCTAAGCTTAGCTAAGCTCAGGCTTAAAGTCGACATCCGTTGTACAATCGTCGGCTTAGATAAACCTGGTTGATAATGAAATTCACTACAGTTGGCATCAATGAAGCAATACATACTGACATAATCATCTGAAAAATTACCTTTTTTGGTTAGGCACTTACGACAGTTTGTGTCAAATTTCGGCAACGACCGTTTATGTCTCTGTTCTTTCATTTGCTCTCTTTGTTAAATCAGACACAAATCTTTCAAAAAATGTGACCTAATTAAGTAACAAGCAATTTGAAGGTTCCTCCTTGACATATCATGTCACTTGTATCAGGTTAGATTTAAACCTCAGCTAGGCTCGCGTTGAGCTTCGGCTTACGTAAGCTCATGTTAAGCTTGGAGTGGGGGGTTAAGCCAGCATTGTACAACGGACATTTTGCAACTGACGTGGTTTAACGTCAGCTTACCTTGAGCCGAAGCTTAAGCTCGCATTGTACAACCAGGCCTTAGTAATTTCCTTCTAAGATGTGGGTGAAAACATGGCAATGTTATACTTTTCAAGCTAGTGTAACAATTATATGAAAAACTTCTTTCGAACAAGGATGTTGCGTGCTGTGGGATTGTCACCAGATATTATTATATTTTCACATAGATATTCAGGCTTAGATGATGAAGGTCAGAAAATGAAGCTTAACTAGTTGATCAAACTAGCCATTTCAACGTCAGGTACTTTTGAGATATATGATCGTACCTTCTCTTGCCAAATATGAAGCGGACGCAAATATTTTGAATTATTTGCATCCTTGGATATCTGTACAGTTTACTCGCTATACAGGGTGTTAATTAAGTATGTTAACAAACTTTAACCACGAATAGTACTCCGCAAAATAGAAAGAAAATGTCATATGAACATGGGTCCGGAAATGCTTCCTAAGGGAGCTACGCTCCTTTGCATGGGGCACCCTGCAGACGGTTTTCCCTCGATATTCTCGAAACCATTCATAACAAAATTACGAAATTAGGTACGATGGGTAAACTTTTGACGCTGAATCTGATTCTGAATTCAGAATTTCGTAATTTTAATCAGAGGCGTATCATACGGGAGGAGTTAAGGGTAAAAATAACCCCATTTTCTAAATGGTAATTTTTTGACATTTTGATTTTAGAATATGGTATTCCAGAGATTTCTACGTAAAAATGGTCTCTTGGCAGATCTCGATAGGGCTAACCGTTTTCGAGACAAATGCAAATTATTGAATCGATTGTAAATAAATAAATGTTCATCTATTTACTAAGTGTGCTGTGAAAAACAATTGCAATAATTGATAAACAACTTGAGAACTGTCAGTATTCAGTTTAGAGTTATTACAACCAAGAGATCATTATTACGTAGATATCTCTGAAATACCATATTCTAAAATCAAAATGTCAAAAAAATACCATTTAGAAAATGGGGTTATTTTTACCCTTAACTCCTCCCATGTGATACGCCTCTGATTAAACTTATGAAATTCTGAATTGAGAATCAGATTCAGCGTCAAAAGTTTAGCCATCGTGCCTAATTTCGTAATTTTGTTATGAATGGTTTCGAGAATATCAAGGGAAAACCGTCTTCAGGGTGTCCCATGCAAAGGAGCGTAGCTCCCTCGGTAGCTCCCTTAGGAAGCATTTCCGGACCCATGTTCATATGACATTTTCTTTCTATTTTTCGGAGTACTATTCGTGGTTAAAGTTTGTTAACATACTTAATTAACACCCTGTATAATGCATTATTTAACCAGGTTAATGAATCGATGCTACTGATCAAATTCAGCAACTATTCAAGTCGTCTAAAGAACAAATCATCGAGTAGGGATCTCTGTGTATATATTGATAGAGATATCCACTGATTCAGAGGCAGTTTCTGGTTGTAAAACAGCCTATGTAATACGTATGCTAGTCCTTTTATTTTGCTGTCGATATACGCACGCATGTATATGTCCGTAATTCAATGCAGATACATCGAGCATAACCTATTATTATTCCGCAGTGCATCGGTCAGGAGCTGGTACAGTGACGTATCCTGTGATATATTGGAAAGGGTGAAATCTAGAAACTCGCGAAATATTTTGAATACGATAACACTGCAATTCTGAACAATTTTATTTCAAGTACTGACATGAGTCATACCTTTCCAGACTCTTGTTATTTTACTTCTCACAAGCAGTTTTCAAATTAGAAATAATTAACAAAAAACGTCAGAATGCCTTCAAATATGGTTTTCATATCATTTTTTAGGCTGTCAATCTTTTTTTGTGTAGCAACATGGAATTAATTATTAGCGTTACGTGTTCTGTCTCAAATGTCAGCTGCCAATGACGTAGTTGACAACTGGATCCAAACGGGCTCAAGTCATTGTCATTACTGTCTTTGGTCACTTATGTCACTTATGCTTTATGAATGGTAGTGTTCAACGGGACTTAGCGGACGTCAGCGCTTGTGGGCGCTTTGGGCTAACTAACCGATGAACGACAAGCTGTCAAAAAAGCGCCAGTCAGCTTGATAAGCCCTTTAAAAAAGCGCTGTTTGGTTAGCAAAGCAGCACATAACTGGAAAAAAGTTATTTGTAGTTCTGAGAGAAGCAGTTACCTTTGTTTAGTGTCAATTTAATATCAGGGTTTGTGATTTTGTAGCCTAGGTTTTTGACAATACAAATAATAAATATTAAAATATGGAAATGGATATGACAGTTTTATCACATCAAAATTAAGTTGTTCAACGGTCACTCCTAGCGCCTGCAAGCGCTTCCACGCTAGCGCTTTTCCGCTAGGTCCCGTTGAACACACCCATTATGTATTTTGGTTGTGAAGAGAACAATAAAGTTACGAAAATCGAAAGCCATCCTTGGAATTAAGAAGATATTACTACATCTGGTTCTGAACCGTTCAAACTAACTTTGTATATTGCTCAAGATTCTTGAACGTAGAATCCTTGAACGTAGTCAACAATTTTTCAATGGGATCCAACTGATCCAACCAACTACAGACCTGTAGCTCTAATCTCTGATCAGTAAAGTGACGGAGAAATGCATCAACCAAGAGCTTATGATTGAGCTCCTTGACTTAATCAACAACAGGCAATATGGTTTTCGAAATCAAAGATCAACTGGAGATCTCATGGCTTACGTCACACGTGTGTGGAGCAAACTCATCCATTCATTTGGCGAGGCTCATGTCATTGCTCTCGATATTACAAAGGCATTCGATTAACTGTGGCATGCAGCTCTCCTAAACAAGCTTCCTTCTTACGGACTTGTTGTTAGGTTTTGCGGTTGGCTCGCAAACTTCCTTTCCGTCGTGGTAGACGGCTTTTCCTCTTTTTCCATAGCATCAATGCTAAGGTTCCGCAGGGATCGGTATTGGCTCCAACATTGTTTCTGATTCACATTAATGATCTTCTCTCTAGCACTACAAACCCAATCCACAGTTTTACGGATGACAGTACGCTGCACGCAGGCATCATGAGCAATAGACCGATCTCTGTGGTCGAGTTGGAACGCAGAAGACTGGCAGTGGCAGCTACACTTTCAAAGGATCTCGATACCATTACCGCTTGGAAGCCCAAGAATATGGCAAAAATTTAATGCTTCCAAAACCTAGTATTGGACGCTATCAAAAAAGAAGCGCCCAAGTCAAGACCAGGTTAAATAAACAACCAGGCTCTGCCAAGGGGTCAATCATTAAAGCTACTAGGCCTAGTTTCACAATCAGTGGTCATTCTGACCTCGGCGAGTTAACTCGAACAATAGAACACCTTTTGTTTCACAATCATAAAATGACATAGGGTTAACTGACTGCGAGTTGTATTTTATTTTTAGCGGTTGGTGGTACTGTGTCCGCAATATTTAAAATTCTTCTTCTTCATCTTATTTCCTTCGTTAGGTGTTTCGTGCTGGTGTTTTGTGTTTTTCTGACAAGACTGTCAAAGAATGAGTTCGTTGAGTTGTCAGTTCCATGCGATTTCCACCTCATTTTGGTTTTTTCACTGACGTTTTTTCATTTCTTTCGCAGTTATTTGGTGTTTGGCATAGATAAAAGATTTTTAGGTTGGGTTGGTGTTTGGACTGCTTGGTGTTGTAGTTATTTCTGGAGCTTTTTCAAAGAATAGCCGTGCATGTACCCATGGGTCAGCATGGAAAACCAAAAAAAGCAAACAACTTTTGATGAGATGAAGAATATCTATTCATTTCATTCGTAGAAAAGTACAGGCATGTAGTAGAATGCAAGACAAAAGGTACAACAACATGGCGCGAAAAAGGCAACGCCTGGGAAAAGATAGTAGAAGAATTTAATTGCAAATGTGCAAATAATAGCCGCAGATCTGTAAAGGTGCTGAAAGAAAAATACAAAAATTTAAAAAAGACCAAGGAGTCATGGTCATCATATTCCTCAAAATATTTGACTCTAGGTCAAGATATTCTTGGTCTCATCCCTTCTTTATCACTGTTATACGCATTTACAACATAAACATCCATTTCAAATAAAAATAACGATGGAAAGCGTTAAAGTAAACGATAAAATATGAAACTTCAAACGCCTAGCAAGTAGCAAAACCGAAGTGACATGACCTAATGCGTATGCGTCATCGCAAACATGGGGTTAATTCAAGAATTTCTTGGGGTTAAGTTAACTCAGAGCTTACCTCAAGTAAAATCGAAAACTATCATTTGTGAAACATGACATCTAGGGTTAACCTCCGGTCATCACACAACGTTGAGTTCACCCATGATTGTGAAGGCGGCCCTTAGGAGTCGACATTACAGAAAATCTGGTCTGTCACAAACATGTTGCGTCTATTGCAACAGCTGCTGGTAAAAAGCTTTGGTACCCATTCAGAGCCAGAAAGTACTCCTCACCATCTAATCCCCTCACGCTATATAGAGCCCAGATGAGATCTGGTCTGATATGACTTTCCGTAAAACAGGCTCCACATATTTTCTTCAGTTACAGGCAGTTAGTAATATTTGGACTATCTGCTACAATCTTTTGGATTGGACTGGATGGATTCTTACTATAATAACATTTATCAGTATTTGGATCATTTTTTGCCATTCCTAACAAACTGAGCCTACAGAATCATAGCAGTCAAGGAAACTGTCCAAAGGAACATAGGCATAGGCACAAATATAAAAATATGTGGCTTCAAGCTATGTCGCTGTTATATTTATTTATTTATTTTAACGACTTTATTTGGGCGAAATTTAGCGTAAGGCTATTCTTACATTTAACCCATATATAAAACTACATTCTAAACTAGCACCTAAGCCTAAGCTAACAGGGAATGTATGTATATATATTATAAACAGCAGTATTAACAGTAACACTGAATAAAACAAAAATATCACTCGAGATTGAGCATTATGCTAGCAATAAGATGTTTTTCATTTTCTTTTTAAATCTGTCAACTGGTAAAGACTTCAAGGTATTACCTATCGCATTATACTGTTTTGCGGCATTATAGGTGAAACATCTTTGGAACATTGCAGACTGGTGGTATGGAATTGTCAACAAACTTCCATGTCTCAGGTTAAGTGAATGAGTATCCCCTCGCGGTATAAGTTTTTCCATCAGGTACGCGGGAGTAGAGGAAGATAATATTTTCTGAGTTATAGTCAGACAATGTAACTTAACCAGTTTACTTGTATTTAGCCACCCCAAGGTTTTAACACTTTCGGAGATATGATCATACTTTTTTTTTTTATTTATGTTATTGGCTCTGATCTGAGATCAACTGGCCAGTTCTATTTTGGATGGACATCTATTTTTTCTTAATAATACGAACATTGTTTTATATTAGTTAAAGTTGAAAGTTACAGTGTTATTTTTAGTTTTTGTGTGCAAAAGTTATATAATAGTTTGTAAGCACAGTTGTTTTCACTAGCTAGTATAGAGATCATATTAGCAGGTAATGGAATATAGTTTGACAATCTGTGATACAGGTCTGTTACCTCATTACTGATCAATTGGCATTCTAATATACAGTGTTGAGCAGTACCAATCTCTCCACATCTGCAGTGAGGGTCATCGTCTAGTCCTATTCTAGTTTTGTGTTGAGGGCTTAAGCAATGACCACACCTCAATCTGCAAAGTGTTCTCACAAGTGGTCTATTTGTTTCTTTCTTAAACCAGGGTTCTGTTCTTATGTTTTGCTGGATCTGTTTGTATATTGTTCCGGATGGATTTCTATGGTAGTGATCATTCCACTTTTCTTTCAGGTTCTTGTTTAATTTACTGTTCAAGTCACTGTAGGGAATTTTGAAATTCCTCATCAATATTCCATCTGTAGTCGCC
The DNA here is from genome assembly GCA_951848785.1 of Callosobruchus maculatus. Taxonomy (NCBI): domain Eukaryota; kingdom Metazoa; phylum Arthropoda; class Insecta; order Coleoptera; family Chrysomelidae; genus Callosobruchus; species Callosobruchus maculatus. The sequence continues at coordinate 12,241,513 of CATOUR010000003.1, read as the reverse complement.
ATCTTTGCTAGTATGTCCAATTTGTCGTTTTGAGGTATACGTGTATGTCCTTTAATCCATACAATTTTTACATTTTTATCCAAATTGTTGTGTCTGTAAATCAATTTCATTATGTTTGAGATGATATGGTTGAAAGTCGGTGAAATGCTTAAACGTTCTAATCTCATAGCTGCACTCTTGCTGTCGCTGAAAATTATAACATCTCTAAGCTCAGTATTACTAAGAGAATATTCTAATGCTTTATGAATGGCTGTCAGTTCAGCTGTATATATTGAACAATCTGGAGGAAGTTTGTGTAATTCTTGATATTTTTTATTTTCATGGTAGAAAGCGCATCCTACACCGTTTGTAGTTTTTGAACCGTCTGTGTATATGTGTTCACATTGATCCCATTTTTCTTCTATCTGCTGTTTAAATTTGATGTATGTGGTAGGGTCAGCTTGATGAAAGTTCGTATATTCTACTCCTAGTTTGAAGTTGTAGTTCTTGTATTCGGTGGTAAAGTAGGGATGTAATACGTTGGAATATATTTGATCTCTGATTGGTAATAAGTATTCATAACTTTCTATAAGTAAAGGGAGTTTTTTATGCTGCCAGTATTTGCTAGTCAGACCCAAAATGAAAAGTTTATGAATCGATGCAACCTTGTCTTTGCTAATCTGCTTCAGTACTGCTCTTGTACTCAGTTTTTGTCTTCTTAGATACAAAGGAGGTTCATTGCACTCTACCTCCATTACATTGATTGGAGTACTTGGTAAGTATCCAACACAAAGTCTCAAACATTTGTTTTTTATTTTTTCTATTTTTTGCAGATGATCATACTTTCTCATATCTTTCACCACAATGTGGTTTGTGAAAATCCCAATACATCTAGCATACCTACGGCATTGACTATATCGCTCCTGAACTAACTACACCACACTGAACAGGGATGGCCATGCACCATTGAAACCGGCACTTGTTAGCGGGCGATGGCGACTGTTTTTTCGCATGGCCTTCTTGTTTCCTTGCTCGCATTGTGCAGCCAGGGCATTTTTGCATTTCAATGACGCCCGATCCGAAAAACGCTGACGCTCTAACGACGTCAATGCACGTTGGTTGCGGCTTCTTTTTTCCGCGCGAATGTGTGGGATCGCCCCTAGGGGATAGATGCGATGACCAGCTTTCCGAATATGCCCCCCAGGGGTCGATTAATTATCCAGAAATGAATTACGGCTAGCTAGTAGCTTGGTAGCGATATTTATTCATTAATAATAAAAATCTAAAATCTATATTTGGCTTTCTATAATGACGAAACCTAGTGTCCTGGATAATTTGCGCTAATTATAGATCAGGTCTCAGTTTTGGGTTTCGGTCGCATTCAATGAAAATAAAAATGTTCGTATTCCCCGTTCTACAAGCTATCCTAAAATGAACATCTAAAATCTTTATTCAGCTTTGTATTAAGTCATGGTGTTTTGGATGATTTAAGGGTGCTGATTAAAATTTCAGTCGCCGTTTTGAGTCTCAGTCTTGTTTGACGAAAATAAAAAATTTGAGATGTTTCGGGCGGGCGGGTGTAGCTCAAAAAATGGAAAATCTCTATTTGGCTTTTTATTGAGATGAAACCTTGTATTTCGGATAATTTCAAGGTGCTGATTACAAATCCAGTCCCGGTTTTGAGCCTCAGTCTCGTTTGACAAAAAATGACAAATTACAAATCTCTCGGGCTGGCGGGTGTACCTAAAAAAAATCTAAAATCTTTATTTGGCTTTCTATTGAGATGAAACCCCGCATTTCGGCTAATTTCAAGGTGCTGATTACAAATGCGGTTACAGTTTTGATCCTCAGTCTCATTTGACGAAAATGAAAAATTTTAGATCTCTCGGGCTGGCGGATGTACCTAAAAAAATCGAAAATGTTTATTTGGCTTTCTATTGAGGTAAAACCTCGCATTTCGGATAATTTCAAGGTACTGATTACAAATCCAGTCGCAGTTTTGAGTCTCAGTCTCGTTTGACGGAAATAAAAAAAATCAGATCTCTCGGGCTGGCGGGTGTACCTAAAAAAATCGCAAATATTTATTTGGCTTTCTATTGAGATGAAACCTCGCATTTCGGATAATTTCAAGGTACTGATTACAAATCCAGTCGCAGTTTTGAGTCTCAGTCTCGTTTGACGAAAATAAAAAAAATCAGATCTCTCGGGCTGGCGGGTGTACCTAAAAAAATCGAAAATCTTTATTTGGCTTTCTTTCTATTGAGATAAAACCTCGCATTTCGGATAATTTCAAGGTACTGATTACAAATCCGGTCGCAGTTTTGAGTCTCAGTCTCATTTGACGAAAATGAAAAATTTCAGATCTCTCGGGCTGGCGGGTGTACCTAAAAAAATCGAAAATCTTTATTTGGCTTTCTATTGAGATGAAACCTCGGATTTCGGATAATTTCAAGGTGCTGATTACAAATCCAGTCCCGGTTTTGTGTGTCAGTCTCGTTTGACGAAAATAAAAAATTTGAGATCTCTCGGGCTGGCGGGTGTACGTAAAAAAATCGAAAATCCTTATTTGGCTTTCTATTGAGATAAAACCTTGCATTTCGGATAATTTCAAGGTGCTAGTTACAAATCCAGTTACAGTTTTGATCCTCAGTCTCTTTTGGCGAAAATGAAAACTTTCAAATCTCTCGGGCTGGCGGGTGTACCTAAAAAAATCGAAAATCTTTATTTGGCTGTCTATTGAGATGAAACCTCGCATTTCGGCTAATTTCAAGGTGCTGATTACAAATCCGGACGCAGTATTGAGTTTCAGTATCGTTTGACGAAGATCAAAAATTTTAGACCTTTCAGATCTTCAGGTTTGCTTAAAAGATCGAAAATCTTTATTTGACTTTGTATTAAGATGAAACTTCGTATTTCGAATGATTTCTGGTAACAGATGTGCAATGTGCTTATAAACTAGTCTCCCGATCCTGCCTTCAATATTTGCACTCCACGTATGAGTCGTAACAACGCAAAGAAAAGTGTAAAAGTGTTGAGGAAGTTACATCCCCTTAAGGGCGAAAGTCGTAGGATTTCGTAAAATGACATGATGACGTCGTGAGTAGACTAGTGAGTTGCGCGATGTTGCCAAATGTCCTACAAGAGTTTTCTGGCAAAATTCTAACCACTCGTTGGTAAGAAGAGTTTGTATAGGCAGAAATACGTTTAGGTTCCTGGTTATCACACACTTTATGTGTATTGTTTCTGTTTTTACAATTTGATTTTATATTTTTACATTTTATGTTATATATGGACTATTTTATCCTGACTTGTTACAAATGTAAATTTTACATATCGTAGTGAAATAAATCTATCTATTTATCTATCTATCTCCTTATCTCTATGGGAGTTCCTTACCACTTAGTATTTCTCATACAGCAACTCTATGAGTCTAGCTCGGCTCGTGTAAGAATTGATGGTAACCTGTCTGGTCAAACAGCAACCAGAAAAGGAGTTCGTCAGGGATGTGTATTATCTCCGATGCTATTTAACATATACTCTGAATTTGTGATGAGACAGGTATTGGAGAACTGGAATGGCGGTATACCTATTGGCGGAAGCAAAACATCCAACTTGAGATTTGCTGACGATACCACCCTTATTGCTGCTTCTCGGGAAGAACTAGTAGCTCTAATAAACATCTTAGAACAACATAGTTCAAAAAATGGTCTTGGTATTAACTACAACAAGACCAAGGTTATGATCGTAGATAGAGAGCATGATAATCATCGAGAAATAAAGTCGGTAGGCTGTTATGAAGTAGTTTAAAGTTTTGTGTACCTCGATTGTTTGATCGACAATTCGGGTAGCTGTGAAAATGAGATTAGACGGCGCATTCAACAGGCACGTGTGGCCATGACAAAGCTTCCTAAAATATGGCGTGACCATAACATCACTAAAGCTACCAAAATGTCGCTGGTTCAGTCCCTTGTGTTCAGCATATTTTTGTATGCCTCGGAAACTTGGACTGTTAAAAAAGCAGATCGAGCTCGCATAGATGCTTTTTAAATGTGAACTTGGAGGAGAATGCTGAGAGTTCCTTATACCACCCGTCGAACTAACGTTTCCATACTGTATGAGCTTGGTAATCCGAAGAGACTATCCTCCATTGTGTTGACGAGAATGCTTACATTCTTCGGACATATACACAGAAGCGATAACATGGAGCAACTTGTAGTTCAGGGTCATGCCCCGAGTGGGCGGCGCCGTGGCCGTCCCCCTACACGCTGGGTGGATACGACGAAATAGTTGCTCGATATGAGTATCAAGAGGGCCACTGAACTGACACTAAATCGCGAACGATGGCGAGCTACAGTTCTCAAAACTATTGATAATATCCGTGTCGGCAATACTCTACCTCCGACTTAATGCATCATTTTACGCGTTCACAACATGTCTGTTAAGACATTGTGACTATGATGATGAAGATGATGTAAGTCTTCTAAGGTTTCCGCCAACAAAACTGTGTCATCAGCATATCGTATATTATTTATTGGTGTTCCATTGATTTTGATACTTATATTGCGATCTTCTACTTTTTCTAAGGCCTTGCTGATTATGTCTTCTGAGCAACAACTGTAGGAGCTTAGTAATGTGAAGATATAGTCCTTCGTATACTTTTTGAAGTTCTAGGGGCGTCTTAGAAACCGCAGAGATCCAGAATCGCATAGGCGTTGGCTTGGCAACACTGGACCTTCGGAGGATTCCTGAAAACGCCGAATGGGATAGATAGATTTCCCATGGTGCGGATCCCGAAACTGAAGTGGGAAAAGACGGCGGAAAAATGAATAGTATGTGTACGACGGGACCTGGTCTCGTAACCTTCATAGTTATGGGACTTTTTCCCGAAGGATTTATGACAAGGAGAAAGGCGAACAATCTCGGATCCACCCGACGTCGTTTTTTTCTTTTAGGGAGCGAGCGTAACAAAACAGCGTGCGCCTTACATTTGCGCTTCAGGGCAAGGATCGTTCGTTAAATAGGCTGAGCTTTATGAAGCATATTTTCTGCTCGGCTCAGCCGTCTGATGACCTAAATTCCGAAAACGTCAAGCTGTCTACGAGGGTTGGTATCTAAACACTTGTACCAGTTTTCTTTACTCCAGGAAGTCAAACTCCGTGTATTTCCAAATTTTTACTCCTTAACTCACCGGTAGAAAAGTTACAGGTCACCTACCGTACGTTGGCGAGAAAGTGGCTGGAGGTGGCACGTTAAGGTTGTGTCCCCGATTAGTCAAATGGCCATTATCTGGACTGCATCAAGTATACCTAAGGTAGTAAAGGATATGAGAGCAACACTCTAGGCCACTTCTTACCTGAGTTTTATACAGCGTAAGAAGGTTGGATGGTGAGAAGTATTTTCTGGCTCTATAAAGAAATATTTGAGCTTTTTCCTAACAACTATTCCAAAAGCTCGGATGAGTGACTTCTTATCACTTTTTGTTTGAAATATTCATCAGAATAGTGTTAACTTGTCACTTTATTAAATAATTAAAACTTTGTATTGTTCTGTAGTCAGTTCTTGACTGCAGTTCCATCAGGTTTCCAAGATACAATAAATATGTTTTTCAATTATTGCGTGTGCAAACGTTTTTTTTAAGAACTTGTTCTTTAAAATAGGCTGCAAAAGAGAGGAATAATTATACGGAAACACTTCTCTATATAAACATTATTCTTGAACGACATACCAAAGAGTTCGACTTGTTACACAAAATTTAATTGAATGCTAATCCTAAGATAACGAGATTCTCCGATATCTTTTATGTACCTTTTCATTTAACGAATTATGGCTTAAATGAACTCTCAACTAGAATTGCTAAACTTGGCAATGAAATTATACCTAGTGTAGATATATGTGGGTCTTCCTTTGGTGTTCTCAAAGTCTTATCAAATATGCTCAAATACGTAATATGATTTTCTATATTATTTGTAACAAACTTTTTACCTATTTAATAATAATAAATAATTTGAACAAATTTTCTCCTCGATTTTTACTGTTAAAGTCCTTATTGTGGCGGGTAGCAGTAATTCGAAAAATATTTTTAGTCACAATTTTCTTTCTTTCTTCCATAATTATGACGTATTCTTGGACAGCCAAAAGCTTTAGATAGTGTCCAGATTATTTCATGTGACTCGAAAATCCTGGAATATCGAGTAAAACTCCTTGACGCTTTTCCTAATATATTACTTTCAAAGTTTACGGAATACATATAAGTTGGATCACTCTCCGTTGGCACTTTGATGAACTCACATGAAAGCGATGCCGCGGCCGCACGCGCAGTTAGTTTTTGCGTTGGTTTTTGCTCAAGTACGAGGGTCTTTTAGCGGGGACTTGCTAACGCCTGGGTTGTACGTATATACGAGGGTCATTGAAAAACTATGTATTGACGGCCGATTTAGACATACAAACACAATTATAACGTTTATTTTGCTAATGTACTAAGTTACATAAATGGATATCAAAAACAAAGCCTAGTAAAATTATTACTAATAAATCTCAAATGATTTCACATATTGTAGCTATTTCGTAGATAAGTAAAAACTGATGGTTCAAAGGTGCTATAGTATTTTTACCGTAATGTTTTCTTTATTTAACTTATTTTTTAGATCACAGTTTATAAATTTTATGGTATAGTATATACGAACCCGTATGTACAATTTTAAAAGATAATCATGTGGAAATGCTTTATATGGATGTGAATGAATTATTTTTGACATTTTGCTTTTCACTGTCATTCCAATTGCTACTGTAGAAACTAAATTGTTAAAGTTATCAATAAAAATATTTTCGAGCTCTAAAATATAATTTACAATGCCAATGTGGTATGGTAAGACCACCGAATGAATATTTTGTCTCACTATACGCTTTTAGCGTGATACAATCCTTTTAGTACCTCTAGCTCTTGAACTAATCACTTTAGACCCCAAGTGTGCTAGTTTGTTGGAATTGTTTTATCGGGAGTAACACAGGCACGAATATACAGGGTGTCCCATTAATAATTTCGAATTGAATGTCAAGTGACCAAAAACAAATACCTCAATGACAAAAAAAGACACAACATCTGTTCTAATTTACATGCCCAAATTATAATTTTTTACTACTGCCCAGTTCCGACATATTTCATGTCTTAATCGTCGTGGGATACCCTGTATGTATATCCTTTACATTTCAAGGTTTACCACAAAATAAGGATGGATCTGATTGTCATTTTTCATCCGTTAATACATTTAATTGATTACTCTCAAACTTCTAAAAATATTATCCATTTCCTGTAAACAAATGCGAGATAACAAAATCTGATATTTTTGAGACACTGTATACACTTCGCGTTAAACACGTTCAACCTCTACTTTGCGCCGCCCCGTATCTCCCGGCTGACGTCGGTACACTGCTACCGGTGTACCGGGGAGACGGAGCAAGGGGCAGGCCGTTTTGATATTTTTGTGTAGTGATCCAACTTATATGTATTCCGTAAACTTTGCTACTGTCCAACCCTTTAGATATACAAAGTCCCTATTTGTGCTAAACGATCCCTTGTTCGCCAACCTCAAGCTCCAAAATTTACAACCGCAAGGGCTGAATGTGGAGCAAGGGTCAAATGAACCCCCCTGAACCCCATAGGCACTAGATTTCACTCACTGTGCCCCATCTCCGTTCCTCAGCTGCTGTGAGCCAAACAAATTCGGTCTAAAGCGCCGCCGTATACATATCAGGGAGCATCGTAAATCCAGTTTCTTTCCCGATCAAGTCCCCTTTATTTGCAGCTATCCCATTGTCCTGGATCGGGATCGGGTGCCGAATCGACGGGGGTATCGTCCTTAATCCTTAACGGCCTCCTTCTCGGTCCTCGCAGATGCGACACCCCCACCCCCAAAATCACCCCCGTCTAGTCTACCCCTTTTTGTAAATCATGAGTATTTGGGGGTGAGTCTCAGGTCTGCTGATGTTTTAATGAATGTTTACACGATGAATACATCTAAAAATCTAAGTTGGAACTTTTCTTCGTAAGATAGATAGATAGAACTTTATTGCCCAGTAGATTAATATGGTATAGGCTCAGAGTAACAACTGAATATAGAGGTAGTAAACAAACCACTTCAGCATGGGGTGCTCAAAGCCATCATCTTTTGACACTTCAGACCCAAACATTGCCAACTAACCTAAAAATTCTTCCAATGCAACCCATGTTACAAACACTGCTCTGCACTGTCCCATCTCGAAAAACTGTTAAACTACACTCGAATATAGCACAGCAAGTCCGTAAAGCTTCACTACAGTTACCAACAAATAGCGAATTGGATTTTACTGACCAAGCATAAAAGACGCACAAACAAAACAAACGTTTGACAGTCGGAGGTTACCGTAAACAAATCGAAGGAAAATTACATAGGCGTTGCCAACTCCTCAAAATTTATGTAAGACAGAATTTGCGTTAATGATGAAGAAACATGCAGTAACGCAGTAGAGGTCAACATATCTATTGATTTTGCTGTAATCATTTCTGAATCATCAAAATACCGTATCTTTTAACGTAGAATGGAATATTTCTGGATACTATATAATTAAGACGATAGCAAACAATTATGATTGCCGTATCTGGCAGTCGATATGGCAATGTAAGAAAAGATGTTGGCCTATTAGAATTAGTTGTTTACTACCTCTATGTTCAGTTGTTACTCTGAGTATAGGACTAGTCATATAAAGATGTACAAATACAAAAAGATAGAATAGAAAAAACAATACAAAAAAAATGCATGCATACTCACATGCTTGGTGAATCCAAATATTCATTGACGGAACAATATGGGTTATCCAGCAAATAAGATTGCAAGGCTCTTCTAAAGGCATACAACGAATTTCTTTCAAATATAAAGCCATTCTATTATACAGTCTTATTCCCATGAAGATAGGACTGTTTTCAAAATTAGAAAGGATGTGTGAAGGCATAACCACATATGTAGATAATTTCAGCCTCTTGTATCATATGACTGATTGAAGTTATTTTGCTGAAACTTCGACGAATTCATTTTAACAAATAATAACACCTGATAAATGCAACTTGAGGACTCTGTTAGTATCTTAAGGGATTTGAACGCATTTCTGCACGAAACTCTGTATTTGAGCGATGCTATATATCTTACTGCCTTTTTTTGGAGTATGAATACTTTTTCCAGATGAGAGGATGAACCCCAAACAATCAACCCATAGCTTAACCTAGAAAAAAAGTGGCATAGTAGAAAGACAGTAATGTTTCTTGGTTGGCTATCTTGGCATACAGTACTCGCAAAAAGGAGTGATTTTTCCTAGTAACATATAAAGGAAATGTTTAGGGCTATCAAAATAGTGACCGTTAACGCAATCCTAATTTCTAATGCCGTGCCTGTGCGATTAGATCAAGAGAGACACAAAAAACCGAGTTTATTACGGAGCATAGATGTATGTAGTGCGCAGTACGTGTTTGGCATCTCTCGATTTGTTGACGTTCTACATCGGACTTAAAAAACAACAAAAATGGTGCAACCGTTATAACTGCAATACACTGGTGTACATGATGATAGTGTACGGAAAATGTGGTGAAATAACAAAATTTATTATATTTCCGGAAAAATGGTAGATATGACAACATTGTAAATCGTATTGCAAAACCTCCATACCTACCACAAGATTCATGAAAATCTTGGAAACCATTTCTGAGATGATTCAGGCGTTCCATAGTTAAGACTCACGCTGTATGGAGCATAAACATCGCACCAATGTGAAAGGCGATCTAAATCCTTTTGTAACAATTTGGCATAAACATGTTGTTTAAAACTCTGAAAATTTTCACATTAACTGCTAACATAAGAATTTTACTATCAACTGCACGTTAATGAACATGACGCGTCTAAATGAGAGCTCTGCGGTCCTCCTGAAGTTTCAATGATATTGTGAGATGTACATCCACCATATTTAAGAATCTGAGATCTGTCAGTTAAATAAACTAAGCAAACTATAGTACTCGCAAGTCAAACCCGAACACCGAGAAAAAAGAGGTTGCGGTTGATGAAATGTGGTAGGACTAAAGACAATAATGAACGAACTCATTTGCCATAATTAGTTTACAAAAAAATATAACAGATCAATAATGGGTGGGCCCTCCATATTGAAATTTCTTTGATGCAAATCAACAATTTTTAGGTGATACCCATTCCACGAGGCTACTAATATTAACATCAGAGAATCATTATTATTCTAGCATTCAGTTTCATCCTGATGAATTAACCTTTGTGTATCACAAAAGCAAACCAATACGTTTCTGTGATTTCTACATTGGGCCAGTCCGTCCCTGGCTCCGAGCCTGCACTAATTGATGTCTTAATTAGACGTGGTCTTTGTACATTTTTTCGCCAGCCAGATAAAAGTCGTCGAAATACCGTGTCAGTCAGTTCTGCATTCTTTTGATTACGGCGTTTTACGTTAATTTTTGCCCAGTTTCGCTTTACGAGTCGTTAGATACTTTTAATTGCACGCTGTTACTTTGCTGACGCCCTCATTTTACTTCAAAAGGCTTGCACATTTATTTTCTGCTTACTTTCCCGCGTATACTAAACAGAAACCAACTCATCAGTTATGATATTATTTTATCTAAATACAGTTCTCCCCGATGTGCATTATCAGTGATTATCTAGGTATTTTCTAGGTTCAAAGATCTTGTCTAGTTCTCATTGAAGGGTCACCCCATACTCGAGTCACCAATCCGTTAAGATTTTGGGGATCAACGTCAACAATAACATGTCCTGGCATGACCACGTCGTCAGTATTGCTAAAACGGCATCCCAGAAGCTTGGAGTTTTGTTCCGCTCTAGGAAGCTGTCTACACCAGAGCAACTACTGTTGCTCCACAAGGCACAGGTCCCACCATCGTTGGAGTATTGCTCCCATGTATGGGAATGCACTCCGAAGCATGCTCTAAAGCTTCTGTACACTATCCGAAAGAGAGCAATTAGACTAATCGATACAACTAACCTCACAAAGGACCTCCACAGCCTGGAACATCGAAGAAGGATGGCTGACCTGTCCCTGTTTTACAGATTCTATTACAGAAGATGTTCGAGTGAGCTCTCCCAGATAATAACTCCGAAGGCCGTCCGAACGAGGCTCTGCGAGCTTATCCTTACCAGGTCGAGGTCCCTACCCCCCGAACCAGTCTTCTCCAGCTCCTGCTTTTGAAGAACTTAGATGCTGTGGAATGAGCTGCCGAGGAATTTGTTTCCCGACAGCTGCAACCCGCAGCGTTTCAAATCCAACGTGCATCCAAACTTTCGCCTAGAACTATCCTTTTTCTTCATGCTCGTATTTTTTTTAGTTTAGAAATCTCAAAATTGATAGTCAAAAAATGGTTACAGCTGAACCATTGCAAACAGCTCTCCTGTACGTACTATGACCCCCTCTTAATCAAAAACTGTAATTTATTCCAAATGGAGTCTGCTCTCCTGAGCTACCTTCAAAATTTGGCCGCTCACCAAAACAATTGGATACTCGTCTCTTGAGTGTCCCAATTTTGTTACACCCTGTATGCGAGAAGTCAAAAATGCTCATGCAAAACAGTGGAGTATCATGAATCATGTCATGAATCTAATCATGTTACATATTATGTCAACGTCAAATTACGAAAACGTCAAACTTCTCTATGTAAAAATACTCAAAGAAAAGGCAAACAACAGAGACAAAATGATGAACCATGAAGTCCATGCAGATGTACCAGACTGCGAATAAGAGAATGAACGCATTCATTGGGACCCATTGCAACTAAATCTTAGGTTAGGTAGTCTATGGTTAATTAAGCCAATACTACACACAAGGCCTAGCCTTCGTAGTGGCTGTATTTTTGTACGTAACATTAGAACGTGTGTACAAATAAATACAAATTCAAGAGTACTTTGACCTCCTCTATCGGATTCACTGTTGAATTTCTGTTAACAAACCTGTCAAATGCTCATCTTTATGTTATTGTCCAGGCGATTTGAAGAACTACTTAAAATTTCAGATAAAAAGTATCATTCGCTCCAGAAATGTCTCGTAAACAATCGTTGGAAGATTATGGCTCTCTATTTTAAAATTTCTCCACATTCCTGCCACTTAACTGTAGTGGCATTAGTTACATGTTTTATCGGTTACAAACAAAATATTTTACATCATAATGGGATATATTTCAAAGGGTAACAACACCACTAAGGCTTTTAGAATGATTATATCAACACAGGTTATACTAATATAGTTTGGTAAATGAAGATACTTATATAGACAGTTCCATAAAAATTGTAATTATTACTATTTTATGCCAATTATAGCTGTTACATTTAGGTATATGGAATGCTTATAAAAGTGGAAGTACGTATATTGTAAAATTTTTTTGACGATGCTATAAAATACAGAGTATTCCATTTAAAATAACAAAGAAAATTATGGCCGTGAGTTTGTATACTGGTTCACCCTGTATACAAAATCATAGACAGCAGATATTAGATAAAGCTAGAATCACAAAATTATTCTAGCATTGAGAATCAAGCCTCCAGTTATTGATCTTTTAAGATGCAGTGTGATGAATTCACTTAGATTGCCTTTTAAAAGTGGTCATATCTCTGGTAATTCCCTGTATAATCTGATAAAACCCTATATTTTCGGAGTAGCGAGAACGAGCACTGTTCAAATTCGGGATAATATAAAGGATATTCCGTTTGAAAAAAATACACCAGCCGTCACCTTATCAATAACCCTGTATATTATAAAATAATTTTAAGATGTAGACCTTAGCTTTACCTATAACTTTTTTACGGAAGCTTTTTTTGTATCTCTCAAAATAACGGATGTATCAAACTTCGGAGTAATGGGGAAAAATTTGGTTTTACATATTTCAAAAATATATTCACAAAGAAACTTCTATTGCTTTGACATATACAGTACTTTCGTATATATGCTCTTATTTTTACCTTCAGAGAAAAAGATTAAATAAACCAGTAGGTCACTTGGAAGGTAAAAGTAAAATGGGTAATTGTTGACTGACTGAAATTGGCATTCTCTTGCAGGATAATAATGGCATTCACCTAAGTTTTGGGGCCATTGAAAAACATTTTTAACTGATAGCTTTAATTAGTGTAATCCGTGAGTTTGATAAAATGAATTATTCCATTAAAGCTTGAATAATATTCCCTAGTTTTTTTTATAAAAATATTGAAATAATCCTTCTCACAGCTAATAAACTTCAAGTGAAATAAACACATGTGAACAAAACTGTTTTGTCGATAATGCGAAATGTAGGCAGGTGGCCATGAATTAAAAATTCAAAAGTTCGTCACCCCACTAAATGGTTCCGATAAAAATCAGGTGGAACGTGTCCCACGCATTGGGAATGGCACATATTGCGTGACATTCGATTTAGCATATCTGCTTGATTATTCATTACTGGAATTTTAGTTGACCAGAATTCTACAAAAGCAAGAATTATTTTTTACTCTCTGGACCATTGTAAAATTTGTAGTTCAGATACAATCATTGATATAATTAAATTAATATTGGTGCATGGATTGCCTATGATGTACTTCTGTATCTGTAGTGTCGGGAGGGTGTGTAGTTCCACTGCACTGAGGCCACAACTGACCCATTGTGCATCCTCTCAGAGAGCTGTTTTCTTATCATCGTCCATTCTGCCAATCTTCAGTAGCCTTTTCCTGGCTAAATCGTCCACTATACGGTTTCCTGTGTTGTTGTTGTGCCTTTAAACCCACCTTAGGACAATACTGTTTTTGTCTGAAGCATGGGTTAAAGATTGGTGGCATTGCTAGCCCTCATGTAATACGAGGTCTTTTAAGGCGTACTTGTACAATATATCCCCGCATCATAGAATTTAGACTTGCTTCATATTTTCTTTCTTTCAAGATTTTCGAAAGTTTTCATATTTTAAACAGAAGACTTGTGAGCCAGAGCATTGTCGTGAACAGCGTCGTACCGTGGGTTTGATAAAGTTACCATTTTAGCTTTAATTTTGTATTTAAGGGTTCTCCAAGTATATTGGGAGAGTACCTCTCAGTTGCTGCATGACTTCTTGGTACCTGTGCGCCTATTTTTGCTCAACCTACATTTTTTACACAAAACACTAACACTTTTCAGTTTACGAAGGAAGCTTATGGTCAAAAACTTAATTTAGAGGAGAAAATCTTGGGCCAAAATTTTGAAAAAAGAGATTGGGTCACATCGTAGAGGAGACTCTGGTGCTAACAGCCAAGCTTTCGGCAATGCTTATTGCCATCTTCAGGGCTTTAACGTTGAGGTTTGCTTTTTCTGTCTCGACATTTCACAAAGTAACGGCCATTTTATCACCTGTTAGACCAAGTTTAAGAAAGTCTAGATCATAAGATGTGTGTTTTTAAACCACGGATTTAATGATACCTACAGGTTTAAAATTTCAACATGTAAAGGTCGTTTCAGTGTGTTTGTAATTTACAATTATATGTTGTTTGTTTCCTGACCCGTTAGTGGAAGACGCCATGATGGTATAGTTTTTTTAAAATTCTAAGAAAAATTGTGACGATCATTAGCTACATTAAGAAGTCGTTTGCACTCAATACAATTGCTGTTTTAAATTGGCAAACCTCAACGTTAAAGCCCTGAAGATGGCAATAAGCATTGCCGAAAGCTTGACTGTTAGTACCAGAGTCTCCTCTATGCTGTGACCCAGTCTCTTTTTTCAAAATTTTGGCCACAACCCCAAGATTTTCTCATCTTTTCAGTTTGGATACACTGAAAATATACCTTGTACAAGTTATCTGTACGAGTAAGACAATCACCGTAAAGCAACCTTAAAGATCCGAAGCTACTCGACAAAGACAATTTCGTCAGAGATCCGGAAGTAGCGGCTTCTCGTTCTCGTTACATTTTAGCAGCTGCTAAATTTGGCTTTACTGCGGATATAATTTAGGCTAATAACCCGCTTCATTTCCGTACCTATTTAAAAGTTATTTAGTGCCAAGTGTTTCGCCATAATCGCCAACGACTTCTTGCAGCAAGTTTCTTACTGGTTCGTGAAATCGAGACTCGTATGCACACTGCACAGTCTAATGGTGTAGTTACACGGAGCGTGATTCTTTAAGTCTTTGCTATGGAAAATTTTGTAAAAGTAAAGTAATTTTAAAGCGATTTTTTAAAGTATCGAAATTTAGAACAATTTTTAAAAGCTTCAAAAAAATTTATATATTTCGAAATTTTGAAGATATTTTGAAAAAATGAAAGCTCCCATGATTTTTAATGATATATAACGTTTTGACAAATTTCTAAAATCTTGATTCCACAGTTTTCAAATAATGTGGTTATTGTATATGAGAGTTGGTATTATCATTACGACCCTGAGTTGAAGTCTCAAAGTATCATCGGTGCACAAGACAAGTGACACAACTCAAAAATCCATGTTTTTGATTTGACCGGTAGGTTTTTAGGTCTAGTTTGTCAGCGAATAAGATATGCGCTGAGACGGCTTACGTCCATCGGCACAACGCGGCTCTACGAATGTTCTACCATCATTAATTTAAGGCACTTGTGCATTATAGATGAGACACCAGTGCTGCCATACGTACCAGGGGATATAGAGTCCGTTGTGGAGATCAAGCGATGCGGGGTTTACTCTGGAACTACTCGTTCCCCACGATCAAGCTCGTACAGACAAACAAGCCCGAAATAAGAGAGTTATTGCAAGCGGGACTTCGATAACGCCCTACCTTATTTAGGCCAGTCTTATGGGTACCTTAATAAGGACACAAGATAGAATTATTGCAGTCACCGCAACAGATGATAGCATTATTTTGACATATGACATTTATTTTCGCAGTTCTATTCTCGAATCTCATCGTTTGGAATTTGTTTTGGGGCCTGCTTTGGTTTTTTGATTCTAGCTGTAAAAATTTATATCATTATAGATAATAAATTCTGTTGCTGCTATAAGGTACGTTTTTATTTCTGTTCACAAAAAGCACTCCCTTAACTACGTTAGTTCATTCTCATAGGTGAATCTAGAATTTTACTTTTTTCCATTTTGAACTAAAAAGATAGCCACAGATCCCAAGTAAGCGATAGGTGAAACCAAAAATTGTTGGCAAATCAGGGCTACGAAGTATAAATCACGGTACACAGCAACACAGCGATAATACTTTTTTAAATTCAGGTCAGGTAGAAAATAAAGCAATCACGAACATATCCGGTTGATGCCGATCAGCGGAAATCGTAAAATAGGGCAAAAATAGGGGAAGCTCTCAAAGCGTTTTTAATAAGGCCGTGCCTTGTCCTAATTAGGGCTTTCCTCATCGCAAATCGCATCTGCGCTTGCGTAGATGTCAAAATAAGGTGTCCCCTAATAAGGCACAGGCTTGCAAAATCTCTCTATAGTCCTTCTCGACTTTCAACAGAAGACGATGTTCATTATCGAGTTTTCGGGTGCTGCCTAGGTGAACATCGTATCTAAGGAGGAGGAAAAGCGGACCAAATATCAGGATGTGCGAGTAGACAGAAGGAATTCTGCCGGTGCGCCATCTAGTACCCGAAGGTAACGGCAACCAAAGAGAAACGCTACTAGCAGCAGTAAACTCTTTGGTGGAACGACAAGGCTCGTTCACTTTTGCCACTAGAGGCACGGATTTTGACGCAAGCACCGTAAAGCCGATATACGAGGGTTGCTCTATATAAGCTAATAAGCGTGAAACAGCTGTCTGCGTACTGGTGGATTGACGGAGGTATAGAGCAACCCTCGCAAATATCAGGAGTTTCTCAGACAGATTCGCAAGACAATACTGTTAGTCTGTATGGTAACGGTCATTGGATCCCTAGGTGGTATGAGGAATACCACCAGAATGCAGAAGGCAGTCATCCTTGGGTCTCTTCGTCTACTTAGGACGCACGATTCGCGGACCCAGTGATTGCTCACCTCACGGTGTGAGGAACAGTCAGTCAATGGGGTAATGGGACAGCAGGTCGGTGTGTCGGAGCCCGGGCTGTACAATAAATAAAGTGAGTATAACCCTCGGAAATACTGATCCGGACGTCTTTGCTCTAACCTTATTCGTTTCGCGACAAAATTGACAATTTTTCCGGGCGATGCCAGGCTGTTATGTAAATGGTATGTAAACATAGCGTATGTGGCGCGGCCCTGCTCAGATTTCACGATATATGAGGTGGAATGATATTCAGGAAATTTTTATTGAGATGATGTTCACTACCTGGAATATGTCATGTATTTTCAGCTTGAAATGAAACAGCACTGATAAGCTAGAAAGCAATGAGGTGGAACTTTGAACATTTGTCATGAAAAGGTTTATCTTCAACAAATTTCAGTGTGAATTAGTTTAATAGTGAGGGGTTGAAATGAGTATTTCAAGTATTTTCAAAAAAGCTAAAATAGATTCGTCTGCAACTTTTGCCAGTTATTAAGAAAACAGAGAGTTTTTAACGTTTGTCTATGGCTGTGTTCTTTACGATTGCACAACCTTCAAAAAAAAAATTGATTTAGGAAATGTTTTTTTTTATAACTGAGCAGACCGCGCAGGCAGAGCTTAAATACCAGAGTACCGCGGCTGCTGTGAATGGGTTATGTTGGGGGAAGTTGCTCGAGATACCTGCATGTCATCCGCAAGACTGTAGATTGAGTTTGTAGTGTTAGAGAGTGGATCATTAATATGAAGCAGAAACAATGTCGGAGCCAATACCGATCCCTGCGGAACCCCGGCATTGATGCTATGGAAAGAAGAGGAAAAGCCGTCTACCACGACAGAGATTTTCCGACCTGAGAGGAAGTCTGCGAGCCAACCGCAGAGCTTAACAGGGAGCCCATAAGACAGGAGCTTGTTTAGGAGAGCTGCATGCCGCAGTTGATCGAATGCCTTTGAAATATCGAGAGCAACGACGTGAGCCTTGCCAAATGACTGGATGAGTTTGCTCCACACATGTGTGACGTAAGTCAGGAGATCTCCAGTTGATCTTTGGTGTCGGAATCCATATTATCTGTCGTTGATTAGGTGATGGAGCTCTAGGTATTTAATGAGCTCTTGGTTGACGCATCTCTCCATCACTTTACGGATTACAGACAGCAGAGCTATAGATCTGTAGTTGATCGGATCAGTTTTGGATCCCTTTGTGAAAAATATTGTTCCTTATGATCTGGAATAGAAAAAAAATCAACTAGCCTTTTTTTACTTTCTGTGCAATAGATGAGAGGACTGTAATCGCGATTAATTTCGATTTTGTTATTATGTAATCTTAGTAACCGCTGTACCGATTTTGATGAAATTTGCGTTTCCGTGGAACTTTTAATTTAAATACTACAATTGATCATTCACTAACCTGAACATCGACACTGCTAACTTGAATGTAATAAAATTTTGCCATTGCTGTTACCCTGGCAGAGGAAAAAAAGAGAAAGTAATCGTACTTTTTGAAAGTGGATGACGCAAAAGCGACAGAGTAAAAAACAAATAAGTATGAATGTCCTTCAAAGCTTAGTTATTTTTACTGTTTACTCAAAGCTATTATTTGTATAGGCAGGATGAGCAAAATTCCTCACGATAAATGAAAATTGAAGCCTTTTATGCATGCGCCTCATCAACAGATTGTTCTAAAACCCAAAGACTTGCGATTCACTACCGCTCAGCTAGTTTCAGATTTGTGAAAATCTGGCATCTTTCATGCAACGTGATCCAATACATCGATCGCGCGTTGTAACGAGCATTAAACAGATTTTCCGGGTAATTAGCGAGGTCTTCAGACTTGACGGGACGAGCACAACGCGCGCACTAGCTGCTAGCTACTTAAAGAGTCAGCTAATCACGGAAACAGCAGCTACATCTACGCCCATCGACGAGCCTGAAGGGCGCTGTGTAGCAGCCCTTCCTGCGATGCTCAGATTTCACTTGCAGGGTCGGAATCAGGAATGGAGTCAATCCTTAGGTCCTATACACACGTTCAACCGGAGCTTAGGTTAGGTTAAAAGTGAGTGGGGCAGAGCTGCCTCCTTCCACTGCGACTCAATTGTGTCTATTGTGGCTCACACCTTTTTAGAGTTCACCGTACAGTCCGCACCTCTTTACGAAGGCGATCAACGTGAAGGGTGAAACTTCCTTGAAGTCATGAGGTTCCAGTTGGGCAAATCCGTCTGTCTGGAACCTAGCATTATCCAGTACTGGACAGGAGCAAAGAATATACTCCACTGTTTCGTCCTCCACGTAGCAGAAACGACAGTCTGAAGTTTGTTCAAGACCCAACTTCCGCATATGGTACCTAAGACGACCATGTCCCGTCAGCAGAGCGACCAGAATGCGGAGGTCGTACCTATTACATTCCATGATCCTCGGGGAGGCCTGATTCGAGGGGTATCTTCTAAAGACCTTCGAGTGCAGTAGCCCTGGTGTATCTCGCCAGTTCAGGAGTGCTTTCCTCACTGCCCAGTTCGAGATGGTCTTTTTAGCGGTGCTTTTTGCAATGCCCGCGAATGGTTCTGGTCCTATGAACACAGATTCAGTTCCTCCTTTTGCTAGCGCGTCGGCCAATACATTGCCTTCCACTCAGCTGTGACCCGGAACCCAAATCGAGGTTACCCTGTTTCCCGTTCCGAGTTTGTTGAGGAGGTGCATGCAGTTCCATACCAGTTTCAAATCAACTCTACTGGAGCACAGTGCTTTCAATGCAGCCTGGTTGTCTAAAAAGATTTTTATAGATCTGTTTGTCAGGGGCCTTTTGATTAGTTCCCTGACTCGCAGCTCTATGGCAATCATTTCTGCTTGGAGGACTGTGGTATACCTCCCCAGGTTGACTGTAATTTCAACTCTTGGATTGGTACCCACTACTTCCGCTCCTGCCCCCAGTTCAGACTTGGAGCCATCAGTAAATAGCGCAAGATCAGAGGGTGATATAAAATCGTCCCTCCTCCATTCGTCCCTGCCTGGGACCGGAGCTTACTGTAAGCCCCACACTTATTAGTCGAATAAGCCAATTTCTATGCCCTTGACTAGATGTAGGAGTTTTTTCCCAAGACTATTGTCAGTTTCATCATCTAGCTGCGTCACACCAAAGAGAGCTCTTTTCCTCGCTCCAAGTGTCTCGCAGTGTCTTGAGACTGCACTCCTATTGATGATTCCAAGTGTGTATAAATGCTATCTGAAGTGGCCGTGTCCAGTAATAGAGGCAATGCAATGTACCCAGAATCAGGTGAAATAGCGTCATTACAAAAGAACGGAGAAAAAACTAGAAAATGAATTATTTAAGGTAGTCATTAAATTAAAACAGTAGGGTTCCAAATCGATTAAAACCTTATATAGTTTTTTCCAAAGCTGTCGAATTGGCTTCAATTTTAAGATCCAACTTCAGAAGACTGAAGAATTTTAGGCAAGTGTAGTCTACATTCTTATCAGTTAAGGTGATTAGTGTTAATTTAAATGAAAACATATTTATTCCCTATGAAGCTATGAAGGCCATCAGGATACAGCCTTTATGGTTCATAAAACTTTTGCTTTCCAATAATACCACTAATACCACCTTTTTCGCCGCTTCATAATATTTCATTAGATGGCTTTTTAAAGGTCAAAAGGTTTTTCCGAAAATCCTTGTCAGTTCCACAAAGGTTCCTCTATGTGAAGTGAATGCTTTTTGTTATCATATTATAATAAAATCCAGCATTAAAGGTAGAAGTTGCACTTGTATAAGCTTTGCTCATATTGGTAACAGATAACTGTTCATCAGAAAATGTACTCCACTCTATTTTATCCACGAATATTATTTTTGAACCTGACTCATTCATGATAATATGAGAAAGACAAAAATGATCAGGATTGACGACCAATTGACTTTTAGAGCTTATTCACCAGTTATAAAAAATACCTTGACCAGCTTTCTGATCATTACGTTGTAGCTAAAACCTTTTAGAACATGAGGTTGTTAGGCCTTTTGAAATGTCTCTAGAAAGTGAGGTTTTGATTCAGTTTTGATAGAAGTGTACTTAATTTGCGATGTAGTTTTTTTTAACTTATATAGGCCAAAACTTTTTATGCACGAATATTATCTTTAAACCTCATTCATTAATGATAATAAAGGACAAATATCATCAGGATTGACGACTAATTTTTAGGGCTCATTCGCCATTTCTAAAGAGATAACTTAAGCCAGCATATTCATCATTACGTTGTAGCTAAAACCTTTTAAAACAGGAGGTTGTTAGGCATTCTTGAAATGTTTCTAGAAAGCTAGATCTTGATTTAGTTTTGGTAAAAGCGTACTTAATTTGTGATGTAGTTTTTTTTAACTTAAATAGGCCAAAACTTTTTATCCAGAAATATTATTTTTGAACCTGACTCATTCATGAGAATAAAAGGAGAAAAATCATCAGTATTGACGACTAACTGACTTAGAGCTCATTCACCATTTCTAAAAAGATAACTTAGCCAGCACATTCATCATTACGTTGTAGCTAAAACCTTTCAAAACACGAGGTTGTTAGGCATTCTTGAAATGTTTCTAGAAAGATAAATCTTGATTTAGTTTTGGTAAAAGCGTACTTGTAGTTTTTTGATCAAAGTGCGTTGAAACTTCCTTTATAAACTTTATATTATGAAATCCATCTCTGTTCCTAACGCTTTAGGAGCTAGCAAATTCCCTCCGCACAACTGTAATTACCCCCTTGCTTTATGGGAACTTCTTAATATAATATAAATCTATTAGGGCCATTGTACGCACAGAAGCCAATTTGAGGTTAAATCCCTCGAATATTAGGCGCATATTCAGATGTTGAACAGGGCAGAAGGGTGAGGGGATTACGTTTTGTCTGCGTGGTTGCAAAGTGCATTCTAGGGGTAACTCGATGACGACATATCAGTTATACAGAGTGTGTCACTGTGTATTCCTTATGCATTTTATGTGACGTTTTGGATGTCGTACATGTAGAACATTCATTTATAGTCCTTGGGCACAGGACTAAAAAATGTTTGTCTGTATTCAATTAATTATTTTAAACTACAGTTGATCCATTAGAACTGAAAAGTGGCTACTTGAGATTTTAAAAGAACAATCTGACTATTTATTTAGCATATGGTTATAGTACGCATGAAAAAGTCATAAAAAATGAAAGCAAACAGTATAAGCAGATGAGCAAGGTATATCTACATAAATTGGCAATTAGGGATTCGTTTTGATTTTGGTATATTCTTTCAGAAAGGCATTTTTTCAAATGGGTGGTGGAGCTATTCGGCTGAGTGTTGGTAGACAGTGAGTTGGGATTGATTTGGTGCTTTCCCTGATAGTTCTCATAGAAGAGTTTAACTGGGCGTCTAACAGTCTAGTATGTGGGCTGTTTAGAGAGGTTCCAGGTAATTTTTGCAGGATGCTATTTCTGCTATTTACTTTGGCTGCGATGGACTGAATATGTTTTTTAAACAACAGTGTCCTATACAGTGCGATACCTAGGTATTTGGGTGTGGGGCGTTGTTTTTTTTTTGCTTTAGGAATACATTCCTACAACTTGAAGCTTTAGAAACTGCTGCAAGAAAAGGATCTTTCTACCCAAATTAATATCCTATAATGAGTACCTCGAAAATTAGCGGAGACAGTAAAGATGGATATCAAAAATGATGGATAGGGCATGTAACAATGACAAATAACCGATAATAATTTTCCTTTGCACCTCAGAAGTGACATTACTCATCACGTCATCGTAGTTGCCCGTCACCCCTCCGATACAGAACTTCACCCCTATTCTATTTCTATACGCGCATCTGTTTGCTCGGGGTAAACAGCTACTGACAGTGATGATCATGAGCTCAGTAATTGTTACTTTTTTTAGCAGTGGCGGAGTTGCAATAGAGGGCGTTAGTGACAGATTGTAATTCCAAGAGCGCATTTCTGATCAAAATTTAATGATTTTCAAGATATTTTTCTTTTTAGGCTACGTAGTGGTTTTTGTTGTTTGCTTCGAAAAGAAAGTGAAATACGAAGGGTCAACAAAAGATAAAAAAGCTGTGTTTCCACCTGTTTAATTTATTTTTTTGGTCAGTGGCGTACACACACTGCCGAAATATAAAAAAATCGGCTCAGTGATCTATAGAAAATAAAAAAAAAATAGAAAAGAAAAAGATTTTCGATTCTGTAGGCAAATTTAATAGTCTGACAGGTCTGAAATGCTTGCTTTCTATCAAACACGTTTGAAACTCAAAACAGCGACCAGATCTATAATCATCATTGTTAAACTATTAAAAGTACGCGGTTTTATCTTGATAGAACGCTAAATAAAGATTTTCAATTTTTTAAGGTAAACCTGAAGATCTGGAAGATCTTAAATTTTTGACTATCGCCAAACGAAACTCAAAACTCAAAATTGCGACCGGATTTATAATCAGCACCCTCAAATTATCTAAATCACGAGGTTTCATTTTAATAGACGTCCAAATAAAGATTTTCGATTTTTTAAGCAAACTCAGTGATCTCTGAAATATTTGATTTTCGTCAAACAAGGCTGAAACTCAAAACTGCGGCCGGATTTGTAATCATCACCATCATGTTATCTAAAACACGAGGTTTTATTTTAATAGAAGTGCAAATAAATATTTTCAATTTTTTAGGCGAACCTGAAGATCTCAGTGATCTCTGAAATTTTTGATTTTCGTCAAACAAGGCTGAAACTCCAAACTGCGGCCGGATTTGTAATCATCACCATCATGTTATCTAAAACGCGAGGTTTTATTTTAATAGAAGTGCAAATAAATATTTTCAATTTTTTAGGCAAACCTGAAGATCTCAGTGATCTCTGAAATTTTTTATTTCCGTCAATCATGGCTGAAACTCAAAACTGCGACTGGATTAGTAATCAGCACCATCAAATTATCTAAAACACGAGATTTTATTTTAATAGAAGTCCAAATAAACATTTTCGATTTTTTAGGCAAACTTGAAGATCTCGGTGATCTCTGAAATTTTTGATTTTCGTCAAACAAGGCTGAAACTCAAAACTGCGACTGGATTAGGAATCAGCACCATCAAATTATCTAAAACACGAGGTTTTATTTTAATAGAAGTCCAAATAAAGATTTTCGACTTTTTAGGCAAACCTCAAGATCTCAGAGATCTGAAATTTTTGATTTTCGTCAAACGAGGCTGAAACTCAAAACTGCGATCGGATTTGCAATCATCACCTTCAGATTATCTAAAACACGAGGTTTCATTTCAATAGAAGTCCAAATAAAGATTTTCGATTTTTTAGGCAAACCTGAAGATTTCAGACATCTTAAATTTTGGATTTTCGTCAAACAAGGCTGAAACTCAAAACTGGGACCGGGTTTGTAATCAGCACCATCAAATTATCTAAAACACGAGGTTTTTTTTAAATACAAGTCTAAATAAAGATTTTCGATTTTTTAGGCAAAATTGAAGATCTCGGAGATCTGAAATTTTTGATTTTCGTCAAACAAGGCTGAAACTCAAAACTGCGACTGGATTAGTAATCATCACCTTCAGATTATCTAAAACACGAGGTTTCATTTCAATAGAAGTCCAAATAAAGATTTTCGATTTTTTAGGCAAACCTGAAGATTTCAGACATCTTAAATTTTGGATTTTCGTCAAACAAGGCTGAAACTCAAAACTGGGACCGGGTTTGTAATCAGCACCATCAAATTATCTAAAACACGAGGTTTTTTTTAAATACAAGTCTAAATAAAGATTTTCGATTTTTTAGGCAAAATTGAAGATCTCGGAGATCTGAAATTTTTGATTTTCGTCAAACAAGGCTGAAACTCAAAACTGCGACTGGATTAGTAATCAGCACCATCAAGTTGTCTAAAACACGAGGTTTTATTTTAATAGAAGTCCAAATAAAGATTTTCGATTTTTTAGCCAAACTTGAAGATCTCAGAGTGATCTCTGAAATTTTTGATTTTCGTCAAACAAGGCTGAAACTCAAAACTGCGACCGGATTTGTAATCATCACCATCAAGTTATCTAAAACATGAGGTTTCATTTTAATAGAAGTCCAAATAAATATTTTCGATTTCTTAGGCAAAGCTGAAGATCTTAAAGATCTGAAATTTTTGATTTTCGTCAAACAAGGCTGAAGCTCAAAACTGCGACCAGATTTGTAATCAGCACCTTCAAATTATCCAGAATGCGAGGTTTCATCGTAACAGATGGCCAAATAAAGATTTCCTATTTTTTAGTTGCTGAAGGATCTGAAATTATTTATTTTTGTCAATCTAGAGTGAAACTCTTCTCAAACTTTGACATCCTGTAACTTGAAAACCTGTCTCTTTAGAAAACATGTTTTTAACTTTTCCACTTTATACTTCTATCTTTTTTCCAAATTCGCTTCCGCAACTAGTCCATCTTCATTGAGCAAGTTGAGCGTAGCAGAAATAGCCAAAGTTACGAACTACTTCATTATACGCCCATTATAATGAAACCATATAATATATATTTCAGTGGAAGCTCCAACAGTTCCAACCGCCTATTAGCCGTGACCTACCCGCCCCTGTCATATCAATCATCAGTGTTTATTTTAGAAAAGGTGCTTCGCCGCTAGAGAAAACACCACTGTAAGCGCGACTAATTTAAAAGCAATTTTTTGCCCGTTGCTGCTGTCGTCACCACCATCCCTCCCCCTCCGTTTCACTTTCGCCTCTCCTGCGCGTAATAGCAATTCTTCTCCGCAATTAAAAAGTTTTAAAGCAGCCTCAAGTCCTCCTTCAATTTGAAGGAAAGAGGTTTGAAGAGCGGTATTACGCCCAACCTTTTATTTTGTCGTTATTTTTTATGAATGCGAGGTTTTTGTGGCTTTTAGACATTTAGTTAGCGTATGGTTGTAGTACACATGAAAAAAAGTTGTCAAAAATGTAAAACAGCTAAGACAAACAACGAAACAACACAAAATAAAAAAATTAAGTCAAGTTGTTTGACTCAGTGCTTCCCTCACATTACGGTGATACCAGTTTATTACTAACCACCCAATTTCACCCCCACCTAAAACAAAAACAGAAAACGATCAGAAACCCCTAAACCGCGTAAATACGAAGTTTGAGCTGTTTTTATATTTTTAGTTCTTTTATTATTGCTGCGCCACCACTGACACGATTTCTAAAAATCATAAACTTTTTCCATCCTCGTGGCACTAATGATACTGTGTAAAAATTTCATCAAAATCAATCAAATAGTTTCCTAGTTACACAAGCAATCAGAAGCAATACTCGCATGTATATGTACATCAGAAAATTCCAAGTCCCTTGGTTGCTGTAATAGGCAAGGTAATGTTCGGATGGGCGTAGAGAAATCTATTATGATGCTAGGTCTTTCTTTCACAGGTTAGTGGACAGCCTATTGAAAAATACAACAAATTTTTCAGCTTTACAACCCCCCACCGCCTAATCACCTCAATTGCACCCCCACCCAAAAAAACTAGAAAATGATCAGGAACCCCTAAAACCCCTTAAAAACAAAATTTAAGGAATATTTAATTTTCTTGTTTTTTGCTAATTACTCCGTCGCCCATGCACCGATTTTTCTAAATTATAGGAACATAACCTACTAGGACCCCACACCATATCGCTGCCCAAATTTCATCAAAATCCATGCAGCGGTTACTGAGATTACGAGGCTAGAAAAACGCGGCATACAGACCAACACCTTAATTTTACAATAAATGAACTTTTCAGAAGATCATTTCCGCAGAACAAATCTTCTCCATTAATCAGAGCAAAAAAAAAATCACTGTAATTTTTGTAATATAGACATATTCAACACTAGCCTACAATCGTTGAAGCGTAAACTAAAATTTCAATATTTAAACAATTCTGCCAAATAAATGGTCATATAGTGGTGAATAGTAAGTAAATAGTAATGATTTTAACATCTCCTGTTATAGGGAATTATAGTGATCCTGATATTTTTTTTCATTCCTTAAACTACAGGGTGTTTACGATCTTAATGCCGTTATGTAAAATACGAATATTACACATCTTTGTAATGCTTGTACCACAAAATTTAATGCGAATATCCCAAATTTGAAGTTTCAAAAAAATCGCAACATTTTCTGTTAACACAGAATATGCGGCAACAAGTCTAGACATAATAGCATTTGTTTACATAGTGAAAATCTCCAAAAACACCTGACAGAAACTAGGGCGAATACTGGGCAATGTTGTCGGATTGTGATTTTTTGCAGTCATACTTTTTTAATTTTTTTCTGTTTAACTAGGCGTTAACTAGTAAAATGGTACTGGGGTTTCAGGTTCGAAATATCATGATCTATCGTTCCTCCAAATTAATGCACTAAGATCGTAAACACCCTGTATATGCAAGCTCTAAATGAGATTAGTTTCAAGCCTCGTCAGTTTTTGAGCATGACAAAGTTACATCGGAAGAGGCTTATTTAGTGAAAAGTATATCCTAGACAGTTCCGGGAATAGGACGAACAAATGGAAATTTATCCCTTTTATAAATAGATTAAAGAGTCACGTAAAATTTACAGTCAGCTAATTCCGTTGCATCCACCGGAATTATCTCGAGGAGTAAAAATACCTCGGGAGTCGTGTTACTCTCTGAATGAAAAAGGAATTTAAGTACCACTTACACTACCCGATTATGTTGCTAGGTTAGATGTGACATCATATTTATGGATGGATATAAAAGTTGGGCCAACTCTCAGAAAAATATGGTTTACTAACAGTATAATAAAAATTTTGCAGACTCGAGCATTTTTGTGTCGTGTCGTGTTTAATCGTTGTTTTCAGCTGGTTTCTGCTTGTTTTTTGTTGTTTTGCGCTGCTTCCTGTTCTATTCTGATGTATTCAGTTGTATTTGGTCGTTTTCTGTTGCTAAAGCTGCTTTTCGCTCATTTACTGAAGTTTTGAGCCGTTGTCTGTTCTGTTCGGTTGTATTTTATTGTTTTCTGTTGTAATTGGATGTTTTCTGTTGTGTTGAGTGGTTTTTTGTTCTATTGTGCTTTATTCGGTTGTATTTGTTCGGTTTCAGTTGTTACCAGCTGCTTTTTGCTCATTTCCTGAAGTTTTGAGCAGTTTTCTGTTCTATTCGGTTGTATTTGATTGTTTTCTGTTGTATCTGGATGTTTTCTGTTGTATTTAATCGTTTCCTGTTGTTTTCAGCTCTTTTCTGCCTGTTTTTTGTTGTGTTTGGATGTTTTCGCTTGTATTTAGTCAGTTTCTGTTGTATCCAGTTATTTTCTGCTTGTTTTTTTTATTATTTTGAGCTGTTTTCTGTTCTGCTCTATTGTATTCGATTCTTTATGGTCGTATTCTGTTGTTTCCAGCTGTTTTCTGCTTGCTGACTGTTCTTTTGAATTGTCTCCTGTTGTGGTTGGATGTTTTCTATTGTATCTAGTCGTTTTCTGTTAAGTTTTTAGGTTCTAATGTTGGGTAGCAGAATCTACTTCAAATATACTCTTCACATCACAAATAAAACAGTTTTGTCTTTTTTTTTTCAGGTAAGATTTGGCTGATACTGCATCCGAGATTTTGTTTTTTCAACTACTGTAAGTACATATAGTGTAATAATATTTTAACACCATGGAGTAACTGTTTATATTCTGTCATCGATCTAAAGCAATTTCTTAAAGTGTTAGAAATAACGCCCAGTATACTGGTAGGATTAAGTATTAATGGACAGTATTTGAAGTATTTACTATATCAGGTTTATGGAGCAAGTATGCTCAGTAGGTTTATTCTTTCTTTCGGGTTTAGTTTACTGCTGATGGTATGATAATAGTGTCCGTGTTCTCATGAAATACTTTTATTTTTGTTTTTATCTTGAGCTTGCGTTATATTAAAAAATTATGATTTTGTTAAAAGAAACAAATGTTACAACCATTGGTCAAACTGTCTTCCTTGGTGTTGCAGACATGCTGTTGCACTTACTTACACATGTTGTAGCGACTGATCATCGCTTTGTCATTCTGTAATTCATTTCAGACTTGAAAATTTATGTCAGTAAGCTCCTCGCGTGTATTAGGAACATCTACATGAACTCTCTGTTTCATTGTACCCCACAAGAAAAAATCAAGTGGGGTCAAGTCCGGTGAACACGCTGGCCAAGCGATTGTTCCATCGCACCCAATTCAGAGCGAATATCGTTCGTTCAAATGGATCCCACTTGATTTTTTCTTGTGGGGTACAATAAAACAGAAAGCTTATGTCGACGTGCCAAATACACGCGACGAGCTTATTTGCAAAATAACTCAAGTCAGAAATGAATTACGGAATGACAAAGCGATGACCAGTCGCTCTACGCAACATGTGTCAGTAAGAGCAGCAGTATGTCTGCAACATAAAGGAGGACATTTCTAACAATGGTTGTAACATTGGTTTCTCTTATCCCCAAATTAAATGTCGTGACCACTAAGTATTTTGTTTAATAGCCTTCTCAACTGCCAGATTAGACAATGCAGGGTCATATTCAAACGATCATAGCTTCTAAACTACTTTACTTAGGGCTAAGATGTACAGCAATTTTCTTAATAAACACAAGTACTATCGGTTAGAAATAAAAAATGTAGGTTGACAGCTTAGATTTTTTTGACCTAATATGGAATGAAATTTGGAAAATATTCACCACTACAGTCTATGTGTTTTGTTATCGAACGAGACTTATCTTGTGTTTGCAGAGCCTATACATAGATCAAACTGCTATTATCTTATTTACATAACAGGAAGCAGTACGTCAATTTCAACAACACCATTTCTGCGAAAAAAATAGTCACTACTGGTGTTCCACAGGGCTCGGTCCTTGGGCCACTCTTATTTTTAATTTATATTAATGACCTTCCTAACTGCAATACTGCAATGAATCTAATACTATTTGCCGATGACACGACAATGTTACATACCGGAAAATCTATAGAAGCACTATGCAGTGAAAATGCCATGTTTAAAGAAAGTTTAGAAAAATGGTTCTTGGAAAATAAGCTGACATTAAATGATTCCAAAACACAATCGATGATAATCAGTCTGCGTAAATATAACATTGATTCCTTTGAGTCAGTAAAATTTTTAGGGGTGTGGGTAGATACACATATGACCTGGGAGGCCCATGTTAACAATACTCTTTCTGAGCTAGCAAAATGCATTTTTATAATTAAAAAATCTAAAAAACTGTGTTTCTCATGATGTCACTTCCAGTCAAAAATGTCATATGCAGTACTGAACTGGGGCCATTCGGTTCATATGCCCAAAGTTTTTGCTCTCCAAAGACGCTGCATCCGATACATTTCAGGCCTGAAATATACGCAACCCTGTAGAGATGCCTTCATTACATTCAAAATTTTAACACTACCCTCTCTCTATATATATTTGTTTGTTTATGCCATATACATATCAACTTGCACCTATACAAAACCAATAGTGACATTCATAGCTATCACACACGGAATATGCATAAACTAAATATACCTAAACAACGACTTCAAGCATATAAAAATGGCTCTAACTACTATTGCATCAAATTCTATTTTACCAGAATCTTTCAAAAATCTGAGTCGTGAGTTGTTTAAGAAAAAACTTAAGTCATACCTATTAAACAAAACGTTTTATACATACGAAGAATTTCTGAGCCATAATTTCAGCGAATCTAAGTAGTGGTTCTGTATATTTTTGTTTTAATTTACACACTGTATCTGTTAATGTGTGTCTGTTTGTTTGTTTCTTTTGGTTTATATCGGTTTTTTATAAAATTTTATTAATAATAGTGTATATATTTTTTTTATTTACATACTGTATTTTGACAATGTGTGTCTGTCTGTTTTTTTATATAGAATTATCTGGGCATTTCAAATAATTTTATTATAACAGTGACGAATTGTCAATAATCTTGGACTCTAGACCCTTTAGTGTGACTTGTGTAAACACGTAAGTGTATTTTAACACCAATAAATAAATAAATAAAATAAAAAGATAGCTATGGTTAAATTAGAATAAAACACTCGAACATCAATTAAACAAAAAACAAAATGGCTGCCATTTTATTATGGTGGGAGAAAAACTACCTTTGAGGGGTGATTTGTCGATAAAAATTAACGTATTTCAAGCCCCTAAAAACTCCGACACCGATGCCCGGACAAATTGTATAAAATAGACACACAAAATGTAGGTGACATTTTGTGTAAAAAGGCCTTAACATCGTGTTACAAAAATACCAAACCGGGCGGCGCTACGTTTGGGAACAAGCGGATCTCCTAGCACTTGTTCCCATCTATAAAACGAAAGGCAATTCATAAATGTCGTTTACAAATTGGGTGATTCCTGAGAGAGACGCCCGAAATACACACTGAAGGAAAATACTTTTATATTTCACCCTGGGACGTTTTTATCTACGACCACTAATATTCCTAATTTACACGGAAACCGCATCCTGAGAGATTGTTATGGTTTTCATCGTGTGTTTTACTAATTATAACTGTCAGAAAGCGTTAAGTGAAAAATTCCGATTGTGGAGATTTACGACAGAGATGGTGTTGTTGTTTAGAAATGTCGGACAAGCGCTTTTTAGTCACAGGGACTCTACAATATTTATTTAAAATTTCCAAACAACGAATTGGCGTTATAATTATTGAATGCCGCAACGCACTTATACAAGAGCTTAAGAATAAAATAAAGGTATAGGTAAAGGCATCAATGGTGTCCAATATATATTGACACAATTAAAAAACCGCATTGATAAGTATTCCCGGTCAACAATAATAAAAACTCTTTAAAATAAAAAAAAACAAACAGTTTTCACCTCTATACAATGTGTTCCACCATCATGTCGACAAACTTTGAGGTATGAAAATACAACTAAAGTTACGAGGGTTGCTCTATACCTCCGTCAATCCACCAGTACGCAGACAGCTGTTTCACGCTTATTAGCGATCATCAGTGCGCCATAGGTCGATTGACGGAAGTAGAGAGCATCAATTTTTCCATGTTTAATAAACATGTGAAAGATCTGCGAGTAAGACAGAAGGAATTCTGCCGGTGCGCCATCTAGTACCCTAATAAGCGTGAAACAGCTGTCTGCGTACTGGTGGATTGACGGAGGTATAGAGCAACCCTCGTATATCGGCTTTACGCTGCTTGCGTCAAAATCCGCGCCTCTAGTGGCAAAAAGCGAACGAGCCTTGTCGTTCCACCAAGGAGAGCTTACTGCTGCTAGTAGCGTTTCTCTCTTTGGTTGCCGTCACCTTCGGGTACTAGATGGCGGACCGGCAGAATTCCTTCTGTCTTACTCACAACTAAAGTTATCGAGAAAAAATGCGAAAAATAAGGGATCTACCTTTTAATTAATTTTTTATTACATTTTCAATTTCTTTATCACGACTCCATGGGTTCGCGCAGTTGTAGCGCCATAGCTTGATTATTTATCGACCTATTCACGACATTTTGGACTCATTTTATAGGAGAATGACTGGGCATATCAACTAAAGCAAAAAAAGTTAATACCTGACAATTTCGAAGGCTAAAAAATTCACCAAACTGAAAAAAGAAATTTTTTGAACTGCACTTATTTGGGTTACTTACAAATAATTTGAAAAAAAGCCGTATTAGTGCCCATTTATTAAGACATTTTAATGTTTAGCAGGATGTTTCCTGTCTTACCACATATAACTCGTGTATGTAGTACTAAAATTTTCGACAGAATAGGCCTTTTTGTATTATGACTTCTGTATCACAGCGTCATGTGTTCACGCAGTTGTAACGCCATATCTTGATTATCTATCGAGCAATTCACGACTCTTTGGACTCATTTTATGAGGAAATGACTGGGTATATTAACTAAGGCAAAAAAATACAATATCTGATAATTTCTAAGGCTTAAAAAATTCACCAAACTGAAATTTTTTTTTTGTAATGCACTTGTTTTGGTTACTTGCAAATAATTTGAAAAAAGCCGTATTAGTGCCTATTTATTAAGACAGTTTAATGTTTAGCAGGATATTTCCTGTCTAACCACATGCAACTCGTGTATGTAGCACGAAAGTTTTCGACAGAATAGGCCTTTTTGTATTATGACTTCTGTATCACAGCGCCATGTGTTCACGCAGTTGTAACGCCATATCTTGATTATTTATCGAGCGACTCACAAGTTTTTGGACCCATTTTATAGGGGGGGCATATCAGTTAAGGCAAAAAAATAATATCCGACAATTTCTAAGGCTAAAAAATCCCCCAAACTTAAAAAAAATGTGTAATGCACTTGTTTTGGTTACTTGCAAATAATTTGGAAAAAAGCCATGTTAGTGCCTATTTATAAACACTGTTTAATGTTTATCAGGATGTTTTCTGTCTAACTATATTGTAAATTTCGTTGATTATTTTAAATACTAAATAATCACATTGGTTCATGTAAATTACATTTAAGTAATAATCTGTACCGAAGTCCAATAAAGACAATGTGCATGCCAAATTCTTGTTATTTCAAAATTGGTCGTAATAAAAAAGCCTATTTCATCGATGATTTTAGTGCTACATAAACAAATTGCGTGTCGTTAGACAGGAAACGTCCTGATAAATATTAAACTGTGTTTATAAATAGGCACTAATACGGCTTTTTTCCAAATTATTTGCAAGTAACCAAAGCAAGTTCATTACAATTTTTTTTTCAGTTTGGTGATTTTTTTTAGCCTTAGAAATTGTCAGATATTGTATTTTTTTGCCTTAGTTGATATACCCAGTCATTCTCCTATAAAATGAGTCCAAAAAGTCGTGAATTGCTTGAATACCCACCTTAATATTCCTAATTTACACGGAAACCGCATCTGAGAGATTGTTATGGTTTTCATCGGGTGTTTTACTAATTATAACTGTCGGAAAGTTTTAAGTGAAGAATTCCAATTGTGGAGATTTACGACAGAGAAGGTGTCATTATTGTTGTTTAGAAATGCCGGACAAGAAGCGAGGTTTAGGATAATAAAGATGTGGATCCAGGTGTAAAGGAGATTAGGAATGAGATTACCATCAGGTAGTTAGTAGTATTTCAGGGCGTCAGATTGAGAACGCTTTCTAGGAATGTCGATGGGATTTGGAAGAGATTGTGATAGTGATAGGATCTGTTTATTGGGAGACAGGTGATTCAATAGGAGAATGTGTAGGTGCTTATAACATAAAATGAGGGTCATCATCAAATTTGTACCAGATAATGTCAAAAAAAGCCAACACTTTCTAGAGAGATGACTGAAGACAAGGAATAAGGTTTATAGCAAACCCTGACAAGAGCCTTTTGATGAAAAGCTAAAAGAGCAATTTTGTCGCATTCGTTTTTTCGATGGGAATGCAAAATACTGACATTTCGATAAATCAAACATATAGTAAAACAAACAATAACAAGGATAGATTAAAAATAGCTATCTAAGTATAAGTTATGCCCTAATGCAGCCAGAGGGTGCAGTTCAGTTCTTTAAAGATAATATTTTACAAATCACAAAATGTGCTATTTGATAGCATTTCATTACATATGGTGACAGGCTCATATTATCTACATAGAAAAAATCACCAGACAATGGTTGCAATGGCCCACAATTTATTTTAGGAACCTTAGACCTCATAATATGGTTTATTAGATCACTGTCGGAGTGCTTTAAATTATTTATTGATAATACTATGAATAAACAACACGTCCTGAGTCTTCCTGAGATAACCTACACAGACTAAAACCAATTACCATTAATCTGTAAAAAATTACAAATGGATATACATTGTTCTTTGTAATATACATATAGGTATGGTTGTAGGAAATCCTCATCTCTATGGGAGTTCCTTATCACCTAGTGTTTCTTATACAGCAACTCTAAGAGCCTAATTCGGTTCGTGTAAGAATTGATGGTAACCTGTCTAGTCAAACTGCAACCAGAAAAGGAGTTCGTCAGGGATGTGTATTATCTCCGATGTTGTTTAATATGTACTCCGAATTTGTGATGAGACAGGTATTAGACAACTGGAATGGCGGTGTAACTATTGGCGGAGGCAAAATATCCAGCTTAAGATTTCCTGACGATGCAACCCTTATTGCAGCGTCTCAGGAAGAACTAGTAGCTCTATTAAATATCTTAGAACAACACAGTGCAGCGTATGGTCTTGGTATTAACTACAATAAGACCAAGGTTATGATCGTAGATAGAGAGCATGATAATTATCGAGAAATAAAGTCAATAGGCCGTTGTGAAGTAGTTCAAAGTTTTGTATACCTCGGTTCTTTGATGGACAATTCGGGTAGCTGTGAAAATGAGATTCGACGGCGCATTCAACAGGCACGTGTGGCCATGACAAAGCTTACTAAGATATGGCGTGACCATAACATCACTAAAGCTACAAAAATGTCGCTGGTTCAGTCTCTTGTGTTCTCCATATTTTTGTATGCCTCGGAAACTTGGACTGTTAAAAAGGCAGATCGAGCTCGTATAGATGCTTTTGAAATGGACATGGAGGAGAATGCTGAGAGTTTCTTATACCGTCCGTCGAACTAACGTTTCCATACTGAATGAGGTCGGTAATCCAAAGAGACTATCCTCCATTATGTCGACGAGAATGCTTACATACTTCGGACATATACACAGTGTTGCTGGATATGAGTGTCAAAAGCGCCACTAAACTGACAACAAATCGCGAACGATGGCGAGCTACAGGGCTCAAAACTATTGATAATACTCGTATCGGCAATACTCTAGCTCCGACTTAATGCATTTTACGAGTTTACAACATGTCTGTTAAGACATTGTGACTATGATGATGATGGTATAGTAAGAGTCTTTATAGAACCTTTTAGATTTCATTACTACTAACATAACTGCTCGATGACAAAATATTAGAAACATATTCCAAGTGTTGTTTTGACGTTAGTATCTTTACATGACTATAAGAATCTATAATGACCGCTAAAATGCTGGTCTAATATTGTTCCAATATACAAGAGGAATACGTTATTCAGTTACATGCAGTATTTTGTTTGAGTTTTGAAGTAAAAGAATATATTGGGCATTTTAGATGAGAAAATTTTGGGGTTGTGGCCAAAATTTTGAAAAAAGAGACTGGGTCACATCATAGAGGAGACTCTGGTGCTAACAGCCACGCTTTCGGCAATGCTGATTGCCATCTTCAGGGCTTTCTACATAGTTAGAAGAAAAAGAAGAATTTAGTATCAAAATATATAATAAATTTCTAAAAAAATACTCACAACGTTGAGGTTTGCCAATTTGAAACAGCAATTGCATTGAGTGCAAACGACTTCTTAATGCAGCTAATAATCGTCACAATTTTTCATAAAGTTTCAAGGAACTAGACTATCATGGCGTCTTCCACTAACAGGTCAGGAAACAAACAATTTGTAATGTAATTTACAATTTACAATTATATGTTGTTTGTTTGTGGGTTGTTTGTTTGTTTCCTGACCTGTTAGTGGAAGACGCCATGATAGCATAGTTTTTAAAAAAAATTTGGAAAAATGTGACGATTATTATAGCTGCATTAAGAAGTCGTTTGCACTCAATGCAATTGCTGTTTTTGAATTGGTAAACATCAACGTTAAAGCCCTGAAGATGGCAATAAGCATTGCCGAAAGCTTGGCTGTTAGCAGCAGAGTCTCCTCTATGATGTGACCCAGCCTCTTTTTTCAAAATTTTGGCCACGACCCCAAGATTTTCTCATCTAAATTAAGTTTTTTGGCCATAAGCTTCCTTTCCCCAGTTGGGGTATTCTGTGACCTTAGCAAGGCGTTCGACTGCGTAAATCACGAACTGTTGTTGGGAAAAATAGCACAATATGGCATAAATGGTGCACCGTATTATTGGATAAAGTCTTTCCTTCACAACAGGTCTCAATATGTCTGTGTGACAAACAATGGGTTGGATGCTCCCGTTAGGTCTGATTTGCTCAATATTACCATAGGTGTTCCTCAGGGGTCTGTTTTGGGACCAGCTCTGTTCTCTTTATATATAAATAATTTGGAGAGCTCTTACTGTGATGCTAAGTTCACTCTATATGCAGATGATACTTCCGTAGTTATATCAAATAAGTGTGATGTCACTTTGCAGGAGGATTGTGGAGTGCTGCTTCAAAATATTCACCAGTGGTTTGGTAGTAATCAACTATACTTAAACACAGAAAAAACATCCCTGGTGCAATTCCATAATGCTCAGAAAAGACCGCCTGCATTACATGTTGCTGTCAATGGCACAATAGTGCCCATTGATAGGCAAGTTAAATTTTTGGGGCTGTATCTCGACACGAGCTTAAACTTTAAAGATCACTGTGAGTACCTTAGTTCAAGGATAAACTCTCAGTCTTATGTTTTGAAAAATTTAAGAACAGTGCTTACGCATACTCAACTAATTTCGGTTTACTATGCCCAAGTTGAGTCAAGACTGAGGTACGCTTTGTGTTTCTGGGGCTCATCAGTTAATGCTCAGCACGTCTTTTTGAGTCAAAAAAGGGCCATCCGGTGCATGACTGGTATCAACAGTAGGCAGTCGTGCAAGGATAGTTTTAGACGTCTGAAAATTTTAACACTACCGTCTTTGTTTATTTATGAAATGGCGGTGTATACATTTATAAATAAAAACAAGTTTTTGAATGAAAATTCATGCTCTGTTGTGACCAGGCAATTTGAAGATCTGCACGTGGCTTTCGCTAAATACAATGTGGGTAAGAAATCGCCCGATATACTGGGACCTAGAATCTACAATAAATTGCCAAAAAATGTTAAAGACTGTTTAGATATCAACAAGTTT
The DNA here is from genome assembly GCA_951848785.1 of Callosobruchus maculatus. Classification (NCBI taxonomy): domain Eukaryota; kingdom Metazoa; phylum Arthropoda; class Insecta; order Coleoptera; family Chrysomelidae; genus Callosobruchus; species Callosobruchus maculatus. Next base: position 12,203,748 of record CATOUR010000003.1, on the reverse strand, counting down.
AGGATCAAGCTGAAAGACTTCCTTGTTTCTCAGTGTTACTACGCTGTCTCTGAATTTGTTTGTTTATGATTGTTATATACTTGTTTGTTTTATATACCTATTTTCTCTGTGTTTTGTATTTTGTATTTTTGTATTTATGTATCTTTTTATGACGAATCCTATACATTCGTTTGAATGTCTAAGGGACAATAAAGAATTTGAATTTGAATTTGAATTTGAATTTGAATTTGAATTTGAATTTGAATTTGAATTTGAATTTGAATTTGAATTTGAATTCGTATTGGGCATTTTATGTACTGCGTCATAATTCAATAACGCTCTGTATAGTGTAGAATAACGATTCCGAAGCTATTATCAGCGCTAAACCAACAGAGCACAGCTTAGTAGAAGCCAGCAAGGCAAGTCTCGGGAAATTGAATCTGACGCGGTCCAGCGAACCGGTAGTTAGTTAAGTATACGGGTCGCGTACCGTATCGCGTGTATTGTCCATATTAGAGAAAGCCCACCGACAGACAGACCGACGAATGGACGCAGATGCGCCGATTGAATTAGAAGATCAATCAGAAAGGAGCCATAGACCGCTGGAAGTTGTATAGGATTGTTGGATGCGGACTACGGAAACTAAGAGATGGCGAGATAAGTCGACTTTGCGCTTAGCTGGCGAATATTGTCCGGGTTTCAGACTATAACAGACTGATAACAGACTTCTTTTGAATCGTGACAAAACATAAAAACTTGTAACCTCATCAAAACCATCCGTTTCTGAAACGAAAAGTGTCACTTTACTTGGTATAACAATTGATAATAGGTTAAATTGGTAGAGCCTTGTTGACACTTTATGCAATAACTCTCATCTTTACTATCCGTCCTCAGAAAATTGAAACAAAATCTTGATATACATGTTTTGAAAACTGTTTATTATGCTCTTTTCCACTCTAAAACGCAATATGGCATTACTATCTGGGGTGCCTCAAGTGAAGCTACAAAGGTGTTTAAAATGCAGAAAAAAGCCATCAGAATTATAATGGGCTTAGGCTTCAGAGAGTCTTGTAGGCCTTCATTTTCTGAATTACAAATTATGCCACTGCCATCTGTTTACATGTATATGAGTCTTTTAGAAATACGTAAAAATTTGGCTGATCTTACGATACAGTTAGACTTGCACACTTTCGGTACCAGAAATTGTCATCACCTGAGATTACCGCGCTATCGTTTGAGCAAATCACAGAAAAATAGCCTTGACTTAAAGCTCTTCAATGCTACTGTCGGACAGTTTCAAGAATGTGGAGGCCACAACATTTAAAATGGCGTTGAAACGATTATTTTTATAATAAACAGCTTCTATAGTTGCGAAGAATACTTCAGCCGTTTTGGTTAAGATGTGGTATACTTTCTTTGTTATTGATTGCCAATTTTAAGTGTCAGTCTTCTACTCACGTTTGTAATATTATCTATATTTAGTTTTGTTGTATTTCTTTTGACATGCTGTAAATACTCTTTGTGTATGAAACAGTCAAATAAATTACCTTTACCTTTATACAAGGTGTCACAAGACGTATCCCAAAGGCGAATGATTTCTGGCACCAACTTATGTCATAATATGTTTTAATAGCTAACAAGTTGAACCTTCTACAATCATCCCAGGAGACGGTACGTCGGCGACAACAGCATGCCTTACAGATCAACATAGATATCAAAACAATTGTCGAGTGAGGATTAGTAAATAAAGTACGTATAGAAAACTTAGGCAACAACACTTACAAAGAAGTCTCACGTTGGCTTACCAACTGTGGAAATGGAGGGTTACATTCCATCAAGCTGTTGGGGATCAACGTCAACAATAACATGTCCTGGCACGACCACGTCATCAGTATTGCTGAAACGTCATCCCAGAAGCTTGGAGGTTTGTTCCGCTGTACACACCAGAGCAACTACTGCTGTTCTACAAGGCACAGATCCGACCATCGTTGGAGTACTGCTCCCATGTGTCGGGATGCGCTCTGAAGCACTCTCTAAAGCTTCTGGACAGTATCCAGAAGAGAGCAAATAGATTAATCAATACACCTAACCTTCACAAAGGACCTCCATAGCCTGGAACATCGAAGCATGGCTGACTTATCCCTGTTTAACAGATTCTATCACGGAAGATATTCGAGTTATCTCTACCAGATAATAACACCAAAGGCCGTCCGAACCAGAAACATCCTTACCAAGTCGAGGTCCCTACTCCCCGAACCAGTCTCCTCCAGCATTCCTTCTTTTGGAGAACTTCGATGCCGTGGAATGAGATGCCGGGAAATTTGTTTTCCGACGGCTACAACCTGCATCGCTTCAAATATAACGTGCACAAACACTTGCCCTCTCGCAGTACTTCTACAGAGTCATTAGATAATGCAATTGACAGAAATAGTAGTGTGTGGCTGCTTGAACGACAGAGGTGTCGTATTTGTACGGAATATACTTCTGATAATTTTTTTTAATAATAATAATTTATTCACCAACAATACAGAGGGTAAATAAATTGTTTGACCCACAGAAGGTGCTGCCCTTGTGCGTGGGTTACATTGCAGTACATACATATATTTTACAAATACATACATTAATTATACTAACTATATTAAAAACTTGTGTGTCAGTTCAAAATCATGTTAAAAACATTTGAAAAAATATCTCTGGGTGTGTCCATTATCCATTTTTTGACTTTTTTTTGTATACAATATGAGATTTTATGGATTTCAGTGAAGCAGGAAGTAAATCGTATATGCAGCAACATATATTAAACTCTTTTGGCCTATCGACTTAAATATAGGAGATCTTAAGGACCTATTCTTCGTTCGTGTATTATGTTCATGGCTACTGAAGTTGATGTAATTTTTATGTTTGTGTGTTTGTATAGTTGTCGGATATCATTATTAAAAAGGCCCGGGAACATAACCCTACTAAATGACCGTATACGTTTGTTGCTATAAAGTAGATAATAAATATTCGCATTCAGTAAAGTAGGCCACACACGTTTCAATTATCTTTACAACAAAACTTCAAAACTTGCTTTCTATTCAAGTCACGTCATCAAACTTCACCTAACATAACCTTTTTATATAGGTGAGGATGGTCTTGGGTCCTGCCCATCTTATATCCGCAAGTTCAAGAACCCTCGTACCTAGTATAGTCTGCCTGTGGTACTCTTCCCTTGTAGAATACTTCACCGTAAATTTGCAGTCGAAGTAATACGAAGGATAATTCGTATCACTCCTCATATGTAGTATAGGATCATCCTTTTGCAAGTGTTCAATTTCATTTAGTTTTGCTTTGATTTTTTCCATCCTTAGTAGGCATTCACAGTAGCGGCTTATAGGAGCGTTGAATAGCGTTGGTGTGCGTTGGCCAACGCCGAGTGCCCTCGGCAGGTAGAAGCAGGCCGGCGCCGGTTCCGCACGTAGTCAAACACACCAGTGCATGGTACAGTGAAAACAGACAAGAAAAAGAGTACAAAGATTGGCCAGTCGCATCTAGACACGGTATAGGAAACATGCAATAAGGGTTCAAAATGTTGCCCATTATTGGCAAGACAATGAGGGACAGTTGCAAAAACACTGGAAATGATTCCCCTGAGGGGCTAGAGGGTACAATAGGGGGTGAAATAGTTTTTGGTTAAAAAGTTGTCTCTCTGGACAAATATTTTGACGTGTCTTGGCGTTTTTTCGTTTAATCAGCGGTTTGTGATCAATCCGTGGTGGGAAATTGTCAAATGAATATACTAGTACATACATATTATGTAGACTCACATCATATACATTAGAACCATTTAGTTGAAATTTGTCAATCAGATGAATATGTGACTTATACATGTTCAACGAATTCTTGTGCGCGTCTTATTAAGGAAGCTATCGACTCTGGTAGAGACTGTTTGAATCGCTTTGTAAACAAGTTTTTGGTATCAAAAGGGAGAAGTGTTGTATCATTTTGGCGCCAAATTGAGATATGACCGCCGCATGACTGATTTGTTTGGTTTGGGAATTATTGTGGTACCTAGCCTACATCTAGTGTTGTGGTTGTGTATAAATGTCTTATGCTCATTTGAATATATCTCTGATACTAAGTGATAGTACGTAGTAAATACAATTGCCTAACGTTATATATTTGGGTCTCGTAATATCATTGGTCGGGTACATTGTTATTTAGTTAAACATTAATATTAGAATAGCTTTTACTTCTGATACACACCGATAGGTGAGGGGAGTATTGGGATCGCGAAAATCATCGATTTTGAGATAATATGCTTTGTGGACATTGGGAACAAGATTGACATTGGACGCGCTACATAAGGAGGCTCCTGCACTTGGCAACGCATGAGGAACGACCTGGGTTCGGTGGGAATTCCCGTGTTGGACAGATCCTTTGGGCTGGCCCGCCAGGTATAAGATAATTATAGCATCATTAAATGCTCATTCCTTCCAACTTTTTTCTATCGCAGCGCGGTTATAGTGCAGCTTGTGTCTTTTATCCCAAATAGGGGTTTTCGCAAACACTGAAGCTATAAGTAATTCTTTATCGCTACTCATCTTCGACCGGCACAGACGAAACCAGGTAGCAAACTAAATTTCTGTTACTATAAAGGCGGTCAAGCGGACTTTCGACGCTGGTAAGCGGTCGAAAACTCAGTTGAGCAGGTGAGCCTGCATGCGGTACCTGCACGCCTTCGCACGCCCTTGCACGCTCACTAAAAAGCCCCGCTGTGTTTGCGCGCTTAGACATGGCCACCACACTAGAGATCTCTATATTATAAGGACGGCCTTACTATTGTGGTATAGAGCCAGGATATCACTTTGAGATAGCAACCGCGAGACTTCGCTGTCTACTCAGTTATAAATAAAACAATAAAAACTAATTGCGATTTCTATTCGCGATATTTTTACGGCAAAAGATCCTCATAATCCAGTTCGAACAAAGGCGTGTGGCGAAATCGAACCCAGTGAGTAGCGGCTGCTACGGAAACGGCAACGGAGAAAAAGGTTTAATTAAAAGGGTTATAACCTGTCTGCGGCTGCGGATTTACAGCAAAGGAAAGGACCGTCCGGATATAATCGGAGGGCCTATCCGACCATGAAAGTCGCTGATAACGCCGGCGACGCTATATTCAACGCCAACGCCCGCAGATAAAGTCGTTACGCTCACCGCCGCTTTGTTTCCGGGGCGTGAAAAAGACGCTCTCGAATACACAATTATCGCGGAAAATAAAGTACCTGTGGTCCTACAGGCATAAGGTTAGCGAGGTCTGTTATAACGTTGGTTTTATTGTCACAGAATAAAACAAAGGCTCTGTTTGATAAGTAAGACTGAGTCTAGCTTTGATTCTGTTTTTTACTGTTTTCGGGGCATTAAAAAGACACTCTCGAATACACAATTATCACGGAAAATAAAGTAGCTATGGTCCTACAAGCATAAGGGTAGCGAGGTCTGTTATAACGTTGGTTTTATTGTCACAGAATAAAACAAAGGCTCTGTTAGATAAGTAAGACTGAGTCTTACGCTCACCGCCGCTTTGTTTCCGGGGCGTGAAAAAGACGCTCTCGAATACACAATTATCGCGGAAAATAAAGTACGTATGGTCCTACAACCATAAGGTTAGCGAGGTCTGTTATAACGTTGGTTTTATTGTGACAGAATAAAACAAAGGCTCTGTTAGATAAGTAAGACTGAGTCTTACGCTCACCGCCGCTTTGTTTCCGGGGCGTGAAAAAGACGCTCTCGAATACACAATTATCGCGGAAAATAAAGTACCTATGGTCCTACAACCATGAGGTTAGCGAGGTCTGTTATAACGTTGGTTTTATTGTCACAGAATAAAACAAAGGCTCTGTTAGATAAGTAAGACTGAGTCTTACGCTCACCGCCGCTTTGTTTCCGAGGCGTGAAAAAGACGCTCTCGAATACACAATTATCGCGGAAAATAAAGTACCTATGGTCCTACAACCATAAGGTTAGCGAGGTCTGTTATAACGTTGGTTTTATTGTGACAGAATAAAACAAAGACTCTGTTAGATAAGTAAGACTGAGTCTTACGCTCACCGTCGCTTTGTTTCCGGGGCGTGAAAAAGACGCTCTCGAATACACAATTATCGCGGAAAATAAAGTACCTATGGTCCTACAACCATAAGGTTAGCGAGGTCTGTTATAACGTTGGTTTTATTGTGACAGAATAAAACAAAGGCTCTGTTAGATAAGTAAGACTGAGTCTTACGCTCACCGCCGCTTTGTTTCCGGGGCGTGAAAAAGACGCTCTCGAATACACAATTATTATTACGGAAAATAAAGTACCTATGGTCCTACAAGGATAAGTTTAGCAAGGTCTGTTGTAACGTTGGTTTTATTGCCACAGAATAAAACAAAGGCTCTGTTAGATAAGTAAGACTGAGTCTTACGCTCACCCCCGCTTTGTTTCCGGGGCGTGAAAAAGACGCTCTCGAATACACAATTATCGCGGAAAATAAAGTACGTATGGTCCTACAAACATAAGGTTAGCGAGGTCTGTTGTAACGTTGGTTTTAGTGTCACAGAGTAAAACAAAGGCTCTGTTATATAAGTAAGACTGAGTCTAGCGTTGACTCTGTATTTCCTCGCATTTTCGTTTGAAAGAAATTGAGCACCATAGATATATAGATAAAAATGGGATCAAGTTGATTGACTCAGTACTTCCCACACATAATGATGACACCATTTTATTATTTTTTCGTTGCATGATGCTATAATCTGATATCTCCATGCAACAAAATGATCGCTCACCTGCCCGTAAAAAAGCACCCGTCATAAAAACTCTCGTAAATAGTTTCTTATGTTTCCCTCCTTAAAAGGTAGCATGCCACAGTTTTTTCTGCATGCTCCAACTGGACGATGCTAAACGATCAGTAGCCTCCAAACCATCTAAAAACGGAGTTAAAGCTGTTTTATATTTTTAGTTTCTTTTTATTATTGCTGCGCCGCCACTGACACGATTTTTCCAAAACCTACGCATTCCATCCTCGCCACGGTAGTAATACTATGTCATGCTTGTGTAAATCGTATTCGGGAAATTGACGGGTCTAGGAGCCAGATTACTATCTGCTCTGACAGTCAGGCAGCCATCAAAGCACTGACTGCTTGGAAAATAACGTCGGGACTGGTCCTGGAGTGCAGGAGGGCTCTTGACGACATCTCAGCTAAACACAAGGTATCACTGATGTGGGTACCTGGGCACGCTGGGTAAAGGGTAACGAAATGGCGGATCATCTGGCTAGTATGCGATCCGGCAATAGTTTTGTGGGCCCGGAACCAGCCTTAGGACTGTCTGCAAACTTGATTAGGAAAACAACTGGAGGGTGGATCCTGAATCAACACTCTCTGAGATGGAGCAACATCTCTGGTCATCTCCGTCAGGCTCGGGAGCTATTAGCAGGGCCTGCAGAGAGAATAGGACGATTTTGTCTCTCTCTGGATAGGAGTAACTTGAGATTGCTAGTAGGCCTATTAACGGGTCACAACACCTTCAGGCGTCACTTGTTTGTGATGAGGGTGGTCAACGACCCAACGTGCACGTGGTGTGGTGAAGAGGAAGAATCCTCGGCACACATCCTGTGTCGCTGTGAAACCCTGGGTTATCACAGGCAGACTATGCTGGGCTCAAGAACCTTGGAACCAATAGAGATAAAACGGATAGGACCTAAGAATGTACTTGCCTTTGCCAAAAGGGCAGGTCTTAGGAACTAGCGCGGATAGAGGCGCAAAAGGGCCCATCGTGTGGCCTATGCGCCAGCCACATTCCGTGCTGGATAGCCTCTGGTCCTTATTCATTCATTCAATACTATGTCAAATCAATTTAATAATTTTCGCGTTACGCAATATAGAACGATCTAAAACAATACCCGTATGTATACCCTTGCTTTCTACAATAAGCACGGCAGTGTTCGGATAGACTTAAAAAAGTGTATTATGCCGCTAGATTTTTCATTTGCGGGTCAATCGACTACCCATTAATAATGCAACAAAATTATCAGATCCCAATTTCACCCCCACCTAAAAAAAAAAGAAAATGATCAAGGGCCCCTAAAACGCCTAAAAACGAAGTTTGAGGAATATTTGGTTTTTTGTTAATTACTCCGCCCCCCGTACAACGATTTCCAAAATTATAGGAACATTGCCTACCCCACAACATATTGCTATCCAAATTTCATCAAAATCTGTGCGGCGGTTAGTGAGAGAAAAATTTTATAAGGATGGCTGCAACAGAATACGAGAATATCATATGCTTAGTAAGTCCTAGAATAGACAAGAAAGATATACGGTATTTACACTCCATAGCTAGGCATAAAAATGCCAACAGACACGAACGTCCAAAACTGTCGTGTTGTCCGTATTCACCGAACACCGTCGAATGAATAAAATCTCTTTGTTCAAGTCCCGTTTACCGACAAATAAATTTAATGTTTTGCGCATTCTGTTCTGTTCGGCACAACGTACTGATTAGACGAATTTTTTCGTTCGGAGCGTTTCGTTGCAAGTGAATACCCACCTTTATGAGTAAAATTCAATGCCTCCAAGACGCAGGACTATATGCTATATGAAACAGGAAGTGCCCTATGTTTACAGTATCTACACTTGTTTACCCAAATGTGTTTAAGGCGGCTCCTACGGAAAGCATAAACGGTCATTTTCAAGTGATTTCATCCCAATTCCTGACGCTCTAGTTTTCAATATTTTTGCATGAAATTTTTACATGAAGTTTAAAAGGAAATTGCACAGGGGGCTATCGAAGCATTTTTCGAACAAGATTGATTGAACATGAAATATGATCGTTTGAAGTTGCCTATTTTCTTCGTCAACTTTGTAATTTCTTTAAGAAAAGCCCAGAAGCAAAAATGAAAAAGTGCTCCGATATCACTCTGGGTAATTTCCTTCTAAACATCATGTGAAAATTTCATGTAAAAATATTGGAAAATTAAGCGTCAGGAATTGGGATAAAAAAAATCTGCAAATCGCCTTCCTCTTTAATTTTACAAATTTCGGGCGACGCGCTAACATGACTGTTTCCATTTCTTTCTAATGTAGCGCGCACCTGTTTATTTATCACGTCCATCGTCGGTTCCTTTTCAGCTCCCCGCATCTTCCGGACTATTCCGGAGAAATTATTCCAGATTGTAGGAGCAGCGTTAATAATACAGTTATAGCTTTAAAAAGACATCAAATCTAAAATTGTTTTCAATCGATTTTCAATTGGATTAAGCGAATTTCAAGTTAACCCTCTTACTATTCCACTATATCCATATAGTCAATGATGCGAGGCATTTTTTTCCGCCTAAAATCTGACAGGTTTACCGTGCTATCATATTTGTATTGTGCTATGTTGCACGGCAATGTCTGAGTGTGTGTGCGTCGGTTCTAATTGTAATTGCTACCATACGCCGCAACGGCTTTTTCGTTGAATGGCGCCTCCACCGGAATCCAGATTAAATAAATAGATTATGAGCAGGTTGCGGTACACGTTTTGATTAAAATTTGTTCCCGGAAACAGATTGCTATTCTGCTCTGGCGGATTTCAGAGCAAGAGGTGGAAAAGCTTCTTATACCCCACATCACGCGTCATGCTTTTCGGTTTTGTTTTTCTGGTTATAATGAGAAGGATTATTTTCAATTAAGAAAAGGCTTTTTAATGAATTATTCGAACTGACTGAACGCATATTACTCTTTTATGTCCATGGCTATTCTATAATAATAATAATAAAGACTTTATTATACCATTATACCATTATATGTATAAAAGGCGAAATGGCCACTCCAACTTAACCCCTTCTATCTATGTATTTATCTTCTGCAGCACTAGTCTAGAGCCCTGGAATAGCCTGTACAGTGCCCTTAGTGGTCTTATTTCTGCGTTTAACTCTATCTTGGTCCTAGCCTAGGCTTCTCCAAACCATATGAAAGGATTGAGTCTGTTCTTCTCCTCTAGTGGAGATTACTATAAAGGGCGATTGATGTAATAAACTCTGTCTTCGCTGATAAAATTGTTAAATGTATATACCTTTTGCATAACATATAATCGATAGATAAGCAAATCACGCATGAAAACATCAAGTTCACCATGGAAGTAGAATAAAACAAAAAACTCGCCCTCCTTGATGTTCTTCTAACAAGAAAAGGAGTTACTATATTGCGACACAAGGTATATAGAAAGCCAACTCATACTGACCGGTACTTACATAAAGAATCAAACCACCACCCATCTCAGAAGTACGGAATTATTAGAACTTTGACAGAACGGGCTAGAAAAGTGTGCGAACCAGAAGAACTCGACACCGAACTGGAACATCTAAAGAATGCTCTTAAAGCAAATGGTTACACAGAAAAGGAAATAACAAGAACATTGAGAAGAAACAGAGCAAAATCAGAACGTAAACCGATAGCAAAAGCTTTTCTACCCTATGTGCCTGGAATAACAGACAGAATCGGAAAAACGGAAAACGGAAACGAAAGGAAAACGTCAAGAGCATCTATAAGCCCACAAGAAAGATACAGGAATATTTGAGAACGGTGAAGGATAAAAAGACCCACTCACAACACCGGGGGTTTATCACATACCATGTACATGTGGGAGTGTATACATAGGAACAACGAAGCGATCGAGAAACACAAGGACTGCAGAACATAAGGCTAGCTGTCGACTAGGTTATACGGACAAATCAGCGGTAGCCGAGCATGCGACTAAGGAGGGAAGTCACAGGATCAAGTTTGAAGAAACTCAGGTTCTTGCCGCAACGTCTTCATACCATGCCAGACTTCACAGAGAAGCCATCGAAATACAAAAACATCATAATAATTTCAATAGGAAAGAAGAAACACAGAAAGTCAACCGGACATGGGTACCCATCCTAAAGCACCTGAAGACAATACCATATCGCGAAGGGGCGGGGCTACCAACGATACCTGGTTGGGCCACGTCACCATTACAGGTGCAGATCCACCAGCCGTCAGTATTTTGGACGTCGCCGAAATGAAATAGCTTCTGAAGATGCCAACTTGTGGTGGCGAAACGTCAAGCTTTAACGTTAAATGACGCCGGCCTAAAAACCCAAGAACTACAAATTTAAACTTGCTATGATTGACTAAAACGTGAATTCTGAGTACCTATACTATAAGAGGAAATTAAAAATATATTTTTGTACTCAGAAAATATCATTGATTTATATTATTGCCGCTTCAATTTTTTTATTATTATTAACTTATCGCGACTATCGTACTTCACCCGCCTATTGGCGTGCTAAGTTAAAAAGGCGTCGAGTTTGAATGCTGAATTCCTTGACGCATGTCTATCACTCTAAAAGCGATTATGCTAATGTTAGCTGGTAACAAAACCGCCATTTTCTCGTTCTTCCTCACTCCGCTGCCAGTCTGAATATCATTCTATCTGTCTGGATGGAGGTTATTGTTATCCTCCGCTCCAACAACTGTGGAGATAGAGGAGCCATCATCGCAAAGGCTAAAAAAGAGAAGCCGACGCAAACATCTCATTTACCAGGGCAACAGAATACGATTAATAACTGTTTTCATTGTAACATTGTGTAGGTTCAAGAATGATGGAAGTGGTGGAAGAAAAAAAGCCTGATATTAATTCAGATAAATACAGAAGGTATTAAAATGCAAGCTTTGCAATATGAAGCAACAATAAATCGCGTGTTGATGCATTTTGAGACACGTTTACACATAATCTTATTCATTAGCAGTGAAATTGTAATGTACTTGCGATGGAGAGATTTAAATAGCGGAAATCCTTTTCATTTTTTCCACTTCGTAAAATCAGACATTGTAACTATTCATTTAGAAATGCTTACCTATAATCTAAAATACTGATCAGAAGTTAAAACGCTAAAAGGCTGTTTCTAAATACATTAAACAACAAAAATATATCAGGCCGAGATTTTCTGCTCGGTAATCACGCCAATATAGTTGCCATTAGTACCCTTTAACAGGTACTAAACAACAGTTGTATAAAAGATATTGCTGAGAACAATATGCCGATTATAACACACATTTCGCATACTAAAGCAATAAGATAAAGACTTGTTCTATAAATACCACAAAAGGAACTGAACAGCTCTGAAAGTCATCCTTACAGACCTCTTACGTAGCTATTTTACGTAGCCAGGTGATATGTTGCATAGAAATGCTTTAATAAACGTTTATACAACAGTTTCAAATTTATCGCATAATTTGTTCTATAAACTTGCTACAAGACCGTTATAAACATTTAGTTAAAGAACAAATATGCTGCAGGGAGCAGAATGGCATTTTGGACAGCAATTGAGCTGCAAATTCGTATCATGGAGCAATATCACAACTACTTTACATAATTGAACAGTCCTTTTTTCTTGTTTCCGCTTGTTTCTGTCGTTTTTCTGTTGTTTTCTGTCATCTTTTGTTGTACTATATCGTTTTCTGTTGTTTTCTATTGTTTTCTGTTGTTTACTGTTGTTTTTGGCTGCTTTTGGTTGTTTTCAGTTGATCTTTGTTTGTTTTCTGTTATTTTCTTTTCTCTCGTTTTCGACTGTTTTCTCATGGTTTTTGTTGTTTTCTGCTGGTTTGTGTTGTTCTCTGTTATATTCTGTAGTTTTTCGTCATCTTCTGTTGTTTTATGTCGTTATCTCTTTTGTTTTATGCCGTTATTTGTTGTTTACTGCTGTTCTCTATCATTTTCTGTCGTATTTTGTTACTTTCTGTTGCATTTGGCTATTTTCTGTTGTTTCTTGTTGCTTTTGGCTGTTTTTTGTTTTCAGTTCTTCTCTTTTCGTTTTCTGTTGTTCTCTCTTGTTTTTTGTTGTTTTCTTATTGTTTATGTTGTTTTCTGTTGTTTTTGTGTCATTTTCTATGGTTTTCTATCACAATATCGTAAGCGAACGTAGAGAAAAATCCAAACCTCCATTGTAGCCGTTCCTATTTTTCTAGATATCGGCATAGAGCAGAGTCTGGGGGTCGAGGCAGTAAAACGTCCAAACATACCCCCAAACGCCCCCAAATGCTCTCAACTGCCCCTAAATCCGTAGAGCGCCGTTCACATCAGCAGTTTTATTAACATGCCCCGAAACTTTTTTGGTTATTTTTAGTTGTTCTCTATTTGTTTTCTGTTATTTTCTCTTGTTTTCTCTTGTTTCTAGCAGTTTTCTCTTGTTTTTGATTGTTTTCTGCTTGTTTCTGTTGTCTTTTGTTATTTTTCTGTTGTCCTTTATCATTTTCTGTCATTTTTTTGTGTTGTTTCGTTCGCTATTGCCTTCTTTTGTTTCCTGTTGTTTTTGGCTGTTTTTGGTTTTTTCAGTTGTTCTCTGTTTGTTCTTTGTCATCTTCTTTTCTCTCTTCTCTAGTTTTTGGCTGTTTTCTCTTTTTTTTTGTTATTTTTTGCTGATTTGTCTTGTTTTCTGTCATTTTCTTTGGTTTTTTGTCATCTTCTGCTGTTTTCTGACGTTATCTGTTGTTCTATTTTGTTTTCTGTCGTTCTCTATTGTTTTCTGCTGTTTACTGTTGTTTTCTCTTATTTTCTGTCATTTTCTGTTATATTCAATTGTTTTAAGTTATCTTCTGTTGTTTCGTATAGTTTTTGGCTGTTTTTGCCTGTTTTTGTTGTCCTCTGTTTTCTGATGCTTCTTCTCGTTTTGGGATGTTTTCTCTGTTTTTTGATATTATCTGTTATTTTCTATCATGTTCTGTAGTTTTCTGCCATCTTCTGTCGTTATTTGTTGTTCTATTTTGTTTTCTGCCGTTTTTTGTTGTGTTCTGCTATTCTTTGTCATTTTCTGTTGTTTTCTGTCGTTCTCCGTTGCTTTCTGTATCATCCAGTTGTTTTCTGTTATTTCCTGTTTTTGGCGATTTTTTGTTGCTTTCAGTCGTTGTCTGTTCGTTTTCTGTTGTTGTCTCTTGTTTTTGGCTGTTTTCTCTTGTTTTTGTTGCTTTCTGCTTGTTTATGTTGTTTTCTGTCATTTACTATCGTTTTCTGCCATCTCATGTTGTTTTAAGTCGTATTCAAGTTATCATTTTCAGTTATCTTGTGCTGCGTCCTGTAGTTTTTGACTATTTTCCGTTGTTTTCCGCTGTCAAACTAGACGTATAAATTGGAATTTTGTTTCTAGCCTCCTTGAGAACCATACATTCATAACTGCCTTGATTATATTGATTTGAAGAATCCGTATTACAACATCGTAAGCGAACGTAAAGAAAAACCCAAACCTCCATTGTAGCCGATCCTATTTTTCTAGATATAGGCGCAGCGCGGAGTCTGGGTCGCGCCTTCTCGGCGTCCAATAAATAACCGGCAAAATTGAATTATAGCCGAACTGGAAGGGGGTCGAGGCAGTAAAACGGCCAGACATCCCCCAAACGCCCCCAAATGCCCCCAAAGCCGTGGTGGAGCGCCGTTCACACCAGCAGTTTTATTAACATGACCCCGAAACTTGTAATGTTTATGCGCTGCGATCCCACGGCTGGCTCTCTTGTGTTTCTTAAATAAAGTGTCGTTTTTCACCGGAAATGTCACCTATCCGTAGTCGGGAAACTCGGCAGGAAAGTTTTCGCTATATCGGGTTTTCTTTTTTACGAGTCTGGGGCGAGACGTAGGGAAAATACGTCATAAATACTGCGGGTTCAAGGGAAACGTTGATGTCTGGATTTTTTTGGTTTTTAGCTTCGACCGCTAGGTTTAAGACAATATTGATGAGGCATACGAGATCTCATAAACCCAGCGATAGTGTTTCTTGATGCCGCGCCTCATAATATTATTAATTAACGATTTTAGATTTTTAGGGTGAACTTGAAGATCTGAGAGCATGAAAATGTTTTATTTTCGTTACTTGAGGCTAAAACTCAAAACAACGACCGGATTTGCAATTAGCGTCTTAAAGCTATATGTGATACGAGTTTTTGTCCTAATAAACAGCCAGAGAGTGGTTTTAGATATTTAGGGTGAACTTGAAGATCTGAGAGTCTGGGGAAATTTTTGATATTCGTTACCTGAGGCTGAAACTCAAAACAACGGCTGGATTTGTAAACGGCATCCTCAAAATATGTATGACACGAGTTTTCTCCCTGATAGGAAGCCAGATAGCGATTTTAGATTTTTAGGGTGAACTTGAAGATCTGAGAGTCTGGGGAAATTTTTGATATTCGTTACCTGACGCTGAAACTCAAAACAACGACCGGATTCGTAAATGGCTGAAACTCAAAACAACGGCCGGATTTGTAAATAGCATCCTCAAAATACGTATGACACGAGTTTTCTCCCTGATAGGAAGCCAGATAACGATTTTAGATTTTTAGGGTGAACTTGAAGATCTGAGAGTCTGGGGAAATTTTTGATATTCGTTACCTGAGGCTGAAACTCAAAACAACGACCGGTTTTGTAAATAGCATCCTCAAAGTATGTACGACACGAGTTTTCGCCCTGATAGGAAGCCAGATAGCGATTTTAGATTTTTAGGGTGAACTTGAAAATCTGAGAGTCTTGGGAAATTTTTGATATTCGTTATCTGAGGCTGAAACTCAAAACAACGACAGGATTTGTAAATAGCATCCTAAAAATATGTATGACACGAGTTTTCGCCCTGATAGGAAGCCAGATAGCGATTTTAGATTTGTAGGGTGAACTTGAAGATCTGAGAGTCTGGGGAAATTTTTGATATTCGTTACCTGAGGCTGAAACTCAAAACAACGACCGGATTTGTAAATGGCATCTTCAAAATATGTATGATACGAGTTTTCGCTCTGATAGGAAGCCAGATCGCGATTTTAGATTTTTAGGGTGAACCTGAAGATCTGAGACTCTGGGGAAATTTTTGATATTCGTTACCTGAGGCTGAAGCTCAAAACAACGACCGGATTTGTAAACGGCATCCTCAAAATATGTATGACACGAGTTTCCGGCCTGATGAGAAGCCAGATAGCGATTTTAGATTTTTAGGGTGAACTTGAAGATCTGAGAGTCTGGGGAGATTTTTGATATTCGTTACCTGAGGCTGAAACTCAAAACAACGACCGGATTCGTAAATGGCATCCTCAAAATATATATGACACGAGTTTCCGGCCTGATAGGAAGCCAGATAGCGATGTTAGATTTGTAGGGTGAACTTGAAGATCTGAGAGTCTGGGGAAATTTTTGATATTCGTTACCTGAGGCTGAAACTCAAAACAACGACCGGATTTGTAAATGGCATCTTCAAAATATGTATGACACGAGTTTTCGCTCTGATAGGAAGCCAGATCGCGATTTTAGATTTTTAGGGTGAACCTGAAGATCTGAGACTCTGGGGAGATTTTTGATATTCGTTACCTGAGGCTGAAACTCAAAACAACGACCGGATTCGTAAATGGCATCCTCAAAATATATATGACACGAGTTTCCGGCCTGATAGGAAGCCAGATAGCGATGTTAGATTTGTAGGGTGAACTTGAAGATCTGAGAGTCTGGGGAAATTTTTGATATTCGTTACCTGAGGCTGAAACTCAAAACAACGACCGGATTTGTAAATGGCATCTTCAAAATATGTATGACACGAGTTTTCGCTCTGATAGGAAGCCAGATCGCGATTTTAGATTTTTAGGGTGAACCTGAAGATCTGAGACTCTGGGGAAATTTTTGATATTCGTTACCTGAGGCTGAAACTCAAAACAACGACCGGATTTGTAAATGGCATCTTCAAAATATGTATGACACGAGTTTTCGCTCTGATAGGAAGCCAGATAGCGATTTTAGATTTTTAGGGTGAACTTGAAGATCTGAGAGTCTGGGGAAATTTTTGGTATTCGTTACCTGAGGCTGAAACTCAAAGCAACGACCGGATTCGTGAACGGCATCCTAAAAATATATATGGCACGACTTTCTGGCCTGATAGGAAGCCATTTTAACAAACGTGATCTCTTTGCAGCACGATACATTTTTTCCAAGTTTGATACCCCCTTTCCTGGTTACTCAGGTACTTTTCAACAAGCCCCTTGCTGATAGAAACAGAGAATTTTTGCTGAAACCCGCGCCCTTTTATTCAAATCAAATATTTGCAATAGAATTCCACCAATAAAATCTGAGTGGATTTACTCCCATCCTGAGAATATCGTCAAATATGACGAGAGATTTCCAGCTTTTCGCGACGTAAGTGTTTGAACATTCAGTCGCTGAATTTTCTTTTATCACGTTTCAGTGCAGCCGAATGGTGGAACGCTTCCGCGATTATAGCGTTACAACATATGAATATGGATGTGTTACTGTTTTGTAAAGAAATGTTATTGGCGACAATAATGTTAGCGCCAGACTTCCTGGTCGCTGAAATGGAAGCAAACAATAGATAATTGTCGTCTACATGCTTCTTTACCGTTCAATGTCGCATTCAAAACGTAAACAGCTTATAAATAATGGTTAAATAGTAAAAATTATACATTAGATATCTGAATCAATAGAAAAACGAATAAGAGAAGCCTTGTTTCACGAATATTCGTTTTCCAATACTGTGACCTACTCTTTTTATCTTGATGCTTTTACAAAAATCGGAGTTACAGTTGTCACTTCTTTAAAAGTTGAGGGTCCCTTAAATACTGTTTTGTGTTTCATAGCCATTCAAAAGTGACTTGAGCAGTCACTCAATCGATTGCGAAAGTCAATTTTAGAGTATCAGTTCTGTCTGCGTCTGTGCCTTTTAAGAAAGGTATTTATTATACATCAAAGGAAATAACAAGAACAATGAGAAGAAATAGGGCAAACCAACAACTTGAAGCGATAGCAAAAATTTTTTCACCCTGCCTGGAACAAATGCTACAAAACGAAAACGTCAAGACCATCTACAAGCCCACAAGGAAGATACAAAGATGGAGTCAAGTTGATTGACTCAGTACTTCCCACATATAATGATACAATTTTATTATTTTTCCATTGCTGGAAGCTACAGTCTGAAATCCCCTTGCAACCAAATCACCACCCACCCGCTCGCAAAAACAACATCAACACAAAAACGCTCGCCACAGTTTTTTCTGTATGCTTGAACTGGACGATGCGAAACAATCAAGAGCCTCCAACCCGTCTAAAACGAAGTTTGAGTTGATTTTATGTTTTTGGTTTTTTGGTTATTGCTGCGCCGCCACTGACACGGTTTTTCAAAAACAGAGTCGTTTTCCATTCTCGCAGCGGTAATAAATTCTGTGTCACAATTTTATTAACATCAATTCAATAATTTTCGCTTTACGCAATATACATAGGACGAAATAAAACAAAACTCGTATGTACAGATCACAAAATTGGTTTCTGTAATAGGCAAGCCAATGTTCGGATGGACCTAAAAAAGTGTAATATGCCGCTAGGTATTTCTTCTACAGGTCAATAGACAGACTATTATGAATACAACAAATTTTTCAGTTTTACAACCCCCCACTTTCCAACCACCCGAAATTCACCCGCACCCAAAAAAACGTAGAAAATGATCAGAAACCCCTAAAACGCCTAAAAACAAAGTTTGAGCTGTTTTTACATTTTTAGTTTTTCTATTTTTGCTGCGCCGCCACTGATTCGATTTTTCCAAAACATACGCGTTTTCCATCCTCACCACGGGAGTAATATTGTGTCAAAATTTCATTAAAATCAATCGAACAATTTTCGCGTTACACGATATCGAACGATTTAAAACAATACTCGTATGTATACATCACAAATTCTATAAGTCCCGTGGTTTCTATAATAAGCATGCGACGTTCGGATGGACCTAAAAAAGTGTATAATGCCGCTAGGTGTTTCATTCATATATCAATGGACAGCCTATTACGAATACAACAAATTTTTCAGCACTACAACCCCCCACCCCCCAACCACCCCAAATTCACCCCCAACCAAGAAAAAGTAGAAAATGATCAGGAACCGTTAAAACGCCTAAAAACGAAGATTGAGGTATATTTGAAATTTTTCGTTTTTTGCTAATTACTCCGCCCCCCGTATAACGATTTTCAAGATTATAGGAACATTACCTACTACGACTCTCCAGCATAGCGCTACCCAAATTTCATCACAATCCATGCAACGGTTACTGAGATTACGAGGGTAGAAAAACGCGACAGACAGACAGACAGACAGACAGACAGACAGACAGACAGACCGACAGACAGACCGACAGACCGACAGACCGACAGTCATACCCAACATACAATTAAGGATGGAGGCCATAGGATCAAGTTTGAAGAAACTCAGGTTTTTGCCGCAACGACATCATACCATGTCAGACTACACAGAGAAGTCAAAATATAGAAACATTATAACAATTACAATAGGAAAGAATAAATACCAGAAAAACTACCATACGTTGATAGCCCCACCCCTAGGTTTGGCTGGGCAACGTCACCGTTAAAAAGGTATAAATACAGGTGCAGGTCCACCAGCCGTCAGTATTTTGAAAGTCGCCGAAGAACCCAAGACCCACAAATTTAAAATATTGATATTTCGGCAAAACCGCAGAAGACTGGCACAGAAAAAACAAACAACAGAAAGCAGCAAAATACGTGGGCAGATCAAATTAACCCATATTTCACATAGACTAAGGCCCGATTTTATTAACATGCATATTTAACAAATACTTTGACAAAGCTTTTCTATTGGATGTTATTTAGCAAAAGCTTTCTATTGGGTATTGAGGGCTACGTTAATAAGTATCATCCAATAGTATTTTATCGGTATTGGAAACAAAACGTCAAAGCTGGATGACACTTTTATCAAAAATATTTTAGAATTCATGGATCAAAATCATAGCAGAAGATCAGAACAAAGCGATTGATTTGCAAATGAATGCTAGATTTTTAATGTTTACCTTATAATTATTGTATAGTTACCACTTGCAATTGCAGTCAGGTTGGTTGTAGACTGGATGCATGTTTGTTATAGATCTTCTTATAGAAATATTCACAGAGGATGTAAAGATTGTAAAGGCACTACGTAAAAGCAATGGTAAAAGGCACCGTAGTGCAGAAACACACTTATATAAACCACCTTATTCATTTTCTGACTATACAGACTATAGTTATACTTTTGCCAGATCGCAAACTTTGCTATTAAGGTTAAGAGGGTAGGCAACCAGTAATTCACACTTGTGAAATCGTATGTGCCTATTTGCGAAATGCAATAAAATGTTATTTTTCCCCCTTTTACTATAATACATATATTGCAGGTATTTATAATTATTATCCATTGTAAATTATTATTTTATAAAAAATTAATGCAGCAATATGAATTTCTTGTCATCATTATATCATTTGATACCCCAAGAAACCAGTGATCAAATGTACAGATTCTCTGGAATCTGATTGGTTGAAATTAGCAGTTGCTAAGCTCATTGATAAAACAGGAAAATGCAACTTTTCACCCCTTTAGGATGGAAAATTAGATCGGAAAAGATACTAGACGGTTTATAATTGTCGATTGTATATAAAGCATGTCATTTTTGACCTTTTTGTGGTAAATTTCAAGAGAAATCGATAATTTTCAGAGTACTTTGACAGATGCATGTTCTTGAATGGGCTGCTCTGATTGGTCGAAGCCCTTGTTAAAATCCGCGTGTTGATAAAATCGGCACTAACACTGCCAAACGTTTTCCCTCCCTCTCGTGAGGTGTTAATTTCTCCTGACTACGAAACATATTATGCATAAAGTTGCTTCTTTACAAAAAGTAAATAGATGATACTTTGCCATTGCAAACACACCTTAAGGAAGGCGTAACATGTTGAAGTTTCTATCCTACTGCCTGCATTAAATATGGCCGCAAAAAAGTACAAGAAACTAATGCATCTGGGTATATCAGTTCCAACGCCATTAGGTACATTTGATCCCAAGCGACTCCGTAACGTCTTCATACCTCACGTGATGCGGAAACACCTTAGAAATAATTAACGAAACTCTCGTCGGCGACTGGGAAGAGGAAGGAAACTCGTGTTCCCGCACACGCGGGAAACTTTCCCGGGAAAGGGGGAAGGGAACGGGAAAGGAAGGGAAAAGGGGTAGGCAAGTAAACCGCCTCAGTTTCCGCAATTAGCCAGCCAGCGTTTAACTTGTACGTACGTCGTCGGTTCGTGTGTGTGTGTGTGTGTTTCACATTTTGGCAAACTTCTCTAAACCCGCAGTTAACTTTTTGCTTTGCGCTTGAATAACGGCAGAGGAGATAGCAGAAAGCGAAGACACTGTCGAAAGATTTGATGAATGGGGTCGAGTTCATCATCATCATAGTAACTAATGAACTGCTTGTTTGTTTTTTATTAGGCAACCAAAAAAAGTTCATGCGTTTTCTGCGTTTTCGAAGGTTAAGAAATAGTTATCCAAAAAATGGGTTAAACTCAGATTTATCCAAAAAATAGCCGCCATCAGCTAGTTGCTGTTTTTCAACTTATCCTTTTTATAAACTATATAAAATATAACAAATAATGTCATCATCATAGTCACAATGTCTTAACAGACATGTTGTGAACTCGTAAAATGCATTTACCCATTTTACGAGTGTCTCTTGGGATATATTTAAGATCTTTAATGCAGTAGTTTCCCATTTGCTTTCTGCATCCTCATGCCGTTGACCAGATGGTATCTACTGGTTCATCCGCCTTTAGGGACAATTTCTCACCACAAGGACAAGAAGGTGTCCTGACTCTTCTCAACTCGTCCACCCGAAGCTGTTGGTTGAGAAGAGGTTACTGCTTATACCGACAGTAGTTCGGTTCCTTTTAGTCACCTTTTACGACACGCAGGATATACGATGGGAGATATTCTAACCTGCCCCCACACAGGTAGGGGTCAAGTTAGTTGACCGAAAAATGGACGCAAAATTATTTGAGGGTACATCTACTGTGCATGCTGTTTTCAGTTTCAGGCTCAGGTGATGAACATCAAACATTTTCGGACCCCCAAATCTGCAAGTTCAGGCTGAAATATCTAAAATCGTTACCTGACTTCCTATAACGACTAAAACTCATGTCGTGTATAGCCTGACGGTGCCAATTTCAAATCCAGCCGTTGTTTTGAGTCTCAGCCTCAGGTAATGAACATCAAAATTTTTCAGACCCTCTGATTTGCAAGTTCAGCCTAAAAATCTAAAATCGTTATCTGGCTTCAAATAACGACTAAAACTCATGTCATGTATAGTTTGAGGGCCCTAATTACAAATCCGGCCGTTGTTTTGAGTTTCAACCTCAGGTGATGAATACCAAAAATTTTCAGACCCTCAGATTTGCAAGTTCAGCCTAAAAATCTAAAATCGTTATCTGACTTCCTATAACGACTTAAACTCATGTCGTGTATAGTTTGAGGGCCCTAATTACAAATCCGGTCGTTGTTTTGAGTTTCAACCTCAGGTGATAAATACCAAAAATTTTCAGACCCTCAGATCTGCAAGTTCAAGCTAAAAATCTGAAATCGTTATCTAGCTTCTTAGAACGACCACAACTCGTGTCATATATAGTTTGAGGACGCTAAACACAAATCCTGCTGTTGTTTTGAGTTTTGACTTCAGGTGATGAACATCAAATATTTTCAGACCTTCAGATTTGCAAGTTAGCCTAAACATCTAAAATCGTTATCTGGCTTCTTATAATGACCAAAACGCATGTCATCATGTATAGTTTGACGGTGCCAATTTCAAATCCGGTCGTTGTATTGAGTTTCAACCTCAGGTGATGCATACCAAAAATTTTCAGACCTTCAGATCTGCAAGTTCAACCTAAAAATCTGAAATCGTTATATGGCTTCCTACAACGACTAAAACTCGTGTCATATAGTTTGAGGGCCCAAATTACAAATCCGGCCGTTGTTTTCAGTTTCAACCTCAAGTGACGAACATCAAACATTTTCAGACCCTCAGCCTAAAGATCTTGATGTTTTCTGTTAAATGTTTTTGTTTTGTGTTTTTTGCCGGAAATTTTTCGTAATGTGACAGAATCACTCCGGGTTGACCACACCTTACTCCAAAACTAACCTACAAAATCGTTTTCACTGCAACGAAATGTCATGTTGACATTGAGTGAGCCAAGTGGAAACATGACTAAATAGTCACAAAAAGTCACAAACATATTATGCAGTCTTTAATATCTTGTAGTAAACTCATAGCTTGGGGTTATAGGCTGATGTTAATTAAACACTCTTCTTGATATGTTCATCGTGAATACCCCGTTTATTCCCTATTTTTACATAACTACCTATTCTATTCCCAATGTTTGTTGTTTTTTACAATTATTAATGTTTACTTGACTACTCACTTATACACTGCCCATATATCACGACGCACACGCACAAATATACACTACCTTACCTAGTTACATCATACATTAATTACTATCTAACCTCACCCTTGTGAAGAAACTTGTAGTTCAGAGTCACGCCCCGAGTGGGCGGCGCCGTGGCCGTTCCTGCACACGCTGGGTGGATACGAGGAAACAGTTGCTGGATATGAGTATCAAGAGCGCCACTGAACTGACAGTAAATCGCGAACGATGGCGAGCTACAGTTCTCAAAACTATTGATAATAATATTCGTGTCGGCAATACTCTAGCTCCGACTTAATGCATTTCATGAGTTAAGACATTGTGACTATGATGATGGTGAACCTCACCTTTAGAGTGGAAAATATACTATATCTGATATTCTAATTATCAAAATGAGGAAAGGTCAATTCGTAAGGTGATCAGTCGAAGGGTCAAACGGCCTCAATTGAAAAGACCTTGTTCGGTCCATTATTAAACATTAATGGACGAAAGTCCAATTAGTATGTTATTAATGAATGGGAGGGAATCATTACAAGCAATTATCAAATTGATTAATAAGTGGAATCGGTATTTCATTACTGAGATTGCTGGAACAGCAGCACAATTAAATGAAACTAACAAGGGCACTTTGACTTGGTGCGCTTTGTGTTATGATGAGGTACAAGCTTATGTTCGTGTTTGTTCTACAAACGGGAAAAGCTTCGATTTAATCTCATTGTGAATAAATGGTATAGGCGTCAGTTCGATATATGAGTGTCGGTATTTTTGTGAAATTTATTCAGGAATGTCGACAGTTTTAATTATCATTTTTGCAGTAATGTTAATGAATATTGATCAGAAACAATTGTTCGTGTTCATTACACAGCCTGTTAATAAACACAGTTAAAAAAAGCTAAAAATGCCAAAATACGCGCTTTAATGATATATCTAAAGTTGACCAAAAAATTAAGAATTAATATAGTTTAAACTAAAAAAATTTAGTCAAGTTGACTAAGTACTTCCCACACATTCCGATGATACCAGTTTTATTATTTTCCCAGTCTAGATGCCCCTGCAATCAAATCATCGCTCGCCCGACTGCAAAAAAAAGTGTTTTATTCTACTAGGTGCTTCTTTCACAGGCCAATGGTCAACATATCATGACACACAACAAATTTCTGAGTTTTACAAACCCCCACCCCCGAACCCCAATTTCACCCCCAACCAAAAATTTTTTATAATGATCAGGAACCCCTAAAACGTCTAAAACGAAGTTTGAGGTGTTTTTTATATTTTTAGTTATTTTTATTATTGCTGCGCCACCACTGAGACGATTTCTAAAAATGAGACGCGTTTTCCATCCTCGCCAAAGTAGTAATACTGTGCCGAAATTTCATTAACATCAATTCAGTAATTTCAGCATTATAAAATACAGAACGATCTAAAGCAATACTCGTATGTATACATCGGAAAATTCTCTGTCCCTTGGTTATTGTAATACACAAGGCAATGTTCGGATGGACCTAAAAAAGTGTATTATACCGCTAGGTCTTTCTCTCTCAGGTCAGTAGACAGCCTATTATGAGTACAACAAATTTTTGCAGCTTTACAACTCCCCATCCCCAACCACCCCAATTTCACCCCCACCCAAAAAAAAGTAGACAATGATCAGGAACCTCTAGAAACGAAGTTTGAGGCATATTTGAAATTTTGCGTTTTTTGCTAATTACTCCGCCGCCCATGCACCGACTTTCAAAATGGTAGCAACATTGCCTACTACGACCCTACACCATATCACTACCCAAATTTCATCAAAATCTATGCAGCGGTTACTGAGATTAGGAGGCTAGAAGAACGCCAACAGACAGACCGACAGACCGACAGACCGACAGACCGACTTACCGACAGACCGACAGACCGACAGACCGACAGACCGACAGACCGACAGACCGACAGACCGACAGACCGACAGACCGACAGACAGACAGACCGACGGAAATGAGTGACGTGGATTTTGGTTATGTAGGCATCATAAAACGCCCAAAAAGTGTTTTATCTCAAAATCGAAAATTTTCGCGATCACAATACTCCCCTCACCTATCGGTGTGGGAAGTAAACATGCTTTTAAAAGTATCGAACGAAAAAGTTAAAAATAGCTTTTAAAATAAGCTTAAAACAATAACTAATGAAACATACTAGTATGATTGTGAAAAAAACATGGGTGCTGTGTGGTTTTTCCACAATTATATCAGTATTTCTCGTTGATTATTGTTTAAGGCTTATTTTACAAGTTATTTCTAACTTATTAGTCTGATGTTCTTCAAATCGGTGTTTTTTAGTTGTTGTAAACTATATTTTATTTTTGCTTATGGTTCTCGAGAATAAATTACTCTTCTCTATCATAATGGGCAGTATTACTCGTTCATAATTTAATATTGTTTGCTTTGTTAAACATATAGGGGAAATCTACCTGAAATTGAACTTTTTATACCCCGCTTCTTCTCTCTCCAGATAAGAGGTGTGGATGTATCTAGACGTATAGAACCGTCCAAGCTGTTTGTAGGGATGACTCATTATACAGTTTTAAAAATCCACAATATGCGTATTATAGTATGCAAGGTTCAAAATGCTTTTTTTGCTAACAAAAAGTGAGATCATTTAACAGGAACAACCTTGTAATACAACGACCTTGAATTTTCCTAAAATACGCTTATGCATATTAATTTCATTGATATCAATTTATCCAATTACCCCCTCTATTGATCTCGGCAACTGCAGCTAAACACCTTTCAGTTCGACAAGGATGACTTTGATTGCACGTGTTTGCACGTCGACTGAGCTGCACCGTGCTGAACAAAGTACAAATTAGTGTTTAACCAGATTATGAGTGGGTAAAATCAATAATGTAGGGGATAAAAACGAATTAATGATTAAATGATCATTCTGGGCGTGTCTTATAAACATTTAATAAGGTAGTACTTCAATCAATAAACAAATGACCAAAATAAATTAGGTAAGAACACAATTAGATATTTAAACAATAACTTACTAGAACTACCTAATTTAACATCGATAAAAGGTTGGGCCTGTATCAGGAAAAGCGCTCGAGACGACACATCTGTAAATTAAATTAAAAGATACCTGAGTAACCAATTCATTGAAGAATGATAAATAAAAAGAAATGGGTTAACATATGTTAAATCAAAGAACATGTCGTTATTTTATACTGGATTGATTGATAAAACAGGCAGAATAAATAAACACACAAATATAAATAGATAACACAGCAAATATATCTTTTAACCCCAAACGGATAAAATCATATCCACATCTTATGTGGTCATACAAATTACACGGAACATAAATCAAACATCTCTTGAGTCATAGGTGTTAAGGGTCAACTCGCGAAACACCTCTTCAAGAGAATAGATGAAATAATGTACTTTATAACCATACAAACATCATATAACAAAACTCGAGAACAGCACTTGGGTCTTTGGTATTAAGGGTCAACACGCGAAATACCTTACCAAGAGCTCCAATAACTAGGGCGGAGAATTATCATGATAACTGTGAGGCCAACTCACTAAGATACTAGGGGTCCACTCGCAAAGTATCCACTCCTTTGTACTAGTTCAGCACGAAGGGTCTACTCGAGACGTGCTTCGAGATTGTTATCTGTTTTCATATCGCAGACATTCAGTAGTTGAATTACAGAACCATTAATGATAGAAATGTGTGTATCAAAGTTTATCAATTGTCTAATAACAAGTTCTCAAATGAATTAATGAAATAAATCAATATATCAATAAACAAAGAGACAATTAGTAGAATTGGGTACTCTGTGAGATAAACTCACCCAAGCTGTTGCACAATCACCAACAATTCACTATTATTATTGTACGAAGTATAACTAGGTACTATATGAAATGATTTTTGTGGTCGACTAGTCTGAAGGGACGGACGTATCTTCAGGCAGGTATGAAGTAAACATTATCCAACTTTGGACTTTATTCTAACGTGACGAACCGCCTAAATTACTGTGACGCTCTTCAAACTGTTTAGAAAATAATAAGGGCCAGATGTTTAGTTGTTTATCTTACATTCGACTGAAACTCGCTCTTCCAAGCATTTTAAGGCATCGTTTTTACGTTGTACTTTTAACTACACTCTTGGATAATAGTATTTTTGAATTATAAGATTATCTCACCCTGACAATAAGTACTCTGAATAATCCCACTCTCAATATATACGCTTGTAGGAAACGTATTCTGTATGATGTACAACCAGCGATGTTGGGTTTCTAGATTAGCGCCTCCTCACATGGGTCGCTCAACCATTATTTCAGTTTACCCTAGAGCTATATATCATTCAATGATTACACGTGTAACTCCTCGATACCAGAAGTTGGTATTGTCCTCATATTATTACACATGTAATACAATTATAAAACCAATATCGGTTTTTATCAATTTTTATCGATTTTCCTCCAATTTTTCCCCGATTTTGTACCGATTATCCCGATTTTTCTTATTTTTTTCCCGATTTCTCCTCTTTTTCTCCGTATCGATCCCGACTTCCACTGGTTTTCATCGATTTTTTGAAGTCTTATGAACTTTTGGGATTATCTCGATTTGTTACAATTTTGTCCCATGTATCCCTATTTTTTTCAATTAGCCTTGGTTTACGCCATTTAATGTCCCAATTTTGACAGTATTTTACCGATGTTCACCAATATTTACCGTTAATATCTTTCTTCATACTTGCCTATTTTCACTAACTTTTTCCTATTTATTCTGATTTATATGTCCCCATACCTTCCCAATTTCTACCAGTCTCGACAGAATTTTACCGATTTTGGAGAAATTTTACCGATTTTTCTTGGTATTTGCACATTAGTTTCAATGTTTTCCTATTTATCCCGATTTATTTCCAATTTTCTATGCATCCCCATATTTTCCCAATTTCTACCAATTTTACCAATGTTCACTAATTTGTACCGATTTTCCTTAATATTTGTCCATATTTATCATTTCTTCCTATTTATACCGATTTATTTCCAATTTCTTTATGCATCTCAATATTTTCCCAATTTGTAACAATTTCGACAGAATTTTACAGATTTTCTTCAATTTCTACTGATTTTCCTTGGTATTTGCACATTTCCACCCAAATTTTTTCCTTTTTATCCAACTTATTTCCAACTTTCTTGGTGCATCTCCATATTTTCCCAATTTTTACCACTTTCGACTGAATTTTACCGGTTTTCACAAATTTATCGCCCTCGAAAATTGTCAGAATGACACAAAACATTGCCGCATTCAATTGTTTTTCGGCCACCATGGCTATAGTGGATTGAGATTTACTTCCACATTTTAAAAACTTTGAAGCTAAATATTTTATTAATCTTTTAAAATAGGGTGAACGAACCCTATATTTTTGAAAACATGAGAAAAATATATTTCTTCCTGTGATCCAATATACATGATGCCCCATTTAAAAAAAGACAACGAAAGACAGAATTTTAATTATTGTTTCTTTTTGTTTGTGACAAATCCGAAATGACAAGAGAAAACTATAAAATTTTCATACAAAAACTTTTGTCTATCTCTTCAAATAAAAAAGATACTCCTATCTTGACGTGGCGAAGTTTGAGGAAACACGCGGTATATGTACCACATGCTTGAGAATCGTTTGTATACAGAGAGATCTATCTAAATAACGTCTGTGGTAAACTTCGTAGTAACTAGAAGGAGCTCCGGGTCATTTTGCAAACATTTGCCCGTCGAGATTACTAGTTAGGTGGGATGAGATTAGGAAATTTGGCAAAGGGTTGCCTCGCGGTTGTTTTGCTGAAACATGGAGATTAGTCAAATCGCATATGTACGATTCAACTTGGCTTTATCAGCCCTGCTTGGAGCGTAACATGTGAATAATGACCACCAAAGTTATAATTTTGTTTCTGTATACATATTAAGCCCTACTGCCATAACCTTTATCTATACAGTTGGAGCCTTGTATTCATTTATTCTTTGTGGGTGACCTCAAAATATATAATTCCATAAAAAAAATAATACTGGTTCAGATTTCATCGACATTTGGTGTTTAGATTTGCTGACGATACAACCCTTATAGCAGCTTCTGAGGAAGAACTAGAAGCTCTATTAAACATCTTAGAACAACACAGTGCAACATATGGTCTTGGTATTAACTACAACAAGACCAAGGTTATGATCGTAGATAGAGAGCATGACAGCCATCGGGAAATAAAGTCAATAGGCTGTTGTGAAGTAGTTCAAATACTACGTTTCAAAATCCCATCAAAGACCTCTATTTGCTCTGTAGCGTTTCAGTATTCACTCAACATCAAACTGTCAAGAAAAATCTGTGTTCCGTTATTGCATTCCCGAGGCCATGGATGTCATCGTTTTGCTCGGAAATCAAATTGAGATTTTAGCGACCTTTGTGTCAAGACTGTCAAGAGATATTTTTCACTTGACAGCTAACAAGTTAACATAGCCTCTTCTGCTTTATTTGTAATCTGTCCCTTTATTTTAAACTATGGTCTAGAAGTAAATACAATGGAAAACGGAATATGTTTTGGATGAAAATAATCAAATTATTACCGAAACTGACAAAGTTTTAGTTGTAAATGAAGGTGAGTACTTCATGAGAAAGGAATTTTATTGTTATAGAGAATTGGCTAGCAGCTCTATGCACTTTTCATGATGTACTTCTAATGATGCAGTGCTCATCCATTCTTATATTTTCAATATTTCAATCCATTTGAATGTCCTTTCAGTTTCACCACAAAATATTTTCACAAAAGCAAAACAGCCCCAGGGCTCAGATGGTAACAACTGTGACTGAAACTACTCACTCACTCTGACTCTGAGGTTATGTGATATGTCAAAATTGTCAAAAAAAGATCTTTGCCGTTTCATAAATATTCCAACCTCCCTAATATCTGGAATCACGTGACTATCCTCGAAAATTGATCTGCTCACTCGATAGATGGGATTTTGGAACGTAGGAAAAGTTTTGTGTATCTCGATTCTTTGATCCACAATTCGGGTAGCTGTGAAAATGAGATTCGATGGCGCATTTAACAGGCACGTGAGGCCATGACAAAGCTTACTAAAATATCACTAAAGCTACCAAAATGTTGCTGGTTCAGTCTCTTGTGTTCTCCATATTTTTGTATGCCTCGGAAACTTGGGCTGTTAAAAAGGCAGATCGAGCTCGCATAGATGCTTTTGAAATGTGGATGTGGAGGAGAATGCTGAGAGTCCCTTATACCGCCCATCGAACTAACGTTTCCATACTGGATGAACTCGATAATCCAGAGACTATCCTCCATTGTGAGAATGCTTACATTGTACGGACATATTCACAGAAGCGATAATATGGGGAAACTTGTAGTTCAGATTTATGAATACGCAATCCTTCCATTTGGGGGAATCGATTGCGGAAAGAGCGAGCACCAACTGCAAGTTTTCTCAGATCGAAAACAAAAGAAGCAATTAGCAGCGCGTAATCGTGTTCAAACAAAAAACGTTCCACCCCATATATATCACGCACCCCTCGTTGGCGCGGTGTGAAGTGAACCAAGCAGGGCACGCTCGATTTTTTGTCCCATTGTTTGCGGCACGTGCACCAGGTGCCCCTTACCCCTCCCCACCCCCTAGAGCGTACAACGGGCCGTCGGTTTCGAACAAAAATCCTAGCGCGAATTCGTGCGCCCCTGAGGGTGGTATTTTTTGTCGGTAGAAACACCATAATTAAAGTTGGTGGCCATTGTTTATTCGATACGAGTGCGGCGATGAATGAAAACAGTGGTGCACCTTCATTGACTGACACATATTTTTGTTACCCTGTTAGGAAATACTATAACGATTTCTGATTTTTGGATTTTGTATGTCAGCTGTATGTCACGGACTGATCGGCCTTACGTTCATGCCAAGACGCGTACAATTACACACTACAGGTCGGAAAATCTCTGTCGTGGTAGACGGCTTTTCCTCTTCTTTCCATAGCATCAATGCCGGGGTTCCGCAGGGATCGGTATTGGTTCCGACATTGTTTCTGCTTCATATGAATGATCTACTCTCTAGCAGTACAAACCCAATCCATAGTTTTGCGGATCATAGTACGCTGTATGAAGGCATCACGAGCAATAGACCGATCTCTGTGGTCGAGCTGGAACGCAGAAGACTGACAGTGGCAGCTTCACTTTCAAAGGATCTCGATACCATTACCGCTTGGGGGCTTAAGAATATGGTTAAATTTAATGCCTCCAAGACCCAGTATTGTATGCTATCAAACAAGAAGTGCCCAAGCCAACACCAGGTTCTAATGAACAACCAGGCTCTGCCAAGGAGTCACTCATTCAAGGTGTTAGGAGTCAACATTACAGAAAATCTGATCTGGCACGAACACGTCGCGTCAATTGCAACAGCTGCTGGTAAAAATCTTGGGTACCTATTTGGAGCCAGAAAGTATTTCTCACCATGTAACCTCCTCACGCTATATAAAGCCCAGATAAGACCTTGCCTGGAGTATTGCTCTCATGTCTGGGGAGCTGCTGCCCCCACTACCCTGTCTATACTAGATGCCGTCCAGAGAAGGGCAATTCGACTAATTAGCGATCAGGCCCTAACACGCCACCTTCAGTCACTTTCTCACCGGCGTGTTGTTGGTGACCTCTCACTATTCTACCGATATTCCAAAGGAATCTGCTCCTCTGAGCTATCCTCTATCGTTCCGCCGCTCACCGCTCCTATCAGATGCACCCGTGCGATCGCTGCATCTCATCTTCTTCATACATCAGGAACCGAGCGGTACAACCGCACATTTATTCCCAGGGTGTTCAAGGCTTGGAATGGACTGCCAGAAGATGTATTTATTGGGCCTGCGGGTATTGGCCCATTCAAATCTCGCGTTAACAAACTTCCCCTAACATAACCCTTTCACAGCAGCCGAGGTACTTTGGTATTTAGGCCCTGCCTGCTCGGTCTGCTCAGTTATATAAAAAAAACCATCAGTTTGGGAAACCAGTCCTAGTCGACAGTCAAGGACTGTGGCAATCCACCGTAAGAACAGGCCTGTCGTTTTTTGGTAATTTTAGCACACTTAGCAGGTCATCGAATAGTTCGATACGGTCCACTGTCACGTCGTTTGTATCTGTATTTTCCAACCATATATTTATTTATGTAGTATATGTGTTAAAATGATGATATTAATAGAACGACAAATGTTTGTAATTTTGGCCCCTATACTGTTGACTGAAAATACGCCTAAAGCTTTTTTGTCTGTTTTTTTTTTAAAGAAGGAACTGTCACATGATTTTTTTTATGGTCAGCCTCTCGCAAGGGCTGAAAGCCTATGGCACTGTAGACGCGCTGTGAAAGGATGTCTGTGCACGTTAGATTTGAAATGCTGCAGGTTGTAGCCATCGAGAAACAGATTCACCGGCAGCTCATTCCACAGCATCGAAGTTCTCCAAAAGAAGGAGTGCTGGTGGAGACTGGATGAGGAGTAGGATCGTCGACCTGGTAAGGATGAGCTCGCAGAGCCTCTCTAGTGTTCCTGGTTCGGACGGCCTTTGGTGTTATTATTTGGGAGAGCTCTCTCGAATATCTTTCTTGAAAGAATCTGTAAAACAAAGATAGGTCAGCCACCTTTCTTCGACGTACCAGGCTGTAAAGGTTCTTTGTGAGGTTAGGCATATTGATTAGTCCATTGCTCTCTTCTGGATAGTACCCAGAAGCTTTAGAGAGTGCTTCGGTGCGTTTCCCCACACATGGGAGCAATACTCCAGCGCTGGTCGGATCTGTGCCTTGTAGAGCAGCAATAGTTGCTCTGGTGTGTACAGCTTCCTACAGCGGAACAAAACTCCAAGCTTCTAGGATTCTGTTTCAGCACTACTGACGACGTGGTCGTTCCAGGACATGTTATTGTTGATGTATGTTGATCCCCAAAATCTTGGGGGACGGTGACTCGACTATGGGGTGACCGTCCATTTCTACAGTTGGTAAACCAACGTGAGATTTCTCTATCTAAACTGTATTTTATTTACTGACCCCATGAAGCCTGGACGAAAGTCAACATAACTCCTCTGTAAAATAGTCCCACTACCGCACTGATTCTATACGTGCTGCTTATTACTTGCATGGCAGGGGTGCCAATTTAACACCCCACATTTTTTTCGGGCCAGTGGGTCTGTGATAGATAGGCAGTGGTTGTTGGAAAAAAAGTTGCAGTAGAATGAATGAAGTTTACACTAGATTGTCAGTATATACGATGAGATCCATTTACGCTTTCGCAATCATTTGGGCTTTTATATTGCCAGTTGGTTGATTGAATTGGCAGAACACCTGTTATTTTTTCGTGCAATACAGTTTTATGCTGCAACAGAATGTTTTATAAATGTGTATTCCGGTATCTATAAAATTGATTTGTATTTTCAATGCCATCTTATCGCCTGTGTTTGCCACATTTACAACAAGGCCTGGTGAGAAGAGCCAAAATGAATGGAAGTAGCAGCCATATTTTTAAGGGTTTTAAGAAGACTCAAACCGAAATTGCAAGGCAAAGAAACAGACAAACCTTTTTGGCATCTGAAGATGGTTTAGATTAAAATAAACCGAAGCGAAGTGAAGAAAAATTATATTTTCAATCGCTGACCAAAACCCATGAAAAATAACCATAATCTATAGTCGCGGTCACTAGAAAAATAAACATAAAATTCATAACAAGTTTATGGTACCAACGAGTAAATAGAAAGGTGGGCATAAATTCATTTTTTTATAACGTTTCTTCAAGTCACTTTTCAACACATGCTGATTTTGACACTATCTTGTGAAGAGGTTCCTTCATTTTGTCGATAATGAAAAAATAGAATATTTTCTAAAGGCTGATACCAGAAATCCCAAAATCCGGCAATAAAATGTTGTTTTATTAGGGTCTGCATTTTAAAGAACATCTAAAATTAAATTTATCTCAGAAACTATTAGGCATTGGACATGATATATAGTCAATTTATTAGTTTACTACCGCCTCCTCGAACTAACGTATGGAAATACCAATCACCCTCTATCCTGGTGTCATCATCATAGTCACAATGGCTTAACAGACATGTTGTGAACTCGTAAAATGCATTAAGTCGGAGCTAGAGTATTGCCGACACGAATATGATCAGTAGTTTTGAGAACTGTAGCTCGCCATCGATCGCGATTTACTGTCAGTTCAGCGGCGCTCTTGATACTCATATCCAGCAACTGCTTCGTCATATCCACCCAGTGTGTAGGGGAACGGCCACGGCGCCGCCCACTCGGGGCGTGACCCTGAGCTACAAGTTTTTCCATATTATCGCTTCTGTGAATATGTCCGAAGAATGTAAGCATCGACACAATGGAGGGATAGTCTGTTTGGATCACCGAGCTCATCTAGTATGGAAACGTTTAGTTCGATGGGCGGTATAAGGGACTCTCGGCATTCTCCTCCACGTCCACATTTCAAAAGCATCTATGCGAGCTCGATCTGCCAGTCCAAGTTTCCGAGGCATACAAAAATATGGAGAGCACAATAGACTGAACCAGTGACATTTTGGTAGCTTTAGTGATGTTATGGTCACGCCATATTTTAGTAAGCTTTGTCATGGCCACACGTGCCTGTTGAATGCGCCGTTGAATCATCTCTACCTCCTCCAATAATAAGTCCTTTTTCTAAAACCTTGGTGTCGAAACCACTGAAATCCTCATTTAAAATTTATTTTCTGTATAAACTCTTACATACTCGATATATTCTGGTGTACTATGGTTCATATTTCCAATATCAGTTATACGTGTATAGACTTTTTATGTTCTATCCTTTTTCTAGAAACCGTAATCTTCTCCGTGCGGTTCTTATCTGCTTGCAAATATATTACCTTTTGAAGTCCTAATGGAACAATCGTTAGGGCCATTCGTTTTCGGCAGGAACTCCTCCATTTCTGCCATTATCGAATAGTGCGCCCAGTTTTTGCACTAAACCAATCTCACATACACATATTGCCGCTAGACTCCGGTGCCGTTTTTGTCCGGCACGCTAAGGTGGCGGGTTTTAGTCCGGTAGACGAGTCTAAAGTCAGGGTTCCTATATAAAGGATATAAAGCGAAGGAATACGAACTGTGGATGGGCGTGTTAAAACTTAGGTAGAGGGAATACGGAGGCCTTTGAGCCAGTGGCGTCTTGTTTTGAGTGACAGAGTCATTTGTCGAAAAAAATATATGTATATTTTAAAATTTATAAACCATGCTGAAAGAATTGAAAAATCTTCATTTGGCTCTCTATCAGGACGAAAGCCTGTGTTCTGGATAATTTGAGGGCCCTAAATCACAAATCTGGCCGCAGTTTTGGGTTTCAGCGTCGTTTGATGAAAATAAAAAAATTAGGTTATTAGGATTTACGAGTTTTGCTGAAAAAAATCGAAAATCTTTATGTGGCTCCCTATCGGTATGAAAATCCGCGTCCTAGATAATTTGAGCACACTAATTATAAATATGGCTGTTGTTTTGAGTTTCAGTGTCGTTTAGCAAAAATAAAAAAAAAGGTTTTGGAATTTAAAAGCTCTGCTGAAAAAAATCGAAAATCTTTATGTAGCTCCCTATCGGTATGAAAGCCCGTGTCCTGGATAATTTGAGGGCACTTATTATCAATATGGCTGTTGTTTCGAGTTTCAGTGTCGTTTAGCAAAAATAAAAAAAAATGAGGTTTTGGGATTTAAAAGTTCTGCTGAATTAAATCGAAAATCTTTATGTGGCTCCCTATCGGTACGAAAGCCCGTGTCCTGGATAATTTGAGGGCACTTATTATAAATATGGCTGTTGTTTTGAGTTTCAGTGTCGTTTAACAAAAATAAAAAAAATTGAGGTTTTGGGGTTTAGAAGTTCTGATGAAAAAAATCGAAAATCTTTATGTGGCTCCCTATCGGTATAAAAGCCCGTGTCCTAGATGATTTGAGGGCGCTAATTATAAATATGGCTGATGTTTTGAGTTTCAGTGTCGTTTGGCAAAAACAAAAAATTTGAGGTTTTGGGATTTAAAAGATCTGCTGAAAAAAATCGAAAATCTTTATGTGGCTCCCTATCGGTATGAAAGCCCGTATCCTAGATAATTTGAAGGCACTAATTATAAATCTGGCTGTTGTTTTGAGTTTCAGTGTCGTTTGGCAAAAATAAAAAAAATTGAGGTTTTGGGATTAAAAAGTTCTGCTGAAAAAAATCGAAAATCTTTATGTGGCTCCCTATCGGTATGAAAGCCCGTATCCTAGATAATTTGAGGGCACTAATTATAAATCTGGCTGTTGTTTTGAGTTTCAGTGTCGTTTGGCAAAAATAAAAAAAATTGAGGTTTTGGGATTAAAAAGTTCTGCTGAAAAAAATCGAAAATCTTTATGTGGCTCCCTATCGGTATGAAAGCCCGTATCCTAGATAATTTGAGGGCACTAATTATAAATCTGGCTGTTGTTTTGAGTTTCAGTGTCGTTTGGCAAAAATAAAAAAAATTGAGGTTTTGGGATTAAAAAGTTCTGCTGAAAAAAATCGAAAATCTTTATGTGGCTCCCTATCGGTATGCAAGCCCGTATCCTAGATAATTTGAGGGCACTAATTATAAATCTGGCTGTTGTTCTGAGTTTCAGTGTCGTTTAGCAAAAATAAAAAAATTGAGGTTTTGGGATTGAAAAGTTCTGCTGAAAAAAAATCGAAAATCTTTATGTGGCTCCCTATCGGTATGAAAGCCCGTATCCTGGATAATTTGAGGGCGCTAATTATAAATATGGCTGTTGTTTTGAGATTGAGTGTCGTTTAGCAAAAATAAAAAAAATTGAGGTTTTGGGATTTAAAAGTTCTGCTAAAAAAATCGAAAATCTTTATGTGGCTCCCTATCGGTATGAAAGCCCGTATCCTGGATAATTTGAGGGCACTAATTATAAATCTGGCTGTTGTTTTGAGTTTCAGTGTCGTTTGGCAAAAATAAAAAAAATTGAGGTTTTGGGATTTAAAAGTTCTGCTAAAAAAATCGAAAATCTTTATGTGGCTCCCTATCGGTATGAAAATCCGTGTCCTAGATAATTTGAGGGCGCTAGTTATAAATACAGCTGTTGTTTAGAGTTTCAGTGTCGTTTAGCAAAAATAAAAAAATTGAGGTTTTGGGATTGAAAAGTTCTGCTGAAAAAAATCGAAAATCTTTATGTGGCTCCCTATCGGTATGAAAGCCCGTATCCTAGATAATTTGAGGGCGCTTATTATAAATATAGCTGTTGTTTAGAGTTTCAGTGTGGTTTAGCAAAAATAAAAAAATTGAGGTTTTGGGATTGAAAAGTTCTGCTGAAAAAAATCGAAAATCTTTATGTGGCTCCCTATCGGTATGAAAATCCGTGTCCTAGATAATTTGAGGGCGCTTATTATAAATATAGCTGTTGTTTAGAGTTTCAGTGTCGTTTAGCAAAAATAAAAAAATTGAGGTTTTGGGATTGAAAAGTTCTGCTGAAAAAAATCGAAAATCTTTATGTGGCTCCCTATCGGTATGAAAGCCCGTATCCTAGATAATTTGAGGGCACTAATTATAAATCTGGCTGTTGTTTTGAGTTTCAGTGTCGTTTGGCAAAAATAAAAAAAATTGAGGTTTTGGGATTAAAAAGTTCTGCTGAAAAAAATCGAAAATCTTTATGTGGCTCCCTATCGGTATGAAAGCCCGTATCCTAGATAATTTGAGGGCACTAATTATAAATCTGGCTGTTGTTTTGAGTTTCAGTGTCGTTTGGCAAAAATAAAAAAAATTGAGGTTTTGGGATTAAAAAGTTCTGCTGAAAAAAATCGAAAATCTTTATGTGGCTCCCTATCGGTATGAAAGCCCGTATCCTAGATAATTTGAGGGCACTAATTATAAATCTGGCTGTTGTTCTGAGTTTCAGTGTCGTTTAGCAAAAATAAAAAAATTGAGGTTTTGGGATTGAAAAGTTCTGCTGAAAAAAAATCGAAAATCTTTATGTGGCTCCCTATCGGTATGAAAGCCCGTATCCTAGATAATTTGAGGGCACTAATTATAAATATGGCTGTTGTTTTGAGTTTCAGTGTCGTTTGGCAAAAATAAAAAATTGAGGTTTTGGGATTTAAAAGTTCTGCTGAAAAAAATCGAATATCTTTATGTGGCTCCCTATCGGTATGATAGCCCGTATCCTGGATAATTTGAGGGCGCTAATTATAAATATGGCTGTTGTTTTGAGTTTCAGTGTCATTTGGCAAAAATAAAAAAAAATTGAGGTTTTGGGATTTACAAGTTCTGCTGAAAAAAATCGAAAATCTTTATGTGGCTCCCTATCGGTATGAAAGCCCGTATCCTGGATAATTTGAGGGCGCTAATTATAAATATGGCTGTTGTTTTGAGTTCCAGTGTCGTTTGGCAAAAATAAAAAAAATTGAGGTTTTGCGATTTACAAGTTCAATCGAAAATCTTTATGTGGCGCCCTATCGGTATGAAAGCCCGTATCCTGGATAATTTGAGGGCGCTAATTATAAATATGGCTGTTGTTTTGAGTTCCAGTGTCGTTTGGCAAAAATAAAAAAAATTGAGGTTTTGCGATTTACAAGTTCAATCGAAAATCTTTATGTGGCGCCCTATCGGTATGAAAGCCCGTATCCTGGATAATTTGAGGGCGCTAATTATAAATATGGCTGTTGTTTTGAGTTCCAGTGTCGTTTGGCAAAAATAAAAAAAATTGAGGTTTTGCGATTTACAAGTTCAATCGAAAATCTTTATGTGGCGCCCTATCGGTATGAAAGCCCGTATCCTGGATAATTTGAGGGCGCTAATTATAAATATGGCTGTTGTTTTGAGTTCCAGTGTCGTTTGGCAAAAATAAAAAAAATTGAGGTTTTGCGATTTACAAGTTCAATCGAAAATCTTTATGTGGCGCCCTATCGGTATGAAAGCCCGTATCCTGGATAATTTGAGGGCACTAATTATAAATATGGCTGTTGTTTTGAGTTCCAGTGTCGTTTGGCAAAAATAAAAAAAATTGAGGTTTTGCGATTTACAAGTTCAATCGAAAATCTTTATGTGGCGCCCTATCGGTATGAAAGCCCGTATCCTGGATAATTTGAGGGCGCTAATTATAAATATGGCTGTTGTTTTGAGTTCCAGTGTCGTTTGGCAAAAGTAAAAAAAATTGAGGTTTTGGGATTTACAAGTTCTGCTGAAAAAAATCGAAAATCTTTATCTGGCTCCCTATCGGTATGAAGGCCCGTATCCTGGAAAATTTGAGGGTGCTAATTATAAATATGGCTGTTGTTTTGAGTTCCAGTGTCGTTTGGCAAAAGTAAAACAAATTGAGGTTTTGGGATTTACAAGTTCTGCTGAAAAAAATCGAAAATCTTTATGTGGCTCCCTGTCGGTATGATAGCCCGTGTCCTGGATGATTTGAGGGCGCTCATCATAAATCTGGCCGCTGTTTTGAGTTTTACTGTCGTTTTATGAAAGTAAAAAATAGGATTTTTTGGGATTTTCAGGTTTTGATGAAAAAAAAAATCGAAAATCTCCATTTGGCTCTCTATCAGGACGAAATTCCGTGTACTGAATAATTTGAGGGTGCTAAATATAAATCTGGCCATTATTTTGTGTTTCAGTGTGGTTTGACAAAATTGAAAAAAATTAGATTTTGCGATTTTTGGGATTTACAAGTTCTGCTGAAAAAAATCGAAAATCTTCGTTTGACTCTCTATCAGAACGAAAACTTGTGTCCTGGATAATTTGAGGGCGCTCACCACAAATCTAGCCGCTGTTTTGAGTTTCAGTGTCGTTTTATGAAAGTGAAAAATCTGATTTTTGGGATTTTCAAGTTCTGCTGAAAAAATCGAAAATCTTGATTTGACTCTCTATCAGAACGAAAGCCCGTATCCTGGATAATTTGACATTACACCTAGGCCGCACAGTAAGACAGGCCGGCATATATATCTATCTCTGTCGTCGCCTACGTCACAAATATCGACCTAAGCCATCTGCTGCGCTGTCCGATTTCCGCGGGATAACACTGGCAGTACTGGCACTTGTGTTGTGACTGGCACGTTGTATTCCTGTGCAGACAGCAGACGAGTATGCATTTGAGTAGATTCGAGCGACACGTGTTATTTTATTATATCGGTAAGGTGAAAGTTTTATTTGATATTCTGATTTGACCTTGTGTTTATTATTTCCGGAATTTTAGGTTTATATAGAGAAACTATACAATAATGCCATCAATGACAATTGTGTGAAATCTAATAAGAAAAGAAAAACTGATAAGCTGTCCAGTACTTAGTGCTTCCGAAAACTAAAATACTATTTATCCTTTCGTTCCCATTTTCTATTGCTTTGTGATTTATATGTTTGTTCCCATATTTTGTGTTACCTAAAGACTTATGCTTTTGTTATTGTTGTTTCTTACTTTAATTTATATGACCTACATATTTTTTTACTTTTGTTCGTATTTTGTATTCCTTCGTGATTTATATGATTGTTCCTATATTTTTTAATACCAGAAGAGTCGTTTTTATTTTATTCATTTATTTTATATGACCCGAAAATGTTTTTTTTGTTTTTAGTTCGTATTGCTTTGTGATTTACATGTTTATTCCTATATTTTCTAATAGCTGAGAGTTATTTTTCTGTTATTGTTATTTTTATATGACCTGCAAATATAACCTATTTATTTTTTGTTCCTATTTTGTATTACTATTTGATTTGTATGTTTGTTCCTGTTTTTCAACACCTAAAGAGTTATTTTTCTATTAGTGTAGTTTTTTATTTTTTTATATCACCTGCTTAATAAATTAGTTTGAACCAGAATGGGAAATGCCTTATTTTAACTGAAAATCGACATTTTTATTGTTTTATAATAGCCAATCAAGAATTATGGGTAGGTATCTTTATTTTCTTTTATACTTTACAATATAGCAGAACTCCTGATGAGTAAATTATATATGCAACTATGCCAAAAAATCTATTTACGGCAAGCTGATATAATAAAAATACCGCGCGCCCCATATAAGCACATATAAAAGTCGGTCGAAGTTTGTGACGTCACGCAAGCTGCCTGCCGGCCTGTCTTACTG
The DNA here is from genome assembly GCA_951848785.1 of Callosobruchus maculatus. Classification (NCBI taxonomy): domain Eukaryota; kingdom Metazoa; phylum Arthropoda; class Insecta; order Coleoptera; family Chrysomelidae; genus Callosobruchus; species Callosobruchus maculatus. The sequence goes on along the minus strand of CATOUR010000003.1, from coordinate 12,162,367 downwards.
TGCGGCCTAGATTACACCCACAACCATACTACGGTATACCAGCGTATGCCAAATAAAGATTATTGTTATTATAACTTGAACACTGTTATGTGTCGCCTAGTCTACTAGTCTATATAATCCCGTCACCACTTCACTATGCCGTTTTTGCCCCAGTTTTAAAGCAGTAGAGTGTGCCTGGTATAAATCACGTGTGAAAATAGAGGAAATTCGGTGTGAAATTGACGTCAGTCTCTTCTGGCAGATTTATTAACCCTTATGATGCATGCCTGGCTCGGATGGAGGGCCCTACACTACCTCCTGTCTTTGTCTCGCATCCAATTAGAATATTTTTGTCATCTAAGGGCCAATTAACATAATCAGGCCTCATTAGCGGTTGACGCGCAATAAAATGCTTGAAACTAGGCTTATTTAACGGTATAAGAGCATTTTTATAAAATTAGTATTGAAAAAATTAAGTTAAACGTTTAATCAAACCAGTAACGTCTAATGATTTATTACCACGTAAATATTTTTCAATTACAGTGTGAAAAGAATTAAGTTTTTAAGAATTTGTGCCTTTTAAAATGAGCCGCATAGTCATACTGATACACTTTTCTGTATGAATATGTTACGCTCAATACCCGAATTCGGGCAATGCCCGAAAAAAATACGCAGAACTAGTTTTGAGCAAGGAATATGTCCCAAACCCGAAATATGAATTTTATACGGCTATTGAGCATTACCAAATAGGCAGGACTAGTTTTGCGCATCAGGAAATACACAGAACTAGTTTTGCGCAACATATGAAATGCACAGGACTAGTTCTGTATATTTTCAGAATGAACAGCACAAATTCTGCTTCTTCCATTTAATCAGCGCCAGCGAAGGACTCAAATAAATATAAAGTTGGAGAAGTTAAATATATTTTAACGAATACCAACAAATAATAAATTGACCAACTGAGGCTGGTTTAAATTTTTTATTTGATTGTGTGAGCATCAAATTTGCTTGTGCTTCCAAACCTCTTTTTGCGTTTTCACGATTCGTACTTATATTGCAGAAACGTTGGCAAAGAAACCTAACCTAACCTAAACGATAGGTTTTTGCTGGTTTTTGACGCACAATACATAACGAATGTTTACTTCGGTTGTCATTCCGTACCACAGAACTAGTTCTGTGCATTTCAAGTTGCGCAAGACTAGTTCTGTGCATTTCAAGTTGCGCAAGACTAGTACTGTGCATTTCAAGATGCGCAAAACTAGTTCTGCCTATTTGGTAATGCTCAATAGCCGTACAAAATTAATGTTTCGGGTTTGGGAAATATTCCTTGCTCAAAACTAGTTCTGCGTATTTTTTTCGGGCATTGCTCGAATTCGGGTATTGAGTGTAACAAATATAAAGTACCTACTCCTGAGCGACGTAGGAAAGAATTCGAATTCGACTTGTTTTTGTTACATAAAATAATAAACCGCTGTATAGATTGCTTTGATTTATTACAAAAAATATCATTGAATGTTAACTAAGAGAACGAGACCCTCTGATAACTTTTGTGTACATTTTTATTTCACGAATTATGGTTTAAATGCACGCATAACTAGGATAAACTTGCCAATGACATTGTACCTAGTGCAGATATATTTGGGTCTTCTTCTGGTGTTTTTAAAAGTCTTGTCAAAAATACTCGTAATATGCTGAACTACAAGACTGTAGATTTATGTAGGAAAAGCCATGGGGTACCATTTGAAAAAAAACTTGGGGGTAAGTTTTGGGGTTGAAGTACAAAAAAATATATTTCAAAAGCATGATACGATAGGCCATTCAATACCCTTGAAAAACCCACTTAGTTTTCTCATTAACTGTTTTTCTTATGAAAATATTATGCGTCAAGTAAATCCTTATTTTAGTATTGTACGCTATCAAACAAGAAGTGCCCAAGCCAACACCAGGTTCTAATGAACAACCGGGCTCTACCAAGGAGTCACTCATTCAAGCTGTTAGGAGTCAACATTACAGAAATTCTGATCTGGCACGAACACGTCGCGTCAATTGCAACAGCTGCTGGTAAACAGCTTGGGTACCTATTTAGAGCCAGAAAGTATTTCTCACCATGTAACCTCCTCACGCTATATAAATCCCAGATAAGACCTTGCCTGGAGTATTGCTCTCATGTCTGGGGAGCTGCTGCCCCTACTACCCTGTTTATACTAGATGCCGTCCAGAGAAGGGCAATTCGATTAATTGACGATCCGGCCTTAACGCGCCACCTTCAGTCACTTTCTCACCGGCGTGTTGTTGGTGACCTCTCACTCCTCTACCGATATTCCAGCGGAATCTGCTCCTCTGAGCTATCCTCTATCGTTCCGTCGCTCACTGCTCCTATCAGACGTACCCGTGCAACCGCTGCATCTCATCCTAAGACGGCCGTTCTTCATACATCAAGAACTGAGCGGTACAACCGCACATTTATTCCCAGGGTGTCCAAGGGTTGGAATGGACTGCCAGAAGATGTATTCATTGGGCCTGCGGGTATTGGCCCATTCAAATCTCGCGTTAACAAACTTCCCCTAACATAGCCCTTTCACAGCAGCCGCGGTACTCTGGTATTTAGGCTCTGCCTGCGCGGTCTGCTCAGTTATAAAAAAAATATTCACCTATGACTTTACGAAAAAAATAGGTTTTTGCATAAAATGAAATATAGGTACTATAAGATTTTAAATAAAATAAGGACTTAATTTGTGTAGGAAAAACTATTGGATGCTGTCTGAAAAGTTGGGGGTGAGTTTTCAGGGTTAAAGTACAAAAAAATGTTTTGTATCCATGGTATGATAGACCCTGTAGTACTTTCAAATATTCCACTCAATTTTCGTTTGAACTTTTTTTTTGTTACGCGATTATCACGTGTCAGGGAAATTCAGGCGCCCCCTGTACATATTCGGGTTCGAGGACCTGCCGGTTCACAGCGGGCCAAGTTATTATTTTTAATTTGCGCGCCCGGCAAAGGGAAAGGGCAGAAAGGGCAGATCATTAAATGTGGTCGAGTTCAATGCGAGGGCGAATCAGACTCCGTCGTGCGCTGAATTGCGGTAGCTAACGTACTAGTTACAACGTACACACAGTTACAGGTTACAGGCCGTGATTATGTACACGTATTTGTTTGACCGCTCCAGCTGCAGCAACGCGTCTTTCAGCTGCGGTGCAGCTGCAGCTTCAAAGCAAACGCCGCGCATAATTATTACAGGAATGCTGTCTGCATAGATGCAGACATTCCATAATTGAAGGGTCCAATGCAAAAAATGGAGTCAAGTTGATTGACTCAGTACTTCCCACACATTACGGTGATACCAGTTTATTATTTTCCCATAGCATAAAGGTTTAGTCTGAGATCGCCTTGCAACAAAATCATCGCCAGTACCCCCCTCCCCCTCCCCTCCCCCCCCCAATTTATTGTCATATGCCGCTAGGTCTTTCCTGCACAGGTCAATGAACAGCCTATTATCAATAATACAAACTTTTGTATTGAATTTCACCTCTTCAGCTGTGGCAGTTTTGGAAAAATTTAAGTGCTCCGGTACCGTTTACTGAAAAAGCGGTGTTGCCGTGTCTCATTAATTAATAGAAACAAAATTTTGAAATTGTGAGATCTTACTAAATTCGGCATGCGCAATTCATTGTAATAAAAATAAGTAGAGGATTCTATTTAAAATAAATTAAAATCGGGGATACTTGTTTAAAAATTTGGGAAAATAATTTATAACTTGGCAACGTCGAAAACGCGAAAAAAAATATTACAAGGCGAGATAGAGTATTTGTAGATATTTCGATTTAAAATAAAAAAGACAGGGTGTTACATTTAAAAAAACAAAGTAAAACGACCTTTAAGTTGCCGGAATTTAAAATTCTGCTAAAAACACCCTGTAGATACAAATTGCTGGTCGCATCCAGAATAATATCCGCTTAATATTCAAGTAACTCGCTGTATAATATTATTGAGAAAAGTTAAAGGAATATATCAATTTGAACGTATTACTTGCGACCTTGCAAATGCGGAAATTAATAGAAAATAAATTATTACTTGGCAACGTCGCAACCGATTCCAAAAATATTTTAGGGTTGAATAGAGATCAATGATGGACACTAGAAGAACTTGAGAGAAAGTTATAGTTCGATATAAAAAAATCAAGTTGATCTCTATCCTACTTTCCCGCAACACCCTGTATATTTCAAAATATTTTTAAGATATGCATCTCAAGTAACCAAATAACTTTTGAATTTGAGATTTTCTTCCATCAGCTATACCTTGCGAGATATCGAAGAATTACACACTAAATGGACAGCCTGTATACATCGGAAAAAATTCTCCTTTAGTTTCTGTAATAGGCATAAGGCAACGTTCGGATAGACCTAAAAAAGTTATTTATGTCGCTAGGTCTTCCTTCATAGGTCAGTGGGTAGTCTATTATGAATACAACAAATTTTTCAATTTTACAACCCCTCAAACCCCAACCACCCCAATTTCCACCCCCACCCAAGAAAAAGTAGAAAATGATCAGGAACCCCTAAAACGCCTAAAAACGAAGTTTGAGGAATATTTGAAATTTTTCGTTTTTTGCTAATTACTCCACCCCTCGTACAACGATTTCCAAAATTATTGGAACATTACCTACTACGGCACCATAACATATCGCTACCCAAATTTCATCACAATCCATGCAGCGATTACTAAGATTACGACGTTAGAAAAACGCCAACAGACAGACCGACAGACAGACAGACAGACCGACGGAAATGAGTGACGTGGATTTTCGTGATGTAGAGATCATAAAACGGCAAAAAAGTATATTATCTCAAAAATTTTCGCGATCACAATACTCCCCTCACCTATCGGTGTGGGAAGTAAAAGACGCATTTTCATCATTTATTATAGTTTATCAGTGCCATCTATGCGAACTTTTTTTTAGCTTTCTGGTAGTACCTATATCTAAAATTGTTATATGATGTACCTATCATCTGGCCAGCGGTCAGCTACGGGGTATCGGTAAGAGAGGTATAGTTGTAAAAAACATGGCCGATTTTATTCATACAATAGCTGTGGGCATGCGGAATTTACGTGAATAGTTCAGGGCTATGAAGCGTCTTTTCTTTTGTATAAATATTCATTTTTAAATAAAATAATAACAATAACAACGACGAAAAGGTGTACTTAACAAGCTGACAAGCCAATAACCAAAACAAAACAGATATGCAAATAGTTTGGGACAATCTGTAGAAAGATTATAAACACGACATACAAAACGCCACTGGTATGTCGATATTTCCAGACATAGAGAGAGACAGGAACATAAAGTTGGTGGCAGGGTGGCCTTTTGGCAAGATTTAATCTCCATGGCAACCATAATACCATAACACCTGTTTAATTATTTTCTACTTAAACATCTTTATTAGCTTCACCTGAATACATGTTTGGATGAAATAAAGATAAATAGATATGTGTGATATCCTAGATGCTATACGATAAATAAAAAATTAATAAATACAGTCACATCATAACACGGGGGTGGTTTCTCCAACGAAATCCTAAGACGCAATATCTGGTGATCTTCCCTATATTCGGGAAGAGGAGTGAAACGTACAAAGTTCCTCATCAACCATCGTAATCTCTGCAAATATTTCTTGTCGACTGCTCCCCCTACCATGGCAAGGGTAATCCTCTTATCGGCTGTGTGTGCCCCCTTGCCCCTTCTCACCCCCTTTCACCCCTTGGCGCCCCCGCCGATGTTTCTGAATGCCGCGCATGTTTCGTTAATTCTTTTTTTCCATGGCACACGTCGAGCCGGCGACATGGATTTACTTTTATTGGCGGCGCACGTCCAGTAATTGCTGCCTGCCGTTCCCTTGCTTGGATATACACCGAAAAACGGGGATTTTACAGCGATATAATTGATTTGGCGCTTCGGCAGACGCAGATATTGCATATTCGGCAGCGTTGCACTGTCTGAAATGTAGATAAATCGAGTTTTTTTTCTATTTTAATAGTCTGGACTTCAGGAAAATCGTTCAGAAAGTGTTATCAAATCACAATTTCGCATGAATCACCAACTGTAGCTTCGAGACTTACATAATAGCAATACATTCGATAGATCTTAGGATAAAAGTTACATCTTCTTATTCTATTTGTTTCTATTTCTTATGTAAATTATTTCAATGTTTTTGTTTGTACTTGTCAGGGCTGTTCACACTATCAGCAGGCCTGAGGGCCATGTTGCCGAGCAGTCCTATTTGCAGAAAGTTTTGTTTTTGATATGCCATTTGTACTTATGTTTGTAAGACTGCAAATAAACTCAGTATTATTATTACTATTAAAAAATGTCTATAAATTAAATGAGAATATTATATCGGGCAGGGGTTCCCAACCTGTGCGCCGCGGCGCCCTGGTGCGCCGTAGAAAGTGAAGAGGGGCGCCGTGAGTCGATCCTCTAAGTCTAAAGCATCATTATTTGTGGGTGCCTAAAAAGCAACAATACCTATTCTGACGCTTGCCACATTTTGAGACTACTGGAGAAGATTACAATGTTCAGGAAGAAACTACAAGTTTGGATAAAAAAGACGAATGAAGGCGGCGGTCAAGATTGCTTTCCATAATTATTGTATAAATATGCGGGATCCAATGAACTGGTTGTCTCACAAGACCTGTTGGCCCTTTTCACGGAACACTTATGGAAGCTCACTAAATGGTTTTCGAAATACTTTGCAGATGATGTCGAAAAATTTGCGTGGATCCAAGATCCCTTTCATACGCAAACTCCGCCAGAATTCAAAAATCCGATTTGGTGGAGTTTTGGTTATCGATTCAAAATGAATATCCAAACCTAACTTCAAAAGCTTTAAGAATTTTTATTCCGTTCGCAACGTCATCTTTATATGAAACTGGATTTTCAGCCGTAGCTGTAATCAAGAACAAAAATATCGCTCAAGGATTAATGAGGAGCAAGAAATGAGAGTCCTAGTGTCGAATTTTATTCCTCGTTTTGCAAAACTATGCGGAGATCAATAAGCTCAATCGTCACATTCATTTGACTGCCGTATTTTATTTTTGTTTTTCTTCAGTCCTTCTTTTTGTTTCCTGTTTTATTTCTGAATTCTTATAAATATAATAAAATAAACTTTATTTCCTATTGAGGAAGTTTTTATTTTTGTGTCTACTACTTGAAAGTGCGCCGCAGGTTGAAAAAAAACCTCTGATATAGGGTGTTTGATATACATAATGGCAAAAGTTCAAAGTGTGATTCTTTGAACTATTTTAAGAATATTTTCTTGTGGGCTTGTAGATGGTCTTGACGTTTTCCTTTCATAACATTTTTCCTATTTTGTCTGTTATTCCATCATCCATGTGCCTGGATCAGTTCCAAATGTATGGTATAATATGTGGCATAAACTACAGGAACGTTCTAGACATTTCGTTAAAGAACAAATAAATAGAGTAGACCAGATAGCTCTTCTCTGGCATAATCTATTTAGCGCGTGGAAATTTTCGTGCTGTGATAATTTACGATTTCAAAAGTAGTCTCTCTCCGAAACAATGCATTTAGTAATAAAGCCCTGTGTTGTTTGTACCCTGTGTATGGTTGGTACAACAAAAAGCGACGAACTTCGAGAAGCAAGGCCTTTTTGTACAGTTTGCCAATATTCGACAGAGTCCAGAAAGTTTGTTGTCGTTGAGGTCCCTATAGGCTCTCAGAAGAAAAAACAACATAACAAAATATTCCTACCTCCAGCAGAAAACACTATTTAAAACAAAATTAGAGAGAGACATTTAATTCTGTGAAGTAGCTCTTAGCCTACTATTTCGCGTGGTATAGAAAACGACCAAAAATACCGTGAAATGCGGAGAAAGATCTGTGCCCCGCAAAACGGTTTCTACCCTGTCTTGTTTTGTCTATAATTAACAAATACTCATAACTGCTCGGCAAATATGTGTGAATCCCTGCGCGCTCTCAGTTGAAATGCCGAGGTAAATAAACCATAACTTCTATTTTAGAAATGAGGAGCGCTTTGAATCACTGTCCAACGGCTGTTCACCTTCACGAGAGATAATATCGTAGAGGCTGGGAGATGCAATTAATTTAGTTTTCCGCGGTGTGGTTTCTCTAGCAGAATGACGTATCTTTAAGCAGCACTTTGATTTCGATACTTTTTAATATCTAACTACCGATTAGGTAGCCTCGCAAGAAAATAATTTTGGTAGGAAGTCAGATAACGATTTTGGATATTTAGGGTGGTTTTGATTTTCAGAAGGTCTGAAAATTTTTGATGTCCTTTACCTGAGGCTGAAACTCAAAACAGTGGCCGGATTTCAAATTGGCACCCTCAAACGTACATCTTACGAGTTTTCGTCTTGATAGGTATACTCTGTTACCTGATACTTTAAACTGGCTTGCCGTCTATTTGATATGTATCAGCTGACGAAGAAGTGTATCTCAAATTTAATTTTTTACTAGTGTTATTGTCTTTTGATTGGCAATCCTGCGATCAGGACCGTATTAGTAATATTCTTGCTGAATATCTCATTGCCAAAAAGTTATGACTATTTTTTTAAACAAGAAATTGCTTCAATATCCAGAAATTCGCAGCAAAAATGGTTGCTAAAAGAAATAGATTAGAGCAGGCAGAAAGAATTCTGCCGATGCGCTATCTGGTACCCGAAGGTAACGGCAACCAAAGAAAGTCGCCGCCAAAACAGCAGCATACTTCTTGGTGGAACGCCACGGCGCGTCCTCTTTGAGCCACCAGAAGAAGCGCGGGTTCTATATGCCGCTGCATATTAAAGCCGACATATGAGGGTTGCTCTATATGACGGAGATATAGAGCAACCCTCATAGAAATAGATTATTTTATTGACTTTGATTTTTTGTATATTGTGAGAGACTACCGATATATTTAACAATAAGGAAGATCAATGAATAGATTGCATCACTAGTAGGATATTTATTGGTTAAAACATACAACGTACAATTGGAGAAAAAAACACTTGCACTCAGTACAGCCCTGTATTCCTTCAAAGCTTAAAATTGATACGTCAAGACTCAAACTGGGAATTTTTAGTTATCACTAGCCGAACAGCTGTTCGCTGTTGACACGGCTGACAGTTTAAAGTATCGGGTAACAGGGTATAGTTATATTTTAGATATTTTTAGGGTGAGCTCGATTTTCCGAGCCTGGTTTAATTTTTGACCTCCTTTACCTGAGATTGAAACTCAAAACAACGGCCGGATTTGGAATTGGCATCCTCAAACTATACGCCATACGAGTTGTCGTCCTAATATGAAGTCAAATAACGATTTTGGGTAATCATGGTGACCTTAAATTTCTGAGGGTTTGATGCTCTTTACCTGAGGCTGAAACTAAAAATGACGGTTAGATTTGAAATTGGCACCCTCAAACTATACACGATACGAGTTTTCGTCGTAACAGGAAGTCAGATAACGATTTTAGACATTTTTAAGAAGAACTTGATTTTTCAAGTGTGGTTGAATTTTTGATCTTCACTTACGGGTTGTTTTTTGCTACTCCTTACTCTGGTTGAATTGTAAAATAAAACACAAATTTACTTTTCCTATATGACGTTTTGCCTAGGTACCTAGACGTCATCAGCAATTATATTTGTAACAAAGAATTTTTCTTTTAAATTCACCCCCTCCCCACCATATATCCATAAGTACTTTTGGCCACGTGTTTTTCCGACAGCGGCAAAAGTTCGAAAAGTCATTTCTTCATAACGATTACGCATAAAATATTATTGCGGGTCAGTCCATTTCTGGACACACTTTTCAAGCAGGCCAGGCTCAATGGAAATTAATTGCATTATAAAATCTCCAAGAGATGTGATACCTATCTCAATTTTTTTTTTGGCCAATAAAATTGAATAAAACATACCCGTCAAGATATTTTTCAATACCTGTCGAACATGGAGAAAATCGATGTAGCCGACCCTGGTAGCTCCTCCACTTGGCAGGGGGAACGATTTAATAAACATTCAGAGTGCGTCGCATATTGAAAATATGAGAATGCGTGAAACGAACCTGTATGCGTACCACGCTTTCTCTCGTACGCAATTTGATTTTTTTCATTGGGTCTGAATGCGCTCGCCTACGTTTTTGTTATCAACAGAATTATTATATCGGGAGCTTTTTTTTATTTGCGACGATCTCTGCAATTAAATGTATACTCTCTAACATAAGAGATAGACACGTGTTTCTATCACCATGGCAACCATGACGATCGGGCAGTTTCACTGAAAACATTTGACTCAGCCCAGCCAGTGAATTCTGTTGTCAGCATGGATGGAAAATAATTATTGTTAGAGACATATGTTGTTTTATGTCTGCCGGCGAATTTGGTTTTGTGCATGGATTGAAAATGGTTGGAAGCACATGTTGTTTTATGTCAATATTTTCAACTTGATATTTTTGATTGATGTTTGATTAGTTAGATTTTGTTTGTTTATTGTTATTTAAAATTATTAAAATGATTCATGAGGGTCTACTTTAATTCATTTCGACGGCTGAACATATTTCGGCCTCACCAAATTTCGGCGGGAGAGGATTTTTATAGTTTTTTAATTAGCCTTAGGTTGGTACAATAAATTTTTGAAATTGGCACTGCTGTCCCTAACGTCACTTTCTGTGACTTGTGACAGACATCTAATGTTCGGCAGATGTAGGCCAGTGGGTTGGTTTGAAGCATCGTATTCAAAGTATCGATATTTATATCATTTGATATTTTATACCTAGTACATCGATATCGATTAAAGTATCGTGTCACAGTATCGATACCGATACATATCGATAGCGTAGTTTGATACAGACGTGAATCTTTTCGGCACGCCTCTTCAGTATAGCTCGACGGCCCAATGTGTACTATGCGTACTACAGAAAGCCTTGGATTCCGGAGAAATTACATCAAAATTGGTATGAGATTGTTTCAACACCCCCAGCGTACTATAGCTTCACGAAACTATACACCTCGGATGGGTACTCAGGTATTGGTGAATGAATTTCGAAAGAAGTAGCATGTTTGGACAAATCTGCAGTGTCTAAGACACACCAGCGGAAACATCTTAGACCTCTCAGACCTCATATGGCCAGATATGATAAAATTGAGAGACCTTTGATCAAAGCCACAATGCGCACAAAAGTTCATGGTTCAAATTTGAATTCGTCGTACCAGCCCTATACAGTTCAGAAAATGCGGAGCTAAAGTACTAAATGGCGCACGAAGTCTATCAATAAATTATTTAGGAATCGTAAAATATCCGCATGAACTTTTTTACGCATTTTTTTTATATATAATTGAGCAGACCGCGCAGGCAGAGCTTAAATACCAGAGTACCGCGGCTGCTGTGAAAGGGTTATATTAGGGGAAGTTTGTTAGCGCGAGATTTGAATGGGCCAATATCCACAGGCCCAATAAATACATCTTTTGGCAGTCCGTTCCAAGCCTTGGACAGCCTAGGAATAAATATGCGGTTGTACCGCTCAGTTCTTGACCGTCTTAGGACGAGATGCAGCGGTCGCACGGGTATATTATCTGATAGGAGCAGTGAGCGGCGGAACGATAGAGGATAATTCAGAGGTGCAGATTCCGTTGGAATATCGGTAGAAGAGTGAGATGTCACCAACAACACGCCGGTGAGAAAGTGACTGAAGGTGGCGCGTTCAGGCCGGATCGCCAATTAGTCGAATTGCCCTTCTCTGGACGGCATCTAGTATAGACAGGGTAGTAGGGGCAGGAGCTCCCCAGACATGAGAGCAATACTCCAGGCAAGGTCTTATCTGGGCTTTATATAGCGTGATAGCAGATTTTCTGTAATGTTGACTCCTAACAGCTTGAATGAGTGACTCCTTAGCAGAGCCCGATTGTCCATTAGAACCTGGTGTTGGCTTGGGCACTTCTTGTTTGATAGCGTACAATACTGAGTCTTGGAGGCATTAAATTTAACCATATTCTTAGCCCACAAGCGGTAATGGTATCGAGATCCTTTGAAAGTGAAGCTGCCACTGCCAATCTTCTGCGTTCCCGCTCGACCACAGAGATCGGTCTGTTGCTCATGACGCCTGCATGCAGCCTACTGTCATCCGCAAGACTATGGTTTGGATTTGTAGTGCTAGAGAGTAGATCATTAATGTGAAGCAGAAACAATGTCGGAGCATTAAATACATTTTGACAGAGAAGAGCTAATTATGAAATTATTCTGTCAAACTCATACAACAATGCTGACAAAGTCTCACGTTGGCTTACCAACTGTGGAAATAGAGGATCACTCAATAGTGTCTATCTGTATACAAGCTCTTGGACTATAGTTTAGCGAAGCATGTAGAACTATTTAAATCAACGTACATTCCCCCGTTTTATATCTGCCGCTATACGCAAGCCGGCGGGTTTAGGTAGCTCTGTTGAAACCCGTAATTAAAATTGTTGAAAAGTTGGAGCTTACACCGCTTTATTAGTTCTAACTTACGCTGTTATTGTGTTTAATGAATGGAGTAGTGAGTGGAAGTTAATAAATCCTTCGTTACGCTACCGCAATGTGTTTGTACGGGGTCAGCAAGAAATTTCGTTTATTACCTGTGGACGAGGTCCGAGTAACTAAAACACTAAAGCCTGATTATATAAACACGCGCATTTTAACAAATGCTTTGACCAATCACAGCAGCCCATTCAGGAACATGCATCTGTCAAAGTACTCTGAAATATATTTATTTCTCTTGAAGTTCATCTCAAAAAGGTGAAAAATGACATCCTTTATATACAATCGACTATTATGAACCATCTAGTATCTTTTCCAGTCTGATTTTCCATCCTAAATGGGTGAAAAATTGCATTTTCTTGTTTAACAAAAAGCTTAGCAATTGCTAATTTCAACCAATCAGATTCCGCAAAAGCAGTACATTTTTCACTGGATCGTTTTTTTATAACTGAGCAGACCGCGCAGGCAGAGCCTAAATACCAGAGTGCCGCGACTGCTGTGAAAGGGTTATGTTAGGGGAAGTTTGTTAACGCGAGATTTGAAAGGGCCAATGCAGGCCCAGTAAATACATCTTCTGGCAGTCCATTCCAAGCTTTGGACACCCTGGGAATAAATGTGCGGTTGTACCGCTCAGTTCTTGATGTATGAAGAACAACCGTCTTAGGATGAGATGCATCGGTCGCACGGGTACATCTCATAGGAGCAGTGAGCGGAGGAACGATAGAGGATAGCTCAGGGGAGCAGATTCCGTTGGAATATCGGTAGAAGAGTGGGAGGTCACCAACAACACGCCGGTGAGAAAGTGACTGAAGGTAGCGCGTTAAGGCCGGATCGCCAATTAGTCGAATTGCCCTTCTCTGGACGGCATCTAGTGTACAGGGTAGTAGGGGCAGTAGCTCCCCAGACATGAGAGCAATACTCCAGGCAAAGTCTTATCTGGGCTTTATATAGCGTGAGGAGGTTACATGGTGAGAAATACTTTCTGGCTCTAAATAGGTATCCAAGCTTTTTACCAGCAGCTGTTGCAATTGACGCGACATGTTCGTGCCAGATCAGATTTTCTCTAATGTTCAGTCCTAACCGCTTGAATGAGTGACTGCTTGGCAGAGCCTGGTTGTTCATTAGAACCTGGTGTTGGCTTAAGCACGTCTTGTTTGATAGCGTACAATACTGGGTCTTGGAGGCATTAAATTTTACCATATTGTTGAGCCCAGAAGCGGTAATGGTATCGAGTTCCTTTGAAAGTGAAGCTGCCACTGCCAGTCTTCTGCGTTCCAGCTCGACCACAGAGGTCGGTCTATTGCTCGTGATGCCTGCATGCAGCGTACTGTCATCCGCAAAACTATGGATTGGGTTTGTAGTGCTAGAGAGTAGATCATTAATATGAAGCAGAAACAAAGTCGGAGCCAATACCGATCCCTGCGGAACCCCGGCATTGACGCTATGGAAAGAATAGGAGAAGCCGTCTACCACGACAGAGATTTTCCGACCTGAGAGGCAGATCAAGTGATGGAGCTCTAGATATTTAATGAGCTCTTGGTTGACGCATCTCTCCATCACTTTACTGATTACAGAAAGCAGAGCTATAGGTCTGTAGTTGGTCGGATCAGTTTGTTGGTCTATCAAATGATAATGATGACAAGAAATTCAAATTACTGCATTACTTCGATAAAACAATAATTTGCTATTGATAATGATTATAAATACCTGCAATATACCTTTGTGTTATAGCAAAAAGGGGTAAAAATAACATTTTGTTGCATTCCACAAAGCTAACCACACGATTTAACCATCCATTTTGGCCAATCTGTGTCACAAGTGTGCATTACTGGTTGCCTATCCTACTTAAGGGCAAAGCTCGCAGGCTGGCAAAAGTATAACCTTATTTTTTGTGAACCAGAAGCCTATCGTATAGTCAGGTAAACGTTAAAAATCTGGCATTAATTTGCAGATCAATCACTTTGTTGTGATTTTCTGCTATGACTTTGATCCGTGAATTCTATGATATATTTTAACTAAACGTATCATCCATCTTTGACGTTTTTTTCTCCAACATTGATAAAATACTATTGGCTGATATTTATTAACATAGTCCTCAATACCCAATAGAATGCTTTTGCTAAATAGCATCCAATAGAAAAGCTTCGTCAAAGCCTTTGTTAGAATAAGCATTTTGATAAAACCGGACCTAACTATCACGACGAAAGCTCAGAGGAGCAGGCTTTGTTTTAATACCGGTAGAAAAGTGAGAAGCCACCAACCGCACACTGGTGAGAAAGAGTCTGAAGATGGCGCTTTAAGGTCGAATTTGCCTTTTTCTTTGGACTATGACAAAGCATGGAGATGGTATAGCACAGCAACTCCCCAAATATGCGAGAAATATCAAGATCAGCCCTTATCTCGGCTTTAAACAGAGCAAACAGATTCGATGATGACAAGTACTTTTCTGTCTCCGAGCTATTTCCCATATATCTATATGATAATAGATTAAATGACACTTGTAGCCTCATTAAAGCAATGACCAAACCAAAACACACACTTAATACTATCTCAATGTTGTTCCTGGTTATCTTTTTACAAATGTTTTAGACAGCTATAATAAGATCATAAAAAGCAATATCAGTAGAAATTTGAACGATACTTCAGCCTTAAATCATGTTCTAGTTTCCATTTATTGAATATAAAATGCACACTTCACCAGCAACAAATAACACGACGCTATCAGTAATTTGTTGTCGATAAAAAGTGAGAGCCACAGTTCAAGATTCTAAGGTTAACTGGTGTAAAAATATGACCTTGCCATACGAACACTGATTACTGATTACTCATTTTGTTATCAGCAAGTTTCGAAAAAATATTATACTTAGTTGCATCTCACTGGAAACGAAAATAGCTAAAGGTGCCTTTACACTGTGCTAAGTTAGACATGAAAATGAGATTCCACGGCGCATTCAACAGGCACGTGTGGTCATGACAAAGCTTACTAAATTATGGCGTGACCATAACATCACTAAGGGCCGATTTTATCAACATGCATATTTAACAAAGAATTTAACAAAGCTTTTCTATTGGATGTTATTTAGCAAAAGCTTTCTATTGGGTATTGAGGGCTATGTTAATAAGTATCATCCAATAGTATTTCATCATTATTGAAAACAACACGTCAAAGCTGGATGACACTTTTCCTTTTTATCAAAGATATTTTAGAAATTCATGGATCAAAATCATAGCAGGATATCAGAACAAAGCGATTGATTTGCAAATTAATGCCACATTTCCCATGTTCACATTATAATTATTGTATAATTACTAACTGCAAACTGGGATAATTTGTGATAAAAGTAGTAGGTACCTATATCAATCACAGCAACTACCTACCTTATTTAATAATTAAAAATCCCACGTCCGTCAGTCAGATGGATTATATGAAAATACATACTTTTATGAAGAATCAATATTTCATTTTCTGGATGCATGTTTGTTATAGATCTTCTTACAGAATTCACAGGTGCATTGTACATCAAATAGGGTTATACTTAATTTTAATTATAAATTGGCAAGCTTTGGCGTTCTGGGGTTCTGGATAGGCAACCAGTAATGCACATATGCTTGGGAAGTAGCTGTAACCTTTGAAATGTAACAAAATGCAATTTTTACCTCTTTTTACTATAAAACAAAGATATATTGCAGGTATTCATAATTATTATCGATAGTAAATTATTGTTTTATCCAAATAATGCAATGAGTGAATTTCCTGTCGTCATAACATTTAATACAGCATGAAACCAGCGATCAAATGGAAATGGAATCTGGAATCTGATTGGTTGAAATTGGCAATTGCTAAACTTTTGATTAAACAAGAAAATGCAATTTTTCACCGATTTGGGATGGAAAATCAGACTGGAAAAGATGCGAGATGATTTACAGTGCTCGATTGTATATAAAGTATGTCATTTTTGAGCTTTTTGAGGTCAACTTCAAGAGAAATCAATAATTTTCAGAGTACTTTGACAGATGCATGTTCTTAAAAGGGCTGCTCTGATTGGTCAAAGTCTTTGTTAAAATCTGCATGTTGATAAAATCGGGCCCAAAGGCTGTTAAAGGCAGATTCGCATAGATGCTTTTGAAATTTTAACGTTTCCATACTGGATGAGCTCGGTAATCCAAAGAGACTATCCTCCATTATGTCAACGAGAATGCTTACATTCTTCGGACATATTCACAGAAGCGATAATATGGAGAACCTTGTAATTCAGGGTCATGCCCCGAGTGGGCGGCGCCGTGGTCGTTCCCTTACACGCTGGGTAGATACGACAAAACAGTTGCTAGACATGAGTATCAAGAGCGCCACTGAACTGACAGTAAATCGCGAACGATGGCGAGCCACAGTTCTCAAAACTATTGATAATATTCGTGTCGGCAATACTTTAGCTCCGACTTAATGCATTTTACGAGTTCACAACATACCTGATAAGACATTATATATGACTAATGATGATGAAGAATTCAAATAAAATTCAAGCCTGTTAAAAGACTGTACCCTTTAAAGCTATACTGAAGCTACCATACATACGCAGATGAACGCTTCTCAAATAGATCCCCAGACTTTTTTTTTAATTTAAAAATTCGGTAATTTCCTTCCCGCATAATATATCCATCATCTTTATCCCTAAACCCTCTTTACATTCAAATTGCCTTTATTTTTTTTTCATGCGGCCAAATAACAATTGGCTCTTTGTCTCTCTCTTCTTTCGTCCTTTATTCTCTCGGAAAAATGCTTGCTTCGGATATAATCGGCTTTTTTTTCATCGCTCCAAGTAATTTATTCTTCAACAGCTTGACTGTATAAAATATCTTCTGGGAAGGGTTGGAGCGCAAAAAACACACAAGAGGAAAGTTTTTGCAGGTGAATTCCCACGGCTAAAATCAATTTAGCCTGCTTTGAATATAAAGTAAGCGGTAGCGCTTTAAAAAGCTCGTAAAACAATTTGGAGGTGAAGGTGACGGTATATTTTATAATTGATGTTCACTCTCGTCAAAGATTGAGCCACTCTGTTGCTAATGGGATTGAGCTCTGAGATAAAAATATGATCAGGTAAATCGGAGGTATCAAAAAAAATGAAGTCAAGTTGATTGAATCAGTACTTCCCACACATTACTGTGATACCATTTTATTATTTTCCCATAGCATGAAGCTTTAGCCTGAGATCCTCTTGCAACCAAATCATCGGCAGACCTCCCCCCCTAAAATTGTCTCATGCTTTATGTCTCTCCTTCACAGGTCAATTATCAAGACTACAGACTTTTCAGTTTTACAACCCCCCACCCCCCAACCACCCCAATTTCACCCACACCCAAAAAAAAAGTAGAAAGCGATTATATATTTTTAGTTTTTTTATTATTTCTGCGCCGCCACTTGCATGATTTATAAAAACCATACGCACTTTCCATCCTCGCCACGGTAGTAATACTGTATTAAAATACCATTAGCATCAATTCGACAGTTTTTTCGTTACTCAATATAGAACGATATAAAGCAATACTCGTATGTTTATATCAGAAAAAATTCTCAAGTCCTCTGGTGTCTGTAATAGGCAAGGCAATGTTCGGATGGTCCTAAAAAAGTTATTTATGTCACTAGATCTTCTTTCACAGGTCTGTGGATAGTCTATTATGCAAACAACAAATTTTTCAATTCTACATCCCCCCACCCCCCAACCACCCCAATTTCACCCACACCCAAAAAAAGTAGAAAATGATCAGGAACCCTTAAAACGCCTAAAAACGAAGTTTGAGGAATATTTATTTTTTTTTGTTTTTTGCTAATTACTCCGCCGTCCATGCACCGATTTTCAAAATTATAGGAACATTACCTACTACGACCCCACAGCATATCGCTGCCAAAGTTTCATCACAATCCATGCAGGGGTTGCTGAGATTACCTGGCTATAAAGACGCCTACAGACAGAGCGACAGACAGACGGACAGACAGACCGACGGGAATGAGTGACGTGGATTTTCGTTATGTAGATATCATAAAACGCCCAAAAAGTGTATTATCTCAAAATCGAAAATTTTCGCGATCACAATACTCCACTCACCTATCGGTGTGGGAACTAAAACAATACATGTATTATGATAAGTGTGCTGTGAGTTCCAGAAAAAATTGCTGTCCTATAGGGATATGGCCTCCGCCACAACGTTTTAGTAATATTTGTACGGATAAAATTCAAGTAAAACCACTAGAAATCACATTTTGAGTTTCCGAAATAACCACAAGGTGACACGGTAGGCGCCAATAGGTGCTGCATTCAATTTTCACAACTATGAAATTGTCCAAATAAATAAAAATAACTTACAGTATATCTTTGGACCTCATAATTCACTTTTAGCTGTTTCTCCAGTGACCGTCTGTCGTAAAATGACTTGTCTGTAAGTATGAACGCTGGTTATGATTATACTTTGAAATCAATTAATTGTATTTTGAAGAATACACTGATTTAGGTTCATACGAGTTTAATTCTGCGACGGAGCAAATATCAAGAAATTTACCAGTATAACATTGATTAATATTATTAAACGTCAATTTGAATTGATCACAAAGTGCTATATAAACCGAAAATTTGGGCTAATTAACAGCAAAATGAGGTAAATTCAAGAATAACAAAAAACTGAAAAAATTATATTCACTTGCGTATCCTTCTCGCATAGATAAACCTGCCAGTTTATAATAGTCTGAGATCTGTTCATTTTTTTAAGAACCTCACTATAATTAATCTCTTATTTTGTGGTTGATACCTAATTTTGTTTTGTTTTTGTTTCAGGTAACTGTTCTTGGCATAATCCTTCCTAGACGTAAGTACATTTTTGTGCAATTTGTAGCTGCATTTTAAATTTTAAACCTGGCTAGTCGCGACAAAAACCGACTACCTAAAAAATCACTTTATATTTATTTTTCTAGTGACCGCGACTATAGATTATGGTTGTTTTTTATGGTCTTCGGTCAATGACTGAAAGTATAACTTTCCTTCACTACGTTTCGTTGACCGAAAACTATAAAAACAACATAGTCTAAAAAATCACGCTCGTCCAAAACACTCTATTTACAAGATGATGCCCTGTGCGTCTTGCTACGTTGTTTGCACCCCTGTAGAAGTAAATAATCAACCCTTAACTATAATGGGGTGCGGCTGGGGACGAAATGCAATTCAAACACACGTAACTGCGTCGGTTTTAATGGTCCACGTCTTTATCCGTAAGCTTAATGTTGTGTAAACATGCCGACAAAACGAGATGCGGATGATATTTACGTCTTTATGTATTCATTCACCTGTGTCTCGTTTGTGCTGTCGTCACTACGTTATTTTTTCTTTCGGTGGTAGAATGGGGTAGTCACAAGGTAGATTAGGAAAGTATTTTTGCCAGTCTCCCGCAAAGGCTGTAGAAGCGCTGCGAGAGGACAAGTATCGGTGCACATTAGATTTGAAACGCTGCAAGTTGCAGGGAGCACCTGCAGACGCTAGGTGTGACCGTTGAACGACCTTCTTTTCGGCGAGATTAAACTGTCATATCAATCTCCATATTTTAATATTTATTATTTGTATTGTCAAAAGCCTAGGTTGTAAAATCACAAAACCTGATATTAAATTGACGCTATACAAAGGTAACTGCTTCTCTCAGAACTACAAATAAATGTTTTCTAGTTTTGTGCCGCTTCGCTAAACAAACAGCGGTTCTCAAAAACGCTAACCAAGCTGATTGGCGCTTTTTTGACAGCTTGTCGTTCATCGGTTAGTTAGCGCAAAGCGCCCACAAGCGCTTACGTCCGCTAAGTCCCGTTGAACACTACCAATAACACGCGCTAGGCGGCTGGCCTGTAGATGTCGGTCGCCAGAGCCGTATTCAAATAGCAGTCATAAAGTCCATAGTATCGGATGTGGGGTAGCGTTTATGAATCATATTTTTCCATTACAGCTGTATTGATATATTTTGGATTTTATATATTACTCTTACCTTAGGAACCTTCATTTTGGGGGTAAAGTTGAGAAGGGGTCAATACTTCAGTCAATTATATCCTCCCTATCGATGAGAATACTTTTCCTTCCTCATTTCCCAAATACGAAGTTAAGCTTCTTTAATAGCTTATAAAACGTGGTCCGCTTAAAATTGGGCAAGTCATTATCGTCATTCACCTCTTTCAGGGCTTTGTCAATAGTCGGAAGTTCATTTCGGAAAAAGAACTGATGCACCTTTCTTCTAATTGCACTTTTATCGCCATGGTCCACAAGGTCAATGTAACGTTTGCGATTCTGATTAGTTAAAGGTGCAGCAAAAGAGTTTCTGGTTCTGTATTCTCGCACCACTTTATAGACACTCCCTTTGCAGATACCAATTTTGAGTGCAACCTCTTCCACAATATCGTCAGCAGCGGTTGGTAATGATTTTTTCTGGGTTTCGTATTTGTATACGTTTAATATTACCTCCTTAAGCCTCACGTCAAAATGGCTCTTTTCTGACCTCTTCCTTGGTGGACTCAAATCCTGACTTGTAGCCACATCCATGGGTGCATCTGCAGTGTCTGTGCTACTAAGCCTCTTCCTTGGTAGACTTAAATCCTGTCTTGTAGCCACATCCATGGATTCATCTGCAGTGTCTGTACTATTAGACATCCTTCAATATCTCATTCAAGTTATCGGGGAATAACACAAACACCACTAATAGCTATTAAAACAACAGTACAACACAGATAACACTAAAATTCGCACAACAACACGGCAGGTATGCGATGATAAAAGCACGATATACGCTATCATTAACACGACGCGTCGTATACAATGATAAACACACGGAGCAACTGAATAAAATACAACCCTGTTCTCTGTTGAACGACCCAGACGGGCGGCAGAGCGGCAAACCTCCAAGGTGTTTATTGCCTTTTGGCCAATCGCAATGAATGCCGCCTTACTCGGGCGGCGTGCGTGGTATCCTGTTTGTTTACAATCTTGTGCACGTTGGATTTGAATACGGTATAAACTATTTTTAAGTGAAGTACAAGTATTTTGATCTCATTTCCAACCTAATTTGTTTATAATAACTTGTCATCAAATTTAATTATATATTTTTTAACTTCCCCTACAAAGAAAGGGTAAGTTATTAGAATCGGTCCTTTTTAGCAAATTTTACAGAAATCGATGTGCGAGCTGTCATTTCCAAGGTAAAATCTAAAAGAAATGGAGGCTAAATAAATTAAATAAATTGAAATTCTCAACTGTATGAGTGTGGGAAGTTCCTAGAATGAGGTCTACCTCGTTCAACTCCCACATTTTTGTGTGTATGCATTTCTATTATAAAGTCTATCTATGAAACTCCCTGGAGACTTTCGGTGAGTTATTATTATGCAAAACGGATGCGAAATTGTATCGAAACTCCCAACTTCAACTCCGCACATGGAAAACCAAACGCGACGTATAAAGTTTCAAAGATATATATTCAACCTGTGAAGGGAACGACGTTCAAAGGCTTTGCAGCTTAGATCAAAAATCTAACGGAGAGAGTTCCCTTTGCCTGGTATTCCTGCTTTCAGGTGTTGTGTTTCCTTGTTGGAATATAATGCGTAACTCGATGATTGAATCAGATCGTATATCGTAAACATTTTATCAGACAGCGGGTTATTCTGGTTGATCCTCGCTAAGTTAGCTGAAGCAGGTAGAAAATGTGGCTTCAAGGTAATGCTTTGCGAGCGTTGAGTTAATGTACTTGAAGTTGAAGACGAAAATAGCTCAAGGAAATAAGCCACAAAAGCACTTCATGGACTGCTATGGAATAACACTATCGCTAAAAAAAAGAATATTTGAAAGGATAATAGAGAATATCAACCTATATGGAGCAGAGGCCAATGATAACAACAATAAGGAACAAAATAAGAACGGTCGAATTAGACTACATGAGAAGATGCCTGCAAGTCACAAGAACTGACAAAATAAGAACTGCAGAGATATGGCAAAGAATGGGCATCGATTGCTCAATAACAAGAAGATTAGAAAACAGAGCACTGCAGTGGTATGGTCACGTCCAAAGAATGCCAGAACACAGGTCTAAAACGAATACTGAAATGGGAGCCTCCAGGGAGGAGACGTAGACACCGACACTAAGATGGGAGACTTACATTGGACATGCCATAACAGATAGATACCTGAGGCGACCTAAAAATGGCGAACTCGTAAGAAAAAATGCCGGAGAAGAAGAAGTTGTCTTGTTTGTCAATACTTTGAGTGGTTAAAAGCAGCATGATGCTAGTTTTATAGAGATATTATATATTGGTGCCCCTGCATTTAATTACTAATGTTAATGCTTTACAAGGTGGTCAAAGACCGGATCAAATTATCCAAAACGCGAGGTTCCATCCTAATAGAAAGCCAAATGAAAATTTTCAATATATTTTAGATGAACCAGAAGATAATGAGAGATCTGAAATTTTCAATTTTCATAAAACAAGGCCGAAACTCAAAACTGAAATCGAATTTGTAATCAGCGTTCTCAAATTATCCAAAACGCGAGGTTCCATCCTAATAGAAAGCCAAATGAAAATTTTCAATACATATTCTAGGTAAACCAGAAGATAATGAGAGATCTGAAATTTTCCATTCTCATCAAATGAGACTGAAACTCAAAACAGAGATCGGAATTGTAATCAGCATCCTCAAATTATCCAAACCACGATGCTTCATATTAATAGGATGCCAAATAATTTCGATGTTTTATGCAATCGTGAAAATCTGAAACAATTGAATTTTTTTGTTTTTCTCACACGAGACTAAAACTCCGACCGGATTTGTAGTCAGCCCTGCCTTCATCTTAAGCTTCAAAACAAAAAAAAAAAATGTAGTCAAGTTGATTGACTCAGTACTTCCCACACATTCCGATGACACCAGTTTTATTATTTTCCCACAGCATGAAACTATAGTCTAGATGCCCCTGCAATCAAGTCATCGCTCGCCCGACCGCAAAAAAAGTGTTTTATTCTACTAGGTGCTTCTTTCACAGGTCAATGGACAATATATCATTAATACAACAATTTTTTGAGTTTTACAAACCCCCACCCCCGAACCACCCTAATTTCACCCCCAACCAAAAAAATTTTAATGATCAGGAACCCCTAAAACGTCTAAAACGAAGTTTGAGGTGTTTTTTATATTTTTAGTTTTTTTTATTATTGCCGCGCCGCCACTGAAGTGATTTCTAAAAACCATACGCGCTTTCGATACTCGTCGCGGTAATAAATCTGTGTCAAAATGTCAATTCAGAAGTTTCCACGTAACACAATACAAAACGATCCAAAGTAATACTCGTATGTATTTTGTATGCATCAGAAAGTTCAAGTCCCTTGGTTTCTGTAATCGGCAAGGCAATGTTCGGATGGACCTAAAAAAGTGTAGTATGTCGCTAGGTCTTTCTCTCTCAGGTCAGTAGACAGCCCATTATGAGTACAACAAATTTTTCAGAGTTAGAACCCCCCACCCCCCCAACCACTCTAATTTCACCCCCACCCCAAAAAAAGTAGAAAATGATCAGGAACCCCTAAAACGCCTAAAAATGAAGTTTGAGCTGTTTTCATATTTTTAGTTTTTTTAATATTGCTGCGCCGCCACTGAGACGATTTCTAAAAATCAGACGCGTTTTCCATCCTCGCCAAAGTAGTAATAATGTGCTGAAATTTCATTAACATCAATTCAGTAATTTCAACATTATAAAATACAGAACGATCTAAAGCAATACTCGTACGTATACATCGGAAAATTAAGTCCCTTGGTTCCTGTAATACACAAGGCAATGTTCGGATGGACCTAAAAAAGTGTATTATACCGCTAGGTCTTTCCCTCTCAGGTCAGTAGATAGCCCATTATAAGTACAACAAGTTTTTCAGATTTACAACCCCCCACCCCCCAACCACCCCAATTTCACCCCCACCCAAAAAAAAGTAGAAAATGATCAGGAACCCCTAAAACACCCAAAAACGAAGTTTGAGGCATATTTGAAATTTTTCGTTTTTTGCTAATTACTCCGCCGCCCATGCACCGATTTTCAAAATTGTAGCAACATTACCTACTACGACCCTACACCATATCACTACCCAAATTTCATCAAATTCTATGCAGCGGTTACTGAGATTAGGAGGCTAGAAAAACGCCAACAGACAGACAGACCGACAGACAGACAGACAGACAGACCGACAGACAGACAGACCGACGGAAATGAGTGACGTGGATTTTCGTGATGTAGGCATCATAAAACGCCCAAAAAGTGTAATATCTCAACATCGAAAATTTTCGCGATCACAATACTCCCCTCACCTATCGGTGTGGGAAGTAAAACTGTTGATGTCAGGGATGATCCTGATGGGCAGAAGGTACAAGGGGTGAAAGTAGTTTTTGGTTAAATCTCCTTCTTGACAAGTCTATTGACATAATTTTTTTAATCAGTGGTTTGCGATAAATCTGTGATGGAAAATTTTCAAATGTTTGCCAAATAACGGATCATTTCTTATTGCTAAAGATAGAAATGGATCGAATATTAGTTCTCCCAAATTACTCAAAAAAATGATGGAAGAGCATCCTTATCTATACCAGACACTTTCACCATTTTCAGAAATATCCAAAAATTGATTTTTTATAATTTGTTATAGATCATTGTGCTGATTTTTTTTTTTAATTCGACAGTGTTGTTGACTGCCGTAAGCCGCAGCACTCGCGTACCGGGAGGCAGTCCTATGATTAATATCAGCAAAAAAAATTAAGCTACTGATCTTAATAAATAAAGTAATGTTTCTCGGATAAAACAGATGAAAACACAACTTTTTTCGTGTTCATATCTCTTCGTATCCCATTTTGTTTTCGAGATAGAAAAATAAAAACCGCTTGAAAGCAAAAAATATGTTAAAAAACAACAACTTAACTATGTTCTCCTTATTGTTAGGCAATGAGCTTATTTCTGACCCATACAGTCAATTTTTGATGAAGATACTGGTATTCAGGTTTCAGCGTTTACCAATCCATGCTGACTCTACATCCTCGATTTAAGAAATTCGAAAAAGTGTCTCGCAATCTCAGACTGAAACTATACCAAAAAAACCTAAACAATACACCCGGACGTTATTTTCCTATAACTATAACAATACCTCGGTTCTTTGATCGACAATTCGGGTAGCTAGGAAAATGAGATTCGACGGCGCATTCAACAGGCACGTGTGGCCATGACAAAGCTTACTAAAATATGACGTGACCATAACATCACTAAAGCTACCAAAATGTCGCTGGTTCAGTCTCTTGTGTTCTCCATATTTTTGTATGCCTCGGAAACTTGGACTGTTAAAAAGGCAGATCGAGCTCGCATAGATGCTTTTCAAATGTGGACGTGGAGGAGAAGGCTGACAGTTCCTTATACCGCCCATGGAACGAACGTTTCCATACTGGATGAGCTCGATAATCCAAAGAGACCATCCTCCATTGGGTCGACGAGAATGCTTACATTCCTCGGACATAATCACAGAAGCGATAATGTGGAGAAACTTGTAGTTGAGGGTCATGCCCCGAGTGGGCGGCGCCGTGGCTGTTCCCCTACACGCTGGGTGGATACGACGAAACAGTTGCTGGATATGAGTATCAAGAGCGCCACTGAACTGACAGTAAATCGCGAATGATGGCGAGCTAACTATTGGTAATACTCGTGTCGGGAATACTGTAGCTTCGACTGAATGCGTTTTACGAGTTCACAACATGTCTTTTAAGACATTGTGACTATGATGATGACATATGCGATCAAGCTTATCAAAAATGAAAAAAAAAATTGATTTGGTCACTTTCGTGAACGAACATCCTTATGAGATTCGAAAAACAACCTCGGCAATCTCAGCTTAAAACTACAACAACAAAACCCCAAACAATACCCCCGGACGTTATTTTCCGGAACTATAACAATACAAGGAAGAGAACCTAGCGCATTTTCCGAAAAAAAAAAACCAACCAACCAAACCGCCATCGCGTCACAATAGAAGAGGCCGGGAAAACTGCCTCTCTCTCCCGGTGAATGGGAGCTAATTTTCCGCACAAAGAGGAGCACAAATACCGGCACGCGAGTACAACAAACAACTCCTATACCCCCGAGGAGGTGGCCTTCGGTTCTCACAATAAGAACGACGGATAAAACGCTAAGAATTGGGGTGTAATCGGCCCTTGTGTTGGATTGGGGAGCAAGCGAACGGAGCCCTTAGGGAGTGCGGCTGCAGCTGCGGAGGAATTCCGGGGGGGGGGGGGGGGGGGTCGTTGTTGGTGATAAGAAATGCAGGGCACTCGGGATCCATAGGCAGAGAGCAACATACAGAGAAAAAAGTAATGTCATTTTAAACTAATAATACTATTTTGAGATCATCGTAGCGTTGTATTATTATTAGTATGCACAACAGGCCATGAAGGCCTAGGGCAGAAATGAGTACAGTCTGACCTTATACCGCTAAAATTTATATAACTTAAAACTGTCTTTGGATATTTTCACCACCTATTTCTGAGTATATCCTGCACTATTCTACGCCACCTATTTCTGTCTGCCGTCTTCTCTTTCCAGTGTTTAATATTAATTTTCTTTAAATCATCTTCTGCCTTCTTCAGCCATCTCTCCCTTGGTCTACCCTTAATTTTTTTTCTATTGGTCTCCGGTTGAGAACTAGTTTTGCCATACTCGTCCCATCCAGCCTCTCCTCATGTCCCAGCCACCTTATTCACTGCGCCTTGACGACTGCTATAATATTGGGGTTCTCATACATGTCTTCCAGTTCCTGGTTTGTTCTTCACATCCATCCCTTGTTTGTCCTTACGCCTCCATAAATATCTCTAACCTTGTATATAGCCTAAAATATATGATTAAAGTTGCAATAAGTGTACTATTCATTAGTTTCTTGGCCATAAGCCTCCTTTTTCTACTTTAAATAGTACCAAATGTACAAAGCATAATGGTGAGTAAAGCGTTTATAAAACAATGGCGTCAAGTGTATTGACTCAGTACTTCCCTCACATTATCAGTGCTAACAAAAAATTTGGAGTTACTTTATATCTTAAATGGTTATCTAGCTTCCTATCAGGACTAAAATTCGTATCATGAATAGGTTGAGGGCGCAAATTACAAATCCAGCTGTTGTTTTGAGTTTCAGCCTGAAATACAAAAATAAAAAAAATCAATCCCTCCTACTTTCAGATTCACACTAAAAATCTAAAATCGATACCTGACTTGCTATCAAGGCAAAAACTCCTGACATACATAGTTTAAGGGCACTTATTATAAATTCGGTTATTGTTTTGAGTTTCAGCTTCAGGTAAAAAACATCAAAAATTTTCAGTTCAGCAGATCTTCATGTTCACCCTAAAAATCTAAAATCGTTATCTAGCTTCCTATCAAGACGAAAATTCGTATCATGTATAGTTTGAGGGCACTAATTACAAATCCGGTCGTTGTTTTGAATTTCAGTCTCAGGTAATGAATATCAAAAATTTGCAGTCTCTCTGATCTTCAAGTTCATACCAAAAATCTAAAATCCTTATCTCCCTTCCCATACTACGAAAACTCGTACTATGTATAAATCCGGCCGTTGTTTTGAGTTTCAGTTTCTCATGAAAAAAGTAGACAATGATCAGGAACCTTTGAAACATACAAAAACGAGGGCTAAGCGATTTTTAAATTTTTCAAGATTAGGAACCCTTGAAACGCCTAAAAACGATGGCTGGATGGGTTTTGATAATGTTTTGTTATCAACCAATTTTTCCGCCACCAATGTACCGATTTTCAAAATAAAAGCAGAATTACCTACTATAACCACACACCATATCCCTACCCAAATTGCATCACAATCCAAGCAGCGGTTCCTGAAATTACGCGACTAGAAGCCCGTCAATAGGCAGATCGAAGGAAATGAGTGACGTGGATTTGCATAGAGCGCTCAAAAAAAAAACACGAAAATGAAAGTAAAACTTTGACACCCTAAAAATTAAGCATTTTTACACGTTGGCTACCATATGTGAGTCACGGGTGATACACGAGATTTGTTTGTTTCTGTACCTACGTATATTTCACAAAGGTTTCTCTATGTACCGAGCGTGATCTCGTGTTATAAGTACCACCTCTTCCAGGCAAATGTCGCCTGGCACTTCAAAATACGCCGTTGTTTTGTATCTGTACTGACATTAATTTATTCATCTATATGTTACAATAACCTTGTTACTTTTTATGATATTTGTTTTTTGTTGTTTTGTACCTGTACTGTAATGTTTTAGAAAAAGACACTAGATTAATACTTTTTTTGTGAACTGTATAATATACTGTACTGAAAATAAAAAACAGGGCAAATTTTAATTCTCTCAGATTACCGTGTATAACTTGATGATAATGAATCACCGGTGCAGCCCATTCAAACTACAAATTACTTGGTATATTTATACACCACTGACATGTTCTAGCTGCCTGTTTTTGTATACCGATAATTTTAAAAGCCCGTTAAACATCTTTTTGCACGATATCACATGTGATACACTTGGTACACGAGTGAACTGCTTGGTTTGATCACCTGTGATTCATATGGTACAGCAGTGCAGCTATATCGCTGTAGCGTTGGTAGCCAACGTGTGAGGTCTATCACCTGTCAAGCATTGTCGGTCAAATGTCCGGACACCCTGTATAAGAAACTCAACTACCTACTTTACATTGAAATGTAACTGTCCGCTGGGATGTCCTCAAAAAGCGTCGCGTCAGGCAAATATAACATGAACCCGGACAGCCGCGTGACAGCCCGTTATCCAAGTGTCAGCGGACGGGAATCTACTCGTAGAAGGGACTAAGGGACGCCGCAATGTTATAGGGCTCGCAGACACGACACCTGCGGCCCTGCAGTCTGCTAAAGCCCTTTCCGCAATCCTAAGCAAATATTTCACTTCACCGGAGTTTATGCTATTGCCGGAACCGAGTATGCTCTCAGAGAGAACAGAGTATTAGTTATATGAGGGTCTTTATGTCATTGCTTTCGTAATATTGTATATTTTCTTTATTCTATATTGTAAACGCTAATCAACGTCGTGTTGTTTTTAGGCTATTTGGGTTTGTGTGTTTTTACATGTTTTGTTTTAGTTATATGAACGTGTTTATATCATTGGTTTCATAATATTGTATATTTTCTATATTCTATATTGTAAATGCTAATCTAAGTCGTGTTGTTTTTAAGCTATTTGTGTTTGTCTGTTTTTGCATGCTTTATTTTATGTAATCTAGATTAGTGAATCTTATTTTTAACAAATACCTTAGCGCTAGGAGATATCAGTAAGCACTCTTGCTTTTGTAAATACCTACGGGTGTGTGTATGAGTTAAATAAACAAATAAATATATTTTCTCTAGATTTTTGAAATGATATAATCAAAGTAATTTACAATTTTTAATTTACTGTCGACATAAATCGAAAATCTTTATTTGGCTTTCTGTTGAGATGAAACCTCGTATTTCGGATAATTTCAAGGTGCTGATTACAAATCCAGTCGCAGTTTTGAGTCTCGGTCTCGTTTGACAAAAATAAAAAATTTCAGATCTCTCGGGCGGGCGGGTGTACCTAAAAAAATCAAAAATCTTTATTTGGCTTTCTATTGAGATGAATCCGCGCATTTCGGATAATCTCAAGGTGCTGATTACAAATCCGATTGCAGTTTTAAGTCACAGTCTCGTTTGACGAAAATAAAAAATTTCAGATCTCTCGGGCGAGCGGGTGTACCTAAAAAAATCGAAAACCTTTATTTGGATTTATATTGGGATGCACCCTCGTATTTCAGATAATTTCAAGGTGCTGATTACAAATCCAGTCGCAGTTTTAAGTTTCAGTCTCGTTTGACGAGAATAAAAAATTTCAGATCTCTCGGGCTGGCGGGTGTACCTAAAAAAATCGAAAATCTTTATTTGGCTTTCTATTGAGATGAAACCTCGTATTTCGGATAATTTCAAGGTGCTGATTTCAAATCCAGTTGCAGTTTTAAGTCTCAGTCTCGTTTGACGAAAATAAAAAATTTCAGATCTCTCGGGCGGGCGGGTATACCCAAAAAAATCGAAAATCTTTATTTGGCTTTCTATTGAGATGAAACCTCGTATTTCGGATAATTTCAAGATGCTGGTTACAAATCCAGTTGCAGTTTTGAATCTGAGCCTCGTTTGACGAAAATAAAAAATTTCAGACATCTCGGGCGGGCGGGTGTACCTAAAAAAATCGAAAATCTTTATGTGGCTTTCTATTGAGATGACACCTCGTATTTCGGATAATTTCAAGATGCTGATTACAAATCCAGTTGTAGTTTTAAGTCTGAGTTTCGTTTGACGAAAATAAAAAATTTCAGATCTCTCGGGCGGGCGGGTGTACCTAAATAGTCGAAAATCTTTATTTGGCTTTCTATTGGGATGAAACCTCGCATTTCGGATAATTTCAAGGTGTTGATTATTACATATCCAGCTGCAATTTTAAGTCTCTGTCTCCCTTGACGAAACTAAAAAATTTCAGACCTCTCGGGCGGGCGGGTGTACCTAAAAAATCGAAAATCTTTATTTGGCTTCCTGTTGAGATGAAACCTCGCATTTCTGATAATTTCAAGGTGTTGATTACATATCCAGTTGCAGTTTTGAGTCTCTGTCTCCTTTGACGAAAATAAAAAATTTCAGATCTGTCGGGCTGGCGGGTGTACCTAAAAAAATCGAAAATCTTTATTTGGCTTTCTATTGAGATGAAACCTCGTATTTCGGATAATTTCAAGGCGCTGATTACAAATCCAGTCGCAGTTTTAAGTTTCAGTCTCGTTTGACGAGAATAAAAAATTTCAGATCTCTCGGGCTGGCGGGTGTACCTAAAAAATCGAAAATTTTTATTTGGCTTTGTATTGAGATGAAACCTCGTATTTCGGATAATTTCAAGATGCTGATTACAAATCCAGTCGCAGTTTTGAGCCTCAGTCTCGTTTCACGAAAATAAAAAATTTCAGATCTCTCGGGCTGGCGGGTGTACCTAAAAAATCGAAAATTTTTATTTGGCTTTCTATTGAGATGAAACCTCGTATTTCGGATAATCTCAAGATGCTGATTACAAATCCAGTCGCAGTTTTGAGCTTCAGTCTCGTTTCACGAAAATAAAAAATTTCAGATCTCTCGGGCTGGCGGGTGTACCTAAAAAATCGAAAATTTTTATTTGGCTTTCTATTGAGATGAAACCTTGTATTTCGGATAATTTCAAAATGCTGATTACAAATCCAGTCGCAGTTTTGAGCTTCAGTCTCGTTTCACAAAAATAAAAAATTTCAGATCTCTCGGGCTGGCGGGTGTACGTACCTAAAAAAACGAAAACATTTATTTGGCTTTCTACTGAGATGAAACTACTTATTTAGGATAATTTCAAGGTGCTGATGACAAATCCAGTTGCAGTTTAAAGTCTCAGTCTCGTTTGACGAAAACGAACAATTTCAGATCTCTCGGGCTGGCGGGTGTGCCTAAAAAATCGAAAATCTCTATTTGGCTTTCTATTGACATGAAACCTCACATTTCGGATACATTCAAGCTACTGATTTCAAATCCAGTCACAGTTTTGGGTCTTAGTCTCGTTTGACGAAAATAAAAAATTTCAGACCTCTCGGGCGGGCGGGTGTACCTAAAAAAATCAAAAATGTTTATTTGGCTTTCTATTAAGATGAAACCTAGCATTTCGGATAATTTCAAGCTACTGATTACAAATCCAGTCGCAGTTTTGAGTCTCAGTCTCGTTTGACGAAAATAAAAAATTTCAGATCCCTCGGGCGGGCGGGTGTTCCTAAAAAAATCGAAAACCTTTATTTGGCTTTCTATTGAGATGGAACCTCGAATTTGGGATAATTTCAAGGTGCTAATTACAAATCCAGTTTCACTTTTAAGTCTCAATCTCGTTTGGCGAAAATAAAAAATTTCAGATCTCTCGGGCGGGCGGGTGTACCTAAAAAAATCGAAAACCTTTATTTGCATTTCTATTGAGATGAAACCTCGTATTTCGGATAATTTCAAAATGCTGATTACAAATCCAGTCGCAGTTTTGAGCTTCAGTCTCGTTTCACAAAAATAAAAAATTTCAGATCTCTCGGGCTGGCGGGTGTACGTACCTAAAAAAACGAAAACATTTATTTGGCTTTCTATTGAGATGAAACTACTTATTTAGGATAATTTCAAGGTGCTGATGACAAATCCAGTTGCAGTTTAAAGTCTCAGTCTCGTTTGACGAAAACGAACAATTTCAGATCTCTCGGGCTGGCGGGTGTGCCTAAAAAATCGAAAATCTCTATTTGGCTTTCTATTGACATGAAACCTCACATTTCGGATACATTCAAGCTACTGATTTCAAATCCAGTCACAGTTTTGGGTCTTAGTCTCGTTTGACGAAAATAAAAAATTTCAGACCTCTCGGGCGGGCGGGTGTACCTAAAAAAATCAAAAATGTTTATTTGGCTTTCTATTAAGATGAAACCTAGCATTTCGGATAATTTCAAGCTACTGATTACAAATCCAGTCGCAGTTTTGAGTCTCAGTCTCGTTTGACGAAAATAAAAAATTTCAGATCCCTCGGGCGGGCGGGTGTTCCTAAAAAAATCGAAAACCTTTATTTGGCTTTCTATTGAGATGGAACCTCGAATTTGGGATAATTTCAAGGTGCTAATTACAAATCCAGTTTCACTTTTAAGTCTCAATCTCGTTTGGCGAAAATAAAAAATTTCAGATCTCTCGGGCGGGCGGGTGTACCTAAAAAAATCGAAAACCTTTATTTGCATTTCTATTGAGATGAAACCTCGTATTTCGGATAATTTCAAAATGCTGATTACAAATCCAGTCGCAGTTTTGAGCTTGAGTCTCGTTTCACAAAAATAAAAAATTTCAGATCTCTCGGGCTGGCGGGTGTACGTACCTAAAAAAACGAAAACATTTATTTGGCTTTCTATTGAGATGAAACTACTTATTTAGGATAATTTCAAGGTGCTGATGACAAATCCAGTTGCAGTTTAAAGTCTCAGTCTCGTTAAACGAAAACGAACAATTTCAGATCTCTCGGGCTGGCGGGTGTGCCTAAAAAATCGAAAATCTCTATTTGGCTTTCTATTGACATGAAACCTCACATTTCGGATACATTCAAGCTACTGATTTCAAATCCAGTCACAGTTTTGGGTCTTAGTCTCGTTTGACGAAAATAAAAAATTTCAGACCTCTCGGGCGGGCGGGTGTACCTAAAAAAATCAAAAATGTTTATTTGGCTTTCTATTAAGATGAAACCTAGCATTTCGGATAATTTCAAGCTACTGATTACAAATCCAGTCGCAGTTTTGAGTCTCAGTCTCGTTTGACGAAAATAAAAAATTTCAGATCCCTCGGGCGGGCGGGTGTTCCTAAAAAAATCGAAAACCTTTATTTGGCTTTCTATTGAGATGGAACCTCGAATTTGGGATAATTTCAAGGTGCTAATTACAAATCCAGTTTCACTTTTAAGTCTCAATCTCGTTTGGCGAAAATAAAAAATTTCAGATCTCTCGGGCGGGCGGGTGTACCTAAAAAAATCGAAAACCTTTATTTGCATTTCTATTGAGATGAAACCTCGTATTTCGGATAATTTCAAGGTGCTGATTACAAACGCAAGTCGCAATTTTGATTCTCAGTCTTCATTTTTTGATAAATATATACTGGCTTGTAAAGCGTTCATCAAGGATTACATGCACAATTTAGGGCACTTATGATACAAGCTAAACATTTTGTACTCATCTCAACAATCTTACCTTTCACATCCACTCATTTCACGTCATTTCATCGTTTCCTCCATTCAAACTCCCCCGAATTTCCCCCAAGCAAGCTTAATCCCCAGAAATTGCGGGGGTAAAATGGAGGTGATGTCAGATTACGGAGTATTATTCTCTTTCAGCAAAACTTCTGGCACGTAATTAAAAATGCTGCGTTTCGAAGCGTTTCCAAAGCAGCCAAATTGACCCAAAACACTCCCGATGAATTAAAATTTAATTCTATAAAGATTAATGGAGGTGAATTAATATCTTTGAAAGGAAAGTTTTGGAGTTTGGAACGAAGTCTGCAGGACTCACGAGTCGATTTTCTTGATTGTTCCATGTTTATTGGTTATTCAAGTCAGTGTTAACTATTAAAGTAATAATATATATATTATGAAATTTAAGGAGAGAAATTCTAGCAGTTCTAAACAACATTCGGCTTTAGTATATTTTTTGGTAGACGACCAATATATCCAAAAACCACGAAATTTGCTTCTTAATACGTTAAAGGTCAAAATCTGTATTTTACAGTTTCAAAATTCTGTAATCCTTTTCCAGATTTTTTGGCATTTCACCTATAAAATTGCCTCAAAAATTTACACTCGGACCTGTATTATTTTTGATATATACTTCGGACTCGACCATGTTGATGATTAACATAATACAATCTTCTGCCGACAATAATATTAATAAATTGATTGAATAGTCTTGTAACATCAGTCCAGAGAAATCCAAAATCTTCTTTCAGAAAAAAAATAAAAAAAGTCAAGTACCAGTTTATTATTTTTCCATATCACAATCACCCCAATTTCACCTCCACCAAGAAAAAGTAGAAAGTGATCAGGAGCCCCTAAAACGCCTAAAATCGAAGTTAGAGCTGTTTTTATGTTTTTAGTTCTTTGGTTATTGCTGCGCCGCTACTGACACGATTTCTAAAAACCATAAACGTTTTCTATGCTCGCCACGGTAACAATACTGTTAACATATATGAATAATAATTTTCCTTAAAATCAATCCGATAGTTTCCACGTTACACAATACAATACTATCAGAAGCAATACTCACATGTATACATCAGAAAATTCTAACACCATTGGTTTCTGTAATGTCCTTTCCTCGCAGGTTTGTGGATAGCCTATTTGGAATACAACAAATTTGTAGGAGAAGTTAGGTTGCTCTATGAATATCGTTGGTTATTTCGGTTTTATATCATGTTGAGGTTCTGTTTTTATAGAGTTGGTATCTTACTGACACCTGTCAAACCATGCCAAAAAATGTCTAACCTACCTTCAATAATTGATACCCTCCCTGATGGGCGGAATATCAATATAATGAATCTAATATTTATTCAGGGTGGGTATATTTGGGATACCGTCGGTAGGACGTTGTGAAGTCCTGTGTACCTCAGTACTTTGATCGACAATCCGGGTAGCTGTGAAAATGAGATTCGATGGCGCATTCAACAGGCACGTGTGGCCATGACAAAGCTTACTATAATATGGCGTGACCACAACATCGTTAGAGCTACCAAAATGTCGCTGGCTCAGTCTCTTGAGTTCTCCATATTTTTGTATACTTCGGAAACTTGGACTGTTAAAAAGGCAGATCGAGCTCGCATAGATGCTTTTGAAGTGTGGACGTGGAGGAGAATGCTGAGAGCCCCTTATGTCGCCCATCGAACTAACGTTTCCATACTGGATGAGCTCAGTAATCCAAAGAGACTATCCTCCATTGTGTCGACGAGAATGCTTACATTTTTCGGACATATTCACAGAAGCGATAACTTTTAGTTCAGGGTCATTCCCCGAGTGGGCGGCGCCGTGGCCATTCCCCTACGCGCTGAGTGGATACGACGAAACAGTTGCTGGATATGAGTATCGAAAGCGCCACTGAAGTGACAGTAAATCGCGAACGAGGGCAAGCTACACTTCTCAAAACTATTGATAATAGTCGTGTCAGCAATACTCTAGCTTCGACTTCATGCATTTCCCGAGTTCACAACATGTCTGTTCAGATTTTGTGACTATGATGATCTTTGGGACACTAAGGCCCAGTTTCACAATCATTGGTAACCTCTGGTAGTCACTCAACCGACAGATGGAAGTTGACCAGTACTTATCGGTGAGCTCTGTTTCACAAAGGAAACCGATGGTAAAGCTTATTTATCTTTATGTTGGCATCACGTATTGGTCTCAGAGCACTGCCATAATGGTGTTCCGTGGATACAACCTAAGCCTTTGACAAAGAAACCTAACCTTTCTTTTCATATTTTTCATTTATGTCATTACAGAGTATAATCAAAATCCATCGACGTCTTAGACGTCATTGTCAAGATCCAAGCTTTTGTAACCCCCAAAGCTGTCATCAGTTGACTACAGCAAACGTATAGATCACCCATACCTTGTCCTTGGGTTAACATAACTACTGGTTGACCAGAGCCTTTGACGTAAACTGTCGAATATGAAAGGGAATATTCTCGTTAACCACTAGTTTTCTTTTGACCACTAGTTAACTAACAATTGTGAAACCTGGCCTTAGTGTGAACGATGTATTTATACATTAGGGGGAGGGGAATAAATCCATGGAATAGGCGTAGGAAGAAAAACAACCGGAGGACTCGATTACGTCACATCAGGGACGATGTCGGGTAAAACCGAACCGGCACCGCAGTCGTGCGTCTTTAACACAAGAAACCCCTTATCAGGAACACCTGTTCATTAATACACGTCGTGCGATCGGGATTGAGTGGCGTCTCATTAATAATTATCACAGACGCCCTTCCAGAATTGTTCTTTGCTACAGTGCGAGAGAAGATACGACGTCACACGAAATGTAGATAAATCAAAATGGGATGTGTGTCGGAAGCCGTGAGCTCAGAATTTGCGATGGTTTTAGCATTTGGGACTAGATCTCTTATCGTTGATGTTGATAATATTGATTCCAGCAAGCTAGACCTCTCATCATCATACACCTTAGGACGGCTCCTACGGAGAGCATAAACAGTCATTTTCAAGTTCCAACTCCTGGCGCTCCAGTTTTCAATATTTTTGCATGAAATTTTTAGATAAAGATTAAAAGGAAATTACACAGGGGGCTATCGAAGCATTTTTTGAAAAAAATTTATTGAACATGAAATATGATCGCTTGAAGTTGCCTATTTTCTTCGTCAACTTTGTAATTTTTTTAAGAAAAGTCCAGAAGCAAAAATGAAAAAGTGCTTCGATATCACTCTGGGAAATTTCCTTCTAAACATCCTGTGAAAATTTCATGTAAAAATATTGGAAAATGAAGCGTCAGGAATTGGGATAAAAAACATCTGCAAATCGCCTTCCTCTTCAATTTTACAAATTTCGGGCGACGCGCTAACATGCCTGTTTCCATTTCTTTCTAATGTAGCGCGCACCTGTTTATTTATCACGCCCATCGTCGGTTCCTTTTCAGCTCCCCGCATCTTCCGGAGAAACTATTCCGGAGTGTAGGAGCAGCGTTAACAGATATGTTGTGAACTCGCAAAATGCATTAATTTAGAGCTATAGTATTGCCGACACGATATTATTAATAGTTTTGAGAACTGTAGCTCGCCATCATTCGCGATTTACTATCAGTTCAGTGGCGCTCTTGATACTCATATCCAGCAACTGTTTCGTCGTATCCGCCCAGCGTGTAGAGGAACGGCCACGGCGCCGCCCACTCGAGGCGTGACCCTGAACTACAAGTTTCTCCATATTATCGCCTCTGTGAATATGTCCGAAGGATGTAAGCATTCTCGTCGACACAATGGAGGATAGTCTCTTTGGATTGCCGAGCTTATCCAGTATGGAAACGTTAGTTCGATGGGCAGTATAAGGAACTCTTGGCATTCTCCTTCACGTCCACATTTCATAAGCATCTATGCGAGCTCGATCTGCCTTTTTAACAGTTCAAGTTTCCGAGACATACAAAAATATGGAGAACACAAGAGACTGAACCAGCGACATTTTGGTAGCTGTTGTGATGTTATGGTCACGCCATATTTTAGTAAGCTTTGTCATGGCCACACGTGCCTGTTGAATGTATTGTTAGAAACAACAGTGGAAAGCAGCCCCACAATTAAAACATAAGCTGCTTAAATTTTTTCCAAAAGCAAGATTATGACACAGTTTTATCATTAGAGCTAAGAGAGTTGTTTAGTTGCATTGTAGCTAAAACTATGTTAAAATAGGGTAAATGAGTGTGGAGGTATTCCAGTGTTGCACAAATCACTCCAGTCCTCCTTCAAAAAAGAATGTTAATTTTCTTCACAAATATTTAGGTCTGCCAGTTGAAATAAGCTTTTTAATAAAGTCAAAGAAGAGGCAACTTACCAGATCATCAAATTTAAAAATAAACCATAAATTAGCGAATGCAGTTATTTTGAACAACCTGAAGACGTGTCTGTGTAGCCTGATCAAGACACGGAAAATATACAATATCACACTGATCACAGTACTTGAGAATCGCATCTCATTTTCACAGCTACTCGAATTGTCGATCAAAGAACCGAGGTACACAAAACTATGAACTACTTCACAACGGCCTATTGACTTTATTTCTTGTTGATAATCGTGCTCTGTATCTACGATCATAACCTTGGCCTTGTTGTATTTAATACCAAGACCATATGTTGCACTGTGTTGTTCTAAGATGTTTAATAGAGCTACTAGTTCCTCCTAAGAAGCAGCAATAAGGGTACAGCCAGTAACTAATTCAATCTCTTTGACCCCGTCCGTTCTGAATAACAATGGCCCATGGAAAAGTAGGTCCCATTAAAAATACTTTCGCAAACATCCCTGGGTCGTTTTTGCCGCAATTACATCAGGCCGCTGTTCATCTCGTAATTTAATATTTCTGCTTTTTCTCGGGCGCCACCCCGAGCTAGATTTCTTTGTGTGAATTTTAATGAACAAAACGAACTTAGGCTCCGGCCGTTATCGTCAAATAAAAAAATTCCTCGACGCAATCTTTTCCGCCAGAATATATATGGATTCGAATTAAGCCACCCCTTTTGGTTAGACTTAGAAAACTCTTGTCCCCAAAATTTACTCTACATATATCTTCAAAATAAGGTAAATGTACCAAAAACTGCAATAGATCCTAATAAATCCACCTCAAGAAAATGAAGTCAAGTTGATTGACTCAGTACTTGCCATACATTAAGTTCAAGTTCACGTTTTTTATTGACTACATTTTACATCGTAATTGTAGTAAGTCAAAAAAAAGCATTACAATTAGTAGGAAACACTGTACAACATATTTTATAAAATAACACACAATATAGTAAATAACAAGAGAAAAATGCAAAACAAGCAAACAAATATTAACATATATAGATAAAAGAAAGAAATAAGTGCCTATGTGATAAGATCTGTGTTAGTTTTAGCAACAGTAACATATTCGTTCACAGTATAAAAAGAAGATACAGCAAGAAGGTTTTTAACCTTTTCTTAAATGCCAAATCATTGAGGTTCTTGACATTTTTTCCCAAAATATTATACAATTCGAAACGTAGTGAATTGTCGGTTGATATTTTTGTTTTTTTGTGGTTTGAGCAAATTATCACCATGTCTACTATGATAGCTATGATTATCAGAGTTCTTTCTGAAACTGTTCTTATTTTTGTGTATTTCAACCAATTGTTGATACAACCAGACACATGGCAAAGGCAATATTCCAAATTTTTTGAACCAAGGTTGGCAATGATCCCGATAACCAATTTTTGCCATTACCCGTATAGTCTGTTTCTGTGTCTTAAATATTAAATCGGCGGTAGTTGAATTACCCCATAAGATTGCACCATAACTAATATGAGAATGAGTGGTAAACCATTATCAAATACTTCTGATCAATGGTTTCTCTCAGTCTGCGCATGACAAATAGTCCAGAACTTAATTTCTTATTCAGTTGTCTTATATGTGCTGACCAATTTAGACGATCGTCAACAACTATACCCAGCAAATATACAGAACTACCGTTTGTCATAGATCTGTTGCTTGAAACAGTCAACCTTTGGGTTTTATCAAGGTTCAACTGCAGCGAATTACTGGTAAACCAATGATTTGCTAACGCTTCGAATTCAGTTGATTTTTCTTCAACCTCATCCTTGGATTTTCCAATACTGGCGCCAGTTGTGACATCACAATACACGACACACTTGTGTGGAGAGATGGCCAGATTTATGTCGTTTATGTAGATTACGAATAAAAGGGGACCTAGTACCGACCCTTGCGGAACGCCATAATCAACTTGAGCTATAGAGGAAACTTCGTTGTTATAACTGACACATTGTTTTCTGCAACTCAGGTATGACTGAAGCAACTTCAGGTATATACCACGTACACCATAGCGAAGACCCATACCTGTGCTAGCAAATCATGAGACACGCAGTCAAATGCTTTACTTACATCGCATAGTGTTAAATTTACCAGATTACCAGATTCTAAGTCGTCGACTATGTCACTTACCACTTGACACACAGCTTGTATTGTTGATCTCCCGTGCCTGAAACCAAATTGACTCGAACTTATTAACTTATTGCTCTCAAAGAAGTCGACCAGTCTATTTTTAAACAAAATTTCAAAAATCTTCTCAAATATAGGCACTGTGGATATTGGCCTGTAGTTGCTAGCATCACTAACATTACCTTTTTTGAAAATTTGGTGATACCAGTTTATTATTTTCCCATAGCATTAAGCTATAGTCTGAGATCGCTTTGCATTGCTGCCCAAATTTCATCACAATCCATGCAGCGGTTACTGAGATTAGGAGGCTAGAAAGACGCGTACAGGCAGACCGACGGAAATTAGTGACGTGGATTTTCGTCGAAAACTTTCGCAATCACAATGCTCCCCTCATTTATCGGTGTGGAAAGTAAAAGGCATAATATTCAGGCGTTGCATATCAAATGACAATTATAGACGCCATTTTGAAGGATACTATACTTCCCAAAGCTTTGAAACATCTGCCAATAAGTGATGGTTTTATCAAATCTGTTCAAAGCCACACACATAAAAAGAAATTCTCAAGTCAAGAATTGTGATATTCTTGTAAATACATACTCACAACAAGAATATCGGTTCTCACTCTAAGAAAGAATATTTGATGAGAAAATTATAGAAAATTTGTATCAAGAATAATATATTTTTGATTTATATACTTATTTTAGAGAAATATGCTCCAAAAGAAAATATAATTTTCTTTGCAACCAAGGTTATAATAATTTAATAACAAATATTTCATTACTTTATATCAAGATTATCATTTTTTTCCAGCGGTGCCCAGTTTACTTCTATCAAGAATATAGACAGCTTGCAAATGCAAACATTCATTTACAATATGATAATCTTGGTTTGAAAATGAACGCTGTTTTACAAGCACACCCTATATTTGTATCAAGTAAATCATTTATTTGACATCTACCAACGTCGGAGTGCGCAGGCGCGCAGCGTGTCACGGGTCAACTCTAACCTCTCCACCCTCTCTACTCAACAGCCTGTTGCGTGTTGCCCGTCCGCGTCCGCGTCGCCATTATCGGTTTTTGGATTGTCGAATTCGCCGCCGTCTTTAGCACCGTAGCGTAATACCTGCATCCTGGATCCTGCATACTAGCACATAATCGTATCTAGTCAAACTGTTGAAGAAATTGTCATTGCCACGTGATACCCGTGATACCACCGTCAACCATCAGTCATCGGATCTGCCGGTAGTGCTGGTCCCCCGCCATTTGAGTCGCGTCCCAGTTCCCATCAGCTTCCTTATCACTGGATCTATCCAACGATGAATGAGCTATTAAAAAAATTAGGATGCGAAGACCTGACTCAGGTGTTCGTAGATACGTACTAAGTATATTAAAAGTGATTTAAGAAATTTTGCAGAACTATTTCTCCAGAAAAATTTCTACATGCTCATACAAGAGTTTGAATGCTCAAACTAATACTACTAGATTCCTTATCCAAGAATATCACAATTTTAGAATAAAGTTGAGCTACTTGCGTCAAGTTTATGAAATGCTCCCGGTTAAGATTATGAAATGCTTCAGTCAAGATTACTATATGCTTGATTCAACATTTTGGTATTCTTACTATCAAGATTTTCCCAATTTTGCAGATATTTTCTCAATGTAACCCTTATATGGTCAAAGATATCGTATTCTCACTTTAAGATTAGCATAACTTTGCGCGTATAGGAAGTTATGGTATACTTGAATTAAAGCACATGTGCTCCATCTAAGAAATTATTTTTGTGTGTGCAGCATTATAAAATTTCCTAGCGGTCGTGATACCTTGAAATTTAGGCTTTGCCTTTACGGCTACTTGGCTATACAAAATCCTACGTTTGTTTTGGTTAATCAGATATCGAAAACTATAATTGAAACAAATATCTTCAATCCAGGGTTTTAAAATTCACCGTGATCCAATATTTTGTAAGAGCAGATCATAGTTTTTTCATCAAACTTTTCATCGGTTTTAAAACCAGTTTAATGTCTTTTAAGACCTATAAACCTATATTAGTGCTCTTATTGATTTATTTCATAAAAAATAGTATTTTCGTTTTTTTGACGATCTCCCTTGCAACATTTTTTACGCCCCCCCGTATGCCTGTCTTTCCAATTCTTTAATTTCCATCTCCCTTCGAGATTTCCGTAAGCAAGCAAACAAGAGTGAAACCGGGCCGGAATACGGATTGTCTTATCGAATTTCAGGACAACCAGGCCTTGGTCGCTCGCAACGTGACTGAAATACTCTAAAAACAGCCAATAGCATTTTTTTCACAGCTACTCTACCTTGAATATAAAATGTCCTTTGACTTGCTTGCGATTGATTCAGTAAAAAGAACGTGGATTGAGTCGATAGGCATTAAGACTGATTTAGAACAGCGTACTCAAAACATTTCGCTGTTCCTCAAGCGGCATGACATATACGAAGAATTAGGTTCTAACAAAATTTTCAGGATTTCAAAATATACTACTCGCAAGTCGAATCCGAACAGTGAAAAAAAAATGTTGCAGTTGATGAAATGCGGTTAGACTAGACACAATGATAAACGAGTTTATTTGCCATAATTAGTTCATTAAAAATTATAACACATCAATAATGGGTGGGCCCTCCATGTTGAAGAATGCACTCCTCTAGCCTACGCGGCATGCTCGTAATCTGTTGTTGATAAATTCTAAAGGTACAGCCTCCCAGGCTGCCCTCACACCATGTCCCAGTTCGTTCAGCGTGGTCGGAGGATTGGGTAAATCGCCTACCCATCCAATCAATACTTTTTCAATTGGCGATAAATCGGGCGATCGTGGAGGCTAGGGGAGTACCTTGACCTCAGCTTCCTGTAGGAACCTCATAGATACCCTTGCACCCTTGCACTATGAGCCCATGTCATTCAATCTGTGGTGCACCGTGCGAATTCGAATGGGCCTCCCTATAGCTGCATACCAAGCGTCAGCAACAGCTCGAGTGAATCGCGTTTTATCTCGAAGGGCCAGTAGTCGTAGATGACGATCTTGCCGGTCTGTAGTTCTTCTAAGGCCTCCAGAACCTCTAGCTCGCTGCATTCGCCCTTCTGTGATCCATGCGCGCCATGCTGCTATGAACTATGAATAAGGACCAGAGGCTATCCAGCACGGAATGTGGCTGGTGCATAGGCCACACGATGGGCCCTTTTGCGCCTCTATCCGCGCTAGTTCCTAAGACCTGCCCTTTTGGCAAAGGCAAGTACATTCTTAGGTCCTATCCGTTTTATCTCTATTGGTTCCAAGGTTCTTGAGCCCAGCATAGTCTGCCTGTGATAACCCAGGGTTTCACAGCGACACAAGATGTGTGCCGAGGATTCTTCCTCTTCACCACACCACGTGCACGTTGGGTCGTTGACCACCCTCATCACGAACAAGTGACGCCTGAAGGTGTTGTGACCCGTTAATAAGCCTACTAGTAATCTCAAGTTACTCCTATCCAGAGAGAGACAAAATCGTCCTATTCTCTCTGCAGGCCCTGCTAATAGCTCCCGAGCCTGACGGAGATGATCAGAGATGTTGTTCCATCTCAGAGAGTGTGTATTCTCAGGCCCTGCTAATAGCTCCCGAGCCTGACGGAGATGATCAGAGATGTTGTTCAATCTCAGAGAGTGTTGATTCTGGATCCACTGTCCAGTTGTTTTCCTAATCAAGTTTGCAGACAGTCCTAAGGCTGGTTTCGGGCCCACAAAACTGTTTCCGGATCCCATCCTAGCCAGATGATCCGCTATTTCATTACCCTTTACCCCAGCGTGCCCAGGTACCCACATCAGTGATACCTTGTGTTTAGCTGAGATGTCGTCAAGAGCCCTCCTGCACTCCAGGACCACGTTATTTTCCAAGCACTCAGTGCTCGGGTGGCTGCCTGACTGTCAGAGCAGATAGTAATCCGCCTCCTAGACCCGTCAATTTCCCGAATACGATTTACACAGGCAAGTATCGCATAGACCTCAGCCTGGAATACTGTGGTGTGCCCCCCAAGAGGGAATGAAA
Organism: Callosobruchus maculatus; assembly: GCA_951848785.1. NCBI lineage: Eukaryota > Metazoa > Arthropoda > Insecta > Coleoptera > Chrysomelidae > Callosobruchus > Callosobruchus maculatus. Next base: position 12,117,503 of record CATOUR010000003.1, on the reverse strand, counting down.
GTCTTGTATGGGGCCCGTAGACTCCCGAGCCCGAGCCCTCTCTAGCGAGTGAACCGTCTGTGTACCAGACCTGTCCTCCTCCTTCGATGAGCTGTCTTTCCCTAGACTCTTCCCTTGACGGGAACACCACCGTAAATTTGCGATTGAAGCGATGCGTAGGAGAAACTATATCGCTCCTCGCCAACAAAATAGGACTATCCTCCTGCAACTCTGCTAGAATCGTCGAATGTCCTTTGCCTGGATTCATAGAAGTCCAGCTACCCTGACTCCAGAGACGGAACCCAGTTTTTCTAGCTTCCCCTTGAATTACCAGATCCAAAGGAGGAAGATTCAATAGTGTTTCAGTGGCACTCAAAGGTGTTGGTCGCACTGCACTGGTTATACTAAGACATGCCAAACGTTGAACCTTATTAAGTTTGGCTCTTATTGCCTCCGTCTTTACACAGGTCCACCACACTATGGAGCCATATATTAATGACGGTCTGACTATTGTAGTGTAGAGCCAGTGCACCACTTTTGGGCTCAGGCCCCAGCTACTATCGACAACTCTTCTGCAGGCCCATAATGAGTTTCGAGCCTTGCTTACCTTATAATCCACGTGCTGCCTCCAAGTCAGCTTATGATCCAGTATGACTCCTAGATACTTTACTGACTGAGACAATTCAAGTGTCGTTCTGAAAAAGGTAGGCCTCACGAGGCCTTCCATCTTCCTTCTCCTGGTGAACATAACGAGCTCCGTCTTTTCAGCGTTCGACAGATCTACCTCATTACACCACGTTTCCACAACACGCAGCGCGCCTTGCATTACCTCGGAGACTGTATTAATGAATCTACCCCTGACCACTATGCCATGCTGCTACAACTGTAGCCATGCTACGCCCTACAGTTACAGCAATTGCTCTGAAAGTAGCACCACGTTCTCGTTGGCCTACAATCCACCCTGTTCAAAGGGGCTTAACTGCGTGAACTGGGGCAGTCGTCTTTTAGGGAACATCTTTACACAACCAACTGATCTCTCGCCACATTTGCAACCGATATCATCGTTTTTGAATCGATAAAAAGCCATGCTTTGTTTTTACACGTCTAGAGTTTTTTAGAGGTGCCATGTATGTAAATAGCGTCTGAATGAACAAAAATTGTACTATATATGGTACTAGCAAGCTATGTAAAAATTTTCAATGCAAATATCTCTTTTTTTCTGGGTGTTTTCAATTAGCTTGACTTTCTTGCAGTCCTGTAACAGGACTGCTCTTACCAGCTCTTCAAATTTAATGAACAAATCTACTCAGATATTAATAACACAATGTTTTCATTAATGCGAAATGGATGTTGGCTTTATCGATCAATTATTAAACCAGTGCAATTGATAGTGTTATGCAAAATAACAGGGAATAAATTATTCAATTATTACCTTTATCCGCCTGTTGATATTGACCAATTCGTTTAATATTCACTACCTGGTCACTATATAAATTTACACTTTACGGTATTATTGTGTTTCATACAGATAGAGTTACTTTGTTACAACTGTCATTCGTTTTGGTTGGGGTTGGGTAATTTAGTTAGACTAGTGTCATTGTTACTGTATAGAATTGTCGTTTATAGACGCCCCAATATATATAGTCTCAAAAGTTACTGGATATACTTTTGCATGCAACCCTTTTTTTCTCAGTGCTTGGATTTCAAGGGCGAGTAGTAAACTTTTTAAAAAATATTCAACAGCTATTCTTCAAAGTAATATCTTTTCACTGCCGACAAATTGTCACTCGACTGTCGTAGGAGTTTCAGAGTTTACGGAATTTTAGGAGAATCTCACACTTCAGGCGGATGTAGCTTTTGCCTCCAGTGACAGCTTTACTTTCAAAAGATCTCGATACCATTACTGCTTAGGGGCTCAAGAATATGGTAAAATTTAATGCCCAAGACCCAGTATTGTACGCTATCAAACAAGAAGTGCCCAAGCCAACACCAGGTTTTAATGAACAATCAAGCTCTGGCAAGGAGTCACTCGTTCAAGCTATTAGGAGTCAATATTACAGAAAATCTGATCTGGCACGAACACGTCGCGTCAATTGCAACAGCTGCTGGTAAAAAGCTTGGGTACCTATTTAGAGCCAGAAAGTACTTCTCACCATGCAACCTCCTCACGCTATATAAAGCCCAGATAAGACCTGGCCTTGAGTATTGCTCTCATGTCTGGGGAGCTGCTGCCCCTACTACCCTATCTATGCTATAGATGCCGTCCAGAGAAGGGCAATTCGGCTAATTGGCGACCCGGCTTTAATGCGCCACCTTCAGCCACTTTCTCACCGGCGTGTTGTTGGTGACCTCTCGCTCTTCTACCGATATTCAAACGGAATCTACTCCTTTGAGCTATCCTCTATCGTTCCGCCGCTCACCGCTCCTATCAGATACACCCGCGCGACCGCTGCATCTCATCCTAAGACGGTCGTTCTTCATACATCAAGAACCGAGCGGTACAATCGCACATTTATTCTCAGGGTGTCCAAGGCTTGGAATGGACTGCCAGGAGATGTATTTATTGGGCCTGCGGGTATTGACGCATTCAAATCCCGCGTTACCAAACTTAACCCCTTCACAGCAGCCGCGGTACTCTGGTATTTAGGCTCTGCCTACGCGGTCTGCTCAGCTATAAAAAAAATAACAGCATTTAAAGCATTCGCAGTCCGAAAAGAACCACAAATCCGATCCACAGTAAAGGAATTTTCTAACTATATGCACTAATCAATTTCCATGATCTTGGGCAGAGTTTGAGTGAACATCGCCGCCCTCCAATATTAACTGCCCTTCAAAGCGTGGGATCGCGTCGAAAGTATTCGAGAGCCAGCAACTATAAAGGGATCGACTCCGGAACTATTCGTTCCACTCTCGTCTAGTCTGCCAAAGTATTTCTTTTGTGGAACCGCTCTAAAGCGGAAACCACCACCACACACAGGGCTGGTTTTCATCTGATGCCCCCCTCACTCAACAAAAAGCAATTACTGCTGTCAAAGAAAAATACCTCGTGATCATGTAGGCGACAGCTAGAGAATAAGTGAGTCTTAAATAAGCGAATTAAATGAATGATCACATCTTTACACCAGCTCTACTTTTACACATTACATTTCAAAAGTCCAAAAGTTCCAGTTAATAAATCAGTTTGTACACACAGAAAAATCTGTCGTTCTGTCAAAGACTTACGCCTGGATTCAATGGGACGTTACACTCAGCATTCCTCAAATACAGCGATGTTTTATCCAATGGGAAGTGTATAGTTGGTAACGAATTATATCGTATTGTCGATTCAACTACAAGATGTCATTAGATTCCAATGAATGATTCAATCGCAGCCTGTCGTTGAATCGAATCTGTGTTTGGTAATTGATTCTAAACTACTTTCTTTTCCTTGGACCAACAGATATTATTGCGAGGACAGCTGATTGATTCGTTTGGATGTTTAATTGTGTGATTTTGTATGAAGTTATAAGGAGCATGATATAAGAATTAGACATAAGCCTGCACCAGTTGTTGCATTATTTCCTGAAATATAATTATCTGACTAATCTAAATACCTACATTCAAATGTGGGTGTTAGCTCTTCTAAGTCCCAATTTCTCAGTAGGTCCTCCATTTAATATATAATTGGACACATTTAAATCACACAATTGCTGATGCAATACGCAAAATCACGAGATGACACAACACGGCTGACGCCGAAACAACACAGCGGAACAACCTCGTCCATGTTGACGGGTTCGCGGAGATAGTAACACTGAGATCATCCCCCTGTTCTTTATTCTTACCTTCATTGAATCGGGACATCAGTCCCGCCGAATACTGATTATAGTTCAGTGAACCACAAGAGCCATTGAAACAAAATTAATTTTTATCAGATGAATTATCACGAACTGCTGTTGCAGTAATAATTTTTGTACATTGAATAGATTGTATGCTTTGCTTAAATGAAACATAGGGTAAATTTCGAAAACAAAAGGATGTTTTGATTGCATTATATGTCAATACTGGTATTAGAGGGATTATACATATCGTTAGAACGAATATAAAATTTTTTGAATTTATTGGCGTACCTGTGATTATGGCTCAAAAACATGACAATAGTAACTATAGATAAAAAACTATTATAACCTATAATAAAATAAAATATATACAGCTACAAACTAAGGTACATAGTTTTTGGTATTTACGGGTTGATGTCCAGTTCTTATAACTACTTCAGTTCACAGTCGCTCGTGATATGGTTTATAGTTTGGCGGGGCGCGCCACAGTCACATAAGAGAGATTGCACATAGCCTCACTTGTAAATGGAGTTGGCACATCTGCCGTGGCCTGTTCGGACTGTGTTGAGTTTTACCCACTCTTTCCGGGGTAGTCTTGATCCTGGAAGTAAGGCTGCCCCTATAAATGAGTGTTGTTCTGTAAAACCTTCCCACTGGAGTGCCATTGATTTAAGGAATTGAAGTTATTGGTTTTAAGCGCTTCTGCATCCCTTATTGGTGGTTGTCGGAATTTAAGTCTGTTCATCTGCAACGGAGGTATTGCTCGGTGGATGGGCAGTTGTTAATCGTAATCTTGTTATACTCCACCAGAAGGGCGTCAGTCCTTCGAAGCTGCGGTGGGGCTATTCCAGAGAGTACTGAGTCCAAGATGACCTCCAGTGCTGCAGTTGGGCTCCTGTGACGTTCATGTATGCAAGTCTTTATATAGGGTGGGGCATATTAATCAAGTGTTTTTAAAATAATCATAAAATTATTAGTTTTTACGCAAAAAAAATATTGGTAGTAGAACATAGCTGATAATATACCATTTTGAAATATCTAAATGCAAAAATTACATCTGGCATATGATGCAGCCGTTCACGAAAATTCCACTCCACTGTTTCCAGCATGTCTCTGTTGACTTTTGAGAGACTTCATGGCGAATCGCTTCCTTCCCTGCGTCTATCGTACGATGCTTGGCTTTTTAAACACATGACTTGAGTTACCCCCATAGAAAAAAATCGCAAATTGACAAGTCGGGAGACCGAGGAGGTCATGAAATGCCACCAAACCTCGAAATTGAACGATTTGGAAACAGGTGGCGAAGAGCAGTCATGGATGCTCTGGCGGTATGTGCCGTGGCCCAATCTTGCTGGAACCACAAATCTTTGATATCCACACCTCTTCTTTGCAATTCAGGTATGAAAAAGTTATTCACCATATGAATGTAACGTTCAGATGCTACTGTAGCGGTGACCCCATTTCTTCCAAAAAATATGGGCCAATGATGCCACGCCATATGCCACGCATTGTTCTAGCGTCTCCCGCTCCATGATGGCAAGTGGCAAGTAAGAAAGTGAAATGGTTTGAGTCAAGGAATGGATTGTAATAAACCGCGCGCTCCTCCCTTTTCTAATATATGAATACTACTCCAACCAAAAACACTTGGTTTTTATGCCCCACCCTGTATTATTTGCACACAAAGCACAAAGACTTACAAAAGCAATTATGTGCGTTTTTAATTATCATTGTTATTGTTTAACACATAGCAGTATCATACTGTCGCTGTCAACGCCAATACGATTGAAACCTAGCCTACTGTATCAACGTTCGTCACTGTATATCTAACATCTATCTGCAGTTTACATTATGAACAATAAATTCATAGCTCATACGCAAACAACTATCTGTACTCCATCTCTGTCCAACCCCTTCATGGACCGGTTGGTGTTGCGCTCTATGTAATTACAATTACCAAGCGTATCTTGATTACACAAACATAGCGAATTAAATTCTTTACTCGACGGCATGCGGGACGGATCCTATCCTATCCTATCCAGGCTCATGCCATGGAAAAGCAAATGATGCGTTCGGCTGCTGGATTCGGACAATGGCGATTATGTTCGTATTATAATGGAGAGGCTGTTGTTTTACGTTTTCGAACCGCCATTGCGGTATCGGAAGGGTCGATTATGATAATGAGGTGCAACGGTCATTGCGAGTGGTTGTGGAATTTCATAGGACTGTTTCAGCAGTCGTTTTCGAACGATACCGAATCGTCAGTTTATGACAATAAATGCTGCTTGGTGATTCAGATCGCTAATCCCTAGGTCACTAAGGAGTAAGTAGCTGAGCCACCAACCAACATATTGCCCATAGATGCTCAGAAAGATTGCATAAGACCCCGGCATATGTGGATGCGTGCGTGTGCCTAGTGAGCCGTCAGGAAATGAAAACAGGATAACAATGGTTTAAGATTTATTCAAGTATATGAATGCAGCACATGTATATGTTACGGTTAAAGTGCTTACTTTGATAGTTTATATACTATCCAGCTAGTATATAAACCATCCAAATGTCTCGTTATTTTAATGGAAAATCATATTTCTACTAAAACAGCTATGAATATTGGTTGGTTTGTATACTGTTTGTATGTTACGGTTAAAGTGTTTACTTTGATAGTTTATATACTATCCAGCTAGTATATAAACCATCCAATGTCTCTTTATTTTAATGGAAAATCATATTTCTACTAAAATAGCTATGAATATTGGTTGGTTTGTATACTATCCAGCTAGTTTATAAACTATACAAGATATGCCGCTATTGTATTATACCACAAAGATATTACACATATTAACCAGTGTTTCTGGTTAGCTTACAAACTATCCACATCATTTGGATAAAGTATGCACCCAATATCTCTAGTACTACATAATATCCAACTCGTTGGTTAGTATGTAAACTAACCAATCCTCTTTGGTTACTTTAGTTTAAAAAAACAATTATTAATTAATCAAAAGTAAAGTTTATTAATGGATATAACATACAACTGCTATAGTTACCTAAAAATAAGTAAAACAAACGGAAATACTATTTGTATAACCAAATATTCATATAAAATAAATCTATAGACCCTCGGCAGCTCTAATGGCATCATAGGTTTCACTCAAACGTAAACTAATCTTTCTGGATCTTTTATAATAGATTACATAAGATTATTTGATTCTCTGTAAATCATAAGTAATCATTTCATGATAATCAATCTTGTTATTAGTGTTAGGTCCTTGTTCGCGTAATCTCTTTATATGTTGCAGAAGTACATTATAATCACTGTCGTTCATTAATTTTGAATTTTGGTACTTTTTCTCGTAACATTCTAATAGTAACTTTTCAAATTGCTGTTGCTGATCAATTTTTGGTAACTAGATACATGTTCTTAAACAAATTTTACAAGGCACGACAGTAAACAATACCAACACGTCACGCTTGCCCTTTCCATAACCATAACCTCACTTTTCTGGTAAACTGACCAAAGAAAATTAGTTAGTTTACATACTAACCAAAGAGGATTGGTTAGTTTACATACTAACCAACGAGTTGGTTATTATGTATTACTAGAGATATTAGGTGCATATTTTATCCAAATGATGTGGATAGTTTGTAAACTGACCAGAAACGCTGGCTAATATGTGTGATGTCTTTGATATTTTAGTTGAAATATGAGCTTCCATCAAAATAGCGAGACATTTGGATAGTTTGTATACTATCCAGCTAGTATATAAACTATCAAAGTAAACACTTTAACCGTAACATATACATTTTTTTAAACAGTCCATGAAGTGGTTGACGAATGGTGCCTTCAACCATGACTATTGTTCAGCCATGAACGAAGTTCTTGCAGTTGACGGTGGTCACACATGAAGCAGCAGGACGAAGTCTTCACAAAGAATTTATCTTGGTACCCCAAAGAAACAGTTCTGATGGTATCCCAATGAAGAGTAGTGGTGATGGTAGCACATAGAAGTTGTGGTGCCTTTCTAAAGAAGAAGGTCTTGCCATCAAAAAGAAGGGTGGTTGCCTCGACTATAAAATAATTGCATAGACACACAGAAATTACTTTACAGATACATATCTTTTTAAGTGTTTACAGCTCGAGAGTATCAAAAGGGTAGAATTATGTATTTTCATTCAGCAGGAAAGATTGGTAGAGAGAGATAGCACACTCTTGTTTCTGTGTGCGCAGTTTATATGATATGAGGTCTGTTCCAGGTGAAAGGGATTAATAGAGATGGAAAAAGGAAGAAATAAAAAGTGGTTCAATCAAACAATTATGAAAACATTACTAGTATGATGAAGAAATGGTTGCTAAAAATGAAAGTTATAAACTATTTATGTATGATATCCAAGTAAATAATATAGAAATGATTTTCAGAACGGGTGAACTGTTACAAGTTGCAGATCACTAAATCAGTCTTATCGACGCCAGAAACGCGTGATTGATAGCAGCAAGGAGGAACATAACCAAAAAATTAAGAACAAGCTCCTCTCATGTCCTAGTTCGACTAAAACATTCAGGTCTGTAGCTAAAGCTCTGTAGCTCTTTAAGGCACAAGTCCGACCATCATTGGAGTATTGCTCCCATGTTTGGGGATGCTCTCCGAAGCACTATCTAAAACTTCTGGACATTATCCAGAAGAGAGCAATTACACCAATCGATACGCCTAACCTCACAAAGGACTCCACAGCCTGGAACACCGAAGAAGGGTATCTGACCTGTCCCTGTTTTACAGATTCTATCACGGAAGATATTCTAGTGATCCCTCCCAGATAATAACACCAAAGGCCGCCCAGCCGAGGAACACTAGAAGACTCGGCGATCTCATTCTTACCAGGTCGAGGTCCCTACTCCCCGAACCAGTCTCCTCCAGCATTCCTTCTCTTGGAGAACTTCGACGCAGTGGAATGAACTGCCGGGGAATCTGTTTCCCAACGGCTACAACCTGCAGCGTTTCAAATCTAACGTGCACCGATACTTATCCTTTCGCAGCGCTTCTACTACTCACTTTGGGTAGGATTAAATCACTTTGTTGGTTAGACTGTAGTGTTTGTATCAAATGTGTCCTTCTACCATACTGTGAACCATATAGCCAGCAGGTTGTACATGCTTGTAACGAAACCGCACATTGAAAAGCCTGTGAATGTTTTGGGGGTGATATCTTGCTGCTTGCCTTTAATATCCAATCCAGAGCCCCAGTATAGGGAAGATACTCAAAGCCTTTGTTCAGGGGGATTGCTCGAAAGACCATTGTAAGAAACAGACCAAGGACAGTAACTTCCTTTTACTGTCTATGGGCTTCTTTCATAACACTGTTATAACGTACATACAATCCAATGGTTGAAGATTGCTTCCAGATGCCAGAAAGTGTGATACCGAGTTATTTTGCAACAAAAGAAGGGCTAGAGTTCGTTTTAGCGAATCTCGAAACGGGCGTTGAGATTGGTGTCAATCGAGGCGCATTGATGCCCTGAGTCGAACGACATCACTCCTAGACTGAGGAAACGCCCCGGTAAAATTCTGTGGCACTTTAAAGTTTCAGTACCTAACCTCACTTATGCCAAACGGTCAACTTACTGAGGTCAAATTCGGTTTAATTGGTCGTTAGGTAAGTTTTAATCGACTCTGCTTGATGTCCTGAGTCGAATTAAGCCTCTCCAAGGCAGAGAAAACGCTTCGATGAAAATCTGCGCCACTTTAAAATTTCAAACCTAACCTCAAGATTACTTCGATATTTCGATGATTTTTCATGCAATATGTGGTCAAACTATATATCGTCCGAAAACGCTAGATGTGTACAACATAACGCCACCAGTCGCAACATCCTAGAATGAAACATAAAAAAGTTATGATACTTTAAATGTTTAATGTTAAAGCTATTGAGGCAATATGAATAACCGACTGGAAACGTATAACGGGGGGCCTGGGGGGCTGGCCTCCCCAGACGTCGCTGTCTTTGTATATTTTGAATAGTCTAAGCAACACAAGTTTCCCAAGTAGGATTCTCACCTGTTCGGTTTTTTCCTTAGCATGCGGGGGTAGGGCCTAGAGGAACTTATTTCTCAACGGATTTGCTTACTTTATATTAGGTAAGGTATTGGAATTTGTGAATTTCAAAGTAGCGTAGACTTTCACCAAAATGTTTTCTCGCATTGGTAATGGTCTAGTTCGACACAGGGCGTCAATCCGCGTCAATTGACACCAATCTTAACGCCCATTTCGGGTTTCGCTAAAACGAACCCTCACCAAAATAAGTTCTAGCTTGGTAAATTCTATCTGACATTTGTCATTTTTTTCGAGCTTGTCAACTTGTCAATTGAAAACACGCATCCTTCTCCTTTCTTATACGTTTATATACGTAATGTTCAAAATCCAACACAGCCGATGCGATGGTCAGAAGGCGGAGCATTTACGTCAAAGAAAAACGGAAAATCTGAGCAGCGAGCTTCAGGGAAACAGTAACTTTCCGACGCGCTTATTAAATCTCGCTTGTTTATTTATAAAGCGCGAGCCATAATTTCCCGAGCTCTCCTGGTGAACTTTATTTACATGTCTAGCTAATTATCGAGAGTGCAAACACAGCGAGATCGAATTTCTTGGACAAATATGCTCTCAACTGCTGTGAACTTAACCGTTAATAGACTGTTAGGCTAACAACAAGAAAAAAATAAGTTACGGTCCACCGGGTACAAACCGGGTAACATGTATGACTTTGTATGGCTGAATGGTGCTTACAGGACCAAATTATAGTCGAAGAAAATGTCATCAAAATTTGGTATCGGAGTGTATTGATAGAGAACAAAATCCCACAATATTTTTTTAAGTAGCGTATGGTTATATAGTACACATGAAAAATGTTAGGTTATTTTTTATTTTTGTTTATTTTTTATTATTTTTTATTTTTTTAACTATTTTTTTTGTTTGTTTTTTTTTCGATCTAAATAGTCACTATAGCGTATTCAAATCCAAGGTGCAGAAAATTGTAAACAAACAAGATACCACGCACGCACACCGTGGCGGCTTGCCGCTCTGCCGCCCGTCTGGGTCGTACAACAGAGTACAGGGTTGTATTTTATTGAGTTGCTCCGTGTGTTTATCATTGTATACGACGCGTCGTGTTAATGATAGTGTACATCGTGCTTTCATGATCGCATACCTGCCGTGTTGTTGTGCGAATTTTAGTGTTATCTGTGTTGTACTATTATTTTAATAGTCATTAGTGGTGTTAGTGTTATTCCCCGATAACTTGAAGGAAATACTGAACAATGTCTAGTAGTACAGAGACTGCAGATATATCCATGAATGTGGCTACAAGACAGAATTTAAGTCTACCGAGGAAGAGGCTTAGTAGCATAGACACTGCAGATGAACAAGTCAGGTTTTGGAAGAGGTTCCACATACTTTTTGCAGTACGTTATTTCTGCTGTTTACTTTGACTGCGATGAACTGAATATGTTTTTTAAACGACAGTAACTTCCAGTCTTTTGAGAAGGTACCGGAGTTGTAAAATATCCCACATTTCACTATTCGCACTGCAAAGTGTAAGTGCTCCTAACACACCATCATTACAATAAGAGGATCACAGCATTTCGCAATGAGGTCGCCTTGGTTCATTGAATTACATTCCCTCTTAACTCTTCGCTTTGCTCCGCAGCGTAAAGTATAAATATCACTTAACACACAAAGAAACTTCGGTAAACTTCAGCGCTACATGTCCCAAGTTGCAGAACTACTCCTCTCGACAAAGTGAATCTTCATGTGCTTTTTCTGGTGTCTCTATGTCTCTCCCGCCTTTTTATAGACCAGGGATCGTAGCATAAACTTTACGCAATATTTTGTAAAATTTTGTAACATCAAATAGAAGCACCTTGCAACATTCTTGGGCATTTCGATTATTTTTCTATATTAAATATATGGTCATTATTTATTCATTCATTTATTTATTTATTTATTTATTTATTTATTTATTTATTTATTTATTTATTTATTTATTTATTTATTTATTTATTTATTTATTTATTTATTTATTTATTTATTTATTTATTTATTTATTTATTTATTTATTTATTTATTTATTTATTTATTTATTTATTTATTTATTTATTTATTTATTTATTTATTTATTTATTTATTTATTTATTTATTTATTTATTTATTTATTTATTTATTTATTTATTTATTTATTTATTTATTTATTTATTTATTTATTTATTTATTTATTTATTTATTCATTCATTCATTCATTCATTCATTCATTTATTCATTTGATTATTTATTCATTTATTCATTTAATTATTTATTGTAGCTATACGACCAACAACGATTGGTATAAGCATCGTCATAAAATCTGAGGATAAAAATTTTTACAATACATACATAAAGAGAAAAGACAGCACCTTATTACCAGATAACATATTTTATGGATAACTTAAATTTAGGTTCTTATATTCGTCTACAGTGTATACAGGATTCTCAAGTGGAATCTGTTTTACAGTTGTTTGGAATTTCCTAAAGAGATTTATTGATTTTATAGATACCGGTAGCTTGTTGAAAAGTTGAATAGGTAAAATAACCAAACAGCTTTAGATTTCCAAAGAACTTAAAAAAGCTAATCAAACTGTACTTTATTTATTTCTTCCCACTCGACAATTGTTTTGATGTCTACGTTGACCTGTGAGTCATGGATAGGACAGAGCCCTGAGGAATACCGGCGTTTATTGAAAATACGTGTGCCATACTGGCGATCATTTATGATGTTGTTGTTGTCAAGGTATTTCAGGAGTTGTGTATTAATGACAGTCTCCATAACCTCGGACATGATGCTGAGAAGAGCCACAGGTCTATAGTTAGTGGGATCTTTTTTTGCCTTTTTTAGGAGTGGGTTGTACTGAGTCAATCTTCCATGCATCGGGAGACGCGCCTCGCTGATAGTTTGAAGGGCTTGCAAAGAATAGGTGCAGGCTCAGCGGCACAACGTTTAAGGACAATGGCTGGAATTTGGTCAGAACCAGTAGGTTTGATCGTGTTTAGTTTTTGGAGGATGCTTGTTACATCACGATGTTGAAATTTGACCTCTGCCATTCACGAGTTCACGTTCATGGTGGTGGCCTCAGTACTTTCTTGGAAAAAATCTCCCCAAGATGTCTGCTTTTTCTTTAGGAGCAGAAGCGATGGACTTGTCCTTTTTGGTCAATGGTGGTATTGACGAATTGGAAAAGTTCTGACTAACAGTCTTAGCTACAGACCAGAATGTTCTGGACGAACTAGGACATGAGAGGAGCTTGCTCTTATTTTTTTGGCTGTGTTCCTCCTTACTGCTGTCAATTACGCGTTTACAGTGATTTCTGGCGTCGATATAACTGCGGTGGTTCTCGACATTTGAATTTTTCCTCAGTTCTTTGTAATGTTGGTTTTTAGAGGTACCTGCATCTCTACAACGCTGATTGAACCATGGCTTGTTTTTGGAGGTACGCTTGACGACATGTGGAATATAGGCTTCCATGCCGGATATTAATGTGTGTCTGTTATTTCTTGGACGCAAGCTGATGGGTCTCGTGACTAGAAGCTTCAGACGTCATTTGTATGTGATGGATGGGTATAACAGGCAAACTGTGCTAGGTTCAAGAGTCCTTGAACCTAATATTCTTCTTAGGATGCCATGCAGATTGCTGCATAGGCGTTCATCCTTTCTGTCATCAGATTATCCTATTCATTGCAGCCCTCTGTATCTAGTATAGAACCTTGGAAAGGACCGAATGACATCCCCACCTTTGCGATGACGCTAGATTTAGGAACTAGAGTAAGGAAAGATGCAGTAGGGTCCGCTTGTAGATCTAAGCACTGGAAGCTCTTGTTATTAGAAAGCCTCTTTCTTTCCTTTTTAAATTCATTCAAACATTCATTCATTCATTCATTCATTCATTCATTCATTCATTCATTCATTCATTCATTCATTCATTCATTCATTCATTCATTCATTCTTCGTTCATTCAATCGAATAAGTAGGACATGCCTAGAGCAGTAGAAACTGCAATGGTATTAAACAGAAGAAGCTACAACTCCTAATCTATACATAGTGAAGTAAAGAAATACCATAGATTTTTGTGAAACCTACTGAATCAACTGTTCTATTTTATTGTAGAAGAACGCAGCAAAAAAGGAATCAACTAATTCAGGGCGTAACAAACAGTTAGCCGCAAGGTCTGCCTTACACGAAATTTCACTCAAAATTTGCACATTCAGTTGCCGATGCTCTGCTTTTGAATATTTAATCGGTACTCTTAGAGCCGCTATAAAATATGCATGTGTGCTGCTTTATACATTCGCAACTGGAACGGGACTACCAGGAGTGATATTGATTACCATGGAGCCTTGCAGACAGCTCTTTATACCAGAGGGAATTTCAGTTGCAGGAAAACACTCGCTTGTTTATGATATATTTACCGGGATATTATCACAGCGAAACATCAGAAGCGGGATTTTTGGTATACTACTCGCAATGAAAATCTGAACACTGTGGTTGATGAAATACGGTAGGGCTAAATACAATAATAATGCTTATACCAATTTTTGTTGGTCATATAGCTATAATAAATAAATAAAATAAATAAATAAAGGAACTCATTTGTCATAATGAGTTTATAAAAAAATGCTACACATCAATAACGGGTGGGGCCTCCATGTTGACGAATGCACTTCTCTAGCCTACGTGCTCGTAATCTGCACTCAACCAAAAAATGGAGTCAAGCTGATTGACTCAGTACTTCCCACACATTACTGTGATATCAGTTTATTATTTTCCCATAGCATGAAGCTTTAGTCTGAGATCTCCTTGCAACCAAATCATCGGCAGCCTTCCCTCCCCTAAAATTGTCTTATGCCGCTAAGTATTTCCTTCAGAGGTCAATGGACAGCCTAAAACATCTAAAAACGAAGTTTGAGTTGTTTTCATACTTTTAGTTTTTTGATTATTGCTATATACGCTGCCACTGACACGATATTTAACAAACACACGCGTTTTCCATCCTCACCACGGTAATAATACTATGTCAAAATTTAATTAGAATCAATGTAATAGTGTCCACGTTACAAAATACAAAAAGATCTAAAGCAATAAATACTCGTATGTATGTATACAGAAAATTCTAAGTCCCTTAGTTTCCGTAATACGCTAGGCAATGTTCGGATGGACCTAAAAAGTTGATTTATGTCGCTAGGTCTTCCTTCACAGCCCCTACCCTACACCCTATTATGAATACAAGAAATTTCTCAGTTTTTCAACCCCCCACCCCCTAACCACCCCAATTTCACCCCACCCAAAAAAAAACGCAGAAAATGATCAGGAACCTCTAAAACGCTTAAAAACGAAGTTTGAGCTGTTTTTATATTTTTACTTTTTTTTATTATTTCTGCGCCGCCACTGGCACGATTTATAAAAACCATACGCGTTTTCCATCCTCGCCACGGTAGTAATACTGTGTCAAAATTTCATTAACATCAATTCAACAGTTTCCTTGTAACACAATATAGAAGGATCTAAAGCAATACTCTCGTATGTTTACACCAGAAAAAATTCTAAGTCCTCTGGTTTCTGTAATAGGCAAGGCAATGTTCGGATGGACCTAAAAAAGTTATTATGTTGCTAGGTCTTCCTTCATGGGTCAGTGGGCAGTCTATTATGAAAGCAACAAATTTTTCAATTTTACAACCCCCCACCCCCCAACCACCCCAATTTCACCCCTACCCAAAAAAAAGTAAAAAATGATCAGGAACCTCTAAAACGCCTAAAAACGAAGTTTGAGGAATATTTAATTTTTTTTGTTTTTTGCTAATTACTCCGCCGCCCCTGCACCGATTTTCAAAATTATAAGAACATTACCTACTACGACCCCCCAGCATATCGCTGCCCAAATTTCATCACAATCCATGCAGCGGTTACTGAGATTACGAGGACACAAAAACGCGTACAGACAGACCGACAGACAGACCGACAGACAGACAGACCGACAGACAGACAGACCGACGGAAATGAGTGACATGGATTTTCGTTATGTAGACATCATGAAACGCCCAAAAAGTGTATTATCTCAAAATCGAAAATTTTCGCGATCACAATACTCCCCTCACCTATCGGTGTGGGAAGTAAAAGGTACGTAATAATAATAAAAAAGTTTGTACAATAAACTGTTCATGAAATTTGCGCCAACCAACGGTTTTATGTATCCAATAAACGAGCGTTTATGAATTGTTGAGAGATGTGTCTCAGTAACTGTATTCACAAATAATAGTTTCTGAATATCATAAACACCGTTTGTGAATGACATAAAGTAAGATTATTGATATAATAAATATATATTATGGTTTCAGTGATTATTGTTTACTATGCACACAAATGCATTTATTAAATCAATTACCAATCTTTATGGTCCTAGAGTATTCTGCATATTGTATCAATAATGCGATTAACTGTATTCACAAAGAATAGTTATGTATTTCATAAACACTGTTGGTGAATTCAAGCAAATCAAGTTTATAGATATAATAAATATGCAGTGTGTCCCAACTAAAATTTCCCACCCATCTTATCTCTGAAATTGTCATAAAAATTGAAAATCGTCGTGACACGTCGATTTGTATTCCAAGGGGGATTTTTTCCATCGAATACATAAACACTGTGCTGTCAACCCCCTCACACCCAGCAGCCCCTACTTCAAAATCTTAAATGAGACTACCATACTTGTCATAAATCAATTTGAATTCCTTTCAAAATGATATATCATAAGTATCGTGGTCTCTTTTAAGATTTTGGAGTAGGGGCTGTTGGAGATGAAAGGGTTGATAACACAATGATGACGAATTCGGGGGAAAGTTCCCTCTCGAAATGCAAAGCGACGTGTCACGGCGATTTTCAGTTTTTCTGATAATTTCAGAGATAACATGGGTGGGAAATTTCAGCTAGGGCAGCCTGTATATTAGTAATCACCATCTGATATAACAAACGCATTTTTCAATTCAATTACTGATGTTTATGGTCTTAACGTATTTTACTTACTGCATCAAGGAAACGGTGTGACTATACTTAAATTTTTAACTGAATTATGTAGGGGAGGCGCAAGGGATGTGCCAATTTTTTTGCTAACTGTATACCTAATATAAACAATTCAGTGGAACTCGTTTTTCCTCTTTCTCATTGGAAGGTGGTTAACTGTTCTTGGAAAAAGGCAAATAAAATTTACATTTGTTCAAATAAAAACCATTTATTGTTCAACTTGAAATATGTAACAAACAAAACAAAAATATAATGTAAAAATGCTACCAACATTTGCTTCTTCTAGAGTTGATTTCATCAACACCTAGTTTGTTCTATGTAGATAGGATACTGAAACATATCGTCATCAATAATGTTTCTCCGTTCACTGGTTAGGTTCTCATCCTTCTTCCTCAATTAAGGACAAGCAAGGTATGTGTATTTGTACAGGTTAAATTCAATTGGCGAATCCATGCAGCAACGATTCGTGCCAGTATAGAATAGCAGAACAGTTCGGGATCAATTTTCAATGCAAATATCCCTTTCTTCTAGGTGTTTGGATTTAACTTACGAGTAGTAGTCCTCTTAGTTTGTTTATCAATGGAAATTAGCTGCAAAAATTGAGTACGCTTCTACAAATTCTCAAAATAGTTCCAGATTCTTGTCATCTCTTCCAAATGTTTTCCAAATAATTCCAGTTTGCTTCCAATAAAGTTTCGCACCCCAAATTCTAGATCGATTTCCCCCTCACTTTAAATCAGTTCACTGGCAAAACGCTAATGGCGCCAATTTTGTACATTCATCAAGAACAAATGAATTGATCAATAAACATGTCGTGATTCCAGAGCAAGCTTGATGATTGACGAGCCTAAAGAGACAATTTTGGAGCTTTTCCACATCCTCGTTCCAAAGTGACAGTTTAATTTATGGAACTGCCTACCAGTATCACACCAGATACCAGACTGACGCAATGTACCGACAACTGCTAGCTGGTATCGGTTATAATCTCCTATCGCCACGAATCTATGTCAGCGATTGCCCAGTTAGTGTACAGAGTGACCCAATATTGAATAGAATAGAATACATATTTTATGTTTGAGCATTACATTCATCATCATCATAGACGCAATGCCTTAACAGACATGTTGTGAACTCGTAAAATGCATGAACTCAGAGCTACAGTATTGCCGACACGAATGTTATCAATAGTTTTGAGCTCTGTAGCTCGCCATCGTTCGCGATTTATTGTCAGTTTAGTGGCGCTCTTGATACTCGTATCCAGCAACTGTTTCGTCGTATCCACCCAGGGGACGGCCACGCCGCCGCCCACTCGGGGCATGACCCTGAACTGCAAGTTTCTCCATATTATCACTTCTGTGTATATGTCCGAAGAATGTAAGTATTCTCGTCGACACAATGGAGTATAGTCTCTTTGGATTACCGAGCTTATCCAGTACGGAAACGTTAGTTCGATGGGCGGTATAAGGACTCTCAGTATTCTCCTCCATGTCCACATTTCAAATGCATCTATGCGAGCTCGATCTGCCTTTTTAACAGTCCAAGTTTCCGAGACATACAGAAATATGGAGAACACAAGAGATTGAACCAGCGACATTTTTGTAGCTTTAGTGATATTATGGTCATGCCATATTTTAGTAAGTTTTGTCATAGCCACGCGTGCGCCGTCGAATCTCATTTTCACAGCTACCCGAATTGTCGATCAAAGAACCGAGGTATATAAAATTTGAACTACTTCACAACAGCCTATTGACTTTATTTCTCGAAGATTAACATGCCCTCTATCTACGATCATAACCTTGGTCTTATTGTAGTTAATACCAAGACCATACGCTACACTATGTTGTTCTAAGATGTTTAATAGAGCTACTAGTTCTTCCTGAGAAGCTGCAACAAGGGTTGTATTGTCAGCAAATCTTAAGTTGGATATTTTGCTTCCGCCAATAGTTACACCGCCATTCCAGTTGTTTAATACCTGTCTTATCACAAATTCAGAGTAAATGTTAAACAACATCGGTGATTATACACATCCCTGACGAACTCCTTTTCTGGTTGCAGTTGACTAGACAGGTTACTGTCAATTCTTACACGACCCGAATTAGACTCGTAGAGTTGCTGTATGAGAAACACTAGGTGATAAGGAACTCCCATAGAAATGAGGATTTCCCACAGTTTAGGCGACTTTACGTTATCAAACGCCTTAGAATAGTCCACAAAGCAGATAAAAACTGGAAAATAATGCTCTCTGGCTTTTTAAATAATTTGTCTTAAGTTTAAGATCTGTTCACGCGTACCGCGTCCTTTCACGAAACCTGCCTGCGCATGAGAAATTTGTCAGCCAATATAACCCTCCAAACGAGATTGTAAAATATATAGTAGAACCTTACTTGCATGAGAGACTAACGAAAGTAGGCGATAATTGTCTGGATTTGTTGGAGATCCCTTTTTATGAAGTGGAACAAAAATTGATGTGCACCATTCATCTGGCCAAACACCGGAAGACCAGACACTCTTACAAAGACTGTCACAATTCATAACCACATAATATAGGCACACAAATAATCAAACGTATATAAAATCTCTTTCTGTCAAATTATAATTTAAAATATCACATATAGTTTCATATTTTTTTCTAATTAACATATTATTGATAGTTGACAGAATTTTTTTCAGGTTGTGTTTTTATACTATCTGGACGTTTATTAATGTAGTTACGTCCATAGTCACTATACGCATTTCTCGAGCTTTCTAAACTAAGTACTCTACTCTGATATTTTGTCCTTCTCTTAAGTTATAATTTTGTTTTTCTGATTTCTGAGCGTACTCACTTAAATGGCTTTTAACATATATCAGAGATTTTAATACATACAAGGGCGGAATTGTAAGTAATTGTAGCTCGACGAACTTCTTCCTGACCTCATCGCGATATCCTATGCCCAACATTACTCTGACAACCCTACGTTGCAACGCAAAAATTCTGTCATATCGACATTTCGTTATATGAGTATTACTCAAAGGAGCCTTACGTAAGGAATTCTCAAGTAGCTGTAGAAACTCAAAACCTTAACTTAAGGGAGCCTCGGGTATTAAGGGACTCTTAAGTGTCAACTATCAATATGGCCCTAGAGAGCTGGCCATCCTTCAGCCAGGTGTATGACTGCTCTTCGTTAATATTGTCTTTTGTAACACGGTATCTTGATTTTATGGGACTGTGTGTGTCTGCTGCATGACCTACACATGAGAGAGTTTTTTTTTTATAACTGAGCAGACCGCACAGGCAGAGCCTAAATACCAGAGTACCGCGGCTGCTGTGAAAGGGTTATGTTAGGGGAAGTTTGTTAACGCGAGATTTGAATGGACCAATACTCGCAGGCCCAATAAATACATCTTCTGGCAGGCCATTCCAAGCCTTGGACACCCTGAGAATAAATGTGCGGTTGTACCGCTCAGTTCTTGATGTATGAAGAACGACCGTCCTAGGATGAGATGCAGCGGTCGCACAGGTACATCTGATAGGAGCAGTGAGCGGCGGAACGATAGAGGATAGCTCAGAGGAGCAGATTCCGTTGGAATATCGGTAGAAGAGTGAGAGATCACCAACAACACGCCGGTGAGAAAGTGACTGAAGGTGGCGCGTTAAGGCCGGATCGCCAATTAGTCGAGTTGCCCTTCTCTGGACGGCATCTTGTATAGACAGGGTAGTAGGGGCAGCAGCTCCCCAGACGTGAGAGCAATACTCCAGACAAGGTCTTATCTGGGTTTTGTATAGCGTGAGGAGGTTACATGGTGAGAAATACTTTCTGGCTCTAAATAGGTACCCAAGCTTTTTACCAGCAGCTGTTGCAATTGACGCGACGTGTTCGTGCCAAATCAGATTTTGTGTAATGTTGACTCCTAACAGCTTGAATGAGTGACACCTTAGCAGAGCCTGGTTGTTCATTAGAACCTGGTGTTGGCTTGGGCACTTCTTGTTTGATAGCGTACAATACTGGGTCTTGAAAGGATTAAATTTAACCATATTCTTAAGCCCCCAAGCGGTAATGGTATCGAGATCCTTTGAAAGTGAAGCTGCCACTGCCAGTCTTCTGCGTTCCAGCTCGACCACCGAGATCGGTCTATTGCTCATGATGCCTGCATGCAGCGTACTGTCATCCGCAAAACTGTGGATTGGGTTTGTAGTGCTAGAGAGTAGATCATTCATGTGAAGCAGAAACAATGTCGGAGCCAATACCAGTCCCTGCGGAACCCCGTCATTGATGCTATGGAAAGAAGAGGAAAAGCCGTCTACCACGACAGAGATTTTCCGACCTGAGAGGAAGTCTGCGAGCCACCCGCAAAGCTTAACAGGGAGCTCATAAGACGGGAGCTTGTTTAGGAGAGTTGCATGCCACAGTTGATCGAATGCCTTTGAAATTTCTAGAGCAACGACGTGAGCCTCGCCCAAAAGACGAGTTTGCTCCTCACATGTGTGATGTAAGCCAGGAGAGTGTGTATAGTCTTTGTCTGTTTTTACTATTGTCCCATGCAAGTTTCCATCTATTTTACCACAGTTGGCCTAAGGTTTTTGATGCGAAGACACGAATACATTTTAAAACATCAAATATACGAGGGGACTTGGAAAAATTTAGATTTCAGTACACCTAAGATTGACATTTCCCATTTCCTCAACTGAAGCCATTTCCAACTTCCCGTGTTTGAGTGGATGCAATCCGTATCAGAAATGTGATCCAC
Organism: Callosobruchus maculatus; assembly: GCA_951848785.1. Lineage (NCBI taxonomy): Eukaryota > Metazoa > Arthropoda > Insecta > Coleoptera > Chrysomelidae > Callosobruchus > Callosobruchus maculatus. The sequence goes on along the minus strand of CATOUR010000003.1, from coordinate 12,095,893 downwards.
CCTGTAGACAGTGCAGCTTATTATTAGCGCATGGTCATCGGGGGATTAGCAGAGGCCGAAATAATTGTTCCGTGTAGGCGGTCACCGTGTTGCTAATAGCAGGGAAATTAACCTGCGACGCTCACCATATCCCATCCTGCTGGACTCTGCGGTACCTGGGGAATAGCCTGGATCGCTAAGTGGGCCATGAAATGTTCCAGAATTCATTTGTATCTATTAGGCGCCTCTGCTTTAGTATCTTAGTACTTTTAACTGTATAGAGTGGTGTGAGGTGGATATACCTACAGAGGGCCTAGACCTTATTGCCTACACTACATTCAGGAACATAAGGGTATTAAAAAAAATTATGCTCATTTTATTTACACATTACGAAAATCCACGTCTCTCATTTCTAATTATATGTTTTTTTGTACCATTTCGATGAAATGTAGCAAGAAGGTTTGCAATAGCCTGATTTGAAATTGGCACCCCCAAAGTATACACGATACGAGTTTTCGTCCAGTTAGGAAGCCAGATAACAATTTTAAATATTTTGGGTAGACCTAAAGATCTGAGTGTTAGAAAATTTTTGATTTTATTTACCTGATGCGAAAACTCAAAGCAAAGGCCAAATTTAAAATGGGCACCTTTAAAATATGCACCATACGAGTTTTCGTCCTGATAGGAAGCCAGATAAGGATTTTTGATTTTTAGGGTGAACTCGAAAATCTGAGGGTCAGAGAATTTTTGGTTTTTTTTTACATAAGGCTGAAGCTCAAAGCAAAGATCAAATTTAAAATTGGCATCCTCAATATATACACCATACGAGTTTTCGTCCTGATAGGAAGCCAGATAGCGATTTTATATTTTTAGGGTGAACTTGAAAATTTGAGGGACAGCAAATTTTTGATTTTTTATACCTGAGGCTAAAACTCAAAACAACTGCCGGATTTAAAATTGGCACCCTCAAACTATACACCATACGAGTTTTCGTCCTGATAGGAAGCCAGATAACGATTTTAGATTTTTAGGGTGAACTCGAAAATCTGAGGGTCAGAAAATTTTTGATTTTTTTTACTTGAGGCTGAAGCTCATGACAAGGACCAAATTTAAAATTGGCACCCTCAAACTATGAACCATACGAGTTTCTGTCCTGATAGGAAGCCAGATAACGATTTTATATTTTTAGGGTGAACTTGAAAATTTGAGGGACAGCAAATTTTTGATTTTTTATACCTGAGGCTAAAACTCAAAACAACTGCCGGATTTAAAATTGGCACCCTCAAACTATACACCATACGAGTTTTCGTCCTGATAGGAAGCCAGATAACGATTTTAGATTTTTAGGGTGAACTCGAAAATCTGAGGGTCAGAAAATTTTTGATTTTGTTTACCTGAGGCTGAAACTCAAAGCAAGGACCAAATTTAAAATTGGCACCCTCAAACTATACACCATACGAGTGTTCGTCCTGGTAGGAAGCCAGATAATGATTTTAGATTTTTAGGGCGAACTTGAAAATTTGAGGGACAGCAAATTTTTGATTTTTTATACCTGAGGCTAAAACTCGAAATAACTGCCGGATTTAAAATTGGCACCCTCAAACTATACATCATACGAGTTTTTGTCATGATAGGAAGCCAGATAATGATTTTAGATTTTTAATGGTAACTTGAAAACCTGAGGAACAGCAAATTTTTGATTTTTTTACCTGAGGCTGAAACTCAAAGCAAGGACCGAATTTAAAATTGGCACCCTCAGACTATACACCATACGAGTTTTCGTCCTGATAGGAAGCCAGATAACGATTTTAGATTTTTAGGGTGAACTCGAAAATCTGAGGGTCAGAAAATTTTTGATTTTTTTTACTTGAGGCTGAAGCTCATGACAAGGACCAAATTTAAAATTGGCACCCTCAAACTATGAACCATACGAGTTTCTGTCCTGATAGGAAGCCAGATAACGATTTTATATTTTTAGGGTGAACTTGAAAATTTGAGGGACAGCAAATTTTTGATTTTTTATACCTGAGGCTAAAACTCAAAACAACTGCCGGATTTAAAATTGGCACCCTCAGACTATACACCATACGAGTTTTCGTCCTGATAGGAAGCCAGATAACGATTTTAGATTTTTAGGGTGAACTCGAAAATCTGAGGGTCAGAAAATTTTTGATTTTGTTTACCTGAGGCTGAAACTCAAAGCAAGGACCAAATTTAAAATTGGCACCCTCAAACTATACACCATACGAGTTTTCGTCCTGGTAGGAAGCCAGATAATGATTTTAGATTTTTAGGGTGAACTTGAAAATTTGAGGGACAGCAAATTTTTGATTTTTTATACCTGAGGCTAAAACTCGAAATAACTGCCGGATTTAAAATTGGCACCCTCAAACTATACATCATACGAGTTTTTGTCATGATAGGAAGCCAGATAATGATTTTAGATTTTTAATGGTAACTTGAAAACCTGAGGAACAGCAAATTTTTGATTTTTTTACCTGAGGCTGAGACTCAAAGCAAGGACCGTATTTCAGATTGACGCCCTCAAGCCGTACACCATACGAGTTTTTGTCCTGTTAGGAAGCCAGATAACGATTTTAGATTTTTAGGGTGAACTTGAAGATCTGAAGATTTTTGATGTTCGTGGATTCAGAGCCAGTGCAGAAGCTTTTAGCCCCTGTCCAAGCTGAATGATCTACTTAATCTCAAACTGGTGCGGAATATATAACTTTCTAGATATATTGCATTGTACTCAAAAAAATTTCGCGTTAGCAAAACTTCGCTTGCCTATGGTCTTATGCCTTAAACATTTTCTTTCGCAACCCCTTAATTGCTCCATAATGGACTGTGAGCTCATCGAATCCGATTTATCTTTAATAAGGGCAATCTTCGCCGCGGCTACTTCCACTCCACTTCATCGGACCGACAGGCAGATGGACGGAAGGGCGAATAATGCCAGCAGCCAAGTGCGCGTGGTTTTCTCGTTTTCTTTCACGCCGTTTTTCGTCCTCGTCTTGTCCGGAAGCTGCTTCCAACCACTCGACGCCGCGCGCCACACAGGCGATTTGCGAAATCTCTTTCGGTCAGTTGAAGGCTGTCAAGTGGAAGACCGTCCGTTGGATGGAGATGACAGGTGTGAGTAATGCGTTGGTGTTAAATGCGCTTCCAAGGGAGTTTGACCATATTGTTTCGAAAGATAGTAATAATAGTAAACCGCCTTTATCAGCACGGTTAGAGACAAAATGCAAAGGGCTCTAAACGCTGTTACAAGCTGGACCCTCAAGGAGGGACTGAACGTCAGCCCCTCCAAAACGTCCATAATTGCCTTCACCAGAAGGAAAAAAGTTGAGGAACTAGGACCTCTACAACTTCTGGGTAGCCAAATACAGCTGTCAGGGGAGGTTAAATACTTAGCAGTAGTACTAGACTCTGAGTTAACCTGGAACCCTCAGCTCAAAAGAGTTAAAAAGGAGAGCCGAGGTGGCATTAGTGCTATCGAGGCGCTCGCATAGTAATACATGGGGTCTAAGTCCAGTCATGATGCATTGGACACACACAATGGTGGTAAGACCCATGATTACATATGCGTCTTTGGTCTGGTGGCCAAAGATGAAACAGCGAGCTGCTATAGCAGAACTAAGCAAGATGCAAAGACTTGCTTGTCTGTTCATAACAGGTGCAATGAAAAGCGCATCCACTGCAGTCTTAGAGACCATCCTAGACCTCCTTCCGTTGCAAATTGTAATAATGGGCGAGGTGAGAATGGGCTACTCTGGACTACAAACTCCACCAAGAGGAATTTACAGGGATCTTGGACACAACCAAATCGCAGAATATGTGGGGCACACCATAATGGATGCTAGAAAGGACCATATAACTCCGAAATACATCTTCAACAAGAAATTCGAAACTATAATAAGAGATCGAGAACTCTGTGAAGTAAACAACCTGCATCGGGAAATAGTCTGATACACAGATGGATCAAAGACCGAGCAAGGCACAGGAGCGGGAATCTTTGGAAGAGGAACTAGACAGAGCATTCCGCTAGGAAAATACGCCTCGGTATTTCAGTCAGAGGTGTACGCCATCCTGCAATGTACAAGGATCAATAATGAACGATTCTACAGAAACAAACAAACATTCTGATTAAAGGCTCTTTTTTGTTTGGAGGATAAGGTTTTGGTATATATTCTGAAACTATAAAGAGACATGGTTTTAGCAGTTTCATCAACGTTGTTGTACAAAATGCAAGCATTGTATCTGAAAGATCTTATAAATACAGAAGAGCTAGTAAGAGACATTGTTATTAGTAAGATACTGAGTATCTGTATTTGTAAAAATCAACTTCTCACGTAGTAGTCCCAGTAATAATCAGTTGACGAGTAAAAGTTAAAAAATCATATTCAGCAGTTTTGCATTTTTCATCTGATTATAGGATGACGATCTGGTCGAACTTCCTTAATGTTAAAGTGAAACGGAAACAGTTATTTTATTTAACTATTCTATTACATACGACTGACTACGTCTAAATAATGATATTAAACTATATTGTAGTAGTTGAAAATAGACAATACAAAAAATTCGCATAATTTTTTCGCAGTTTGAAATTCTGCAAACTTTCATTTGCATACAAGGTTCTTAAACGAATGTAGGTTTTTGGTAACACGTTGTTTAGGTGTTTCCTAAACCACAGTCACTTCAAGACACTTAACACTTTCAGAAAAATGTAATGTTTTGACAAAACAGAACGGCCGTAGATTTATACGCATTTTTTATTAGATTATTTTGAGCTAAATAGTTACAAACTGATTCAAGATCTTCATTGATTTCTATGAACGCTTTAGGAAGATCCTAAGGATAAAAAAGTAGAACAGTTGGGTGTCGTATGTTTACAGTCAACTATTGCGCGGAGCAGCATATCTTTAATAATAATACAATAATACAAATCGGCACGTATAAATTGGATATGGTTCCGCTTTTCATACATTTTCTTCGCTAATTTAACGACATACCTTCGACAATTTTCCAGGAGCTTTTGACTGAGGTTATCGCGTTAGATGAAATCCTCCGATGAATTTGGGGTATCAAATCCAAAAAATATAGTTTCAGAAAGAAGCAGGCATATTAGATTGTGGTAGAAAAATTCGAAGGAATTGACGACCACAGATAAACACTTATAAGAAAATTAATCTTAAAGGACTGTTTATCGAAAAGAGCAAAACTAAATCTTGTCTATCTGGGACTGGATAATACGATACACAAGCCATCTTTGTGGTATTTCGTTTTGTTGTAGTCCTTAAACGATTAAACGTTTTTGTCAATCATCAAGTTCATCATGTAATTTGCGCATTAATCTGACTTGGGTAAAGTTTTGTATCCTTAGGAGCCATTTCCTCGACCATCTTGGACACGAGATACATATTTGTTTCCTTCTCTTCACAACACAGCATGCAAAAATTGAGTAATGTGATACATCCTCCATGATAGAGAGAGAGACTGCGTAAAAATAAATATAAAAAGCCGCAATATGGACACTTTATTATTCCAACAATTTCATTCAGTTTTGAAACTGTGCAGACAAAACGTTGTAGAAAACATAGCACCTGGGATTTCGTTCAAGTCCATTTAAAAAATCTGGGTTGAAATTGAGACAACAAATAACTCGATGCTATGTATGGTCGGTACTGCTTTATGCGATGGAAACGTGGACTCTAAAAGTATCAACTATGAATTGCCTGGAAGCATTCAAGATGTGGCTACACAGAAGAATACTTCGCATTCCATGGATAGACCATGTAGCAAACACAGGAGTCTTACGTAGGGCGAATACAGAAAGAAAATTGTTGACCACCATTAAGTGTCGTAAAATTGCATTTTTGGGGCACATACTAAGAGGTGAAAAATATCATTTGTTACAACTAATATTGAAAGGCAAAATCGACGGTCGAAGGGGACCTGGGAGACGACAACAATCTTGGCTCCGTAATATACGAGAATGGACGGAAATACGCAGTGCAGCACAACTGTTCTGTATGGCGGAAGATAGATCCGCTCTAGCCATAGTGGTCGCCAACGTCAGGAGGACCTGATACGGCACATGAAAGAAGAAAGAAAAACGATTAGGTCCATTTGATTTATCCCAGATCTCCTCCAACGTATAGATCCGGCAACAAAGCCCGCCGTATGTGATTCAGGACCGCAATGAAGTCGCTGACGTGGTACTAATGTCCACCGCTGGTGCACTAATGGCCTGGCCTTGGTTAAAAACCGCCAAGCTCCCGTCAATTTATCAGGCTGTGGGGTGGGTACACCACCCCAGTTGCCCGCCTCAGACATGTCACAAACTGGACCCCACCCTCTGCCGTCTCTCAACGTGCTCGTTCATCTTTGACACTTGCTAGGGGCGCCAGACACTGACTGAATCATCGGCAAGTGTCACCATGCGGTTTGGAGAGCTAGAAATTGATGCCGGCAAGTTCATGGAAAGTGAGGTATGTTTTGATGAGGGTTGTGTCAGCCATGTTTGAGGAAAAGAGATGTGATATTTGCGAGATTAGTCGTTTTTCAATGTTGGTTGACTGGTGACGAAAGAAAGATTCCTGATCAGATAAACACTCTAGAGCCTCGTGTCTACTAGCAAAAATTGCTAGAGTTATTCTCACAAGTTACTTGCTTAGCGTGTGCACGACGTCATTAGAGACAAATTGCAGCAAAATTACTTGCACATAAAGGACTTGTTGAGAGCTTGTGTGTGTTTACACGGTAACTCCCAGGAAATTGGTTTGCCACAAAAATTTCGAGACTGTTTCGAAAGTCTTGCAGCAAGGAGTGTTGAAAATCAAATATGGAGAAGTTCAACTGGACGACAGAGGACACGACGTGCCTTTTGAAAATTTTGAATTGTATCCTGAATTATGGGTACATACTACTAAGGACAGAATATTTAATACTTCTTCAAAAAAAGAAAAGTGGACAAGGGACTAATGAAATATATAAGAGTACTTGGGAGTTCTTTGACTCATTAAAGTTCATGTATCCCTAGAGTAGTTCTACGCTGAATCCTCTTGCTCACTCAACATTTTCTCCGCCTTTTACTATATTTCTCTTGTTTTCATTTTTATTATTAAATATATCACAACTGCCGCAGCAGCTACAGATTTTGCATACGACATCTTATCTATAGCGTACACGCAATCAGAACAATCAAGCCCAAGTGAAATTGCGAGAGCACGTGGACACGAAGCTTTAGACAGTTTTTTTTTGATACTTCCTTGATATGCTGCTCCTAAGTCAAGGTACAGCTTAAGGGAACTCCCAGATATTTGACAGGTGTAGTGTCTTCTTTCAAATGTTTCATATTGAAATTCAATCGTTCTACATTACACTTGACAGTATTCAGATAATCAAATCGGCATTACTTATTCTCTTATTGAATTTCGAAATATACAGGGTGTTCCGGTGACAATGTTACAAACCTCTAGGGTTGATAAAACACAAGAAAATAAGAAAAAAAGTTTATATAAACATGAGTCCGGAAACGCTTCCACAGGGAGCTAGGGCTCTTCGAAGATGACCTTCAAAAACTACTCTTCGTTTTATAGCTTCGGTACTACTGTAGCTATCGCCACCAATTTTGAAACATGAAATGTAGTTCGTAGGTTCATCAATTTGAGCATTTCGGCCTTTGTCACCTTTAACCGGTGGCGTACAAACCAGGGGATATTTGGGTAAATTTGACCCTATTCTTCTAAGGCGTCAATTTCTTGCCATTTTTATATCTGATTATGATTTTTCCAATGTATTTTACATAAAAAAGTTAGTAATAGTCGCTATCTGTCACCGTTTCCTCGGAAAATGGCTAAATCCAATCAATAATAAATTATTGGTCTTAAACAAATTATTACGTTGAAATATGGAAATGAAGTTCAGTACAGATAGAAAGTAAAATGCTCGGTAAAAGGGGACGTATACAAAATATTCCAAAAAAAAAAAATTAAACCTACACAATCAAAACTAATAATAAATTTGCGATAAATTATTCACGAGCACCAATGAAAAACTTAAAGTTTAGAAGTTTCAAAAGTACAAAATAAACAAGTAACACAAACAGGTTTAACGAGTGAGTCAAAGAGAAGGCAGAGTAAAGTTTTGTCTTGAAGATGAATTTACTAACGCTGTAGTTGACTGACTCTGTACGTACCAAAATAAATTAAAAATAATAATAATAAATCTGTACTGAACTTCATTTTCATATTTCAACGTAATAATTTGTTTAAGACCAAAAATTTATTATTGATTGGACTTAGCCATTTTCCGAGGAAACGGTGACAGGTAGCGACTATTACTAAGAGCACCTTTTTTATGTAAAAGGCATTAGAAAATCATAATCAGATATGAAAATGGCAAGAAATTGACGCCTTAGAGGAGTAGGGTCAAATTTACCCAAATACCCCCATGGTTTGTACGCCCCTGGTCGAAGGTGACAAAGTCCGGAAGGCTTGAATTAATGAACCTACGAATTACATTTCATGTTTCAAAATTGGTGGAGATAGCTGCAGTAGTACCGAAGCTATAAAACGAAGAGTAGTTTTTGAAGGTCATCTTCAAAGGGCCCTAGCTCCCTGAGGAAGCGTTTCCGGGCCCATATTCATATGAACTTTTTTCTTATTTTCGTGTTTTATCTACCCTAGAAGTTTGTAACATGGTCACCGGAACACCCTGTATGAACGAAACTCGCCCGTAACGGCAACACCGCGCACCATTTTCGACAGTTGAAGTGTGTCACGTGATAAATGGCATATGACGTCGGACTGTGGGACGCGGACAAGGGGGGAACGGTTTGTGCAGATTTAATTGGCGCGGGTGAAAAATGCGCAACCGTTTTGATAGTGTCGAGGCGATGAGATGAGATGAGAGCGAGCGAGCTGGATGCTGGATGACGTTCTGCTGAATAGGGCGGCTAATTTAATAGACTCGCCACCGTACCGAAGGTCGTTTGCCGTTGACAGCTGGCTCTGCCCTTCGCAGTCGCTACCGGTAATTGATACCGCAAGACTGGGAGGTATGGAGGTGGATACTGTTTTCATATGAATAGATATATAGATAGATAGATAGATAGCTTTTATTCCGACAGGTGAATTCACCCAATTACAGGAAATAGTTCAATCAATGACTAAGTACATTAGGCATACATACATACAACATTATATACTAAAGTTATTCAATTAAATACAAGTACATCAGGCATACATACAATGTTACATGATATCTCAAGTTATGTTCAAGTTATGCTAAAAGGAAAAAAGAAGAAAAAAAAAACGCTTCAGTGGTCTGATCAGATACTATGTGTGAGAGAAGGACATTGTTGTTTTATTTTAGATTTAGATGAATAATTGATATCACTATGTGCGCTTAATAAGTTGAAATTCCCACACATAACAATGATAGGTGATTTTTTTGAAATATTTGTACGGGCTGGATCACAGTAAAATGTTATCTGGTGTCTCAAAGTGCGTGCAGGTATATGAAAATTAATCTTACTCAGGATGAACTCACATACTACGCCATTATGCAAAACATCATGGAGGAAATTTAAGCTACTTATAACTCTCCTACTATTCAATGATATATAACCAAATTCATTTAAAAGTATATAATAATCACATCCCCTTGCCGGATATTCTCCTGACGATTTGAATAATAGAAATTTTAAAAATCTTCTTTGTATTCTTTCGATAGTACTTATATGAATATTGTAGATAGGATACCATACCAGGGAACAATTTTCTAATTTTGATCGAACATATGAAAAATATAATAGGCTCAATACATATAAATTGGAAAAATCTCTGGTGTTTCGTATAATAAAACCCAACATCTTATTAGCAGATGACGTCATATCACTTATATGGTCAGTAAACGACAAATCACTATCAAAAATAACACCAAGGTATCTCATCTGGCTACACCTATTCAGCACTCTGTTCTCAACTTTGTAAGACCATACTATAGGTTCTTTCTTTCTACAGTAAGTGAGAATAAAGCATTTATTTGTGTTCAAATTGAGATGATTTTCCCTGCACCATTTCAATACAGTATCAATGAAGATTAAGCTGGTTCTGTATGGCCATGGAAGGCCAGCGTCTCTACACGATTACAGATTTCCTGCACAAAGGTACTATTATTATTATTCTGTTATTCCAAATTTCTCTCGCATGGCTGCGGTAGGAAGGAGTATTGACGGGCTGTGCCAAGTCAACATCTGACCTATTATTATTCTGAATTTAGGAACGACCGTACGATGTTACAGGTATTGAGGATTGCAGGTTTTTAAAAAAATTTGTATAACTTTTGGTTCAGGCCTAAATGTTGCAGGTGAGGTGTAAATGTACTTGGAGTAAAGCCTGAGACCGACATAATGAGGGGGGCCATAACAACTTTGTTTTTTTTTCCAAAGTCGTTTTATTTCTATGGCGAGATCTGTCTATCTGTCTTCACAGCGGAGGCGTTTTGGATGTTCATATCATTGGAAATCGCAATATCTATTAAATAGGTCAATTTGTCTGTCTTTGACTGGGAAACTATATCTGGTCTATTTGCTGGGATGGTTTTGTCTGTATGTATTTCAATGTCCCAGTATAGTTTGAACTGATTGTTCTCGAGTACTGAGGTCGGTGTATAGTCATAATATGAATCTGTGTTTTAGATTTTCTTGTTTGTTGTGGCTAGTGCTTGGTGTATGATTTTGGCTGCACAGTTATGTCTAGCCGTGTACTCAGTTCCAGCGAGAGTTCTGCATGCACTTGTTATGTGTTCTATTGTTTCCTTCTGTTGGTGCATTTTCTGCAATTATCATCAGTGATAGATGAATCTTTAATTATGTACCTTTTAATTTTATGTCGCAATGACTTTCTCCTGGATAGGAAACATAAAACTTCTCCGTTTCTGGAAAGACATGGCCATCTTACAGCTAGGTGTATGACTACTTTTCGTTAATGGTCTTGTGTAACACGTTATCTATGTTTGCCATATAGTGCTTTCTACGACCAGATGTTTATTTTATATTTTTTTCTTGTTTTGATTGTGTGCGTCTGCTGCGTGATCTGGACAAGAAAGGGTGAGTAATGTATAGTTTTTGTCTGCTTTTACTATGTAGGTTTGTTTGTTTGCTGTGGAAAAAATATCTGAGTGTTTTTATTTGTCTTGTGCAAGGTTGACTGTATATCTATGATTCCTCTGCCAATCTTGTCTTCTGCCTATAGTGACCCTTTCCTTGCATGCGTTTGCATGTGCTTCATGAATTCCGTTGGTATGAATAGATGATTGTTTTCTATGTCAGTGCGCCAAAGGCAATGCCTTGTAAGAGGTCTTGGCATATTAAAAATGTATATAAAAATGTTGCTAACCTATAAGGTACACTTCATTCACTCGTTACTGCATTTTTTCGTCTTGCCATTGTGTGACCACTCTCCTTGAACTCGTCTTCGTGAATGAAATTTCTTACACAGTAAGCCACAGAGGTGTTTATAAAATATTTAGAATTTCTTATGCTTCAAATTATGACAAAATGTTTGATCAGCCGACTTAATAATAATTGTGTATCGCTTAATCTCATATTGTAAAGATACTTCTTTAGCTGAAAATCGCAATTCTGAAGTGTTGCCTGGGCATGAACAAGTAGTATTTAGCTACCGTCCTTACTACAGTAGCTAAGAAGTTCCCTAGCAGTTAAGTAGCCAGAAATATCGTCCCTGAGCGGCATTAGGAGGCCTTGTGGTTATCATACCTCAGGAAACCAAGGCCCAACGATGCTTGCGCCCCAAGATTTTGGTTTTGGCAGCCCATTTTGGCAACTGGCAACTGGTCCACCAAAATATGGCCTTTGGTCTGTGGGTACTCTTGCCAAGAGATATATTCACAAGTATAGCCAATAGGGTACTTGCAGAAAAAAATATTATGTCGTTTACGCGTTCCTTAGAGCCTAGTAAACATGACAAAATCACTTGTTTGGTTTTTTGGAATCGGCTGTGAGAGATATTCCAAAAATTATTTCAAATGCCGGAAAATGTCGCGCAAACAACCTCTGACGTCAGTGATATCCTATAGTCATGGGATGTAAAGTATTGATATTCGATATCGATAACCAGAGCTAACCTAACATTTTGACATTGATCATTATAACCACAAAAGTTAGGCTAGATTACTAATTCACTTTGTAGGGATGGGCTTGAATTAGATTCTATCTTTGGATTCATTCATAATGGGATGCGCCGAAATAAAATGATGGCTTCGATTAGTTGCGAATCTCGGTCACAAACAGGATGAACTGTGATACCTATCAGATATAAAAATGTATTGCAACGAAAATGCTAGTGGGTTAATTGCCTGTTTCAAATCTGTTTAAGTATCAATAAATTGAGTCGCATTGTTAAAGAAATCAGATCATCTCTAGTCGAATGCCTAGTATCGCTTGTCGATATCGATAAGATGCCTGTGACGTCAGCCCTTGTTTTAAGTCACGTGGAAAAATTTGAATATATCCTTATTTTATTTTGCGAATATCTTTTTTTGGCGTCAGTAAAATCATGCTTTTTGTTTCCTACTGCTTCTTGATATGATTTTCTTTATGGTATGTATACTCCCGAGGCGATTTCACGACCTCTGCAAGTACCCTATTTAGCTAATTTGTTTGGCTTCTTATGGTTATGCCGCCCAGCTCAAGCTGAGCTATACAGGCATGTTTGTCTATGGACCACTTGATGTCTGATATATATGTGGAGACCTCTGTGATATACTTCGTAGCCTGCTCCATTAATTTTCTTGGATCAGATTGGTTGTTGTGAACTATTTTCGTTACTTCTCCAGGAATCTGCGTCTACCCAAGTTCAGTGTAAACAATAATTGTTAAAAATTTGTTGTTCTAACTGATACATTTTTTAGGAAAAAAATGTGTATGTAGTATTGAATAAAACTCCAACCTTTAGATCGAGCTGTATTTATAGATTACAGCGGTATTGTATTGTACGAATATAAAGGCATAGTAGAATTTGGGCGCCTCATCGGTATGGCTTTTCCGCCTTGGCTAATTCAAAGCTGAAACCGGCGACGACGGTAAAAGAAAACTGGAAAAGTGGAAAGAAAGAAAAAGTGCGGATCGTTAGTAGCGAATTCTGCGGAATCCACCTTTCCGGGTTCCGGGTTCCGGGCTTCACAGACGGGCTTCTCTCTCCGTTGCCTTCCTAATCAAATAGAATCGGCGTAATTCCGCAAATTGCTCGGCTAATTCCGGGAACGGCTTTTTCTGGGACAAATCCGTTGATCTGGTTTGTTAGTACTCATCGATTAGACGTTGTAATAGGGGCTCAAGTCGTCTCTCGAATAAACTCGAACGTCTTCACGGATGCTGTTGCAGTATTTGCATTGGGAATGAGATTGGTTAACGGCGGCCTTTGCTAGCTTTTGACACGCTTCTATTGGGTTCACCTGTATGTACGTAGTGATATAAACTCCAAATTCTAAGATAAGTTTTATAATATACGAGTACGATGTAACGGTTCACCCGTTTTCAAAATTATTTTTATATTGTTTACTTGGCTACCATATACAAATAGCTTACAACTTCCATTTTTAGCAACTACTTCCTCATTATACTAGGTACATTTTTGTAACTGTTTTACACCTTACTTCTTCCTTTTCCCATCTCTATTCTTGTCAGCTGCTTGCGCATATCTGATGAGTGGGGAGTATGCCCTCTCTCTCACTACCGACATTAACCTCTATAAAAATGGGTGGCGATAGATTACTCACCCTTTTTAAATCAAACAGTTAACACCTAATAATATTATGTCTCTCTAAGACAATCTTTTGTGTGTGTGCAACATGTGATAATCAAGGAGAACCACCTTTTTTTTGGGGGGTGCCAACATCAAGACAACTTTCTTTTTTTCGGGGTGCCACCATCAAGACCTCTTTCTTCGGGGTGCCGCCAAGGAAAAACACACTGCATGGAAGGGCACCACACCTCTTCCATGCCACCATCATGAACACTTTTTCGGCGTGACACCACCTCCTTCTGAAGAAGCCAGCCCTTTGGAGTACCACCTTCTCTTCGGAAGGGCACCACGAGGACTTCCCTCCGAAGATAAGTCATTTAAAAAAAATAGATCGAATGTACTGCATTCATATATACTGAAATAAATCTTTATTAAACCATTGTTGTCCTATTTTTCATTTTTTGGCGGCTAGCTAGACTCACGCACATACGCACGCACCCACATACCCTTGTCTCATGCGAACCAATTGAGCTGCTGGTTGCTATGGGCAATAAATGTGTTGGTTGCTGGTTCATCACCAGACAACGCTTTTATCGTTACAACGAAAGATTCTTTCCGTCTAGTCAAAATTACCAACTACCATGGGTCTTTTCAAAATATTCTGTAATTTCCACGATCTATTCATAAGAGCCCGTATATCAAGGAACAAAGACAAACTAAAGTTTACGCATACAGAAGCATCCTAAAGCGGCCTGCAGACGTTGATGCGTGCTGTGATTCCAGAATCGACTTAATGTTTCATGAAACTTGCCTCAGTTGCATGAGTTCCTACTCACATCGAAACCTGTTGCGATGCCTGAATCGACTTGATATTTTGTGCGCGTTTCATGCAACACAAGGATAGTAGGGTGGGCTTATTTCTTTGCATCGACGCAATACTGTACACCTTGAAACCTGCATCAGCGTCACCGACTCTGCGTCATGACTCATCGACCAAAATGGGATTCCAGACTCTCCATCGCTGCAAGCCGCAACTGATGCCAAAATACCTGATTCAGTACTACAAACGCTGCTACTTGCATCATGAAACGTAGAAGTAGATGCCTGCACCGCCGCATGCATTAACGTCTGTAGGCCGCTTTTACCATAGTGTGCTCACGCGCATGCAGCCGTCCAAGCGCCGGCACGCTGTGACGTCAGCAACGAGTATTTCTGTCGGCGAACTGGCGGGAATACCACATGATGGATTATATTTTATTTTCGAAGTGATAGACTAAAGGAGTTCAATAGCCAATTATTTGACAACTATGTTATAGAGAAGTGTAAAATTGGTTTTTAACGACTTTTTCTAACAAAATGTATTATTTATTGGTAAATTTGGACATTTTTTTCACGTTTACGCCTACAATTTTCGAAACTAATCCTTTTGTTTAAATGCCTGAGTCTGAGGTATATTCTCGTTCGTATTAGATATAATATTATTTTGTCAGGAAATTGTTTGATGGTTTCCACTGGAGTAGCTCTATCTCTAATAATTTTTTTAAATATGTTTGACTAATTAGAAAACGACTGTCCATGGACTTTATCGAACTCTGTTTCAACCAAACGGGCTACTTTAATCATCTCCTCACGTGGATATACAAGGTTGACTCTAGATAGAAACTCAGTCCAGTCTGGGGCCCGATTAGAAGAATGAAATTTGGTTTACGCCCCCAAAGCTAGATTAGGACATTCGTTTTTGAATCTGAAGGCCACATATCCGGCAATAAATTTCAGTCCCTCGTTGGAAATCGTGTCTGGCCTTTATTTTTTCCAATTGACACAAAAAAAGGTTATGATCTTCAGAAATAAAGTTATCTAGGTCATAATTTGGACTCTGAAAGGTAAAGTTGGAAAAATGAATATAATTTGAATCATTCTCTGTCCCGACAATATCGCTGTCAACAAGAACGTTCTTGAAAAACTCCTGAGTAAAGCACACGTCATCAGCTTCGATGTTACAATTACTCGAAAATAAGTTTTTGACTTGTAATGGTTCAAGTAGGCACGATTCATTGCTTTCTTCTGTATATTTATTCATAAAAAATACGGCAGGTGAGTATTTTCCGAGGATGTACCATACAAATTTCAGTTTTAATAAACGTTTAATGCTAATTTGTGAAATGATTACCATTTTTCATATTAATTTCGTCCTTTCGACGGCAAGCATTACTCCATTGCATTGCGAGATTTTAATTTTTCGGGAACTTATAATATTTTACATTTAGTTCTTTCATTTTACTATGGTTTTTACAACCGACAAATGCACAATTTGGCATCATGTATACAAATTTCAGTCTTCTATAACTCAAAATAAGGAATACAAAGTAAATTAAACAAAAATCGTTAGTGATTCTATCTAAAACGCGATTAAGCAGGCCGTAGTAGCACGACGTCTAATAATTCTCCGCGCGAAAAATCCTCGTTGCTGACGCAATGTGCAGAGCGATCGCAATTTCGTACGGCTGGCTAGCACACCATGTATACTCGCACCACGGCTTTTACTAAATGTATTTTATAAATAGTATTAGCAGTATTAGCTGGACTGATTTCGCGGCACATTTACAGCCAGTTAGTTACATCTTAATATATGCCTGTTTATGACTTCCTCTGTAATATTAGTTTTTGCTGTGACCAGTAATCCACACCCACTTTCCCTCGGTGCTATTTTGAGAATAGTTCAAAGCGCGTATTCCCGAATTAACGTTTTATGTGACACTTTAGACTAGTTGTGGTGTCCTCAGTTCATATAAAGTTACAAAATCACTACAAAAAACAAAAAAAAAACAAATATTTCTCAAACTTCGTTTTTAGGCGTTTTAGAGGTCGCTGTTCATTTTCTACCTTTTTGGATAGACCTAGCAGCATAATACACTTTTTTAGGTCCATTCGGGCATTGTCTTGCCTATTACAGAAACCAGGGGACTCGGAATTTTCTAATGTATACATACTATTATTGCGTTACAGTTTAGATCATTCTGTATTGTATAACCTGGAAACTGTTGAATTGGTTTTAATGAAATTTTGACACAGTATTACGACCGTGGCGAGGATGGAAAATGCGTATGGTTTTTATAAATCGTGCCAGTGGTGGCGCAGAAATAATAAAAAAACTAACAATATAAAAACAGCTCAAACTTCGTTTTTAAGTGTTTTAGAGGTTCTTCATTTTCTGAGTTTTTTTGGATGGGGGTGAAATTGGGGTGGTTGGGGGGTGGGGGGTTGAAAAACTGAAAAATTTGCTGTATTAACAATAGGCTGTCCACTAACCTGTGAAGGAAGACCTACCGACATAGATCAGCTTTTTAGGTCCATTTGAACATTGCCTTGCCTACTACCGAAACTAAGGGACTTAGAATTTTCTGTATACATACGATTATTTATTGCTTTAGATCGTTTTGTATTTTGTAACGTGGAAACTATTAAATTGATTCTAATGAAATTTTGACACATTATTATTACTGTGGTGAGGATGGAAAACGCGTATGCTTGTTAGAAATCGTGTCAGTGGCAGCGTAGCAATAATCAGAAAACTAAAAATATGAAAACAGCTCAAACTTCGTTTTTAGATGTTTAAGGGGTTCTTGAGCGTTTTCTACCTTTTTTGGGTGGGGGTGAAATTGGGGCGATGATTAGGTTGCAAGGGGATCTCAGACTTCTTCATGGTATGGGAAAATAATAAACTGGTATCACCGTAATGTGTGGGAAGTACTGAGTCAATTAACTTGACTTCATTTTTGAGCTCTCACTATCACTGAACAAAGCTTATCTTATGCAGAGCCTCTGTCTGTCCGTCCGTCCGTCCGTGTACAAAAGATAGCCAAAACTGCAGGTGTGAGAGAACAACTAAGTGTACAAAGTTTAAAGTAAATCTGGTCTTTGTATTTTGCCGGAATCTGCTCAGCAATGTGACATACTGTATACAAAAAGAGATCCACAGAATAAGTTTTAGAAATAACATTATACTGGACACCTTTAGAAATTAGCGAAACTAGACCGTCCCTACGTTCCTGTCCCGCTATTGTTTCGGCAACGCGTGCGGGACGGGCGAAAAACAAGAAGCGTCGGTCGGTCCGTGTGTCCGTGTGTACGGGCGTCGCGCTTTTGTTTGTCGGTCATAGCCGACGCAACGCGTTTAATCTTTTCGACAGTAGACAAAGCTTTTATAATTAGACTGCCGCGCTGCCTGCCAACTGCCACGTTAACGGCAACGCGCGGCCTGCTTTGATTACGATGCGGGCTACGGTTACAAACGGACCACGATGCTCTAGACTAACAAAACGTCCGAATGTTTTTCTTTTTCTGTTTTTCGAAAAGCGGGAGGAGCTTTAGAATAAATAAAGGGTACCAGTATTCCACTTCTTTGTAAACAATGCAGGACTTTAAACTTCTCATGGATGGATAGGCCCCATACACAACTAAAAAGAATACTACTAATACAGAAAGCTGCTGTAAGAGCTATAGCGATTATCATTCTCAAAATTTATTTATTTTGACAGTGTTTGCGATGATTATAAACGAAAATGTTCTGTTTATAAGAAATGGTGACGAAACGTCAAGCCTTAACGCTAAACGACGCCAGCCTAAAAACACAAGAACCACAAATTCATTTTACATTATTAGTACCTAGGGTAAAACCCCCAATTGTTGGCACTTTAAGGTATCATTTCCTTGAAGATAATGATAACTGCTTCCATAAATGCGAGACATGTATGATTTTTATGATTATAGAGCCAGAAATCACTGTAGTTTTGAACTGATGAGAAATAGTTTCTCAGCAAGCTGAAAAACCAGGGAATAAGACAAAAAATACAGACAATTGTAAATTCCGTGATATTGGCACCCTTTTCCCAATGGTTGGCACTGGCTGATGCTAATTATTGGCACTACGCCTTTTGTATTATATGTGGTGGTTTAAAATAGATATCAGATTGATTTTAACTTTTGCATGAAGGAACAAGTGTAGTTATTACACAAACTTTAATCAAAACAGTTCAGTATAGGTATCTACAAAAAATAAAGGACATTCTGAGTACCAAATTAAGCCAAATCAGAATAACAGCATACTACCAGTACTGTACAAAAGAAATCAGTACCTAATACAGTAATAATTATTGGTAGCTAAATTGTTCCAGCTAATGTAAACATAAGTTCAAGTTCTGCCAAGTTTTCTATTCTTCTTAGAGTTTTCTTTTGCCGTGCACACATCTTTTTCGTAGACTTTTTTCCTTTTGGAGCGTTTACTTTTCCCAGTTCTGGGTTGTACTGGGAACATGTTTTGTCCCCTTCTTCTTTTAAGTACCCTTCGATACCCATGAACCAACCTCTGATGTCCTTCTCCGCAATGCAAGAAGAAGCGGAGGTTATTCCTTCAAAAGTGCGTCAATCAGCCCTGGACGGCACTTCAACTAATCCTTACCAGGCATATTTTTTGGGACCGTTTCTCTGTCCATAAGCTCTGAAGGTCGATTGGATCCTAAGAGGCCTCTTCGTGTAATTTTCCAAGAGCCAATTTACAATTCTAGTTTCTCCATCGGATACTAGGTAGCTCTTTTCCATTATTTTTGAAGTTGCATTCCAGTCTGAATTGTATGGTTGACCTAGACATCCCAAATTTTTTGAAAACAGCCTTTTTTGACTTTCCGGTGCGCACCTCATCCAATGGCTTTTGCAAAATATCTTCGGCGTACCGGGAAGGCAAAAATGGTGCTGTCAATTCGCTTATGCGGTTCATAAAATAAGGGTTGATTTGCCATGAAAACCAAAGACAAAATTCTATTTTTGAACTGATATTTGTCCTTGGGCCAACGAATAGATTTGGGACTACCTAGTGTTGAAATTATTGGCACCTTGAAATGCTACGTACTAGCTAATAAAATTTAGCAGTACTATTGGAAAATAACTATTTTAGATTACTAACTATTATTAAGAATCATCTATAAACTTGTATTGGCTGTAATAGAATGATTTAACTGCCTGAAGAGTGTGTGTGTTTCATACCTAATTTACAAGCAGATAGCAAGCATAAACATCTGGAGAATATTAAATTTACCTTTTTCACTGGCCTTCCAAGCCACTACGATCAACACTAAGATGATTTTGCTTTAATTTGAAGTACTTATAGTGTACTGGAAGCTACACAATTGAAAAAAAGAGCAGTGGCAAGTATTGGAACTTTATTTAGTCCGCAGTCCTAAGATCTTGGCACCCCATGACAACATTACGTGACTTCACAAAAATAGGTTCCAATCACTGGCACTCCGATTTTTACTAAAATAGATGATCAAAAAAGAGTTTTACATCCTGAATATACTTGAATGGACCTTACATGACTTATTTCTGTCAAAAATCCAGGTGTATCATCAGTCATTTCGTGATAGAGTGTATCTTTGTGATACCTACCGGTCTAAATTTCGCGCTGATTCTGCAGTCTTTCACGTGACACCCTCACTTCTCTGCTGACAAGCATCTACTGGTGAAAGAACACTTTTATAAAAATTATATTAATACTACCGTATACTGTTGCCGCTTCTACTAGTAGCACAACAATTAGCTGCCGCTTTCTGAAAATCGTTAAATTCTACAAAAATTGCGTAAGATGCCAACAATTAGCGAGGTGCCAACAATTGGGGGTTTTACCCTACTTATTTTCATCTTTGTAATATTATTCATAATTTCCTTAATTGTCCTTTTGTCCTCCAAGAAAAGTTGGCTAAAGTTCATCTTAAGCAACGTGTTTACCCGATTATCCATTTTAAATAATGGGTTATTGCGTTAGAATCGCCGATGTAAACAACCTGTAGCGACTCAAAATCAAGAAGATGACTGAAGCCCGTCAGCAGAAGCGGCATCTGTTCATATATCACCTGTAGCCCTTTGGTTTTCTTTGGTCAATTTCAAAGTCGAATGATGTGTGATTGACCAATAGGTGCACTCAATAACGTGCGATTGACCAGTAAGAGCGCTCTCGATTCGCTAACCGTTCCTTGACCTTCAGTCAATCACGTGACGTGGCGCGGGTTATAGTTCGAGCTTAGTAGTGTGCCACAGGTACCATTTTTTATAGTCTGAGCACTGTGTGCTACCTACACATCAGGCAAACGATTTTAGCTTGAAATAGACACTTACAGACCTATTAAATATTCCTTTTTCATCTTTTGCTAAGGAAGGCCGCACCTGTGTGGTAGGTATCTATTTTGAATGTTTTACAACACCTGCCTTACAAAGGTCTGTAGCCAACATTTCTGTTAGTCTATCTGTTTTCGATCTGCTTGTGTTTTCATTCCGTGTTCACCTGCGTAATATCAGTGACCGCTGCTTCGATTTTGAAGAAATTTGAGGAGTCGTAGCAAGTAAAGTGCTGTTTTAGAAACCGCTGGAAGGGCTTCAAGCTTCTTTATGCGATTACTGATTGCTCTATAAAAATTGATTCTGAAGTATTCTAGGGCTTCCCGATCGCCATTTTAATGAGGAGCCACATTTTCAGCTCTCACGCTCACCGAAGACAGCTTGTCTGTCCGTCCGTCCGTATAGAAAAGTTAGCTAGAGAAAAACTAAATACAGATTCGGAATCAGCAGGAAAAAATTTGTCCGGGAAAAACCCGGTTTTGCCAATATTGTTTCCTGTTTAAAAAATAATTTTAAATTTTTATACCAACAAATTTCACAGTGAAAGCGCCGTTTGAATTTACTTTAATTTAAGTAAATTCTTTCCTCCTTTTTTATGCTCATAGAGACATTTTTATTAACCTAAAAAGGTTTAAAGTTCTTACATATTCGATAAGCGACTAGACAAAGTAATTTGTCACTTAACAAAGGATACTTATTCCACATATTTTTTTTCTACCGGACACTGAATCGGTTCTGTCCCATACGCCGTCCATACAGAATTCCGAAGGAAAATAATAAAAAAGCAAAGAAATGTCCTTTGGATCCTATATAAAGCCCTGTGTCCAATCGAGCGAAGGTATTTTAACGATCTGCCTTATAGTCAGTCCATTTATTTCTTCTTCTACTCCACTTACCGCTCTCTATACAGCTTTGGCTCTCAAATTCAGACTTTCCATGAATCAATATAGTCTTAGATCTGCTAAAAGAACTCATGCTTTGATAAATCCGGAAACAGTAGGAGCGGAGTCAAAATCACTGCAAGTTCCAGGCAGTGCATTGTTTGAGGTTTCGTACAAAAGCCTGAAGTTCACTTCTGAAACAAAATACAGGCACTTGTTTTTAAGACGGCAGTATGCTGCGTGTAAACCTTGATGACAGGTGAACTTTTTATATAAAAACAATTTTACCTATCATAATCACACATTTATTTCCATTAGCTGTACATTCACAACTTCCTAATAATATTACCTATCTCTAAGAACTACTGGGTATATTGTAAACCAGGTTTAAATTCACCAAGGTTTCATACTATGTGAAAGAGGAACATGATATTCTAAGTATCTCTCTCATGACTAGTAGCAATAAAATCACAACTACTATTATAATCTGAGATTTGTTCATCCTTTTTTATAGGATGCAACAATAAATAATTTCTTAAGTTCGTGGATTATATCTAATTTAGTTTTGTTTTTGTTTCAGGTAACTATTCTTGGCATAATACTCTCTAGATGTAAGTACCTACATTTTTGGCAATTCCTAAAAAACTATAGAATGCAGCCCAAAATCTTGCACGCTGCAATGTCATGACTAAGATATGGAAGTATAAATAATTGTTCTACAAGTAAACTAGGAGTTTGGAAAAAATACCTCTGTACCCGATTAGAACTTAAAAAAGGATCTAAAGGGTGCAATAAAAGATATTTTAACTAACGGTTCTTACACCTGTGAGTCTAAGTTGGTCTAGAATTACCTGGAAAACCTTATACAACTGGTATCTTCATATAAATAGTGTCCATCTCTAATCAAAGCAACTATCAAAAAGTAATGACATATAGGTAGTTAAAAGCACCTAGATAAGTATCTAGTATCATCATCATAGTCACAATGTCTTAACAGACATGTTGTGAACTCGTGAAATGCATTAAGTCGGAGTTAGAGTATTTACGACACGAATATTATCGACAGCTTTGAGAACTGTAGCTCGCCATCGTTCGCGATTTACTCTCATTTCAGTGGCGCTCTTGATACTCATATCCAGCAACTGTTTCGTCGTATCCACCCAGCGTGTAGGGGGACGGCCACGGCGCCGCCCATTCGGTTCATGACCCTGAACTACAAGTTTCTCCATATTATCGCTTCTTTGTATATGTCCGAAGAATGTAAGCATTCTCATCGACACAGTGGAGGATAGTCACTTTGGATTGCCGAGCTCATCCGGTATGGAAGCGTTAATTCGATGGGCGATATAAGGAACTCTTAGCATTCTCCCCCACGTCCACATTTCAAAAGCATCTATGCGAGCTCGATCTGCATTTTTAACAGTCCAAGTTTCCGAGGCATACAAAAATATGGAGAACACGTGAGACTGAACCAGCAACATTTTGGTAGCTTCAGTGATGTTAGGGTCAGGCCAGCTTTGTCATGGTCACACGTGCCTGTTAAATGTGCCGTCGAATCTCATTTTCACAGCTACCCGAATTGTCGATAAAGAACCGAGGTACACAAAACTTTGAACTACTTCACAACGGCCTACTGACTTAATTTCTCGATGATTATCGTGCTCTCTATCTACGATCATAACCTTGGTCTTGTTTTAGTTAATACTGAGACCATATGCTGCACTGTGTTGTTCTCAGATGTCTAATAGAGCTACTAGTTTTTCCCAAGAAGCAGCAATAAGGGTTGTATCGTCAGCAAATTTTAAGTTGGATATTTTGCTTCCGCCAATAGTTTGTACCATCATTCTAGTTGTCCAATACCTGTCTCATCACAAACTCAGAGTAAATGTTAGATAACATCGTAGATAATAGTCATCCCAGACGAACTCCTTTTCTGGCTGCTGTTTCGTCAGACATGTTACCATCAATTCTTATACAAGCCGAGCCAGACTTATAGAGTTGGAGAACGTTAGCCCATTTCAAAGATATTTTACTAATAGATCTGTGTCCTAAGCATCCCTGATTCTTGTTTATCACTACTTTTGTAATATTTTTATTATTGATGATCAAATTCTGTGCTCGAATTCCGGTTCTGTACACAAAGAACTTTGGAACTAGGCTTCGCTTTTTGTGATAGGATCTTTTGTTGATCATGATATTTTGTGAATCATCCAAACCGAAACAGTGTTTCTTTGCAAACAACTGGATTTTAGAGCTTTGTATCGTTTTGGCCAAGTCAGGTATATATCAGATACAAATCCGTTTAAATTCATCTATGTTTTTTTTTTACTTTTGTGTCTTCGGCATCGACTGCTCTGGTCATTAGCGTCGTGTTATGTATAGGCTTTGTTACTGTTTCCCAGCGCCACTCTAGGAACAGCATTGTTAATTGGAAGCCAACAGTGAAGGCTCAGATGGAAATTCTTGCTGAGATTTTTTTTATGGATATTTATTTTTGATTGAAAAAAACAGAAATACATTTCCGCCTTTATCGGGAATCGAACTCAGGACCTTCCGGTCACGAGCCCTCGACTCTACCCACTGAGCCAACCCACTCCACCAATTTATCTATGTAATTCGCATATCTTGTTTTGAAAGAGTATGCCTTTGCTTATGTCGTGTCAAAACGCTAAATCCATCACTGTTCTGCTTAAAATTGTCTACCTAGTAATAGATCCCCTTAAAAAGGAATAACATTACACACACGCACGAAGTTAGCAGGATGCTTGTAACCTAATATGACATGAAACTATTGTATGTCAAGTCTAATGAAGCTTATTAGTTCGCCTTTCTTGTTAAATTTGTTATATATAACTTTACAGAGTTGGCTGTTACTTGATGAAGATCCATGACTATACAAAAAGTATGTTTCCGTGAAAAGTAACCACACATATTAAAAAATTATGACAACTTTTTCGACACACAGTGGCTTCATCAAAGAATGATAGTTTTGTCTTAATAGGAAGCCAAATAAGGGATTTTTCTGAATTTTTTTATTTTCGTCAAACGAGACTGAAACTCAGAACTGCCACCGGATTTGTAATCACCACCTTCAGTTCTCCAAAACACAAGGTTTTATTTTAAAAGTAAGCCAAATAAAGATTTTCATTTTTTTAGGTAAACCTGAAGATCTGAAAGATCAGAAAATTTTTATTTTTATAAGGAAAATAAAACTCAAAACTGCAACTGGATTTGTAATCAGCACCCCCAAATTATCCAAAACACGAGGTTTTGTTTTATTAGGAATGCAGATAAATATTTTCAATTTTTTAGGTAAACTTGAAGATCTGAAAGATCTGAAAATTTTTATTTTTGTAAAGACGAGAATGAAACTCAAAACTGTGACCGGATTTTAATCAGTACCTTCAAATTAGTTAAAACACCAGGTTTCATCTTAATAGAACGCTAGATAAAGATTTTCGATTTTTTAGGTAAACCTAAGATCTGAAAGGTCTGAAAATGTTTATATTTGTAAAGACGAGAATAAAACTCAAAACTGTGATCGGATTTGTAACCAGCACCCTCAAAATTATCTAAAACACGAGGTTTCATTTTCATAGTAAGCCAGATAAAGATTTTCGATTTCTTAGGTAAACCTGAAGATCTGAAAGATCTGAAAATTTTAATTTTTGTAAAGATGTGAATGAAACTCAAAACTGTGACAGGATTTGTAATCAGCATCCTTAAAATTATCCAAAACACGAGGTATCATCTTCATAGTAAGCCAGATAAAGATTTTTAGATTTTTTAGGTAAACCTGAAGATTTGAAAGATCCGAAATTTATTTTCGTCAAACGAGACTGAAACTCAAAACTACGACCGGATTTCTAATCAGCACTCTACATAAAATTATCTAAAATATGAGGTTTCATTTCAGTAGTTAGCCAAATAAAGATTTTCGTTTTTTTTTAGGTAAACCTGAAGGTCTGAAAGATCCAAAGTTTCTGATTTTTATCAATCGAGACAGGAACTCAAAATTGCGACCAAAATTGCAATCAGCACTCTCAACTTATCTAAAACATCAGGTTTTATCCTAATAGAAAGCCAAATAGTTTTTTTTTAAGTAAATTTGAGGTTCTAAAAGATCTGAAGGTTATTTATTTTTGTATTTTTGTAAAATTTGGTGATTTTTATCAACACTTTTCATCAAAAATTTTGTATAGGCTATTATTCAGTATTTCATGCTCTTTTGTAACCTTGGTAATGAACTTTTGAGTTGATCATAGTGCTTTTATGCTCAAACAACAACAGTAGTAGTATTAGTAGTAGTGATGGGGAGGCGAAGCCAGGCAAGTAGGCCACCTTTGGCCCTTTTTGCCAACCCCACTGAACCAATCACTGAAAACACTAAAGTTCTACATCCTAGAAAGCTCCTTGTCGAACCTACCAGACCTCCTGACGAAAGTCCAGTATGTCCGACCATTTCGCTGAATATAGTGGCTCCTCCCCAAACTCCGTCGTGCCGAATATCTGAACCCTAAGGTTGCGATAAACTGCACATCTGCCCAGGAAGTGGAACGCTGTCTCGTCCTCCTCCCAGCATCTGGAGCAAATGGGTTCCCCTACCACTCTCATAAGTGACAGATGTCTATTCAGCCGGCAATGGCCAGTGAGAACCCCCACCAGAAGGTTGAGCGTTTCTCTGCCTTTACTCAAAAGCCATTGCGTTCGGCCCCTATCAGAGCCTGCTATGAATCTTTTGGCGTCTACTAATTACCAGCATAGGTTCTGGGCCAATGCAGGGGCTGTTGGCCCCTATTCTAGCTAATCGGTCCGCTCTCTCGTTATCCGGTATACCAATATGTCCGGGGACCAACCGACTTCTGAAGGGCGGCAGAGCATTCTTGTGCCAGAGCTGATCTGGCCCTCGAAGCTGCCACCGCTTTCAGAGCTGATTGGCTGTCAGAGCATATATATATATGCTTTGTTCAGAGCACTGTTCGACCTCCGTCGAGTATGCCGCCATCAATATCGCATACACTTCCGCCTGGAAGACAGTCGTGCAGGTTCCCAGAGCGAAGCTCCGCCGTACTTCTTTACCCTCTAGACAGAAGCACGCTCCCCCTGATCTCAAACAACAACAAATGGCCAATGTAGAAGTGTTAGAACACATCTATTTGTTTACTCCACGTCGAAAGTTGGAAACTACAACAAAACCCAAACCCCTCCTGCATCGTAAGTACAGTTGAGTCTCCCGTCAACACTTTACGTAAAACCTGCAAGAGTAACGGCGCGGCGGCCATTGCAGCCCGGACGATACGTACATATGTTCCGGCCGGAAATAAAATCCCCGCAGGATACAATTCGGCGGCAATCTGGCCGATTTATCTGAGAAACTTTCCCGAAATTCGACAGGCCGAAGCCCCGAAGCCTCGCAGCACCAGCCACCGAGTGCAATCTTGGCAATCTGGAAAGCCGCTTCGTCTCTTCTTGCGTCTCTCGTCCTCGATCGTTAACAATCAAACAAAAGCCGAGCGCACATTCGGGCACCACCAGCGCCTTCTTAGATCTTGTTATTTCAGATTATCATAATGCTCAAAGGTCCAGGATCAGTGGCAGGCGAAGGATAAGAACTTTCGAAAAAAATAATAAGTAAAGGAAAGGTCTACATTTTAAAACTATTATATAATAGACAGGGTTGCAGGGTTATTCATAAAGTCGCGGCATATCAAAGTTTTGTTTTTTCAAATGGAACACTTGTAGTGAGCAACTGGTCACTGTCAAAACCGATACCAAATTTAGAAATAGCCAAAGCGATCAAGACGTCTAGTGGTGGAATTTAAAACCCAATGTTGTATGTGTGCCCGTGGTAACTTGATTCTTTTAGCATGCACGTGTACCAACTCAGAGAGAATTAAATCAAAACATAGAAATGTTATGATATGCTTTTTTTATTATTTGTTTCTTAACAACATTTGCTTTGTATTTATTAATCACTAGTGCTGAGTGTTTATAATATGGTTTTATTACTTGACTCATGTATTTACCAAATGATGAGTGCTTTGTATTTCATATATTTTACTGGCTCTTGTTATTGATATTGTATAATAAAGAAATGGTTATAAACATCCACAGTCTAAATGATAAATAATAATAATAATACATGGTGGGTTAGGTCTCTGTTCAACGTCAGGGAGAGAAATATGGATAGAATGTGGAAAAGTGTAAAATATCAGCATATATAAATAACTAAATATAATCAAACATATAAAGGAGTAAATAAAGGAGGTAAATGGTATAGGGTATATAAAATATAAACATAGCATCGCAAGCATAACAGCATAGCAAGCATGGTATCTAAGCGCATAAATAGATCAATAAATAAATATAAACAATAAACAACATATAAAAGGGCTGGTTAGAGGAAACGTATGGGACGTGTGAACGCGTGAGTGAGCATAACCCACTTTCACCTACGGTAATTGAATAGGCTTGTCCCGGGGACAGTCACCTTGGTTTCCACATCCATAAAATAAATATCGTATATACATAAAGATGATCTGTAAATGTTGAAATAGATATACCTAAATAAGACAGTGTTGTCTCTGTTTACCATCAGCCTGCAATCCCTCAGGACCTAATACCTAGAGTAGACCTAAATCTGAGACCCAACACAATATAAAGTCGTCTTAAAAACCCGGAGGTATAGTATACATTGTGAAACACTTTAAAAATATCGTAGCCAGACCACATTAGTTAATAACACAAACTCAAAAGACAACATACCTGCAAATATTCGTGAAAAGGACTCCAAAATGCATTGTGTAAAATTTGGTCCCCAGCCTATTACGTTTTTCCAAAAACAATCCCCGCTCGTAATTGATAAAAAAACTATCAACAAAACTATGGCAACGATTATCACAGCCCACTACATTATTCAGGTGACAAAACACAAAACCCAAAAGCATCACAGAACTGTAGTGTAGCTTTAAGTCACAGATTGAAAATTAACACGGAACTATTTACTTTATGAAAAGTCCCTCATGATCTGACAAATATCAAAATATTTGAACAATATAGGATGTAGTAATAATCAAATACGTTACTTATCTTAACTTCATCGACTAATTACACTCATACTCAGATATTACATTTTTTTATAAATCTACAGCAGCCTTTGCGGGAGGCCGACCATAAAAAAAATAAAAAAAAGACTTTATGAATAACCCTGTTTATTATCCAATGATTTTAAAATGTAGACCTTCACGTTGCCTACAACTTTTGTTGGAAAGGTTTTTTTATCTCTCATATTAACGGAGGTATCAAACTTTGGAGTATAATTTGATCATCCTGCATGTTCTGATTTTCCTTCCATCACGTTCTACGAGCCACCTACGCCACTGTCGCCCTTTATGGCAGCCCCGTATCTTAAAGAACCGTGTTGCAGCAGCCCGGTGCCGTTCAGCTATCGATAAGGATTATGGCCCGGCTCTACCAACACATCGCCTCCAAAATATTTTTCCTCGTGCGGCGAGAGAGAGCCTCGGCCGTATGTAGGTCCCCATGGGGAGCCAATAAGCCAGCGATCTGATAAATATTTCAAACGGGGCAGGGCGGACGCTATGTGCGACTCGTAAAATCATTTGTTGATATACTCCAATGTTGCGTCGTCCCTAAGGAGTAGTACAGAGCTCCAAATGGGGGATTTTCGTGCATTATTTCTTATATCTTTGACATGTGATGTCGGATGACATTTCCAGGTCAAAAGAGGGTTTGGATGTTAGAAAAAAGTCTTCAAACATCGATAATGACCACCTCATGGTGCAGTCTAAGATCCGAATATAGAGCGACCTTCACCGAACTGGTTAATGGATGAAAAGCATTTTATACTAAATTTAATATGCGAAGAAACATATCGCGAATCGGTTGGCTGAAAAATTTCAGTCCAGGATATGATTAATTAAATATTGAAAAATTATTTTTTTTTTGAACATTTCACTGGTCTGGTTAATAGACAAATCACACACCAATCGAAAGTATGAAGCCCATAGAATATGCAAACGTTAGGTTGGCAACGTTTTTCCCGTCCCAACTATAGGGTAGGCAGGTATAAACAGGTAAATCAATAATAGTAATTTGAGCCGGTGTGGTTAGTGCATGAAACTTGTATCAAAATAAAGACAATTTTATTGCAAAGTCGTTGATATAGGGTTGTCTGCAAAAAATCAGTCTGGAATTCCGGTTGTCGAATTTTAAAGATCAAAATATTGCTGCCAGTGAATACGTGCGCCAGAGAGGTCCGAGCGAACTATCCCGTGTATTAACAAAGGAAATTGAAATGATTTATTTGAATAAAACATAATCAAAAATGTATAAACTTATGAATCTTCCATGTCATTATTTCACAATTAAAAAAATTTAAAAGATATATTTACTAAGATAGTTTTGAAGGTTAAATTATTATGCACTTACCGTATTCTCATTAAGAAAGTAATATTTTTTGCCCAAAGTATAGTCACTTTTTTGTAGCATGTGGTATGATAACCTACAAAATCGAGTGATGCATTGGTTAACTCAACGCCACTGTATTTAAAATGTTTCTTTTTACGAAAATTTAATTTCAACGAACAGTTTTTTTACGTTTCATCGTTAAAATCAAGAACATCATCATCCGAATTGCATAGAAAACACTTTTTAACCATTTTTTATCACAATCTAATGTTTATAAATAACAACAATCAGTATAGTAGTAGTAGCACGCTTTTTCAATTCAGAAGAATGAGGCAAACTGTTCCAATGCAATGATGTATTTATGAGTGTATCGCTATCCCTTGTTAATACACGGGATAGTTCGCTCGGACCTCTCTGGCGCACGTATTCACTGGCAGCAATATTTTGATCTTTAAAATTCGACAACCGGAATTCCAGACTGATTTTTTGCAGACAACCCTATATCAACGTGTTTGCAATGCCATTATCTTTATTTTGATATAAGTTTCATGCATTAACCACACCGGTGCAAATTATTATTATTCATTTACCTTGTTTATACCTGCCTACCCTATAGTTGGGACGGGAAAAACGTAGCCAACCTAACGTTTGCATATTCTATGGGCTTCATACTTTCGAAAGGTATGTGATTTGTCTATTAACCAAACAAGTGAAATGTTTAAAAAAAATAATTTTTCAATATTTGATTAATCATATCCTGGACTGAAATTTTTCAGCCAACCCACTCGCGATATGTTTTTTAACATATTAAATTTAATATAAAATGCTTTTCATCCATTAACCAGTTCGGTGAAGGTCGCTCTATATTCGGATCTTCTACTAGTGAGGGAAATGAAAATAGATGAAACTTAATATGTTTCCTAATTGAATGTCATTACTTATGTTGGCGACTTTTGGGTCCATTTTAAGAAGAAAACTTCGTAGCAACGTATGTCCTAAACGTCTTACCTTTTGAGATACAGGGTGGTAAAGTTTTCAAAAATAAATAAGTTATTATTAATAACTACTAACTGTTCTTTGTGTGTTTTAAACGAAAACCAAAACCTTCCACATTACTCGCCTAAGGCGCGGGAAACGAGACCTCCCGACTGACGGTGCACAAAGCAAACGTGGAGCAAATCGATGCTGTGAACCTTAGCTTCGCCGGAAACCAAGAGTTATTTCTATTTTACACACAGGCCGCTGTGTAACCAGGGGGTGAAAAGGGGGATGAGCATCGTATCCATACGAAATGGAGGCCTGGGTAATTTACTTCAGAGTGCTGGCACGTATACTTACTTCTTCTCGTCTATACTCCCGACTCTCCCGTCCTTTCTCCCTCTCTCTCTCCCTCCCTCTGTGTGTCTGTACGCTCCCCCAATTCCCGTGGGCTACAGTTTCGCGTTGCTGCAGCGTTTTATTTTGCCGACTGGCTGTTCCTCGAATCCTGGAATTCGACCAAAGTTGGCCGCTTCTACAATGTTGTCAGACGATACCATGTCACCGTTTATGTGATTATGGTGTTTTTTATGGTCAGCCTCCGACAAAGGCCATGATGCCGTAGAAGCGCTACTGTTACGTATTGAAACAACGAGTGCGGGAAGACGACTGCCTTATTTTTCTACATTGAGGAATGTACATAAAAACATCAGTATACCATGTATCCATGACTGTATGTATATACTCAACTACCAAATACATTTTTTTTAATCACTATCACTACTAAATCTGGGTACACAAATATCTGTCTGGCTTTTTTACTCGCCTACCAGATGTAGTACATTCTGGTATTCTATAAACCTCTTCATCCTTATCATTAAATATACTAGAACGATCATGTACATTTTCATATGCATTCTCTCTTTTTTCCTCCCCATCATTTGGTAGAATTTCGATAAATCTACGATTTGTCGTTAGCTCAGAATCGCTGTTTTCAACTTTTATCATATACGAATGATGTGGAAGTTTATCTGAAATTCTGCCAAATGACCATTTAGAGCCTAACTGGGACTGATAGCGCACTCTGTCATTGATATTCAGTGACTTCATATCTTTAGCAAATTTGTCATATCGGGTTTTCTGATATTGGCCCTGATTGTTCATTTTTTTGATGTACTCTTCATAGTCAATTTTTTGTGGTTCTAATTGCTGATAGCTACTTGGCAATATATCTCTTAAATTTCTACACATCGTCAGTTGACAGGGTGAAAAACCAATTTCTGATGGAGTATTTCGATACATCAACAAAACAAGGTCAATATCTCTTTTTTCATCAAGTGCTTTACGTAGTATCTTTTTAACAGTTTGTTTTGACCTTTCTACCATCCCATTAGATTGTGGATATTTAGGACTTGTCATTGTGTGACTGATGCACCATTTTTCACAAAAATCTGCAAAATGCTTACTATTAAATTGAGGTCCACCATCTGAAATAAGGATAGCAGGAATGCCAAATCTTGAAAAAATTGATTTCAAATGTTTTATAACAGTTAAAGAATGTGCATTATCTTCTAAAGGAATTAGTTCTATCCATTTTGTATAATAGTCAATGATCAGCGAATGCATATCTGAGCCCAAATATAATATATCACAACCAACTTTATACCAGGGTATAGGTAGTATCTCATGCTGCTGAAGCGCTGCGAGAGGATAAGTGTCTAGGTTTGGAACGCTGCAGGTTGCAGCCATCGGAAAACAAATTCCTCGGCAGCTTATTCCGCAGCTTCGAAGGAATGCTGGAGGAGACTGGTTCGGGGAGTAGGGACAACGACCTGGTAAGGATGAGCTCGCAGAGCCTCTCTCGTTAGGACGGCCTTCGGTGTTATTCTCTGGAAGAGCTCTCTCGAACTCTTCCGTGATAGAATCTCTAGAACAGGGGCAAGTCAGCCACCCTTCTTCAATATTCCAGGCTGTGGAGGTCATTTATGAGATTAAACGTATCCACAAGTCTAATTGGTCTCTTCTGGATAGTATCCAGAAGCTTTAGAGAGAGCTTTGGAGCGCATCCCCACACATGGAAGCAATACTCCAACGAAGGCCGGCTCTGTGCCTTGTAGGGCAGCAATAGTTGCTGTAGTGTATACAGCTTTCTACAGCAAAACAAAACTGTAAGCTTCTAGGATGCCGTGCCATGCCATGTCGTTATTGCTGATGTTGATCCCCAAAAGCTTGACGGAAGGTGACTCTACTATTGAATGACCTTCTATCTCCACAATTGGTAAGCCAACGTGAGACTTCTTGGAGTGTGTTGTTGCCCAAGTTTTTTGTGCGTTAAACTGTACTCAAAGAATGAGTATGTAAATTGTCAGAAGTGCACCGAGTGACATAACTTGCAAATTTTTAGGAACAAATGCGCCCTCTGACGGCTCTTCACCTTTCGCCTACACTTCTGACAATGTTTCCCTACCTTTGTAATATTTCTGTTGTATTGCAAATTTTCAGAGCTGTACTTCATCATTTATTATGTGAAAAAAATGCACGTTTAATCCTCCACCCTTACTTTGTACCTTTACGGCGCATTCTGACGACCCACTTGTCCCTATGCCGAACCTGTAAATGACAAAATTTTTACTTTACCAAGTGACCTTTTTACTTCCCACACCGACAGGTGAGGGGAGTATTGTGATCGCGAAAATTTTCGATTTTGATATAATATACTTTTTGGGCGTTTTATGATGTCTACATAACGAAAATCCACGTCAGCCATTTCCGTCGGTCTGTCGGTCTGTCTGTCGGTCTGTCTGTCGGTCTGTCTGTCGGTCTGTCTGTCGGTCTGTCTGCCGGTGTGTCTGTTTGTACGCTTTTTTCCAGCCACGTGGTGTCGTAGTAGGTAATGTTCCTATAGTTTTGAAAATCGGTGCATGGGCGGCGGAGTAATTAGCAAAAAACAAAAAATTTTAAATATGCCTCAAACTTCGTTTTTACGCGTTTTAGGGGTTCCTGATCATTTTCTACTTTTTTTTTTGGTAGGGGTGAAATTGGGGTGGTTGGTGGATGGGGGGTTGTAAAATTTAAAAATTTGTTGCTTTCATAATAGACTGTCCACTGACCTAGGGAAGAAGACCTAGCGACATAAATAACTTTTTTAGGTCCATCCGAACAATGCCTTGTCTATTACAGAAACCAAAGGACTTAGAATTTTTTCTGGTGTAAACATACGAGTATTTATTGCTTTAGATCGTTCTATATTATGTAACGAAGAAACTGTTGAATTGATGTTAATGAAATTTTGTCACAGTATTACTGCCGCGGCGAAGATGGAAAATGCGTATGATTTTTATAAATCGTGCCAGTGGCGGCGCAGAAATAATAAAAAAACTAAAAATATAAAAACAGCTCAAACTTCGTTTTTAAGTGTTTTAGAGGTTCCTGATCTTTTTCTGAGTTTTTGATGTATTAATAATAGGATGTCCACTGACCTGTAAAGGAAGACCTAGCGACATAAATCACCTTTTTAGGTCTATTTGAACATTGCCTTGCGTATTACCGAAACTCAGGGACTTAGATTTTTCTGTATTTATTGCTTTAGATCGTTTTGTATTTTGCAACGTGGAAACTATTAAATCGATGCTGATGAAATTTTGAGACATTATTATTACTGCGGTGAGGATGGAAAACACGTATGCTTGTTAGAAATCGTGTCAGTGGCAGCGTAGCAATAATCAAAAAACTAAAAATATGAAAACAGTCCAAACTTCGTTTTTAGATGTTTAAGGGGTTTCTTACCGTTTTCTTTGGTTGCAAGGGGATCTCAGACTAAAGCTTCATGCTATGGGAAAATAATAAACTGGTATCACCGTAATGTGTGGGAAGTACTGAGTCAATCAACTTGACTACATTTTTTTACGTATAGCGAACTCTCCGTCTATTTTTTTTGTATGTACTAGCCTGATTTAGCCTACCCGGATTATTTTCTATTCTCAAACTTTCAGTGGCCAAAGATTTGTTGCGTCTTTGAACATCCTAAGTGATACTGTATCAAGAAACTGTACACTGTAGCACTTCATCGAACATCACTTTGTATATTTTATCTATTTTATCTCCTCAAGACGGGCGACTGTCGTAGAGTACTAACCTACAACACTGTGTTTATTTGTATATTTAAGCCGGCATATCCAAAAGCACATAAAACTGCATCATTTCCTTTTGGAGCGGACATTTACAATCGCCGTAAAGCTTCCCCTGAAATCAGACCGAGCTTTTTATATTCCTCGGAATAACTGTTTAAATCGCGACTTCGGATGGCGATATTGCTCCATTATGCTCACCCTTTCAAAACTTCTTCCGCTTTTACAACTCCCGACAATTTAAACTTTTTGAGAGTTCTTACTCGTTTTTATTTCCGTAACACGTCGTAAGAATTCGAGTGAGTGTTTTCAAACTATCGAGCCAGGATTAATATTCCTACGTATTTGAATGCTAACACATATTCCAGGTATCAGTTTTTAATTGTTTCAATCCTCAATTCAAGACAAAAGCGGCTTAAAGAGGACAAGAATTCAACAGCATTATAAAATTTATAAAAATGGTGGATGCGGCATGATGAAATATCTAGACACCTTCACCATATTTTCAAATTTTCTGATATAGAGTAGTACTGTTGGGGAGGGAAGCCAAGCCAATAAGCTACAAGTAACAAACATCAGAAATTATGTCATGAAGTATCAGCAAAACTCATTTTCATAAATTCGAAATTTTTCGATTACAATCCTTTTCCAACGTACTTTTAGAGACAGTTGTTCAAGACTTTTGGAAAAGATGCAACCAATAGTGTAGCAAATGAAAACATATTTAGTTTTTCTCAAGCCTTAGGCCTTATTACATCCCCTTTACTTGTATTATATGCTCATAAATGCCAGGTCTACAATTCCTAGATTCGTAGTTTCCTCAAGATAACAACTTAAAATCCGTCTTGGCAATTAGTGCATATTTCAACAGCTAGTTATTAGAAGCTTTTTGCCGCTAAATATTTGAAATCCAATTTGAATTTGAATAATTCCCGTCCAGCGTCCATTTTGCGCAGCCACGAAAGCTCCATCTTTTCCATTATGAACCAGCTAATTTATTCATAACAGTGGTGGTACATCCATCTCAGTTTGAAATGAAATAAAATAAAATTTTACCATTGCGGACGGTGGATAGCTGAAGGCTGCTTTTCTTTCTCTCTGAATGGTGCTATTCTACTAATTGAATATGATAATTAAGTTCTGAGTGGGACACCTGTCTTAATTTAATGGAAAGCTGTGAAAAAATATCTCGACCATTGCATCAATGTAAAAAATTGTTCTATTTTATTTAAGAAGAGGACCCAGTTTCTGCCAGATTTTTATTTCACCTCAAAACTAACTCTTAGGGCAGATATTATCAACATGCATATTTAACAAAGAATTTAACAAAGCTTTTCTATTGGATGTTATTTAGCAAAAGCTTTCTATTGGGTGTTGAGGGCTATGTTAATAAGTATCATCCAATAGTATTTCATCAATATTGAAAACAACACGTCAAAGCTGGATGACACTTTTGTCAAAGATATTTTAGAAATTCATGGATCAAAATCATAGCAGGATAATATCAGAACAGAGCGATTGATTTGCAAATTAATGCCACATTTTCCATGTTTACATTATAATTATTGTATAATTACTAATTGCAAACTGGGATAATTTGTGATAAAAGTAGTAGGTACCTATATCAATCACAGCAACTACCTACCTTATTTAATAATGATGGATTATATGAAAATACATACTTTTATGAAGAATCAATCTTTCATTTACTGGATGCATGTTTGTTATAGATCTTCTTATAGAAGTATTCACAGGTGCATTGTACATCAAATAGGGTTATACTCAATTTTAATTATAAAATGGCAAGCTTTGGCGTTTTGGGATTCTGGATAGGCAACCAGTAATGCACATATGTTTGGGAAGTAGCTGTAACCTTTGAAATGTAACAAAATGCTATTTTCACCTCTTTTTACTATAAAACAAAGATATATTGCAGGTATTCATAATTATTATCGCTAGCAAATTATTGTTTTATCTAAATAGTGCAATGAGTGAATTTCTTGTCATCATAGCATTTAATACAGCATGAAGCCAGCGATCAAATGGAAATGGAATCTGGAATCTGATTGGTTGAAATTAGCAATTGCTAAACTTTTGATTAAACAAGAAAATGCCAGTTTTCACCGATTTGGGATGGAAAATCAGACTGGAAAAGATGCTAGATGATTTACAATGCTTGATTGTATATAAAGTATGTTATTTTTGAGCTTTTGAGGTCAACTTCAAGAGAAATCAATAATTTTCAGAGTACTTTGACAGATGCATGTTCTTAAAAGGGCTGCTCTCTCTGACTGGTCAAAGTCTTTGTTAAAATCTGCATGTTGATAAAATCGGGCCTTAGTAGATGTTCTCGATATCTATTAGTGGAGAATAGGGGGATTTAGGTCGCTCTGTTCAACGATTAATAATTATTAATAGGTGCAATAATCGCAAATGTGTCCATAAACCGCAGGTAGTAATGGCATCCTAATATGCGACTATTGTTATTGGGCTCTAATGTGCTTGTAGTGAATTGAATTACCAGATAATCAATCATCTTATGACATACATGAAGTGAGTATAGCGCCTTGGATAGGTTAAGATATTACTTAGGGACAGAACTCCTAGTATCCCTGAAATACCCACGGGGAATAGTTTTCAAAAAATGTTTCGAGTTACCCAAAAATTCAACAATATCTAAACAATGAGGTTCGCCTCCAGCTAGAAAATAATACATTGATCTCTATGAGACCATGTATGGACAAATAAAATTTTTCTTAGCATAAAGAAACCTCAACAGTTATACGAGGGTTGTTCTATATCTATATATTCTATACCAGTACGCAGACAGCTGTTTCACGCTTATTAGCGATCATCAGTGCGCCATAGGTTGACTGACGGAAATAGAGAGCATCAGGTCTTTCATGTCTACCAGACATGTGAAGCATGTGATAGCAGTATTCATAAAATGATCCTGAAATCTGAAAGATCAGAATGAACTGCAGCGTCTTTAACTTTATTATTCCTCACTAAAAATATGCCGTTGATGATATAATAATGTACTATTAAGTTACGTTTTGAGTAAAAGTAACCAAAGATTTATCAATATTAAGAAACATTTTGTTAATGGTAAACCAATTCACTATAGAGTCTAGATCCAACTGAGGATCAGCACAGTCTTTTTTGCACAGTACAGGTCTATATATTTTTAAATCGTCTGCATATAGTAACCTGGTTGACAGAACATGGCAGATCATTTATAAAATCGATAAATAAAAGTGGCCCTAGCTTACTGCCCTTGGGGAACCCCGGATGTAGCAACAAACTGATGTGAATTATAATGTTCTGCCTAATAACTTAAAGCTTGTTACACAAATAACACATAAATAGACAGAAGTGATTTTAACGATTAACGGAACACAAGATAAAATGAATGAGACCGAAATGATAAGTGTCAGAATCGACAGGCTGGCCCATTTCACGCATGCGGCGTGGGATCAAAGTCAAAGTTTCTCCGACAGAACACGAGTGTAGAATATCTCAAAAGCATCACACAGATTATTAAATGAAGCTTTCAAAAGCTCTTTCATGCCTACATACTCATATAATTATTTATTCACAAAGTCCTCAACGCCGTAGGATTCCATCCGAAATAAGCTCAAACGTTTGACGCTTCATTAAAAAAAATGCGTCAAGTGAGTTGACTTGGTGTTTACGAGCGATTTCTATAAAAAAGGTTTCAAAAAGGTACATAAAACATTGTGAATCGTTTTATAATTTTTAGGAGATATTGAGGTTTTGACATTTTTAGCAAAACAGTAGCATTTCAATAATTAATTTCTATCAAACGTGCATCTGTCAAAGTTCTCTGAAAATTATTGATTTCTGTTATCTGAAAAAGGTGAAAAATGACATGCTTTATATACAGTCGACCGTTATGAACCATATTGTATCTTTTCCAGTCTGATTTTCCATCCTAAATGGGTGAAAAATTGCATTTTCTTATTTAACAAAGAGTTTAGCAATTGCTAATCTCAACCAATCAGATTCCACAAAAGCAGTACATTTGATCACTAGATTGTTACTCTATCAAATGATAATGATGACAAGAAATTCAAATTACTGCATTATTTTGGTAAAACAATAATTTAATATCAATAATAATTATAAATACCTGCAATATACTTTTGTTTTATAGTAAACGGGGGTAAAAATAACCTTTTGTTGCATTTCACAAAGCTGAAAGCACAATTTAACTGTTGGCCAATCTGTGTCCCAAGTGTGCATTACTGGTTGCCTATCCTTCGTAACGGCAAAGGTCGCAGGTTGGAAAAAATATAACCTTATTTTTTCTAAGGCATAAACCTGTCGTATAGTCAGAAAGTGAATCAGATGCTTCATATACTTTTCAGAGACAGGGGGGAACTAGCTGAGAGGATTTTTATTCATAATAAATTATTAATTAATGTGGCTGGTGCTTGATACGAGTTTTATGATTCTGTCGCAAACTATCTAGTAACTGTACAATAATTATGAGGTAAACATGAAAAATCTAGTTGCGATAAATTTAGGAGATATTGTATTGAGTGAGAAGTAAAACGGTGAAAGTTACGTCCAGTTTGGTTCCTTGGTGAAGAAAAAGAGGCCGTCGTGACGATATTTTTGACAAGTGTCATCCAGCTTTGACGTTTTGTTTCCAATATTGAGAAAATACTATTGGACCATACTTATTAACATAGCCCTCAATACCCAATAGAAAGCTTTTGCTAAACAACGTCCAATAGAAAGCTTTGCCAAAGCCTTTGTTAGAATATGCATGTTGATAAAATCAGGCGTAAAGATAACGCATTTATGTCTCATTTTGTGTTTTGAATGAAGTTACAGCATCAGCCTTGTAACATACTCGTATAAAAAAACTTTCAGTCTAAAAAAAAACTCGTAACCAAGAGATAAATACTTTCATCCCACTTCTGAGTGGATCATGTCTCCGTATTTTCACGAAATGACTGGCAGCAGAGGCAGTATAGTAGCAGACATCGTTCAGCAAATAAGGGACGGACTAGAGGTACTTCAGCCGGAATATAAAGCAGTAGCCGAACGGGTGTTTTCAACTGAAATTAGTCCAGCTTTTAGGATTATTAACGGGGACTTGATTAAACATTACGCTACCGAGAGCCTTTACGGCTTCTTCCTTATAGAACTCCACGACTTTCCTGATGGAGTTACAGTCGAAGACTTTCCAGTCTTTTTCTTCCGTTCCTTATTCGATGAAATGGCGGTGCGTCAATGTACAGGGTGATTCCTGCTATTTCTAAGCTATACAGAGATAGTGCGTGGACGGAGGATTGTGGGCTTACTGAACAATATTTCAAAAATCTATCACTTGATCGTGGTAGGGACCCTTGAGGGCTATAACGTAAAAATATTTTCACTTAAATTTTGACGTTTATACAGGGTGATTCATATCAAACCTACATTTTTTTGAATGGAACCCCCTATATGTTATTGCATATTTGGATTCCTTGGTCAATTCTAGAGTGACTTTATGTATCACACATGGAACTTTAAACTAACCGTTTAGGCGCAAATCACCATTTTTGCTATAAGCAGGTATCAGAAAAAAATTGAATATCGCAGCGATTATAAAACTTAGAAGGCCTTGACTTTGCTGTACGACTAAGCATGAAATGCGTCATCTTAGGTCAGACGGCTAAATTTGAACTCTTTTTGTACTTGAAGAAATCAGAGGATAAATTAAGGAAACTTCAATCACAGATAACTTGATTTTTTCAAATGGGAATGCCTATTTTCGTTTAAAGAATCAAATGTAAAATTTGATTACCTTTCTAACGATATAGCATTCTTGGTATCAATCTTTCTTGGTTTTTATTTTATTTCAAATTTTCAGTCAAATCGGTGTTTTTCAATTTTCCTGCTTGCAAGCATCCTAGCAGGCCATGAAAAATGAACAAAAGCTCGTTAATATGGAATAAAGCAGCTAACTCAGTAGAAAGATGCAAACTAACTAGAGCAACGAGGCAAGATTATGAAAATTCCTTACAACATGTTAGCGCTAACCAGAAACAATAGTGGTAACAAGAACGCTCATTTTTCACAGCCTACTAGCTATTATCCAATTGCAAAGTCAGTAAAAGAATATTTAATCAAAGGAAAACTACTAGTGATTGTTGCTGGCAGTAGAATATCTATGTCTTCTGAATAAATGTTCACATTTAATGCTATAAAAAAGTAGCCATTTTCATAAGTCAAAAGTAATGATACCTCTGACTGGAACCCTTCAAACTTTTCAGTAGGTACTTCTACTTATTAGCAAAAACGCGGAAAATGAACCTTGAATTGCAGTCTGTTTGCATTGTAAAACAAAATTTAGTTTGCAGAAAATTACATGAAATAATCACAATTACAACACAGCGTAATTAAAAAATTCTAGCCATTATTTTAATAGATGTTCAGAATGCTCCAGTTGGAGATATTGTCACTTTTGACTTAACTCAACGGAAATGGCTAATTTTTTTATCCCATTTAAATATGAAATTTCATTCTAAACATGTCAGACTGTAAGCAAAAAGCACTGGCAGGTTTCCTTTTTTTGTTTCAAAATTTTTAATCGTTTTGGAAAGTTTTCAAGCACATTTGATTCTTTAAACCAAAATAGGCATTCCCATTTGAAAAAATCAAATTATCTGTGATTGAAATTTCCTTAATTAATCTACTGATTTCTCCAAGTACAATAAGAACTAAAATTCGTCTGACTAAGGTGACGCATTTCATGCTTAGTCGTGCCGCAAAGTCACGGCCTCCTAAGTTTCATAATCGCTGCGGTATTCAATTTTTTTCTGATACCTACTTATACCAAAAATGGTGATTTGCGCCTAAACGGTTCGTTTAAGGTTCCACGTGTGATACATAAAGTCACACTAGAATTGACCAAGGAATCCAAATATGCAATAATATATAGCGGGTTCCATTTAAAAAAAATGTATGTTTGATACGAATCACCCTGTATAAACGTTAAAATTTATGTGAAAATATTTTTACGTTCTGGCCCTCAAAGGTCCCTACCATAGTCAAGTGACAGATTTTTGAAATATTTTTTAGTAAGCTCACAATCCTCCGTCCACGCACCATTGGCCCACCATGTATATAGGGCAAACTACCCAGTTATTGGCACCTTAAGAGGTTCCTTATAATTGGATGTACTTTTGAAAGGCTTGTAGACCTTCAACATACACAACAGTAAGACATGGGGTCTAAGTCCAGCCATGGCGCATTGGACATACACAATGGTGGTAAGACCCATGACTACATAATGCGTCTTTGGTCTGGTGGTCAAAGATGAAACAGCAAGCTGCTATAGCAAGGTCCAAAGACTTGCTTGTCTGTCTATAACAGGTGCAATGAAAAGCGCACCCACTGCAGTCTTGGAGACCATTCTGGACCTCCCTCCGTTGCAAATTGTAATAATGGGCGAGGCGAGAATGGGCTACTCTAGACTACAAACTCCACCAAGAGGAATTTACAAGGATCTTGGACACAACAAAAACGCAGAATATGGGGGCCACACCATAATGGATGCTAGAAAGGACCAGATAACTCCGAAATATATCTTTAAGAAGAAATTCGAAACTATAATAAGAGATCGAGAACTCGTGAAGTAAACAACCTGCATCGGCAAATAGTCTGGTACACAGATGGATCAAAGACCGAGCAAGGCACAGGAGCGGGAATCTTTGGAAGTGGAACTAGACAGAGCATTCCGCTAGGAAAATACCCTTCGGTGTTTCAGTCAGAGGTGTACGTCATCCTGCACTGTGCAAGGATAAATAATAATCGACTTACCTGAAGGAAGATTAATCGTAATTTTCCGAGCTTGTCCGAAGATATAATTATACCATGTAGTTTCCGAATAAACCTACTCATCAGCACGAATTGTTTCCTGCACTGTGCAAGGATAAATAATGAGCGATCCTACAGAAACAAGAGGATCGCAATACTTACAGACAGTCAGGCTACACTAGGGGCACTAGAAGGGCCCAAAGTTACGTTTGCTCTAGTCTGGGAATGTCTTCAAGAACTGGGAAGGCTGGCAGAACACAACAAAGTAACTTTGGAGTGGGTGCCAGGACGCTCAGGCACAAGGGACAATGAGAGGGCGGACGAGCTAGCAAGACTAGGCTCGTCTGCTCTTTACAT
The DNA here is from genome assembly GCA_951848785.1 of Callosobruchus maculatus. NCBI lineage: Eukaryota > Metazoa > Arthropoda > Insecta > Coleoptera > Chrysomelidae > Callosobruchus > Callosobruchus maculatus. The sequence continues at coordinate 12,052,366 of CATOUR010000003.1, read as the reverse complement.
TGGAGCTGAACCCGTCCTGGAGGTGCCTAAAAGCGCAATCAGACACCAGGTCGGAGAATGGATGAAATATCAGCACAAGGAGCAGTGGAACTTGTTGCCAGGATGTGTTCATGGAAAAACTCCATGCAAGTAAACAGCTGAAACACTGCTCTCCTTGAGTAGGAATCAGCTCCGAATATACCGACGGGTCTCCTCACAGGACATTGTGGCCTGAAGGAACATCTGAATAAAATGGGACTCTACAATGGAGACCTCAACTGCAGACTGTATGGAAGAGGAACTGAGTCAACCCTACATGTGCGTGAGTGCGAAGCGCTAGATCACAAGAGACAAAAGCTCTTTGGGAAGACCAAGCTAGAACCAATGGAGTACAGCTCAGCACCAGGACCAGCAGGAAAACTGCACAAACTTATGCAGGGATCTAGATTTCTGGAGTGGATACTGTAAATGGGAGGAGTAATAATACAATAGGCCTTAAGGCTTAAGTATTGACAGGGAAAGCAAGGTCGGACAGCTTCTGGAAAAAAAATACCTTCAACATTGCATTGTATTGTGTCGACAAGAATGCTTACATTCTTCGGACATATTCACAGAAGCGATAATATGGAGCAACTTGTAGTTCACGGTCATGCCTCGAGTGGGCGATGCCGTGGCCGTTCCCCTACACGCTGGGTGGATACGACGAAACAGTTGCTGGATATGAATATCAAAAGCGCCACTAAATTGTCAGTAAATCGTGAACGATGGCAAGCTTGAGTTCTCAAAAGTATTGATAATATTCGTGTCTTAATGTGACTTAGGGCCGGTTTCTCAATGTCCAGCTAAAGTGTCAGATAGGTATCTGCAAGATAGCGTTGCTATGGATACAAAGACTTACGTGATTTCGTAAGTTTAGCCTTCAATTGTTTAAACAATTTATCTAACAGTTGCTGTTATCTTGCAGATATATATTTAACTGGACATTGAGAAACCGATCCTAAATGCATTTTACCAGTTCGCAGCATGTCTGTTAAGACATTATGACTATGATTAACGATCTTCCATCACCCTATATGCACTTCTGGCATGTCAGAGATATACAAATTGAATAACAAATACGACATAGCATATCTGTATGACCCTGCTTGGAGTATAAAGGAGGGAGAGTAAGGTCGAAAGGCAAGGAGGCAAGACAGACATCCTCGCTCGAGCGGACCCCTTAGCCGAGGCCCAGCCAGTCCCTTCCACAAACACCTCTGGCCACGAATTTGTCGTTTTAATTAGGCAACTTGCGAACTGTGGATGCAATTAGTGGCGCTACGTCGCGCCGAGAGGTTTCCGTTTCTAAGGCGGCGCTGCCTTCTGATTGGCCTTAGATAACCGTCACACAAACTATCGATTCTCGCTCCCTAGTTATATACATCTATGATCATTTGGATTCTTGTCTTGACTGTGCTCTGGTGTGTGCTGCCAGAAAGCCAAATATCTTCATTATGGAGAGCTAGGGCACACATACATACAAAGTCATGTTGGTGTAGAAGCAGATGTTCAAATGGTTTTACGCTATTGGAAAAACATTTCTGCTTTTCTATTATTTTTCTCTTCGGTAGCCTGTTTTTGTTATTTTTTTCTACAGACACGTTTCGCTAATCTTTGTAAACTCTTAAAATATATTACAAAAACAATGATATAAAAAAGATTCAGGGGTGTTAAGGCGGCTCCTACGGAGAGCATAAACGGTCATTTTCAAGTGATTTAATCCCAATTCCTGATGCTCTAATTTTCAATATTTTTGCATGAAATTTTTACATGAAGGTCAAAAGGAAATTACACAGGGGGCTATCGAAGCATTTTTTGAAAAAAATTGATTGAACATGAAATATGATCGCTTGAAGTTGCCTATTTTCTTCGCCAACTTTGTAATTTTTTTAAGAAAAGCCCAGAAGCAAAAATGAAAAAGTGCTTCGATATCACTCTGGGCAATTTCCTTCTAAACATCATGTGAAAATTTCATGTAAAAATATTGGAAAATGAAGCGTCAGAAATTGGGATAAAAAACATCTGCAAATCGCCTTCCTCTTCAATTTTACAAATTTCGGGCGACGCGCTAACATGACTGTTTCCATTCCTTTCTAATGTAGCGCGCACCTGTTTATTTATCACGCCCATCGTCGGTTCCTTTTCAGCTCCCCGCATCTTCCGGAGAAACTATTCCGGATTGTAGGAGCAGCGTTAATAGCACAGATCTGTCAATAAAATATCTTTGAAGTCTTTCACATTTTCATGAACATCGAAATAGGAACATGAAGCCTTAAAATGCTTTTACTTCAAGATACAGGGTGCCAAAGTTTTACTTTTATTTTCGTTTTTTCTCAACTATTCAGCAATAAAATGGCACAGTGATCTAAAATTACATACAATGGTTTTTTTAAGGCGAGAAATCCAAATTCAATCACGGTTTTGTTGTCATGAATAGAGGGTGCCACTTATGGCATATCGAACTCTTAAATTAACAAAACTTTTTTTCAGTTTGGTAAATCAAAAATATTCTCATCGCTATATTTTACGTAGAAAAGGTATACCTTGTTTAAGCCCTTAGAGGTAACTGTTTTCGAGGTAATCTTTTCCAAAGCACCTGAATCAGTTGTAAAATGTGATCAAAGGAATGGGCCTATACCACATTTTTGGTTTATTGGCTTAAACGAACCCTGACACCACGTAGATGCCATAAATAATTTTACAAAATTTTTCTATCGTATTTATAACCGAAAAAATTGCTCTAAATATAGAATTTTTTGAATCCATACACTTCCCGCCCAGGTCGTGACGTCACCTGTAGGGAACCAATAAGAGCTCACTTGTACAAAAAAATAGCATCCGCTCGTAGTTATCGGACCACGAAAGGACGCTTCTCATTGGTTCCCTACAAAAGGACGCTTCTCATTGGTTCCCTACAGGTGACGTCATCATCGGCTATTTCAAATTACAATACAATTTTCTTTTTAGTGTTATTCTCATTTGGATCAAGTTTTCTGCTGACTTTTTACAGTAAACGGTCCTATGTATCATCAAAAATAATACCGCAGTAAATAAATTGATCAATTTGAAACCACGGTATAGGCTCATTATAGGTATTCTCGAGCGAATCAATATTAGATCAAAAAGACATTTCAAACAAGTTTTAAAAAAGGTGGTGTTGATGTTTAAAAATGTTGCGTAAATGATACGTAAAAGTATGAGCATTCATCGATATGGATATACCGATAATTTAGTCGCACCTGTCCAGCGACATCAAAGAAGTACTTCTTCTACAACCCAAAAATGTGGTGAAATTTATCAAGGACATTAATTTATTTTTTAAAATTTAATCAGTATAAATACCTATGTATGAATTGTACCGTCTTCACCGCTAATAACCCTGCGTGGTTGATGCGGTTTCTTGTTTAAATAAAAAAAAGTAACCCTTTGACACCCTATGTATTGAAAATTAAGCATTTTAAGACTTCAAATTTACGTAAACCTAACCTAAAATATCGCTGTGATGAACAAATCATGAGCTGTTTTGTACAAAAAACTACTTAGGAACTGAACCTCACTTTTCATGATAAAATCCTTTGTTGATCAGTAAACCCTTCAATCTGCGAAGGGCATAGATTCCACTCAGCGTATCTCGTATCTGCAATTCTCCATGAATCGCAGAAAATTAATCACTGGCTAAGAGATAGCCGTCCGCCTTTACAGGGTTTGGGGGAGGGGGGATGTGCTAGTTGAAATTCCTTGGAGCAGAACGGTTCTTCGGATCCTAAGATGAAATATTTATCGTTGCTCATCGATATACAGCCGGAGGGCATATTACCGAGCCGGCTTCTCATCGGAAAAACCGCCTCGAAAAGGAAATAGCAGAAGTGTTTACTTACGTTTGCCAGGGTATATTCTGTATAATCAGAAAAAGGTAACAGATACGGTGGTTTTTTTTTCCATTTCATTTCATTTATTTGTAATTTTTACAAATATTGTCACCCTCGAAGGATATACCTTGTGTATGAGGGTAAATTATGATAAATCATGGTATCGACGTTACCTTAATTTGACATAACCTCTAACTATACTCCAACTATTCCATTCCATGTTTCTTACTGAATGAAGCTGCAGATTTGTTCTTCTTTCATGCGTAACAGGGCTTCAGAAGATGATAATAGGTTTACTTTTAAATGTATAGACTATTTGACCCACACACTCTAAATTTCGACTTAAAATTACGGTGCGATGGTTCGAATTACCTCAGTCGTTCGTTCTACTAGCGTTAAAAAAACATCGTCTCTGTCTAAATGGAACCACAACTTGTTAATTGCTCTTTACTATATTGTCTATTATCAAAACTACATATAAAATGGAGTCAAGTTGATTGACTCAGTGCTTCCCACACATAATGATGATACCATTTTATTATTTCCCATTGCATGAAGCTATAGTCTAAAATCCCCTTGCAACTAAATTGTTGCCCATCCGCCCGCAAAAACAACATGCAACACAAAAACCGTCGTAAATAGTTTCTTGCGTCTCCCCCCTTAAGGACTAGGGCGCCACAGTTTTTTTCTGCATGCTTGAACTGGACGATGCGAAACGATCAAGAGCCTCCAACCAGTCTAAAAACGAAGTTTGAGCTGATTTTATGTTTTTGGTTTTATGATTATTGCTGCGCCGCCACTGACACGGTTTTTCAAAAACAGAGTCGTTTTCCATTCTCACAGCGGTAATAAATTCTGTGTCAAAATTTTATTAACATCAATTCAATAATTTTCGCTTTACGCAATATACATAGAACGAAATAAAGCAAAACTCGTATGTACAGATCACAAAATTAGTTTCTGTAATAGGCAAGCCAATGTTCGGATGGACCTAAAAAAGTGTAATATGCCACTAGGTATTTCTTCTACAGGTCAATAGACGGACTATTATGAATACAACAAATTTTTCAGTTTTATCACCCCCCACTCCCAACTGCCCCTATTTCACCCCACCCAAAAAAAATTGAAAATGTTCGGGAACCCGTAAAACGCCTAAAAACAAAGTTTGAGCTGTTTTCATATTTTTAGTTTTTTTATTATTGCTGCGCCGCCACTGACACTATTTTTCCAAAACATACGCGTTTTCCAACCTCGCTGCGGTAGTAATACTGTGTCCAAATTTCATTAAAATCAATTCAATAATTTTCGCGTTACGCAATATAGAACGATCTAAAACAATACAATAGTCAAGAAATAGATTGTAATAAACCGCGCGCTCCTCCCTTTTCTAATATATGAGTACTACTCAAATCAAAAACACTTGGTTTTTATGCCCCACCCTGTATATCCAACCATATTCAGTCGCAGTACACTGATAAATTTATTTTATTTATTTACCTGTAAGATAATACCTTGTATGAGGGGTTGGTATAATGATGACATATACATCACATTAATTTTATATATCCGACTATTCTTCATTTCCAGTATCGGCTGCACTGCCTCAACTCCCATTGGTATACCTTCCTTATCCAGAAGCTTGCCACAACGAATTTCTTCTCGAAAATTTCCGAATTTTTTACTCATATTTATCAGAGATTTTGACATGATACATTTTGGCAATAACAACATTATAAAAATTATCGTGATGTAGACAGGAATGCAGCAAATTTCTTTAATTTTCCTACAGTGGACATTGCAATCAGATTTTTTTAATAAATGGTGGATGTACCATGCATAAAAAGAGCTGGTACTTTCACCATAACATGTACCCCTACAGAAATTATTTTGGTAGTATTTCATAATGGTAGTGGTACAGTTCTTTAAGTACCTTTAGCTCTTGGACTAATCACTTCAGACCCCAAGTGTGCTAGTTTGTTGGAATTGTTGTATCGGGAGGAACACAAAAAGTCATTCAGGGTGTCCCATTAAAAATTTTGAATCGGACGTCACGTGATCAAGAACAAATACCTCATTGGGTGACACAATAATAAGAAAAGATACCATATCTGTTCTAATTTACACCCCCAAAATTGCAATTTGCTACTACTGCCCAGTTCCGATATACAGGGTGTTAATTAAGTATATTAACAAACTTTAAATACCAATAGTACTCCGAAAAATAAAAAGAAAATGGCATATGAACATGGGTCCGGAAATGCTTCCTAAGGGAGCTACGCTCCTTTGCATGGGGCACCCTGAAGATAGTTTTCCCTCGGTATTCTCGAAACCATTCATAACAAAATTACGAAATTAGGTACGATGGGTAAACTTTTGACGCTGAATCTGATTCTGAATTCAGAATTTCATAATTTTAATCAGGCGTATCATACGGGAGGAGTTAAGGGTAAAAATAACCCCATCTTCTAAATGGTAATTTTTTTGACATTTTGATTTTAGAATATGGTATTTCAGAGATTTCTACGTAAAAATGGTCTTTTGGTACATCTCAATAGGGATAACCGTTTTCGAGAAAAATGCAAATTATTGAATCGATGCAGGCTATTGTCAATAAATAAATGTTCATCTATTTAGTAAGTGTGCTGTGTGTGTGTGCTATTTCCAATAGCCTGAGAGAGAGAGACCATTTTTACGTAGAAATCTCTGAAATACCATATTCTAAAATCAAAATCTCAAAAAAACTACCATTTAGAAAATGGAGTTATTTTTACCCTTAACTCCTCCCGTATGATACGCCTCTGATTGAAATTATGAAATTCTAATTCTGAATTCAGAATCAGATTCAGCGTCAAAAGTTGACCCATCGTACCTAATTTCGTAATTTTGTTATGAATGGTTTCGAGAATATCGAGGGAAAACCGTCTTTAGGGTGCCCCATGCAAAGGAGCGTAGCTCCCTTAGGAAGCATTTCCGGACCCATGTTCATATGACATTTTCTTTCTATTTTTCGGAGTACTATTCGTGGTTAAAGTTTGTTAACATACTTAATTAACACCCTGTATTGCTTGTCTTAATCGTCGTGGGGCACCCAGTATAAGGTATATTGCTCCAGATTTTTTCTTAAAACTATTATATTCCTTATATGATATAGTGACTTGACCCAATTTTACACTGTAGATGCCATTATTTTCGCTACCTATCAACTATATTTCCAAATCCGACGAAAACCGCGACTCTCCGAAATCTATAGCCGCTCCAGTCGTAGTGCAAAAACTGATAGATGGCATGCAGACAGCCGTGAACCCAGAAAACTAACAACCGACTATATTTATAGCCTGCGGTGAAGTTTTTATTTCTTGGGCGCGCCTGGCTTGCTTGGATTTACGCGAAATGCTCTAATGCCCGCAGTCGCCCCGGTTACTCCTTCTAATATATTCCCGTCGACTGAGAAACACCGGAAGTAGGAAGCGTTCTGGTAGTGCTGCCTGCCTCCCAACCGGCCCGGACAGAAACTACGCTTCTTCCTTTGCAACGTGCTTTTTTTTGTTTCTGGCCACGTTTTAAGCGTTACTCGAGAGTTCACTGTGTGTGTCAACGCTTCCTCCACATAAATCTGAACGCTGGATAGCCTAGCCTTTGGTCAAACAGATTTTTTCAACAGACACGCATGCTAATTGTACGTTTTACTTGTACGGTCTTAAGTTGTCATGCAAGATGTAGTGTGTGTGGCGTCAAATCGTCCGTCTTAGTTACTGCGTTCCGTCAATTGTTTGGCTTGAGCAAAATCGACCGACGGTTGATGTTTTCTGTGCGTCTTCCAACTTGCATGAGAAAAAGACTGCATGTCTGTACGCTAACCGCGATTTACTTCCAAATTTGTTAGAAAACTGGCTGACTTGAGACTGATATTGAGTGAGTTTCTTACAGATTTCATAGCATCATCATCATCATAGTCACAATGTCTTAACAGACATGTTGTGAACTCGTAAAATGCATTAAGTCGCAGCTAGAATATTGCCGACACGAATATAATCAATAGTTTTGAGAACTGTAGCTCGCCATCGTTCGCGATTTACTGTCAGTTCAGTGGCGCACTTGATGCTCACACCTAGCAACCGTTTCGTCGAATGCACCCAGCGTCTAGGGGAACGGCCACGGCGCCGCCCACTCGGGCCATGACCCTGAACTACAAGTTTCTCCATATTATCGCTTCTGTGTATATGTCCGAAGAATGTAAGCATTCTCGTCGACACAATGGAGGATAGTCTCTTTGGATTACCGAGCTCATCCAGTATGGAAACGTTAGTTCGATGGGCGGTATAAGAAACTCTCAGCATTCTCCTCCACGTCCACATTTCAAAAGCATCTATGCGAGCTTGATCTGCCTTTTTAACAGTCCAAGTTTACGAGGCATACAAACATATGGAGGACACAAGAGACTGAACCAGCGACATTTTGGTAGCTTTAGTGATGTTATGGTCACGCCATATTTTAGTAAGCTTTGTGATGGTCACACGTGCCTGTTGAATGCGCCGTCGAATCTCATTTTCACAGCTACCCAAATTGTCGATCAAAGAACCGAGGTACACAATACTTTGAACTACTTCACAACGGCTTACTGACTTTATTGCTTGATGATTGTCGTGCTCTCTATCTACGGTAATAACCTTGGTCTTGTTGTAGTTAATACCAAGACCATACGCTGCACTGTATTGTTATAAGGCGTTTAATAGAGCTACTAGTTCTTCCTGAGAAGCAGCAATAAGGGTTGTATCGTCAGCAAATCTTAAGTTGGATATTTTGCTTCCGCCAATAGTTATACCGCCATTCTAGTTGTCCAAGTCATGTCGCATTACAAAATGTTAAATAACATCAGAGATAATATACATCCCTGACGAACTCTTTTTCTGATGGTTGCAGTTTTACCAGACCAGAGGTTACCATTAATTCTTATACCAGCCGAAATAGACTCGTACAGTTGCTGTATGAGCAACACTAGGTGATAAGGAACTCCCATAGAGATGAGGATTTCCCACAGTTTATTCCACTTTACGTTATCAAACGCCTTAGAATAGTCCACAAAGCAGATAAAAACTGGAAAATTCTGCGCACCGGCAGAATTCTTTCTGTCTGCTCGCACATCTTTCACATGTTTTTTAAACATGGAAAAATTGATGCTCTCTATTTCCGTCAATCGACCTATGGCGCACTGATGATCGCTAATAAGCGTGTAACAGCTGTCTGCGTATTGGTGGATTGACGGAGGTATACAGCAGCTCTCGTATATCGGCTTTCATACGCAGCGGCGTATAAAACCCGCGCTCTCTAGTGGCCAAGCGGATGCACCTTGGCGTCCCACCAAGAAGTCTACTGCTGCTAAGTAGAGATTTCCTTGGTTTGCCGTTACTTTCGGGTACTAGATGGCGCACCGGCAGAATTCTTTCTGTCTGCTCGCACATGTTTCACATGTTTATTAAACATGGAAAAATTGATGCTCTCTATTTCCGTCAATCGACCTATGGCGCACTGATGATCGCTAATAAGCGTGAAACAGCTGTCTGCGTACTGGTGGATTGACGGAGGTATAGAGCAGCCCTTGTATTATTAATACTTCTACTACTGCTTGAAATTCCTGCTCTTCTGCCTGAACTATATACAAATACCTATATATAAAATATCCTGAGCGGAGGCTGGAGTGAGATCCCGCCACTTTAGGTTGAATAATGTCTTGGTAGCGATTTATATACGTAGTCGGTCTCAGTTTTTATCGCAGGCACCTTCGCCACGGCCGCCCGAGTAATTAGAGGTCTACCAGACTCCCAACTGCCTAATCAATTACAACTCAGCATTTTCAGTTTCGAGCATACCTATACAGACGAATTAATGAGGAGTTTTAACGATATATGGCCGATTTCTTCACGGTAGGAGTGATTTTTTAACGAATGGCTGTAACTTTACTATCCCTCGAAAGGTTACGACTGTGAAATATATCTTTGGCTTCCCTCAACCTAGATGAGAAGGGGAAGTACTTTCCTTAGGAGCAATTTGACAAAACTGACGCGATTAATATTTAATGTATTAATAACGCCTTATACAGTACTCATTCAAGCAGACTTGATTAGGACTTGATTAGGAAAACAACTGGATCCAGAACCAACACTCTTTGAGATGGAACAACATCTCTGGTCATCTCCGTCAAGCTCGGGACTTATTAGCAGGGCCTGCAGAGAGAATAGGACGATTTTGTCTCTCTGTGGATAGAAGTAACTTGAGATTGCTAGTAGGCCTATTAACGGGTCACAAAACCTTCAGGCGTCACCTATTCGTGATGAGGGTGATCAACGACCCAACGTGCACGTGGTGTGGTGAAGAGGAAGAATCCTCGGCACACATCTTGTGTCGCTGTGAAACCCTGGGTTATCACAGGCAGACTATGCTGGACTCAAGAACCTTGGAACCAATAGAGATAAAACGGATAGGACCTAAGAATGTACTTGTCTTTGCTAAAAGGGCAGGTCTTAGGAACTAGCGCGGATAGAGGCGCAAAAGGACCCATCGTGTGGCCTATGCACCAGTCACATTCTGTGCTGGATAGCCTCTCGTCCTTATTCATTCATTCACTCATTCAAGCAAAAGTTAAACTTTATTGGTGTTATACAATGCTTCCCAAAAAGTTGTCACTTGTGATCTAGCGCTTTGTGTTCACAGAACACAGGAAAGGCTGACTGTCCATCTTCCACATGATCTGCAGTTGAGGTGTTCATAGTATAGCTCCATCTTCTTTAGGCTTTAGGTTCTCCTTCGGCTTTAATGTCTAAATTCTGGGCCATGAAAAAACAACAAACACCTGGTTATACTAGTGACTAAGAGTCTGCATGATGATTAGTCATAGAAAGTGATTAGACTAAAACTTGGGTATAGGGTCATCAAGTTGTAATTTAAAATCGATTCGTCTCAAAAAGTCGCTAGGTAATCTCTTAAAAGTTAATAACTAATCAAACAGAACATGCAAGTCACGTTATAAAGTATCGTGTATGTGTCTTATTGCCTATGCACGGTTAATTATTTGGTGATTTTTTAAGATAAATTTCTTTTTTTATAACGTTTTTGAAGTCACTATATCGCGAAGTGCTTTATACAAGATCACTTTCTTTCAGTCGTTAAAGACCTGATAGCATACTTAATAAGGACTAATATCAAAAATTCCAAAATTCGACAATAAAACTTTGTTTCATTAGGGGAAGTCAGCATTTTAATGAAAATCTCTAAACATCAATGTATTGCTGAAACAGTATATGAAATTTCCACCTTAGAATAACTTTTTCTGTTGAAAAGTTTCAAAAGATCTGTTTCGGACTTCCATTGTCTATATAATTTTAGATTACAACGTATCTTCAATCGTCTTCAGGTAAACTGTCGAACATGTTCCCTTCATTGCTATTTATTCTCGTCTAGCTGACGTGTCGTTTTCTCGTAGCTTGTTCTGATTGGCTGGTGCGCGTTCTGCTGTGTGCGTCAGTGACGTCGCTTCTTGCTGAATATGACGTGGTCGTTCGATGGTCATCGAGTCCAACGTTTGTGTCCAAGTTTGTTCTATCGAATTTTAGTATTTCTATATTTCTTGTGAGGGGCTTCTTATTGGTCTAATTTCCACACTAGGCTTGCTGTACACGTTTTTGTTGCTGGCGAAATAAGCTGCTTCCTTAAACTTCCGGCGATACAATTTAGGCTCTTTGTCAATAACCTTAGTATCGTCTTCAATAATTTTATGATGTTCGGTCCAAGTGTGATCTGCTATTCCGGACTTTCCTTTCTCTGCTTTCTGGGTGTTGAGTCTGTGCTCTTTAGTTCTCGCTTCCAGAAGTCTTTTCGTTTCTCCAATGTATACTTTGCCACATTCACATTGTACTTCGTATATGCAGTGTTTTGTTTTTTGATGTTCATTCTTTGGTTTTGTTTTCGTTAGTAAATTTCGGAGAATTGTGCTTCTTGAGAATCGTGTTTGAATTTTATAGTGTTGTGTCCTATTCTACTGGCTGTATCTGATAGTCCGTTCACGTATGGTATACTGAGTGAATACCTGTGTTCTTCAGGACCTTTATTTCTGCTAGTACCATTCTCTTGCATTGTTGCTTCCACTAGCCTCTTGGGATATGCGTTTTTTGATAGATCTTCTTTAATTTGACGTAGTTCTTCTTTTAGTTCCTGTTGTGTGTTACAAATATATTCTTGGCTCGATCGACAAAGGTTCGAATGGACACACATGTCGCGAAGTGCTTGATACAAGATCACTTACTTTTAGTCGATAAAGACATGATAGCATATTTTATAAGGACCAAAAACTCTAAAATCCGACAATAAAATTTGGTTTTATTACGATCTTCGTTTGCAGGTCAGCATTTTAATGAAAATCTCTAAAAATCAATTTATCTCTGAAACAGTTGAAAACTGGACCCTACTTTATATGAGTTTTTTTGTTGGAAATGTTAGAAAGCTGTATAGTTTTTTACTAAAGTATTTTCCATTCGTCATAGAACACCCTGTAGATGAAATTTCCACCTTAAAATGACTTTTTTCTGTTGAAAGTCGTGCTACTAAAAGTGGAGCACCTTGTATATGAGAGAGAAAACTATCCTAGAGCGCCTTGTTCCTATTCTGTGTCCTTTATCGATATAAACGGGAGAAAATGGATAATAACGGCCTTTTGATTCCACGGGAATCAGAAGGAAAGTTCCGTCATGCGAGAATGGGACGAAAAATTGTGTTTCCGTGGTATTTTGTGATTGGGACGTGTGTACGGTCACTGCTCAAAGGCCAACTCGCTCGCTAGTCTTGGGAGAAAAATGATGAGAGAATCGCAAGAAAAGGCAAAGGAACGCCAAGAAAAAGCTCTATTTTTTGTACGTCCAAAAAAGCTGTAATTTTTATACGTCCACAAAACCTTACAATTTTGGACGCTGGATGATAGCTTTTAAGAGTATTTGTATGTATTGAATTTGTAATACGAAACAACTACTGAAACCTGCGATATTCCTGATTATATCCGATTCTCATAGGCAAACTATATAGGGTGTTAATTAAGTATGCTAACAAACTTTAACCACGAATAGTACTCCGAAAGATAGAAAGAAAATGTCATATGAACATGGGTTCGGAAATTCTTCCTAAGGGAGCTACGCTCCTTTGCATGGGGCACCCTGAAGACGGTTTTCCCACGATATTCTCGAAACCATTCATAACAAAATTACGAAATTAGGTACGATGGGTAAACTATTGACGCTGAATCTGATTCTGAATTCAGAATTTCATAATTTTAATCAGAGGCGTATCATACGGGAGAAGTTAAGGGTAAAAATAACCCCATTTTCTAAATGGTAATTTTTTGACTTTTTTATTTTAGAATATGGTATTCGAGAGATTTCTACGTAAAAATGGTCTCTTGGTACATCTCGATAGTGCTAACCGTTTTCGAGAAAAATGCAAATTATTGAATCGATGCAGGCTATTGTAAATAAATAAATGCATTTTTATCGAAAACGGTTAGCCCTATCGAGATGTACCAAGAGACCATTTTTACGTAGAAATTTCTGAAATACCATATTCTAAAATCAAAATGTCAAAAAATGTACCATTTAGAAAATTGGGTTATTTTTACCCTTAACTCCTCCCGTATGATACGCCTCTGATTAAAGTTATGAAATTCTAAATTCAGAATCAGATTCAGCGTCAAAACTTTACCCATCGTGCCTAATTTCGTAATTTTGTTATGAATGGTTTCGAGCATATCGAGGGAAAACCGTCTTCAGGGTGCCCCATGCAAAGGAGCGTAGCTCCCTTAGGAAGCATTTCCGGACCCATGTTCATATGACATTTTCTTTCTATTTTTCGGACTACTATTCGTGGTTAAAGTTTGTTAACATACTTAACTAACACCCTGTAAAGCGCCCTTTTCCATGGTCAATGTTTTTGGTATCGTAAATTAAATGCGGCTACTGAGTTTACCAGAAAACTGAGGAAAATTGAGAAGTAAAAATTGAATTTGTCTTACATTGAGCCAAACCGCGTGTGATAAATTTGGCATACTTGTTTTTCTGCGTCCATTCAGCGTCTTCAGCAATTTTAAAGCACTTTCGCAGTATTGTCAAAGCTTACTCTGTATCTTCAGGATTTTCGTAATACTTGTGATGTTAGCGGAAGATTTTTTTTAGAATGCGTAAAATTTAGATACAGATTTAGCCTATTTGAAGTGGAAACAATGGTTTATTGTTATAAACCACCTTCAAAAGATAGAACAATCATAGGGAATTAATTTGCTTAATAGAAATCATGTTTTGTTCAATCCTGCTCTATAGCAATGATGCAAAAAAACCTTGATCTATAAACCAGAAAGATATGTACAAAATAACTAACAACTAGTTCATTAGTATACCCAAATGACCAACAAATTTCACAATTTCCGCTGCCTCTCATACCGCGCAGCAATATTGACATAATTGATATCAGCATCCAATTATTTGACAATAGAGACTTCTGTTGACGAGTAACCGAGTCTACAAACCGCAGAATGTTGGTTCACATCAAACGTCCATATTCTCTTTATTGCGTCTATGCAGGCCTAAACAAACATCACATCGATTGCCGAGTTTGTTAGCTAACCGCTGATAAATTATGTGGAAGTTATTCATATTAAATATCAGCGGAAACATGAATGGACAGATACATTCATATAGATTAATATACTAGTAGTAGTAGAGATCTTTATTTAGCTATTAGCTACATAACAAAAAAAATATAATAAATAAATTATATGAGTCTATTTTGTAACAACCCTTTGACTCGCTTTTTGAACATGAAAAATTCTTCATCTCACTCGGTAGTCTATTATAGTCCACTACTCCTTTGTAAAACACCGAACTCTGTTTCCTTGATTTTCTAGCTTGCTTAACAATATTATTTTCTTTACCTCTAGTGTCATACATATGTACATCTTCAAATTTAACTAGAATATGTTTCAAGTAGTCAGGAACCAGATTTATATTAATTTAATGAACAAAAAGTAACATGCTATATCTTACATATGCCGTCACATCTAACCGCAGTAATTTTTTTAACATACTGTCTGCTGAAGTCCTATAATTGCATTGCAAAATACATCTCATAGCTCTATTATGTAGAATTTGTAACCTTTTCAAATCACTTTGTTTTGCCATGTATATAATAGTTGGGCAGTAGTTGAAATGTGGCAAAATTATTGTACTATACACCAATTTCCTCGAATAAACTGTTAAAAATTTACTGACCCTCCACAAAAAACCAATTTTTTCCCCAACTTTACTGCAAATGTAATCAACATGTTTCGCAAATTTCAAATCTGCATCTACTATAACCCCAAGATATTTGATTTAATTTACCATCTCAGTAACCTCCCCACATATATTAAAATTTAAATTTCCCTGATTAAATTCCAACTTTACACCACTATTACCTATTATCATGCTTTTTGTTTTTTTAACATTTAAAATAAATTTATTTTTATCTAACCAGTCTTTTAGCTTTTTTAGTTCAACATTCGTCTTTTCTGCTAGTCTATTTGCTTGCGTTTCTTCCAGATATATGATGGTATTATTAGCAAATAAATGATAATTACATTCTGTAAATACATACTGAATATCATTTATATACATAATAAACAATAGGGGCCCTAATATACTCCCTTTGGGTACACCAAAATTAACATCTAATTGTTCTAATACTATTTCATCTAACCTAACTACTTGTTTCCTATTACTTGAGTAATCTTGTGCCCATTCACATACATTTCCAGTAACACCATATATTTTCAATTTTTCAATAATTTTGCACCATCAATTGTTTCGAATGCACGTTTCAAGTCAATAAATACAATGCCTACAGATCTACTATCATCTGTTGCTTCCTTCCATTGATTTATGATGTACCTACTGTAATGCAGTTTCACAACTATAATCATCTCTGAATCCTGACTGAAATTTACAAAGTGAATTATTTAATGTAATAAATTGTTTTAGCTGAATGTAGACAACTTTTTCTAGGATATACTAATCGCAGGTGAAATCCGAACACTGACAAAAAAAAATTGCGGTTAATGAAATGCGGTGGTATTAGTTACAATAATAAAAGAAATCATTTGCTTTAATCAGTTTATAAAAAATTACAACACATCAATAATGGGTGAGCCCTCCATGTTGACGAATGCACTCCTCTAGCCTACGCGGCATGCTCGTAATCTGGTTGTTGATAAACTCTAGAGGTATAGCCTCCCAAGCTGCCCTCACAGCATGTTCCAGTTCGTCCAGCGTGGTCGGAAGATTGGGTAAATCGCCTATCTATCGACCCATCCAATCCCATACTTTTTCAATTGGCGATAAATCGGGTGACCTTGGAGGCCAGGGGACTACCCTGAACCTCATCGATACCCTTACAATATGAGGACGTGCTGGAAGAAACTCTCTTCAAAGCCTCGGACATATGGAACGGCAATTGGTTCTAACATCTCATTCACATAACGTTGCGTAGTCATTGTGTCACGAATCACCTTTTCGTTTAAAATTGTGGCGAAATTTAGCCACAGGTTATTCTTACATTTAACATTATCACTTATGATTATTGACAATGGCATTAACATTAAAATTACTATAATCTGATATCAATACACCTTTTTTAAAAATATTACAATGATTAATGACTTAACTTCGTGGCATATACCTAATTTCGTTTTGTTTTTGTTTCAGGTAATCATTCTTGGCATAATACTATCTACACCTTCTAGACGTAAGTAAATTTTTTGCAATTTTTTAATAACTATATAGATTTCAGCTTGCTATAATGTTCCGGAAATCTTGCTATATAGACATATGGAAGTATAAATAATTATTCTATAAATATACTTCAATTGAGAATGAATAAGTAGGCATAGGAACCTTGTACTTAGTTTCTCATATTTTTGAGTATACCTTGAACCTATAAATGGCTAATTCTAAAAACTGTGGCGATTTTGATTTTGGGAAGTGTTTCAATATACGTAGTTGGTAATATATTTCATTTAGATTATCGAGGTCTTAGATTCAATTAATTCAAAAATTACCTTAAAGTATAATTTTTCAACTGATGTATCAAAAGACGTGTTGCCATAAAAAACGCAACAACAATGACATCATCACTTTGACTAATAAAATGAGATTCACGTATCATGAGTTTTTTTAAACAAAGACGCGAAACAATGAATTTGTAGACAATAAATTACAGAACCGAACCTACGATACTTTAGCACATTGTTGGACACTCTTTTTTTGCGTTTGTAACATGATTTGCGTTATCAAAATATTTTTAGAGTATTCATTTTTGACTCTTTTTTTCATTTTTGAGGTTTTTGGTGACAATAAAAAAGACGGCTATATCCGTCGTGTCATATCACAGCAGACTTTATGTTCTAAAAGGCAACCACGGCTATAGCCGTCTGATCAGTGTAATCGTAAAACACATCTTGTGGGAAGAAAAGGACAATTTTCGAGACAAAAGCTAAAAAAAAAACAACATTTTATTGTATCAAATTTATAAACAAAAACGCATCTCTCAGAATATAGACGGTGTAAAAACAAAAAATCAAATTTATTAGCAAACAGAGGTATCCCCGAACAAAACAGAATTTAGGCACAAACTTATGTTTGACGCCAAGCAGGTTTATTTTCACAACCCTTGCATCTATAGCTAGTTTCTTTGCGTTTTCCAGACTTGAAATATTGTTTGCATCTAAGAAAATATGATTTTACTTTATGATCCTCTGGTAGGGGCAACTTCTTTGGAAAATGTCTTACACGTGCTTCGAGTTTTGTAATGATATGAAACAGTATATTCTATATGTATAATAGGTGGACGACGAATATCTGTTTAGGATGAAAGTATCTGGTTACCTACCTCCCATCAGTACTGAAACCATGAAAATCAAACAAAAACACACTTGCAATATAGCAGCTATACACGTGGTCAATGCATCACATTGGAGGTTATGGACGGTTATAGCCGTCGTGCCGTTTTACCCATGCACCTTAAAACATGAATAGTTGGGATAGCGTATAGTGGGTTAGAATTTGGCAATTTCAGAAATGACGACCTTCACGTACGGCACTAACATTGCTTAACAAGGCAAGTATACCGACATTCTGACGGTCGACGCCGTTCTGCCGTAACAAGCAGATAACTTTTTGACTGATATAGCCGTCGTGACGTATCACGATCACTCCCCGCAGACGGCTATAGCCGTTGTGTCCAACAACGTGTTAAAAACAAAGCCAGCTCACCTGTGTCAAAAATGGTGCATGCTGTATCGTTACAGATGTCTTTTTTGTAAATGCTGAATGTGCAGAATTAAACAATTCCGATAGATCCGGTTGTTATCGGTGTTTGTCTTCACATTTTTAGACACTTTAGAGCTCTTTCAGATGAAGATACTGTATCCAACATCTGAGATACAGTATTTGTGAGCGATACTTCTGGATTCTGTATCGTATTCAAGCATATCTGCGTCAGTAGAATTCTATAAAGCCATTACACATTTCACTCCGTATACATTGTAGCACCTTGTTACTGTAATGGTTCTTGTAGACACTAGACATGTTGCCGTCCGATTTAATGATCTTAGGAATGGCAGAGCACTCGATAAACTGAAAAAAAAAGACGCGATCAGCACGTCAATTTCTTGATTGAAAAGTTAAGGGTATTAAATGGAAAATGCTGATGTTTACGTTCAATGCCGTCTAAGGTGGATGTCTGGATAGTCACTGGCGTAGCCAGAATTTTTTTAAACAGGGAAGATACACTTTTATGGAAGTTAGATCAAAAGTGGGGCTCCTAATTGAGACCAACAATGCAATGAGGCATTTTTGTTTATAGTTTAGTCGAAGCTAATAGAATTTTGTTATCGTTAAGCTTCGTAAACTTATGAAAAACTATTTTTAAGACTTACGTTCACTTCATATTGTTGAGTACATCTCTTTAAGAAAAATATTCTGCTTAACCTATGATTCTAAAGATCATATTGAGTGTTGTAGGTTTTTGATTCTTTATGATAGCATAAGAAAAACCTTTTCTGAAGAAAAAGCGTAATGGAGCCTTTTGTAACTCTTTAATTCATTGAAACATAATTTTAAAACTATATTAGCTTCTTAGAAGACGATACTGCGATACTGATGCTTTACTTTTACAAAAATGCTCCACATAGAGGACCCCACAGACATCGTTCTTTTTCATCAGGTTTGCACGGCATGCCAACCGATCACACTCATTTCGGTCCGTGTGTGCCGAAAAACCGTCGTGTTGACCGTCGTTCCAAAAAGTCTGTCCGAGCTTGATTTTACTCGTCGGTTTCAAACGCCATCGTGCAACTCGGTACATGTGTGGCCGTTCATCGTGCAATCACGACAAGATTTTGCAATGTCATTCTGGTTGCCTTCGAGTAAGCGTATCTAGGGTCAGCGACACCTATCAAAAATGTGCTGTTAGACGTTCATGAGGAGAAATAATTAGTCTCATCCAAGTATCTTGTTTTTTCATTAGAGGTGCTACTGAATTAAGTAATTTCAAGTATGTTTCTTCATCCATCCTCAAATAATTGTACCAATTCCCTGGTTCCAGACGCAATTCTTCTAATAGATTTATATTGGAGAATTGGGCTCTTTTTAAAAGCCACTGTTTCACCCATTTAGAACGTTTTTTCTTGCTATATTTCACTTTAATAGCTAAAGCCGCCGCCAATGCTAAAGTATTATCCATGTTAACGGACCAAAAATTTGCGAGAAACTGAAAGAAAACCGAACAGTGTGTTGAGGTATCGTTCCATCGGTTTAACCGACATCGGTTGGCACGTCACGCAAACCTGATGAAAAAGAACGATGTCTGTGGGGCCCTTAACGTATGGTTCTAATAACAGAGTCAAGATTTATAGGACTTTGCGACTTTGTGTATATTAAAACACAGCTCAAACATTCTTAAAGTTGCACTCAGTACCCAAAACGAAGGGCTAGCAAAAAAGGGACTTTTTGAATTAAGTTTTTGATATTTTTTGTTATTTTAATAAGAGTAGCAGCTAAATTAAGAAAACAACAAAAACCTTTAATTATGTTATGTGCCCAAAATATAAAACAACAAGTAATAATTGTTAGGTTAGCGACAAACATTCTGATTGAAAGCTGTTTTGTCCAGTTTGGAGAAGAAGGGTTTTGACATATTTTCTAAAGCTAAAGAGAGGCATGTTTTTAGCTATTTGGTCAACTTTGTTGTACAAAATGCAATCATTGTATGTAAATGATGTTTTAAAATGGAGGAGCTATAAGGAGGCATTGTTATTAGTGAGGTATTGCATATCTATCTTCGACGGATGTTGTTCTGTTTTTTTTATGGTCAGCCTCCCGAAAAAGCCCCGAAAGCCTATGGCGCTATAGAAGCGCTGCAGGTTGTAGCCATCGGAACCAAATTCCCCGGCAGCTCATTCTTCAGCGTCAAAGGTTCTCCTCATCCTTACCAGAACGAGGTCCCTACTCCCCGAATATTCCTTCTCTTGGAGAACGTCAACGCTGTGGAATGAGCTGCCTGGGAATTTGTTTCCCGACGGCTACAACCTGCAGCGTTTCAAATCTAACGTGCACAGGCACTCCTCTGGCAGGGCTTCTACAGCGCCATAGTCTTTCAGCATTTGCGGGAACCTGAACATAAAAAATGCGTGAGTAGATGTCCTGGAGCTACAGTTGGCGATTCAAACCTGTAAAACTATGATTTGATAATTTTTTTGAGGATCGCAAATTCTTCTTTGCGCGTCACTGCTTGCAAATAAGAAACTTTTACTGCGATGAAGGACAAGAAAAGTGCATTAAATTTGTCTGTTCTCGAGCAATTTATTCACTAGTGATTTTCATCAGAGAGAGTCGTTGATTTGTTTAAAGTTGAGAGTAAAAACGAAGGACGGATGGCCTCTCCGGGGAGCGAGGGGTTTTTATCTGATTTATGGCCTTTTTCGGGCTGCCGGGACGCTTCAGGAATTCCAGGTATAAACAAGGCTTGAGAGGACAAAATGCGCTGCCACCGGAGTTGGCTGTGATTTTATTTATACCGCTTCTGTGACAGCGTTATATTTTCATCTTGAATGAAAAGCTACGAGATGTAATCATTTCACATGCATTTCACTCTACGCGTTGAAAGAAGCGTGTCAAAAAACTGGGTCAAATTGGTTGACTCAGGTGCTTCAAACGCATTCTCAGTTTTCTTGACGTACAAGCACTATGCTATTTTCGACTTTATCATCATCATACTCGTAGTCACAATGTCTTAACAGACATGTCGTGAACTCTATTATCAATAGTTTTGAGAACTGTAGCTCGCTAGCTTTCGCGATTTACTGTCGGTACAGTGGCGCTCTTGATACTCATATCCAGCAACTGTTTCGTCGTATCTACCCAGCGTGTAGAGGAACGGCCACGGCGCCGCCCACTCGGGGTGTGACCCTGAACTATAAGTTTTTCCATATTATCGCTTCTGTGAATATGTACGAAGAATGTAGGCATTCTCGTCGACACAATGGAGGATAGTCTCTTCGGGCTCATCCAGTATGGAAACGTTAGTTCGATGGGCGGTATAAGGAACTCTCGGCATTCTCCTCCACGTCCAAATTTCAAAAGCATCAATGTGAGCTCGATCTGCCTTTTTGACAGTCCAAGTTTTCGAGGCATACAAAAATATGGAGAACACAATAGACTGAACCAGCGACATTTTGGTAGCTTTGGTGATGTTATAGTCACGCCATATTTCAGTAAGCTTTGTCATGGCCACACGTGCGAGTTGAAGGGTGTTAAAAAACTAGGTCAAATTGGTTCACTGTAATGCTTGACACACATTTTAAGTTTTCCTACATACCAAGCTAAAATCCCAAACAACCGTGTCAGTGGTTTTTAAACTATAGATTTATAAGCAGGGTTGGAAAAAGTATGGTTGCACGGAAGAAATTCCTCAAACAGAGTCCTAAATGATATGTCGAGCAGTCTGTCCTGACTGATGGCAGACTTTTTTTATGGTCTTCCTCCCGCAAAGGCTAAAAGCCTATGGCGCTGTAGAAAAGCTGCGAGAGGGTAAGTTCGGTGCACGTTAGATGCATGATGTATACAGCTTCCTACAGCGGAACAAAGCACCAAGCTTCTGGGATGCCGTTTTAGCAATACTGGTGACGTGGTCGTGCCAGGACATGTTATTGTTATTCTTGTTCCACAAGAGCTTGACGAAAGGTGACTTGACTATTGGGTGACCCTCTATTTCCACAGTTGGTAAGCCGACGTGAAACTTCTTGGTCAGTGTTGTTGCCTGAGTTCTCTGTACGTTAAACTATACTTTATTTACTCATCCTCACTCGGCAACTCTTTTGATATCTACGTTGGGAGGCACGCTGCTGTCGCTGACCTATAGTCTCCTGGGATGATAGTGGCTTGCCTGGTCCCATGCACGATATTATTGTACTGTCGTCTACGACGCTGTAGATTGGATTTGATGTTAGTTCCAGCAGCTCGATGATGTACAGCAGAATCAGTGTAGTGGTTAGGGCAGATCCCTGAGGAACACCGGCGCTTATTGAAGATACGTCTTTGACTACAACAAGCATAAATCGGTCGTTCTAAAACTATTCAGCCACTGGCGCAGGGCAGGTGGTAGTCCATAAGCAGCAAGCTTGACCAGAAGTCCCTAATGCCACCTTCTGTCGAAAGCTTTCGATTTGTCAAGTGCAACAACACAGGATTCATCACGATTCTCAATTACTCTGACTCGCTGATACACCATCCAAAATTCTGGATTTCTAAAAACTTGTATATTGTAGATAGAATCGTATTGAAACCCAATTTTTGGCCCAACTTACGCTTTTTAAACCGATTCATATTATTCAAGAAAGTGAACAAAACATTGTACAACAGATCATATTACAGTGTTATTATATATGGATTGGATTGTCCCATCCAAACTGTACTTTAGTAAACACTATAGAGACAGCTAAAATACTAATAAACCATCAAAAATTCCAACGAATGTGGTTCTATCTATCGACCCATAAAGCACATAGGATCAGAGAGACAACCATAGGATAGCTTTCGTAAGTTACAATATTTACTTTTCCCACTCTTTCCTCCGAGCAACATAGTTTCTGGCAAGGATATACGAAGTCTGCGAACGACGTTATCGGGTGGAGCAGTCTGCGAAGAATAGAACACATCATCGGCCGTTGTTGGAGATAATATATGCCCCGAGCGTGTTTCAGATTCGCCGATAAGAATTCCGGCTGAAAAACGAGGCGATAATTGAATTATATGGGATACATTTTTATGCCCGTCGCCTCACGTTGTCATCACATTCTCCGAGATTGAGGAATCATTACGATAAATGAGCATGAGCGTGATCATAGGCCAGTCTGAGTGGAAAAATAGGCACTGAAGTTGAGATCCACCACTTTAAAATAGCTGTGACAGTACCAAACAGCAATTTTAGTTAGTATTCCAACCTAGAATAATAATAATAATGTGTAATAGATACCGTGTCACCCAAGACCACATTAACAAAAAACAGTCATACACCTGGTTGCAGGATGGCCAGCTGTTCCCAGAAACGGAGGGTTTCATGCTTGCTATCCAGGACCAAGTGATTGCAACACGAAACTACAAAAAAATATATAATTAAAGATCCATCCACAACAGACCATAATTGCAGAAAATGCCAACAACAAAAAGAAACAATAGATCACATAACAAGCGGGTGCAAAACTCTTGCCGGTACCGAATACACAGCCAGACATAACTCTGCGGCCAAAGTCATCCACCAAGCATTAGCCACAACAAACAAACTAATAGAAAACACAGATCCGTATTACAATTACACTCCGACATCAGTACTCGAAAACGATCAATACAAACTATACTGGGACGTTGAAATACATACAGACAAGACCATCCCAGCCAATAGACCAGATATAGTTTTCCAATCAAAGGCCGACAAAATTACCTATTTGATAGATATTGCCATTCCCAATGATGTGAATATCCAAAACACCTACGCTGGGAAGATATCTAAATACACGGACCTTGCCATAGAAATAAAAAGACTTTGGAAACAAAACAAAGTCACAATTGTCCCCCTCATTATGTGTGTCTCAGGCCTTACACCAAACACGTTTACAAAACACCTTCAACAGTTGGGCCTGGACGAAAAGTTACACAAAGTATTCCAAAAGTCTGTAATCCTGATGACCTGTAATATTGTGCGATCCTTCCTAAATTCCGATCAATAATAGTCCAGGTGTTGACTTGGCATAGCCCGTCAATACTTGTTGCTACCGCAATTATGCGAGAGAAACTTAGAAAGTCAGATAATAATGTGTAATAATGTAATAATGTTTATTGATGTAAAAGTAGTATACATAATAAGGGACATAATATGACAGCAATAGCATCTGCAATAAACATTGACAATTCAATCCACTGAGCGCTGAGGCACTGTACGTGGAGAAATAAAAAAGAAATATAATAATTTATTAAAAATGCATAAAAAAATAAATAATCAATAGCTCGACTATTAAGATGACCCTAGATGACTCGATTAGGGCTAATTACCTAAATAATAAACCAATTTTCTAGAAATATAAACTCCACCTAAGGAGAAATACTAATCATTTTTATTATACAATGAAATACAATAGATAAAAAAATTAAAGGATACACACATATTATAATATAAACACGCAATCAATAATAAAATATTAGTCAGTTAGAGCAGACAGACATTCCATTGGATAATTTTTTTAATTTCTTTTTGAATAAGGCAATTGAGCCAAAGTCTTGTATTGTCAGAGGTATGAGATTGAACAATGTTAGCCCCGTAGAAATGCTAGAGATCTCTGACCAATGCATTTATTCATAAATTGAATCCGATATAATGATTAAGCTTGTCGTGTGGCGTAATCATGTGTCGGATGTTCCAGAATATTGTTTGTTTTTAGAAATGTACACCCTCAACTTAGAATACATTTGCCTGATACTCAATTAATCTATTTCCTGAAAGAGTTGTTTAGTTGGATAGCTCCGGACAATACTGTATAGTTTTCCAGGCTGAAATATGTGGCATTTCAGCTTGTGCAAAACTTGACCTTGATAAGCAGTACTTCAAACTCAAAAATGAGAATATTGCGTGCTATTAGGCCAGTCTACGTGGAAAAACAGCATTTTTATAAGATTCACGACACTGAAATAGCTATGACTGTACCAAACAGCAATTTTAGTTAATATTCCAACCTAAAAGCCCCTGACAATACTGTATAGTCTGCCAGGGTGAAATATGTGGCATTTCAGCTTGTGCAAAGCTTGGCCCGTAAAAGGATTATTGTGATCCTCCTGGATTCTCCAGGTCGCTTTAAAGCCGGTAGACCTCAGAGAGATTACTCAATACTCATATGGGACTGTTTCAACACTCTCAGCTTACTCTAACTTCGCGCAACTCTATACATCACGGTTGGATACCTGGCCACGCAGATATTGTTTTTTTGGTCAGCCTTCCGCAAAGGCTAAAAGCCTATGGCGCTGTAGAAGCGCTGCGAGAGAATAAGTGTCGGTGCACGTTAGATTTGAAATGCTGCAGGTTATAGCCATCGGGAAACAATCTCCTCGGCAGCTCATTCCACAGCGTCGAAGTTCACCAAAAGAAGGATTGCTGGAGGAGACCTTCTTGAGGAGTAGGGACCTGGCAAGGATGAGCTCGCAGAGCCTCTTCTAGTGTTCCCCATTCAGACGGTCTTCAGTGTTATTATGTGGTAGATCTCACTCGAACATCTTTTGTGATAGAATCAGAATAGGAAATGGAGGCAGGTCAGTCACCCTTCTTCAATATTCCAGGCTGTGGACCTGTGAAGGTCCTTTGTGAGGTAAGACGTATCATTTAGTCTAATTGCGCTCTTATGGATATTCTCCAGAAACTTTAGAAAGTGCTTCGGAGCACATCCCCCACACATGGGTGCAATACTCCAGCGATGGTCGGATCTGTGCCTAGTAGAGCAGCAGTAGGTGCTCTGGTGTGTATAGCTTCCTACAGCGGAACAAAGCTCCAAGCTTCTGGGATGCCGTTTTAGCAATACTGACGACGTGGTCGTGCTAGAACATGTTATTGTTGATGTTGATCCCCAAAAGCTTAACGGAAGGTGATTCGACTATGGGGTGACCCTCCATTTCCACGGTTGGTAAGCCATCGTGAGACTTCTTTGTAAGTGTTGTTGCCTGAGTTTTGTGTACGTTAAACTGTATTTTGTTTACTTTATTTACTTTTGTGGTCATGTGGTCTCTCAGTATAGTACGAATTTGTGGATTAACAAGCTTACTACCTGTTTTGTTCATCATGAGACGTAGAATCAATAACATGGTGACGTTGCTAGTGATCATTCTAACATCTTATACCCGCTGCTGACAAACACAACCTTTATACGCAAGATCTTGCACTATTTCTTGAACAGCAAATTCAGTAAAGTTAAAATGCTCTGAAGAACTATCTTTCATTCGAATTTTTTTCAATAAATTGAACCGTATCTTGTACAACAAATTGGATAATTACTATAATCTTTGGTGTTTTGTTTGCCACCATTGTTTTGTTGTTGCCTGAGTTTTCTATCCGTTGAACTGTACTTTATTTACTTTTAGTGGTGATGTGGTCTCTCGATATAGTACAAATTTGTGGATTAACAAGTTTACTGCCTGTTTTGTGCATCATATGACGTAAAATCTATATCAAAATGCTCTGAAAAACTATTTTTCATTCGAACTCTTGTTCAATAAATTGAACCGTATCTTGCACAACAAATTGAGTAATATACCACAATCTTTAGTGTTTTGTTTGCCACCATTGTTGTCTGCATAGCAGCGGCAAGAAAGTCTGAAGCCAGGCGGGCACCTTCGATATATAAACACCGTAGAACGACGAAAATCGTAAACGTTTATCTCTTCCGCCATTCTGGATGCGAGTGCCAGGCATTTGTCACCTTCCCCAGGCCAGATATGTGTGTGTTTATTCCTGAATTGTGAGGCGCAGCCTTTCTTGCGCGACTTTATCTACACAGGGAAGAAAGTTTCTCTTATCGCAAACCTGAGAAGTTGGATTTGGCTATATTGTTCGCGAATTGTTTGTCTAAATTATTAACCTACGAGGATATGGTGCGGTTGCCCATACACAGACAAAAATACTGTTGCGTTTCTAATTAATTGTTCGTATTTGGATGTTCTTCCATCGCTTTAAATATATTTACAGTTGTTTCAAATCCATGTCATTGAAAGAATCCAATCGTTATATTCGAAGTAATCACAGGTACGCCAATGAATTCAAAATAATTTTATATTCGTTCTAACGATATGTATAATCCTTCTAATACCAGTATTGACATATAATGCAAACAAAACATGCTTTTGTCCTCGATTTATCCTATGTTTCATTTAAGCAAAGCATACAATCTATTCAATATACAAAAATTATTACTGCAATAGCAGTTCGTGATAATTGATCTGATAAAAATTGATTTTGTTTCAATGGCCCTTGTCGTTCGCTGAACTATAATCAGTGACTGATATCCCGATTCTTGGAACGTAAAAATAAAGAACAGGGGGATTATCTCAGTGTTACTATTGTCGCGAACCCGCCAACATGGACGAGGTTGTTCCGTTGTATTGTTTCGGTGTTAGCCGTGCTGTGTCATCTCGTGGTTTTGCGTATTGCATCAGCAATTGTGTGATCTAAATGTGTCCAGTTATATATTAAATGAAGGACCTGCTGAGAAATTGGGACTTAGTAGAGCTAACACTCACATTTGAATTTAGGTATTTAGATTAGTCAGACAGTTATATTTCAGGTAATAATGCAACAACTGGTGCAGGCTTATGTCTAATTCTTATATCATGCTCCTTATAACTTCATACAAAATCGCACAATTAAACATCCAAACGAATCAGTGAGCTGTCCTCGCAATAAAATCTGTTGGTCCAAGGAAAATAAACTAGTTTAGAATCAACTACCAAACACAGATTCGATTCAACGACAGGCTGCGATTGAATTATTCATTGGAATCCAATGACATCTTGTAGTTGAATCGACAATACGATATAATTCACTACCATTGGAGAAAACGTCGCAGTATTTGAGGAATGCTGAGTGTAACGTCCCATTGAATCCAAGCGTAAGTTTTTGACAGAACGATAGATTTTTCTGTGTGTATTGAACTGTCTCCCAAATTGAACTATTGCCTTTTTTTACTTCCTGTTAAACTTGGCAATGTTGCCATCGGGTGTTCGACACCACACCTTTGAACTTTCTTGCGACTCAGTTGATATTTAGGTTAGCACAACGTAATACAGATCTGTGAAGTGTTGAAGATTTCGACCACGCGCAATGTAATAGATATTCTATGAACTTGGCGAAGTCTTCCAATTTAACTAAAACAATGTAGGCTTGTTCGTTCGATTTTATAATTTGTTTATAGTGCTACCTAACAACAGCATTGTCAAAAACTTATTTTAATATGGGGTTAATCTTGATTTTGGAGATAGGTGCTCATATTGAACCACCTAAGAAACATCTATTTGAACCCCGGTTCAATTAAGGCCATTCCAAATTTCTAACGCTACTGAACCTGAACTTTTGTGGTTCTGTACTGAACGCAAGACTGAAGACCAAATTAAAATGATTCAGTGCCTACACTGCCACAGTTGGTTTCATTGGAAATGTATTGGTGTCGGACCAAAAAAGAAAATATCCAAGTGTCCATCTCTTGCAGTACTGAACTTTCTTACACTTTTTGTTAGCAATTATTATTAGAAATAAAAAATATGTTTCGGTACTTACTAACTCTTCTTAGACAGACATTAGTTCAGTTTAATTTGTTATCCTGGAGGTATTATCTCTATTTTATCAAGATCTGAGGGCAGATTCAATTTAAGAGGTCACCAGTTCAATTTGAGCACATGGTTGCCAAAAATGAACCAGTTGCAAAACCGTCTTAATTTTGCTTTTCTCTTGTTATTAATAAATATAAAAATAATCTATGCCACTCAACATCTTCCTCAAGGTTCAGAGATTTGTTTTGTACTATCAATTTATTTTATTTTTTTATTGGCACACATGTACGGGCAATTTATCAAAATTTGTTTCGACAAAAGCAACCTGACCCTATATTGGTATATAGTGAGAATGGTGGTGTAACTTCTTTCAAAAGAACAAATTTATGACACGCAAACTAAGAGTTATCCTTAATGTTGTTTTACTCAAGCGAGCCTTGATTTTATGTTGAACGTTTGTTACAAATCACCAAATGATTGATCTTACTCTAAACATAGTCTCCAGTAAGCATTTCTTTGGTTTGCTTGCAGAAGTTTTCAGGACCTCCCAGACCAAACTTCCAGCCCGAATAGACTCAAAATAATTATTGCATTAATCAAACGTCAGAACTTTGCTGCAAAACTCATAGTGTCACTTCTGCGAACCCGATGTACTTCGTCCTCTTCTCAGACATTTATCATTTGTAATCAAGAACTATCGTTGATAATAAATAACAAGAAAGGATGGGATGTCTCTTAGGAAATAATAAATCGTCGGTGTATAGCTTCACTTCTACAGTAAACTTGGGTATTAAGCCTCGTGTCCACTTTCAAGTAACCTGTGATAGTTTTTGTAGTAGGTACTTGCTTGTTTGTCTAGACCATCTTTTAATTATTCGCAAATTTCATTTAGGAAATTGCTATCGCAATTTCACTTGAGCTTGATTGTTCTGATTCCATGTACAGTATAGATAAGATGTCATATGCAAAATCTGTAGCTGCTGCGGTAGTTGTGACATATTAAAAAAAAAAAAGAAAACAGAAATATAGTAAAAGGCGGAGAAAATGTTGGGTGAGAAACGGCGTAGAACTACTCTAGAGATACATGAACTTCAATGAGTCAAAGAACTCCTAAGTACTCTTACATATTTCATTAGTCCCTTGTCCACTTTTCTTTTTTTTTTTTGAATCTTTCTCCGCTCTTGGTTAATTTGAGTTCCCGAATCATATGTCTTCCTTTGAATTTCCACTGTACAAGTATTAAATAGGTCGGCCAATTTTTGTAATGAATTCTGCTTTTTGATTCTGTTCTTAAATTCTGTAGTATGTACATTCCACAATTCAAGATACAATTCAAAATTTTCAATTAAAAGACACGTGTCCTCTGTCGTCCAGTTGAACTTCTCCATATTTGATTTACAACACCCCTTCCTGCAAGACTTTCGTAACAGTCTCGAAATGTTTGTGGCAAACCAATTTCCTGAGAGTAACCGTGTACACTACAAGCTCTCAGCAAGTCGCAAGTCCTTTACGTGCAAGTAATTTTGCTGCAATATTTCTCTAATGACGTCGTGCACACGCTACACAAGTGACTTGTGAGAGTAACTCTAGCAATTTTATTTGCTAGTGGACACGAGGCTTTAGCTACGTTGAATGATTTTTTGGTATATTACAACAATTTTCAGTTTTATAAGTGAAAATTTTAATTAATATTGCATAAGTGTTTTAAGTGCTAAGAATGTCCAAAAATCTCTTTGGTTTTTGGTCCCAATTTTTTCAAGATTGCTTTATGATCGAGCACCCGCGGAGGCAAAGCCTAGATACTAAAGCACCGCGGCTGCTACGAAGAGGTTAGGTTAAGGAAAAATTTGTTTACGTGGTCGTCTTTGAATAGTTCAACACTCTCAGGCTTTTTGGCGTCCGTTCCAAGCCTTGAACACTCTGGGCACAAAAATGCGATTGTACCACTCGGTCACTAACCGGATGCCTGTGAGAAAGAGGCTGAGGGTGGTGCAATAAGGCAGGGTCGCAGGTTTGTCTAAGCTTTCACAAAACCAATTTATTGTCAAAACATCGAAATTCTTCGTAATTACAGTACTTTTTCGTTCTATTGTAGAGAGGAGTAAAATTAAAATCAGTATATACTGGGTGACCAATCGGGTGACGTTATTTTTTTTTTCAGTTAGCCCGTACCGAGACCTATCCAAAACACCCCCATATATGTGTAGCGATTATTGGTAGTTTACGAGTTATGATTTTTTTTAATTTAGAGATTTTCCAGTTTTCCCAAGAAATCGTCAAAAAAAAAACAAAAATGCTTTTTGGCTTTTATTTTTTCTGTAATTATACTCAGTATTAACACTATTTTAATATCCAGTAAAAAAAACCTGTGCATCCGAACAATAATTAAAGTACATTTTGGGCCCACAGTTTGAAACTACTGTTTTTAGTCAAGAAACCAACACACTTATACCTAATCCTGGAGCTCCAGACTAATCTTAAAAACTTTGCAAGACATTAGACTTTCAAAATAATAAAGAAAAAATAGCACTGGAGAATCTCTAAGTTTAAAAAAAAATCATAACTCGAAAACTATCAATAATCGCTATACATACATGGAGGTGTTTTAGATAGGCCTCGGTACGGGCTATCTAAAAAAAATAATAACTTGACTCTGTATATACCACAATGAAGCGCATCCCCCCTCCTCTACCCAAATTCGCCGTATCACGTTTGCAAAACGTGCGTCAACACCACGTGGCCCTGTTATTTCCTCCACTTCCTCCACCCTTCATCTACTTACTTTATTTGGCCACTTAATCGATGGTTTGGAGTACACCTACGTATAGTGCGTAGTGGGAGTCTCACACACACGTTTCAACTTGTGGATACGTATTTTCAATTTCTTAGAATAACCCGTGCTTGGAAGGCCAAAGACGGTAGACTATTAGAGAGACGGCCAAATAAGTTTGTCTCAAAGGTTTTAATAATTGAATTGAAAAAGCCATTATTTGGGGAATATATTTATGCAAAAATGGTGAAAGTGCAGTACATTTTCATGTGTTGGGTTGCACTGCCACCAAAATGAGTTTTCATCAGCAGTGAGAGCGTAAAGATGGCATTGTAGTCACGAAATGAGATGAGAACAGTTTTGCGTTATAATTTCATCCGTGGTTTAAACGTAGACGACAAGACGATTTATAAAAAATCACTTATGCACTAGTTGATGCTTGTGCACATTCAGAAGGTATGTATAGAAAATTCCAAATGGGATACTTTACTTCGGAGAATGCTGATAGAGGGTACTTTAGGTCTAAGTGTGAAGAATTGTTCTCTCTGGTAATGGCTTGTTCACAAACATTTCCCAAAATACGAATGCTTTTTTCTTGACTATGTAAAGTCGCTATAACGAATTACTCTGTCAATAAAAAATAATTCTGTATCTAAGCATGGATTCAAAGTTGGAGTGATAAATTATTTTCAGAGTTTTAAAAATCAAATAATTGCCTAATGCACGCAGGGTGTGGCAGATACTGTTCGGTGTTTTTCTGTGACTCTCACATGAGATGCCTACCATAGCGCCTCATCTATATACCGGGTGTCCCAGAATTTCCTTGACACGTGATATTTTCGTAAAATTAAAGGTACCAGATGATTTTAAATAAAATGGGGATATCATTTATGTAGGAAAACCTATGGGGTGCTATTTGGAAAAAAAAAGTTGGGGGTGAGTTTTAAGGGTTGACGTACAAAAAAAATCTTTTGAATGCATGGTATGATAGACTCTATAGTACCTTCAAAAGTACCACTCAGTTCTTGCTTGAACCATTTTTCGTTACGAAAATATCACGTGTCAAGGAAATTCTGGGACACCCGGTATAGGGTGTCTCAGAATTTCCTTTACACGTGATATTTTCCTAACGAGAAACGTTTCAAGCAGGAACTGAAGTGTAATTCTGAAGGTGCCATAGGGTCTATGATACCATGCATTCAAAGCATGTTTTTTGTACATCATCCCCGAAAACTCTTCACCAAATAGCTCCCCATAGATCTTACTACATAAATGATATCCCCGTTTTATTTAAAACCTTGTGGTGCCTTTGATGTTATACTGAAACTCATTTTATTCATAAAACCATAAGCATAATATAAGTAAAGTAAGAATTTCTTTGACGCAAAAAAATGGTGAGCTTTTCAGGGTACTGAATGACGTATTATACATGCTTTCGAAAACAACTGTCTATTTTATAATTTTTTATTTCAAAGATATTATGCCTCAAACAAGTCCTTATTATATGTATTTATCTTATGCCTATGACTACGAAAAAAATTGGTTTCTGTATAAAATCAAAGACACTACAAGATTTTAAATAAATTAAGGATTTGATTTGTGTGAGAAAAACTATTGGGTGCTATTTGAAAAAAAATACTGGGGGTAAGTTTTAAGTATTGAAGTACAAAAAAGAAATGTTTTGAAAGCATGGATTGATAGACCACTCTTTTCCTTTGAATGTTTTTCTTGTTGCGAGAATATCACGTGTCAGGGAAATTCTGGGACAAACTGTATATACTTCAAGTAATTTTGGTGTTTGAAAAATAAAGCTGTATTGCGAAACCGTCCTGTTACTCTTTGTATTATAAATAGTAATAGTAAAGAAACTGATTAGTTGGCATGAAATCAGGGTACAGGCCCATGCTACTCACTTAATAGCTGTCTAGGAAAGCGACCGACGTCTATGGCACGTGTTTTCCCGTCGGCGTCGAGTTGAACCTCACCGCGGCTAGGCCAAGAACGGGAAGATTGATGGCTCCCAAGACTCGTATTAATGGCGGCAGCGCCATCTGCCGCCGCACGTCATATTACCCGCTTATAAATTGATTACGAAACAAAAATATTAAATCGGGCGGCAACAGCAGCCCTTTCGGGCCCTTTCGGTCCCCCGGACGATGCGTATGATTTACACCATGGAACTGGAGTTTTTGCGTGGCGCTTTTCGTCATATGGGATTCAGAAACGTGTTGGTTTTTTGCGATGGCAACGCGCGATTTCCATTGTCTCTTGTCGAAACCAGATGCCATACCGGTGGTCGTTTGTCTTTTTTTTTTCGTTGGTTTTCCGAGAGGACGTACTGTCATCAAGTGACATTTCGATACTATGTTTTTGCACTTCTCTGGGGAGGCTATGCTATTACGCCCCATACGTAAAAGTCTTTGATTTTGAGGTTTGACAAAAGACAGCGTTTTGAAAGTTTTATCATGAGGAACTTTGTGAATATAATGCTGCTGAATTATATAACTCCATTGATGATGTGTACAAAAACATGTCTCTGTCTCGGTTTCGTGCAAATATCAAAAATAGTCTTCTGTCTGATTTGTAGTACTTCAATAATGAGGATTGTCTTAATATCGATGTATTTTATACGCACATGGTCCTATTATGTTTGTAGTAATGCCTAGCTTATACGTCTTTTTTTCTTTATATTATTTTGGTTTTGCTATATTTTGCTATATTTTCAATTCTCTGTTAAACTGTTGGATCATTTAGGCCCAATTTTATCAACATGCATATTTAACAAAGACTTTGACAAAACTTTTCTATTGGATGTTGTTTAGCTAAGGCTTTCTATTGGGTATTGAGGGCTATGTTAATAAGTATCATCCAATAGTATTTTATCAATATTGGAAACAAGACGTTAAAGCTGGATGACACTTTCATCAGAAATATTTTAGAATTCATGGATCAAAATCATAGCAGAAAATCACAACAAAGTGATTGATTTGCAAATTAATGCTAGATTTTTAATGTTTACGTTTACTTTATAGTTATTGTATAATTACCAGTTGCAATTGCAGTCATATTGATTATACACTGGATGCATGTTTGTTCTAGAATAGACCTTCTTATAGAAATATTCACAGAGGATGTAAAGATTGCGTAGCGCAGAAACACATTTATATAAAGCATTTCATTCACTTTCTGACTATACGAAAGGTTTCTAGTTTAAGAAAAATAAGGTTATAAGGTTATACCTTTGTCAGATCACAAGGCAGGATAGGCAACCAGTAATGCACACTTGCCTCGTGTGTGTCTTTGTGAAATGCAATAGAATGTTATTTTTACCCTTTTTTTACTATAATACAAAGGCATATTGGAGGTATTTATAATTATTATCGATTGCAAATTATTGTTTTATCCAAATTGTGCAGTAATTTGAATTCCTTGTCATCATTATCATTAAATTAACAGTCCATTTGACCCAGTGATCAAATGTGTCGGTTTTGTGGTATCTGATTGGTTGAGATTAGCAATTGCCAAACTCTTTGTTGAACAGGAAAGTTTTCACCCATTTAGGATGGAAAATCAGAGTTGAAAAGATACTAGAGAGTTCACAATGGTCGATTATATATAAAACATGTATTTTTTCACCTTTTTTAAGCAAATTTCAAGAGAAATCAATAATTTTCAGAGAACTTTGACAGATGCAAGTTCTTGAATGGGCTGCTCTGATTGGTCAAAACCTTTGTTAAAATGCCCGTGTTGATAAAATCGGGCCTTGGTGTAGCAACAATAAACACTACACAGTCTCATTACTCCCAGAATCTGACATAAGTGGTATTTTGCTTTTCAACCATCAATAGTCAACTTTTTCAGTGAATTTGCGAAAATCGAGGAAATTCAATATCGTAATGAGATACACTCAAAGAAAAGTCAATTTTAGATTAATAATATACTACTCGCAAGTGAAATCAGAACACCTAGAAAAAAAGGGATATTTGCATTGAAACTTTGTACACAGCTTGGCAGTGCCATCTCTAGTACACGCGTAACACTTTTTGTTCATTCAGAAGCTATTCACCTACATGGCAAGCGTAGGATGCAAGGTCTGCATACGTAGCTATATCACAAAAAGTTATTTCTTAAGGCCGAATTTACATTACGAAACTAGTTTCTGAAAACTAGTGTGATGATATTAGTTTCACTCTTAGTTTCACGTGTAAATAGGCGTTTTCATCACGCATGCATCAGTTTCATGAAACCGAATTGGTTTCGCGTGTTACGCGAATTTTGAATGATACTACACAGTGTCATGCAACTAGTTTCAACCTGTAAAATGTGATGAAATTAGTATCACGAAAAAGTTCGCAGAGAGTATATGTCGATTTTTGGTGAAAATGACAAGTGAACGCTGGGCTGCTAATAGAAATATTAAATTTATAAACGAATACCGGCGTAATGATCGTCTTTGGGATCTTAAACAAAGACAAATAAAAATAGGGATAAAACTTTGATATGCTACATATTGATACTCTAAATTCATATGATAATGACTGGAGACTGTTTCCAGTTGCTAAATAACATAACGTAATTTGGAGTTTCACTTTTGCTGTCAATGCTTCACGGCATGTTGTATGTTGTTTTGATATTCAGTTGGAGATTTCATCTAATTAGAGTGATTCACTCATTCGAAAATAGTTTTCTGGATCACCATCTGCTAATTCAGAAATCAACTGAGTTGCACCCAGATCTTTTCTTGATAACTACTCTCGAATTCACCATCGTTTTTCCTTTCGTCCAAATCTCTTGTTTAATTTGTAAATAACTATTTGTGCAACAACAGTACGAATTGCAGTAAGTTTGGATGCGGACAGTGCCATGATCACTGTGATACTGGAAGATTCACGACGCTTGATTTGATGAAAATTTGCGCATTAACCAGTGTCGTGTAATTGATTTTGGCATGCATGGCACTAGTTTCGTAGTGTAAATTTGGCTTAAGAGTATATTGTTTATCACACATTACAAGTCACTTATTGAAAGTAAAATGCATATAGGCCCAAAGGGAGGTCAACAACTTTTCTTAGTTCTTCTTCCCTTTAAAGTTTATTTGTACGCCACTGGTAGGGGCTCCCCATTCAATTTCATGGCTGGCTGACCGTCGGTAGATTTGCTGGAAAAAGCAGACTCTGTTATTGTTAAAGTTCACGTTTCAGGCCGGGATAAACTTTGAATTAAACTCTGGAAATAGGTTTACGAGCGATTACCACAAACCAACGTTGAGGCCAACACGTCTTCACCATCTGCTTTAAACCTGAAAGACGTGCGAGTCCCAGTTACGTGTAAAATCAGTTCCTAAAACTCAATAAAGCACTCAGTGATACTAAAATCGTAAGGGATTTCTTTGGTAACTTCGCAACTATAGATACTTTTCATCTCTAACACGAAGTTTTTAATATTTTGATATTTATTTGTACTGTACAATACAAATACTGCCACCTCGAAGGTTATGCTTTGTATGAGGTTTAGGCACTGACATGTAGAAAATATTCGCTAAAATTAGTAGCAAATTCCAGTAATGTAACGTCAGTCTTAGTATGTAAAGTGCAGTAAAATAGAACTGTCGGCGATTATTCCTTCAGTTGGATCAAATGTGGGATGGTTGGCCTCAATTTAGAACTACCCATTCGCTCTTAATAGCGCGGACCTACAAAGAATGATGTACAAAATCGTGAACATTAATGAAAAAGGAGGTGCTACACTTATTATAAAAGAGACAAAATTAATGATCATCAAGCAAAGTAAATGTCCACGGAAGATTGTATGTTCGCAATAAGATAGCAGAGAGAGTGAGAGAATACAAATACTTGGATGGCATTTTGAACGAGACTGGAAGACAGTCTCGAGAAATAAGATCTAGAATAGGTCAAGCACTCACAAATATGCGGAAAGCACGTCCTCTCAATTGTTCTCTACGAGATAGAGTCGTGGACAAAGAACAGAAAGTTGATCTGAAAAGACTTGAGGTTTTAGAAATGTGGGTATATAGACGCATACTCAGAGTTTCTTGGACGGAAAGAATTATAAATGTCAAAATATTAAGGCGTATGAATAAAGAAACAAAAATAGAACTTGTAAAAATGCGAAAACTTTCTTCCCTGGGTCACGTTATGCGTGGAGAAAGATACCACATTCTATGGTTAATAATACAAGGGAAAATAAAAGGAAACAGAGTTACAAAGAGAAGACACACTCCATGACTGAAAGTGGTATCATTGTACATCGATAGAATTATCTCATCTAAAGCAAGAATTGCCAAGAGGATAGTCAACCTTCCTAGAAGAGACGGTACATGAAGAATAGGAATTCTCTGTTTACTTTTTTTTTATTTATGTTATTGGCTCTGATCTGAGATCAACTGGCCAGATCTATTTTGGATGGACATCTATTTTTCCTTAATAATACGAACATTGTTTTATATTAGTTATAGTTGAAAGTTACAGTGTTATTTTTAGTTTTTGTGTGCAAAAGTTATATAATAGTTGCACAGCACAGTTGTTTTCACTAGCTAGTATAGAGATCATATTAGCAGGTAACGGAATATAGTTTCACAATCTATGATACAGGTCTGTTACCTCATTACTGATCAATTGACATGCTAATATACAGTGTTGAGCAGTACCAATCTCTCCACATCTGCAGTGAGGGTCATCGTCTAGCCCTATTCTAGTTTTGTGTTGAGGGCTTAAGCAATGACCACACCTCAATCTGCAAAGTGTTCTCACAAGTGGTCTATTCGTTTCTCTCTTAAACCAGGGTTCTGTTCTTATGTTCTGCTGGATCTGTTTGTATTTCATTCCGGATGGATTTCTATGGTAGTGTTCACTCCACTTTTCTTTCAGGTTCTTGTTTAATTTACTGTTTAAGTCACTGCAGGGAATTTTGAAATTCCTCATCAGTACTCCATCTGTAGTCGCTATCTTTGCTAGTATGTCGACTGTGTCGTTTTGAGGTATACCTGTATGTCCTTTATTCTATACAATTTTTACATTTTTATCCAAATTGTTGTGTCTGTAAATCAATTGCATTATGTTTGAGATGATATAGTTGAAAGTCGGTGAAATTTTTAAATGCTCTAATCTCATAGCTGCACTCTTGCTGTCGCTGAAGATTATAACGTCTCTAAGCTCTGTATTACTGAGAGAATATTCTAGTGCTTTTTGAATGATTGTCAACTCAGCTGTATATATTGAACAATCTGGAGGAAGTTTGTATAATTCTTGATTTTTTTTTATTTTCATGGTAGAAAGCGCATCCTACACCGTTTGTCGTTTTTGAACCGTCTGTGTATATGTGTTCATATTGATCCCATTTTTCTTTTATCTCTCTGTTTACCTAACAGACAAATTTCCTCTTCCACATTTTGTAAAACAGCAATCTTGGTTGTGAACTGTACTCTAGCAAAGTATGATATTTCAAACAGTTTAGCTACTAGAATACTATTCACTAGATTAACGTAGGCTGAACTAAGTTAGTTTGAAACACACCTAGTTGGTAAAACTTCCTTTCTTTCTAAACTTAACGCCAGCTATAGGGATTCAGACTCATAGCAAAACCATTTCCTTACAATATCTCGACGGATCGACGCCCTCCAAAGCAATATTAGGACGTACTTGAGCACCACTCTGTATAAATCTCGACGCACCCCTCCGATATCCTTCCGCCCTTGAAGGACCCACCGCCGTCTATACGAAAGGGTTGTATTCTCATTTTCATTTTCCCTCCCTAATTACGCCAGTGTTAATAAGGGAGAACTGTAAATATTCGTATAATAGAGACATGTCGAGATTGGGGATGGGGGTTATGGTAGTAGTGTGTACACACTGCACGAGCCAAACGAGAATGACACTATTAGGGGGCTAATGACGTCGACATGTGTGACAAGGGATGCACCGGCTGTCGTTTAGGGACTAGGGAAAGTCAATGATTTTATTTGAAGCCTTCGACATTCAAAACGGAAGTCCTGTGCATGTGTCATATAGCTTCTTTGTGGGATGATACTTCTGACTGCTGGAAGCACTTTTTAGCTACCCTAGTGAGGAGGTAGGTAGTTTTTTTTATAACTGAGCAGACCGCGCAGGCAGAGCCTAAATACCAGAGTACCGCGGCTGCTGTGAATGGGTTATGTTAGGGGTAGACTGGCAGTCCATTCCAAGCCTTGGACTCCCTGGGAACAAATGTGCGCTTGTACCGCTCAGTTCTTG
Source organism: Callosobruchus maculatus (assembly GCA_951848785.1). NCBI lineage: Eukaryota > Metazoa > Arthropoda > Insecta > Coleoptera > Chrysomelidae > Callosobruchus > Callosobruchus maculatus. Next base: position 12,012,540 of record CATOUR010000003.1, on the reverse strand, counting down.
ATGTATGAAGAACGACCGTCTTAGGATGAGATGCAGCGGTCGCACGGGTACGTCTGCTAGGAGCAGTGAGCGGCGGAACGATAGAGGATAGCTCAGAGGAGCAGATTCCGCTGGAATATCGGTAGAAGAGTGAGAGGTCACCAACAACACGCCGGTGAGAAAATGACTGAAGGTGGCGCGTTAAGGCCGGATTGCCAATTAATCGAATTGCCCTTCTCTGGACGGCATCTAGTACATACAGGGTAGTAGGGGCAGCAGCTCCCCAGACATGAGAGCAATACTCCAGGCAAGGTCTTATCTGGGCTTTATATAGCGTGAGGAGGTTACATGGTAAGAAATACTTTCTGGCTCTGAATAGGTACCCAAGCTTTTTACCAGCAGCTGTTGCAATTGACGCGACGTGTTCGTGCCAGATCAGATTTTCTGTAATGTTGACTCCTAACAGCTTGAATGAGTGACTCCTTGGCAGAGCCCGGTTGTTAATTAGAACCTGGTGTTGGCTTGGACACTTCTTGTTTGATGGCGTACAATACTGGGTCTTCTAGGCATTAAATTTAACCACATTCGTAAGCCCCCAAGCGGTAATGATATCGAGATCCTTTGAAAGTGAAGCTGCCACTGCCAGTCTTCTACGTTTCAGCTCGACCACAGAGATGGGTCTATTGCTTATGATGCCTGCATGCAGCGTACTGTCATCCGCAAAACTGTGGATTGGGTTTGTAGTGCTAGAGAGTAGATCATTAATGTGAAGCAGAAACAATGTCGGAGCCAATACCGATCCCTGCGTAACTCCGGCATTGATGCTATGGAAAGAAGAGGAAAAGCCGTCTACCACGACAGAGATTTTTCGACCTGAGGGAAAGTCTGCGAGCCAACCGCAAACCTTAACAGGGAGCCCGTAAGACGGGAGCTTGTTTAGGAGAACTGCATGGCACAGTTGATCGAATGCCTTTGAAATATCGATAGCAACGACGTGAGCCTCGCCAAATGACTGGATGAGTTTGCTCCACACATGTGTGACGTAAGCCAGGAGATCTCCAGTTGATCTTTGGTGTCGGAATCCAAATTGTCTGTCGTTGATTAAGTGATGGAGCTCTAGGTATTTAATGAGCTCTTGGTTCACGCATTTCTCCATCAGTTTACTGATTACAGAAAGCAGAGCTATAGGTCTGTAGTTGGTCGGATCAGTTTTGGATCCCTTTTTTGGCACCGGCTGGATGCAAGCTGTTTTCCAGTCTTTTGGGAAAATGCCGGAATCGTAAGACATCCGAAAGAGGCGGGCAAATATGGGAGCGAGCTCCGGTGCGCACTTTTTCACAACAATGGAGGGGATCATGTCTGGCCCATTCGCCTTATTAATGTCAAGTGACTGCAGCACCTGCCGAACTATTTTTGTTCTGAATGTTATTTCGCTCATGGCTTGGGGTACTCTTGGTGTGGATGGTAACTGGGCACTGGAGTTAAATAGTACCTGTTCATGTCCAGGAAACACTACAGCATTTTTTAGTAGTGATTTAGGGTTCAGTAGCCCTAATAGTTTGTCGTATTCTCGTGCTAGCGCTTTCTGAAGTATGTGAGTCTAAAATAAAATGCAGGGGGGGTAAATCTGAAGGTCGCCTTGCGATACTGCTGACGCCGATCCCAGTGAAGACGATTTCGAAGACGTTTAACGTTACCTTTACCTTACCACCCACTCCTACGTGACTAGGCACCCAAGATAATGTTACCTTGTTGGTTCTAGCCAGTGAATCTAGAGTATTACGGGAGTCCCAGACTTTTTTTAAAGTATTGCTAGACACTGTAATCTGAAGAAACACCTCTACAATATGAGGTTATGTTTGAATTCCGTACTTGATGCTACAAATACTACACTACAGTCATATCCATCTATATAGGAACATTATAACATCATCAATGCGACTACATAATGTCTTTTCACTATGCGTGAGGTTAATTAATACGATAAAATCATAATTAAACCACTACTACTACAAAAAGTTGACTCTAAATCTGCCATGAGATCGTTCTAACGACTTTCGTATTAAGTAATCGTTCCAGGGACAGTTCTGCAAATTAGAAATTAGCGTTTCTTTGATAAAGCGCCGTTCGATATTGGGGGAGAGTAGCGTTTTTTAGTTTTTTAGTTTTCTGTGTCAGTAGGCTAAGAAAATTTCACAACCGCAAAGGTATAGATTGAAGTTTTTTCATTTTTAATTCTCAATTCTCTTTCTTTTTTTATAACTGAGCAGACCGCGCAGACAGAGCCTAAATACCAGAGTACCCCGAAGTACAAGAAAGTGTGGCTAAGATTCACTAGAAAGTACAGAACGTATTACTAGATCAATGAGAGTCGACGAGTTTGCTTGCTGCTTAACACTGTACAGTGACGTATTAGTAAGGTTACAGGTGAAGTTATTGTAAAGTGTAAGATTCACAAGTGAAGCAGCTAGAAAACAATGTAGTACAATGGATATCTGGTCTATTGGATGGAACAGCTTTGTTCTTTTGCGTTTTAACGTTCCAGTATAGTTTATATTGCCAGTTTTCGAGCACTGATGTCGGTGTTTTTTATATAACTGAGCAGACCGCATAGGCAGAGCCTCAATACCAGAGTACCGTGGCTGCTGTGAAAAGGGTTATGTTAGGGGAGTTTGTTAACGAGGGATTTGAATCGGCCAATACCCGCAGGCCCAATAAATACATCTCCTGGCAGTCCATTCCAAGCATTGGACACCCTGGGAATAAATGTGCGGTTGTACCGCTCCGTTCTTGATGTATGAAGAACCACCGGCTTAGGATGAGATGCCACGGTCGCGCAGGTGCATCTGATAGGAGCGGTGAGCGGCGGAACGATAGAGGATAGCTCAGAGAAGCAGATTCCGTTTGAATATCGGTAGAAGAGTGAGAGGTCACCAACAACACGCCGGTGAGAAAGTGGCTGGAGGTGGCACGTTAAGGTCGGGTCGCCAATTAGTCGAATTAACTTTCTCTGGACGGCATCTAGTATAGATAGGGTAGTAGGTGCAGCAGCTCCCCAGACATTAGAGCAATACTCGAGGCCAGATCTTATCTGGGCTTTATATAGCGTGAGGAGGTTACATGGTAAAAAGTACTGTAGTTATAATACGAATCTGCGTTTTCTGTTAGATTGTTTGCTAGTGCTTAGTGTATGACTCTGGCTACAGTAGAGAGTAGAAGCAACATATAGATATTGAGAAGCAATACTTTGAAAAAGACCCTATCTACCAAAGCCGGTTTTGCATGCGCTTATCTGTTCTATTTTCTTTCTGTTGATGAGATTTCTGCAGTTATCGTCGATTATTATGGATTGATCTTGTACAGAAGCATAAAATCTTCTTTTTTTCAAAAACTCTGGCTTATTATTATTATTAAGTATCGCCTAAGAGAACCACATGAATCAGTCGTACAACAAGGCTCTTCAAAAGTATCTCTTGATTCTGAAGAGACTATAACATCAAACCGATAAGTTTTTACTTCCCACACCGATAGGAGTGGAGATAGGGAGTATTGTGATCGCGAAAATTTTCGATTTTGAGATAATACGCTTTTTGGGCGTTTTATGATGTGTACATAACGAAAATACACGTCACTCTGTCTCTGTCGGTCTGTCTGTCGGTCTGTCTGTCGGTCTGTCTGTCGGTCTGTCTGTCGGTCTGTCTGTCGGTCTGTCTGTCGGTCTGTCTGTCTGTCTGTCGCGTTTTTCTACCCCCGTAATCTCAGTAACCGCTACACGGATTGTGATGAAATTTGGGCAGCGTTATGCTGTGGGGTCGTAGTAGGTAATGTTCCTATAATTTTGAAAATCGTTATACGGGGGGCGGAGTAATTAGCAAAAAACGAAAAATTTCAAATATGCCTCAAACTTTTGATTTGATTTTCTACTTTTCCTTGGGTGGGAGTGAATTTGGGGTGGTTGGGGGGTGGGGGGTTGTAATACTGAAAAATTTGTTGTATTCGTAATGGGCTGTCCATTGATATGTGAATGAAGAACCTAGCGGCATGATACACTTTTTTAGGTCTATCCGAACGTTGCATGCTTATTATAGAAACCACGGGACTTGGAATTTCTGATGTATACATACGAGTATTGTTTTAGATCGTTCTATATTTTAACGAAATTTTGACACAGTATTACTACCGCAGTGAGGATAGAAAACGCGTATGTTTTGGAAAAATAGTGTCAGTGGCGGCCAGTGTTGCCAGAGTGGTACAATTGTACCACATGTGGTACATTTTAAACAATAAAAGTACAGTGGTACTACATTCTTGAAATTACTAGAATGTGGTACAAAACGAAGAAACGGTTTCTGGTGATTTTTCTGTTAATATCTTACTTGTCTTAGCAATTCGTTGGTACGGAGGATGTGTAACAATTAGGTATAATATTGGAATAACACATTTATTTGACGGGTTTAAGTACTTGGAACCCATCCACCCTCTCATTCTCTGGCTGTACGTCACAGACAACTATAGTATTTTTTATTTGTTTCTTCATTTACAGACATATCACCATATGTAATGGAACATTGTTAAGCAGCTAGGCTTCTCTGAAGCATGTTTATTTGTTTCTGCTTATAGTTTATGTTGTGGGTGTAAATAAGTAGTATATTTTTATACATTTTATTTTTGGAGTTATTATTTTTTATTTGTTTAAATTACATTCAAAATACAATGTAGTAACCTTAAATGTAACAAAACATTCCTGGTTTCCTGTATGACTGAGAAAAAAGGTGATTTTTTTCTAAAGATTTGTTGTTTTTGAACTTTGAGTCTTAATAGGGCCCGTGGCTGAATTTTTACGCTGGCAACCATTGGTTTGACGTACTGACACTGACAGCTGTTTTATGGATGTCAACACAGGATGACAATTAACGTACTGACAGCTGTTTTGTGGATGACAATTGACGTTTAGCGATGTGGTACATTTTTATTAAATGTGGTACATTTTGACGTTTTTTGTGGTACAAAATAATTTTGTTTCCTGGCAACACTGGTGGCGGCGCAGCAATAACAAAAAAAGAACAGCTCAAACCTTGTTTTTAGGCGTTTTACGGGTTCCTGATCATTTTCATTTTTTTTTTTGGGTGGGGTGAAATCGGGGCGGTTGGGGGTAGTAAAACTGAAAAATTTGTTGTATTCATAATAGTCCGTCTGTTGACCTGTAGAAGAAATACTTATCGGCATATAGGGGATCCTCCTTGGCTGTCTTCACTGGAACGTCGAAAGCAGGGTTCAGGTGTGGTACGCCGCAAGGCAAACTTCTGTAAATGCAAAGGTATTTAAAATACACATACAATAAACCAATAAACGTTCATGTATTTTATGAAACTATTTGTATAATTTTTTCTGTAATGTTACAGTTCTCTAGCCCACAGTTACAATCACATCCGTTGAAATAGAATCGCTAGCCTTTAACAAAGTAAAAAATGATTGATAACAAAATCACTTAGAACAAGCAGATGGGACAAAATTCCATCTCAGTTGGAAGTCACAGATAAACCTTAAAAAAACCTGGCATAAAATATGTTCCACACTTTGGTTTTGAGACATTATTTATATTTTTTCTTGAATCATATCGAATCACACTGGCTTGCAGTCAATGTATTTGAAATTCAAGTTAATGCAATTCAACTCCATATAGGCAGGTTCCTTAGTTCCTTTACTTTTCTCGTTCTAAATAAATTTGTGAGATTTTTGTTCTAAGGATATACCCCATGCATCAGTAAAATCAGATTTTGTAAATTTCAGATGGTCTCATTTTTTTGTAAAATGTGTTCAATACCAGGTTTGTTAGGTTTACATTGATGTCAATGTCAAAAAAAAAGGAATATGAATTCCATTAACCTAGTCAAATGTCATATGAATATACTTTATCAATTTTCAATGCCAAATTGCATTAATGGATTTATGGTTAAGTCCATCCGAACATTGGCTTGCCTATTACAGAAACCAATTTTGTCATCTGTAATACGAGTTTTGCTTTATTTCGTTTTACGTATGTATATTGCGTAAAGCGAAAATTATTGAATTGATTTTAATAAAATTTTAATACAGAATTAATTACCGCTGCGAGAGTGGAAAACGACTCTGTTTTTTAAAAACCGTGTCAGTGACGGCGCAGCAATAATCAAAAAACCATAAACATAATATCAGCTCAAACTTCGTTTTTAGACGGATTGGAGGCTCTTGATCGTTTCGCACCGTCCAGTTCAAGCATGTAGAAAAAAACTGTGGTGCTCTAGTTCCTAAAGAGGGAGACGCAAGAAACTATTTACGAAGGTTTTTTTGTTGGATGTTGTTTTTGCGAGCGGATGGGTGATAATTTAGTTGCAAGGGGATTTTAGACTATAGCTTCATCCAATGGGAAGTAATAAAATGGTATCATCATCATGTGTGGGAAATACTGAGTCAATCAACTTGACTCTATTTCTTTCTCAGGCCACAGCAGCAAATTGCGGCGACGTTCATTCCACATTCAGCACGCGCCCCGTAAGGGGTTGTATATACTAGGTCGGTCGTACGACCTCCGCATATCGAATCCTGTGTCCCACTCTCCCCTATCAGTGGCCGGCGCGCCATTAGCATGCGGGGGGTAATTTTAAATCGCCCGCCGTTCGAGTTCGGCGATCAATTAACGTGGGGGTGCTTAGTATGCGCCGGCCACACTTTCCAAAAGGGGTCCGTCGGTCCGTTAACACTAACAGAAACGGTAACGGCGTCGTTAGCCACCGAGGACGACGAATAGAGGGCGCCACCCGACGGCCGATTTATTAACTATTCCGGACGTGATCGGAAAGCACCGAACAGCCGCACTGTGCAGTTTGTTCGGCGAGAAACTAACTAGAGAGCTATAAAAGTAGCGACAGAGTTAGATTAGAAAGACAGACAAATATTACGTAGTCCATGGCCGACTCTACACTAGGCCGGAGCCTTAGAAGTGGCAACGTGGCTTAGCTGTCAAATAGTGGTCCGGTTACCGTAAGTTGTTTTATAGTTTCAGAATAATAATTATTACATTTTATATGTATTAAGAGTTCATCTCGGTTGATAAATTAAGAAAAATACTTTTTAGAACTACTACTACTACTAATACCACTTACATCTGATGTCTGGTTCATCGTAGTCACACACTACAAAATAAAAATAAACGCAACCTGTTTCCTGCTGCCACTTCCACTTCCACTTAAGTGAACACTCAATTTGCTTTGTAAATTTTCACTTGATCTAGAAAAATTCACTATTAGGTCACTTTGAAGCCATTCTTGCTGGTCTTGATTCCCCTTCACTATCAAATCTTTTCGTAGGTGTGTCCAGATGTCTTCTACTAGAACTGTATTTTTCTGTGATATTTCGGAGGCCCAGAAAACATTGTAGGTACCACATTGTGCTTTAAAATAGATCTTATCCTTGGAAATGTTTGTGAATTATTGTCTTTATTCTTATAAATATAACCAGCCCTTGCGAGGAATACCGTTCACCCACTTCTGTTTATGTCCTTTATTGGAAGCATAATTGCTAGAGCAACCTGGTACTACACACTTTGCAGGCATCTTTTCATCTTTATAGTTTCGTTCGGCAAAGAGGGTCAAAGGTGACCTACTTGCCTGGCTTCGCCTCCCCACCACTACTACTTATAGTTTCGTTTGTGCAGGTAAATAATTAGAAATACATTAAAAATCACCTTCCAATCTTCTTCTTTGCTCTGGAAGATTACACTAATGTCTTAACAACAAATAAAAGCTCGGCCCCCGACCCAATGTTGCCATATTTCAATGCTCCGGCCTAGTGAGTAGAGTCGGCCATGCGTAGTCCAACAGGTCTGTTTCGGACTTCCATTATCTAAGATAAAACTAGAAGCTCTAGGTATACGTGGAATTTTTTTGTGGTCAGCCTCCTATCAATGTTGCCGATGGCTCTGTAAAAACGCTGCGAGCGGATAAGGCGATGTTGCCAATCATGTCCGCCGAAAATTCCCAATTTTTATGTGGAAAACTCTCTAGAACTCCCTAGGCTAGAACTACCTCAAACATTTACACATTCGGTGATCGGTCACGAGCGCGCGCGGTTTGATTTTTACCTGTTTACAAAAAGGGTGCCTTCATCGGCACCGGTCATTTGCGCGCCGGAAGAAAATTAAGCGTGGTTATTCCTAATGACCATATCCCTTTTATTCTTGCGAACTTTCATCTCTTTTCAAGACTTGCGGTAGCTTACAGTTATTTCTTAGATTATTTAAATGACTATTAGGCTTCTGTAGGTATATAAAACTACCCTTAACGAAAATATTTCAGTAGTTTGCAATCCTTAGTTGCTGTTTGTGAGTATTGTTTGTGTTCTACTTTTTCATCATGGATACTATGTTAAGTGTGAAAGGGAAGAAATTAATAGTCCTTGAAGAGTATACGTTCCGAAGAGATAAAGAAACCACCCGTGGTGTAGTCTACAGATGCTCTAGAAGAGGATGCATAGCATCTTTGCTAATGGATCAATCGGAAGAGATTGTTCTTAAAAGAAATAATGAGCGCTACCATATGCTCCCACAAAACAAGCTGTGAAGGTAAATTTCTCGGACTTTTTTTTACATCGTCAAGAAATATATCAAATTTGTGACAAATTAGAACGTGTTCTGATTAATTGAAATTTTTTGGGGTATTATAAAGACATTTCGGTCTGCGGACAATACCAACTTCTTTATTTGCATCTATTATAGTGATCAGATTAACTTATTATGTTCAGAACAAAATTTCGCATTTAATAATATAATTATATACCTCTGACTGAAGTTCTACAAATTCTTCAGTAACTATTAGTAAGATCGCAAAAAATGACGAATGAATTAAAATCGATTGAAATTATAAGTCAAGTTTACCTCGCCGCCCCGCGCGCTGGTGTCCACATACCTGCCTATTATCCAAAATATTTTGGGGCCTTCTGACCGGCGGGATTAGGACAAATCTGACCGCGGCGCGCTAGTGTCCTATGGCCCATCTGGTGATCGAAATATTTTGCGCGCTTCTGACCGGTGGGATTAGGACCAATCTGACCGCGGCGCGCTAGTGTCCTATGGCCTCACATTCATACCCAAATACCTCAAATAACAATACAGTATTTTCAAGTTTAAGTTCATTGCAATGAAAATAAGTATAGGATTCTACTTGAAATAAATTGAAATTGGGGATATTTGTTTAAAAAATTTGGAAAACTAATTTAGAACTTGGCAACGCCGCAAACGCGAAAAAAAATATTACAAGGCAAAATAGGTTATTAGTAGATATTTCGATTTAAAATAAAAATATAGGGTATTACATTTATAAAAACAAAGTAAAATGACCTTCACATTGCCGTAATTTAAATTTCTGCCAAAAATACCTTGTAGATACAAATTGCTGGTGACATCCAAAATAATATACACCTAATATTCAAGTAACTCGCTGTATAATATTATTGGGAAGAGTTGAAGGAATATATCAATTTGGACGTATTACTTGCGACCTTGCAAATCCGGAAATTAATAGAAAATAAATTATAACTTGGCAACGTCGCAACCGATACCAAAAATATTTTAGCGCTGAATAGACATCAATGATGGAAACTAGAAGAATTTAAGAAAAAGTTGTAGTTCCATATAAAAAAAACTAGTTGATCGCTATCCTACTTTCCCGCAACACCCTGTATATTTCAAAATATTTTTAGAATATGCGTCTTAAGTAATCAAATAACTTTTGTATTTGGTATTTTCTACTATCAGGTATACCTTGCGAGATATCGAAGAATTACACACTAACTAGACAACCCTATACAGGGTGGCCAATCGGGTGACGATAATAATTTTTTTTTAGATAGCCCGTACCGAGACCTATCCAAAACATCCCCATGTATGTGTACCGATTATTGATAGTTTTCGAGTTATGATTCTTTTTTTGAAAACTTAGAGATTTTCCAGTTTTTCCAAGAAATTGTCAAAAACAAAAACAAGAATGCTCTTTGGCTTTTATTTTTTTCTGCAATTATACTCAGTATTAAGCCTATTTTAATATTCAATAAAGAGAACCTGTACATCCGAACAATAACTAGGTACATTTTGGGGCCAAAGTTTGAAATCTCTGTTTTTAGTCAGGAGACCAAAACCTTCAAAATAAGATTAAAAATACTAATGTCTGGTTCTGGAGCTTCAAACTAATCTTAAAAACTTTGCAAGACATTGCACTTTCGAAATAATAATGAAAAAGTAGCACTTATGGGCACATTTTGCGGCGTACGTGAGTGTTAAAGGTAAAAAGGTGATAATTCACGAATTTCCAAAATTATTTAAAAAACTATTATTTTGCTTTGTTATGACAAATTAACGAAAAAAAACTCGTCACAACTAATAAACCCGATAATCATTGATGTTTTGATGAGTTTTAATAAAGGAACTAATATCCAAATTGTGATTTTTGAAGTGTTTTTACTATGTACTATTAAACTTCTGCTAAATTAAGTTGTATGGAAAGTTAACAAAGGAAAGGAATAATAAACAATAATCTGACTTCCAATTTCATGGCAGAATTACCTAGGAAGCGATGTCGCAGCATACGCCATCCCTTTCTTTCAGAGTAGCTTTTTGCGAGCTCATGTCGGCGCAGTTGTGTTAATTAATTTTCGGTAATAGGCAAGGCAATGTTCGGATGAACCTAAAAAGGTGATTTATATCGCTAGGTCTTCCTTGACAGATCAGTAGACCGCCTATCATGAATACAACAAGTTGTTCAGCTTTTCAACCCCCCACCCCCCAAACACCCAAATTCCACCCCCACCCAAAAAAACGCAGAAAATGATCAAGAACCTGTAAAACGCCTAAAAACGAAGTTTGAGGAATATTTGAAATTACCTACTAAGACCCCACAGCATATTGTTGCCCAAATTTCATCACAGTCCATGCAGCGGTTAGTGAGATTACGAGGCTAGAAAAACGCGTACAGACAGACAGACCGACAGGCAGACCGACAGACAGAACGACGAAAATGAGTGACGCGGATTTTCGTTATGTAGACATTATAAAACGCCCAAAAAACCTATTATCTCAAAATCGAAAATTTTCACGATCACAATCCTCCCCTCACCTATTGGTGAGGGAAGTAAAAGGGATGGCGTATGCTACGATAACGCTTCCCAGGTAATTCCGCCATGGAATTAAAAGTCAGATTGTTATTTTATTATTCTTTTCCTTTGTTAACTTTCCATACAACTTAATTTAGCAGAAATTCAATAGCACACAGCAAAAAGCACAGGTATTAATTTTTTTTATTAAAAGTGATTAAAACATCAATGATTATCATGTTTATTAGTTGTTATGAGTTTTTTTTCTTTAATTTGTCATAATAAAGTAAAATAAAAGTTTTTTAAATCATTTTGGAAATTCGTGAATTATCACCTTTTTACCTTTAATAGTCACGTACGGCGCGAAATGCCCCCACAAGTGCTATTTTTTCATTTATTATTTCGAAAGTGCAATGTCTTGCAGAGTTTTTAAGATTAGACTGGAGCTCCAGAACCAGGCATAAGTATTTTTAATTTTATTTTGAAGGTTTTGGTCTCCTGACTAAAAACAGAGATTTCAAACTTTGGGCCCAAAATGTACTTAATTATTGTTCGGATGTACAGGTTCTCTTTATTGGATATTAAAATAGGCTTAATACTGAGTATAATTGCTGAAAAAATAAAAGCCAAAAAGCATTTTTGTTCTTGTTTTTGATAATTTCTTGGAAAAACTGGAAAATCTCTAAGTTTTCAAAAAAAAATCATAACTCGAAAACTATCAATAATCGGTACACATACATGGGGCTGTTTTGGATAGGTCTCGGTACGGGCTATCTAAAAAAAATTTATTATCGTCACCCGATTGGCCACCCTGTATAGTAGTTGCAGTGAACGGAGGACTCATACCTCTGACCTGGCCAGGCATACCGGACCGTTTGCGTTTGCGGTCTGCCTTGCAATTACTCCAATTGTGTTCAATCAAAAAGTGAAGCTGGGCGGTATTCCCCGCAGCATTTGATCGCGAACCTTCGTTCAAATTGAATTCGAATCGACATCGACATGTAACCGAATGGTAGCTGTTTGCTCGTGAATAATTATACGCTCGTTGTAATACGTCATTCCGTGTGCGTTTGTGTACCTTTTTAAATTGATTATCGATAATGTACACACACACGCATGCACTAGAGTACACCAGAACTGCCATGTGTGCGCCAGAATGAAAACGCCGATAATTGTGAATCAACTCGCCAGTTTCAACCTCTGTCGTGTCAATGGTCGTGGAACAACCAGGTTATACGATGTGGGGTACCTTCACAAATCATTGGCACGTATACAGGGTGTTAATTAAGTATGTTAATAAACTTTAACCACGAATAGTACTCCGAAAAATAGAAAGAAAATGTCATATGAACATGGGTCCGGAAATGCTTCCTAAGGGAGCTACGCTCCTTTGCATGGGGCACCCTGAAGACGGTTTTCCCTCGATATTCTCGAAACCATTCATAACAAAATTACGAAATTAGGTACGACGGGTAAACTTTTGACGCTAAATCTGATTCTGAATTCAGAATTTCATAATTTTAATCAGAGGCGTATCATACGGGATGAGTTAAGAGTAAAAATAAGCCCATCTTCTAAATGGTAATTTTTTGACATTTTGATTTTAGAATATGGTATTTCATAGATTTCTACGTAAAAATGGTATCTTGGTACATCTCGATGGGGCTAACCGTTTTCGAGAAAAATGCAAATTATTGAATACAATAGCCTGCATCAATTCAATAATAATTTGCATTTTTCTCGAAAACGGTTAGCCCCATCGAGATGTACCAAGATACTATTTTTACGTAGAAATCTCTGAAATACCATATTCTAAAACCAAAATGTCAAAAAAAACTACCATTTAGAAAGTGGGCTTATTTTTACTCTTAGCTCATCCCGTATGATACGCCTCTGATTAAAATAATGAAATTCTGAATTCAGAATCAGATTCAGCATCAAAAGTTTACTCATCGCACCTAATTTCGTAATTTTGTTATGAATGGTTTCGAGAATATCGAGGGAAAACCGTCTTCAGGGTGCCCCATGCAAAGGGGCGTAGCTCCCTTAGGAAGCATTTCCGGACCCATGTTCGTATGACATTTTCTTTCTATTTTTCGGAGTACTATTCGTGGTTAAAGTTTGCTACATACTTAATTAACACCCTGTATATTAACATTTTTAGAGGTAGGTACTCCAAGCTCCAGTCTCTTCCGCTTCAACTTTGCTCTATACCGAAATTTATGAAAAATGAACAGGAGCTCTAAAATGTTTAAGAACGAATATTGAGCTAGCGAGCAATGAACCAACAAAAACAAATACTCTGGGGGAGTATTGAATTACACGATTGGCCCGAGTGCTTCCTTTAGGAAAATATGAAGAAAATTCCTCCTTCCTCAAGTGATCTCAAGAATACCATAACTGTACATACACACAAATGAATACAGCAGTTTAGACGTGTTACCTGCGACCTTGCAAATCCAAAAATTTACTGAAAATAAATCATAACTTGTTGCAACCGATCTCAGAAATGTGTTATAGGATTAAATAATAGAGATCAGTGATGCAAACTAAATGAGGTAAAAAAACAGATAATAGTTCCAATTAAAAGTCTAGTTAACGGCAACCAAAGAAAATCACTGCTAACAGCAGCAGACTTTTTGGTGGAACGACACGGCTCGTCCGCTTTAGCCACCAGAGAGCGCGGGTTCTATATGCTAATGCATATTAAAGTCGATATACCAGTCTGCTGCTGTTAGCAGCGATCTTCTTTGGTTGCCGTTACCTTCGGGTACCAGATGGCGTACCAGCAGAGCCTTTCTGTCGTCTGCTCCCACATGTGTCACATGTTTAGTAAACATGAAAGACCTGATGCTCTCTATTTCCGTCATTCGACCTATGGCGCACTGATGATCGCTAATAAGCGTGAAACAGCTGTCTGGTGGATCGACGGAGATATAGAGCAACCCTCGTATCTAGTTATATTTCAAAATCTTTCTATGCTATGGGTCTTAGACAATCAAATAACTTTTGTATTCAACATTTTCTTGTGTCAGTTATATCTTGCCAGATATGGAAGAATTACACACTAGACGGACACCCTGTATTGCGTCCAACTATTTCGATACCCTCGACATATCTTTATCAAACTGGGGGGTTGATGTGACTGTTAAAGTAACCCCCCGCCCCAAAGCTAAGCCTACTTGACTGAACGGCGTCATCTTGCGCTGGTGTGGGCGACAGGAGATTTTGCCTTTGTCTTCTGACTTCGTGTGATCACCAGCGGCCTGCGTATCCTGTTTCTTTTGATGTCGCTTCCCTCCAGTAGTGGAGGAGGCTCTCGGGAGGGTAAATTACCCCCGCTATCGACGCAGATTAGGCTTATTTGGGTGCCGCCGTGCCGACTTGATTCCGTTCTTTATTAGCTGCCGTCTGGGATTAGCCCGGGTTTGAATGCGGTTGTTATCTCTGCGACATGGGCGTAGTTAGGTGGGGGCTCGGGGATGGGGGGCTTAGCCCCCCCAAGAATGAAATTAGCTCCCCAAAGAACCTAAAATAATTCCTTCTGTTAAGTTTATTGTATCTAGGACGGGGACTTAAGCCCCCCCAAATCCAGGGACTCAAGCCCCCTCAGATTCAGGGACTTAATTACGTCTATGGTCTGCGATGGGAATTGTCTAGATAGAAACCTTTGGGATGTATTTATGTAAATGATATCATCACGTAAAAAAAACATCTCTACTTTGTAGGTTTCTCAAAGTACAAGGTATTTGATAAAACGTATAGCTAGGGATTAGTCAGATTAGGAAACATAAAATTTCCACTAGGTTTTCAACTATACCCAAATTGATCCGATACTTAACCCTTAAGGATCGAATTCATCTAGCTTCAAAAGGTGTGCTCAAAATAACCGTGTTCTTATGGGAAAATATACAGGGTGAGTTTTTAGTACCGGCTCGGTCGATAACTCCACTACTATAGAAGATAGCGAAAAAAGTTGTATATAAGAGTTGTAGCCACGGATATGCCCCTTGCTCAAAAAATATTTAGATTTATACAGGGTGATCCATAACTACGTGGTGACGCAAACATGCATTTTTTTAAACGAAATACCCCATATATTATTCCATATTCAAATTCTACCAATGATTTCCGTTCTTCCAATATAGGGTTTTGTTATATTTTACAGGGTATTTCAAAAGTTATGACCATTTTTATATCTAAATCGGGGTCAAATGAACGTACTGTATATCAAAAAGTAATAAATCAAAAGTTATTTTTTTTACACGAAAAGATTAAAAATATCCTCTAGTTTTAAAATCGGCTATAAAAAAGGCCCGCGACGCATATTCGTATACAGGGTGATGTAGAATGCAAAATCCAAATTTTCTCTTTTTTTTTACATGTAACCCCCAGTATTTTATTATCTCAAAGAATTGCTTTTGATATGCTCTTTCATCTTTGTATAGCACTTGTTGTACCTACGTCCATCAGTTTCCGAGATATTTCGATTTTTCGGCAAATTTAAAATATAGCTTCTATTTGTGTACTAAAACTTATTTATTTTGGGAAAATACTATCTAATTTGTTTTTTGTTTAACGAACAACTAAATGATAAGTTCATGATACTATTTGATGAAGTCAAAACCCTAAATCATCGAGATAATAAAGTCAAGTATGCTGGGGAAACAATTTTGTAGGCGTCATGCATAATTATCAAGCAGATTTATCAGGTGTGCTTTGAAAAATTGACAGTTTTCATAACCTGCTCAATAATTCCGTACTGTGTGAAAAACCAACTTTAAAAATTAATTTTTTCTTTAAGGGTATTTAGGAGAATCTTTGAGAAATTGTCTACTTGCCTCTAGAATATATCAACTATGAACAGCAATATCCAGAATGGAGTCAGTCTAAAACTAATGCGTTTGAAAGATTAAAGAATCGTTTTATTTGGACTGTGTCGTTTAATATTTCATAGCCTACCTGATACATCTGCTTGATAATTATGCATGACGTCTATAAAATTGTTTCCTCAGCACATGACCTATATTATCTCGTTAATTCAGTGTTTTGACTTGATTAAGTATTATTATGGCCTTATATTTAAGCTGTTTGTTAAGCAAAAATAGAATTTGATAGTATTTTCTCAAAATAAATCAATTTTAGTAAACAAATGGAAGGTATATTTAAAATTTGTAGAAAAATCGAAATATCTCAGAAACTAATGAATGCAGCCATAATAAGTGGTTACAAAGATGAAAGAGCATATTAAAAGCAATTCTTTGGTATAATAAAATATTGGGGGTTACATTTAAAAAAATAGAGAAAATCTAAATTTTGCATTCTACATCACCCTGTATACGAATATACGTCACGGGCTTTTTTTATAGCCGATTTTAAAACTAGAAGATATTTTTAATCTTTTCATGTAAAAAAAATTACTTTTTATTGATTACTTTTTAATATACAGTACGTTCATTTGACCCCGATTTAGATATAAAAATGGTCATAACTTTTGAAATACCCTGTATAACATAACAAAACCCGGTATTGGAAGAACGGAAATCATTAGTAGAATTTGAATGTGGAATAATAAATAGGGTGTCTCATTTAAAAAAGTGCATGTTTGCATCACCACGTAGTTATGGATGACCCTGTATAGATCTAAATATTTTCTGAGCAAGGAGCATATCCGTGGCTACAACTTTTATATACAACTTTTTTCGCTATCTTCTACAGTAGTGGAGTTATCGACCGAGCCGGTACTAAAAACTCACCCTGTATATTGGTGAGACAGAAGGATCATAGAAATCTAACTGCAACTTAGAAAGCTTAAGGAGTCTGCTCTTGGCAGGTATATTGACACAGATCATAAAAACATACTAGAGATACAAAGATAATTTCGGAAGCCCCATATCTTAGACAAGGAAAGAGAGAGGACGGAACGCGCGACTGACATTTCTGTTACCAAATGGCACCAAAAAACTACCAAAATTTACCTGTGATAGGTGATTTCTGGCTCCTTCCTGCTGCTGTGGCTTTTACAACCGTAATCTGCACACCCTACCGTTATGCACACCACAATATTTTACAATGATTGGTCTTAAAAACACTAAATATCATAAAAAAATAGTTTGGTGGCTATTCATTTTCGCTAACAGCTAATTGACAGCTAATTCATATAGCATCAAATGGCCGTGCGGTATCCCCTCTCTTTCCTTATCTAAGCCCCATATACTTCTCTAAGCAAAATTTGAACCCGAATTTTTTTTATAACTGAGCAGACCGCGCAGGCAGAGCCTAAATACCAGAGTACCGCGGCTGTTGTGAAAGGGTTATGTTAGGGGAAGTTTGTTAACGCGAGATTTGAATGGGCCAATACCCGCACGCCCAATAAATACATCTCCTGGCAGTCCCTTCCAAGCCTTGGACACCCTGGGAATAAATGTGTGGTTGTACCGCTCAGTTCTTGATGTATGAAGAACGACCGTCTTAGGATGAGATGCAGCGGTCGCACGGGTACATCTGATAGGAGCAGTGAGCGGCGGAGTGATAGAGGATAGCTCAGAGGAGCAGATTCCGTTGGAATATCGGTAGAAGCCTCTGTTTTGAGACAACTTTAACTTCAACTAAAATTCAACTACACTGCCCACATAATCCAAAATATCCATTTTTTGTAATGTTCGAACATTAATAATGTTTTATTTTTCTGTTTTTCGCAGACTGTCTACACCTGCAGCTGTACAGAGACTCCAAAGATCGCTACAAGCAAGGCCAAACCAAAGCTTCCCTATCACTTCAACACTTCCTAGGTCTGGAATCAGGCTTCACTTTAGACAAAGAATCGAACACCGTCGCCATTTTGTGTCAGGATGTGGTAGTCGTACTAGCCTTTGACAATCGGGAACGACTTATGCAATGGCAGGTACGTACACTCTTTAACAGATTCCAATTTATTTCGCTAATCAAGAAAGTTTTCCAACAGGATTTTTTTTGCTTTCTTTGATGGTACACAAAGGTTGCACAACATTTTTTTTTGTTTTGTACTGATTGAGTCGTCCAGCGCTATGCTTTTTGTTTCAAATGAAACTTGGAAGTTTCGAACTTTTTTTAAAATAACACAAGTACTTCGAGATAAAAAGCATACATTTTTGAACTTTTTCAACTATTAAGTCTACGAAGCCGTTAATTACGAATCTGATTTAAAAGTTCAATATAGGTGATCCAATATGGCGGCAGATATTTTGTAAAATCTGACTGAATACTAACTTTCTATGAAATTTATTTGTATTAGAAAAGTTGCAAAATATATTAAGCCGCTGAGCCGCCATCTTGCAAGTTTTATCTGTCAATTCAAAATTAAATTTAATCATTTCAAGTCTGGATTTTTTGAGTTGACCCGTTCAAAAAATAAAAGGGGGGAACTGAAGTTTGTAGGCTTACTAAAACATAATTCAAAAATCTGTCTCCTGATCGTGGTATGGAGCCTTAGGGTCTATAAAGTTAAATATTTTCATTTGAATTTTGACTTTTATACAAGATGATGCATATCAAACTTACACTTTTTTTAATAGAACCCCCTATATATGAATTCTAGTGTGACTTTATGTATCACAATGTAAATTGTGCCTAAACGGTTGGTTTAAAGTATGTGATACATATAGTAACACTAGAATTCACCAAAGAATCCAAATATACAATAATAAATAGAGGGTTCTATTAAAAAAATGTAAGTTTGATATGAATTACCCTGTATAAACGTCAAAATTTAAGTAAAAATATTTAAACGTTATAGCTCTCAAGGCTCTTTACCATAATCAAGTAACAGATTTTTGAAGTATGTTTTGGCCCACCCTGTAAATGTGCGTAGCCAGGCACGTCCTACGATAACTGTCGCAACCTTGAATAAAGAGACTCAAATTCGGTTCGAAGAAAATAACTTTTTTTTGTAACATGAATTAAGTGGTCAAGAACTTAAACTTTGTTTTTAAAAAATTATTTCCCGATCAAATAAAACAATTTATTTGGAGACCGAACCGTTTGAGAGCTCAAGACGGACTGACTCAAAAGCATTAAATAATATAATAGTACAATTAAAGATTAGCAATTTCATGCATTCATCCGAAACCAATCACAAACGACGTCGTTTCGCTTTTATTAAAGCTCGTCAGAGTGATTTAGGTCTCAGACGAATAAATGAAATTGCATGATAGTGCCTAGCTGGCAAAAATCGTACTAGCAGTAGCAACATATAGATATTGGGAAGCAGTACTTTGAAAAAGTATTGCTTCGCCATCTATTTACCAAAGCCAGTACCTGAGCGTTTAATTGTAGTATCCGAGCACTGTTTATGTGACCCGTTTAAAAGCATCAGGTATAGAAACCTGCGGGTACGACAACAAACAGACTCTTTTTTGTGGAAGTTTTAACACTCCCGACATTCGTAGCGAAACGCCGTCGTCTGTGATTGGTTTCGGATGAACGAATGAAATAGGGTACTTGCAGAAAAAAATATTATGTCATTTACGCGTTCCTTAGAGCCTAGTAGACATGATAAAATCACTTGTTTGGTTTTTTGGAATCGGCTGTGAGAGATATTCCAAAAATTATTTCAAATGCCGGAAAATCCCGCGCAAACAACCTCTGACGTCAGTAATATCGTATAGTGATGGGATGTAAAGTATTGATATTCGATATCGATAGCCAGTGCTAACCTAACATTTTGACATTGATCATTATAACCACAAAACACAGTCACACACAAAAGTACAAAAGTCAAAAGAATCAAAGTTAGGCTAGATTACTAATTCACTTTGTAGGGATGGGCTTTAATTAGATTCTATCTTTGGATTCATTCATAATGGGATGCGCCGAAATAAAATGATGGCTTCGATTAGTTGCGAATCTCGGTCACAAACAGGATGAACTGTGATACCTATCAGATATAAAAATGTATTGCCACGAAAATGCTAGGGGGTTAATTTCCTGTTTCAAATATGTTTGAAGATCAATAAATTGAGTCGCATTGTTAAAGAATTCAGATCATCTCTAGTCGAATGCGCAGTTCAATCCCACTGACCTGCGCTGTAGCAGTATCGATTGTCGATATCGATAAGATACCTGTGACGTCAGCCCTTGTTTTAAGTCACGTGGAAAAATTTGAATATATCCTGATTTTATTTTGCAAATATCTTTTTTGGCCGTCAGTAAAATCATGTTTTTTGTTTCCTACTGCTTCTTGATATGGTTTTCTTTACGCTATGTATACTCCTGAGGCGATTTCACGACCTCTGCAAGTACCCTATTGCTACTCTTTAATTGGGTTACGTTGCTTTTTGCATAAACCGGATGTCGGGAGTGTTAAGTGAGTGTTCCACAAAAAAGAGTCTGTTTGTTGTCGTACCCGCAGGTTTCTATACGTGATGCTTGTAAACGGGTCACATAAACAGTGTTCGGATACTCAAATTAAACGCTCAGGTACCGGCTTTGGTAGATAGATGGCGAACCAATACTTTTTCAAAGTACTGCTTCCCAATATCTATATGTTGCTATAATAGTACAGTCATTTACAACCACATAACTCGTGTTTCGCAGGTAAAGCTGAGTTCGCACCTGAACGACGGCCCCCACTTCCTAGTCCTGGTCTCTTCGGCTCCTGCCAAGTCCCGACTGCCTCCCGGACCAGCGCGGTTGCACGTCCAGGAGCGGGGGTTCTGCTTGACGACGGGGGTGCCCCCCAGGGTCGCGGGCCATTGGCTGATCGCCAACCTGCGCCGGTACGGGGTGGTGGAGGGGAGGTTTTGCTTCGAAGGTGGTTCCAGGTCAGTACTTGTCATTCGTTTTTTTATAGAAAATGCGGGGCGGAAATATTAATATAATGTGAATTGGCTCCTATTGGTGCTTCTCATAGTTCTTGAAAGACTATTTACAATATAAAGATAATTTAGGCTTTGTTACTGTTTCCCGGCGCCACTCTATTAACAGTGATGTTCCTAGAGTGGCGCCGGGAAACAGTAACAAAGCCTACACAGAACATGAAGCTAGTGATCAGAGCAGTCGATGCCGATAACACGGAAGTAAAAAAAAAGAATAATAACTCTTTTTTGTTAAAAAAATATATATAGGAAAGGGCTTACATAGGGACAGGGTCATCAGTGGCAAAGTTCTTAACCCGGGGCGGCTAGTACATAGATGCAAGGGTGCACTTGCACCCAAAGAAAAATTTGATGGGGTGCGTAAGACACTAGTAATGGGAACTTTGACTTATATCAATGTTTCAAATCATACTGGCTTAGTTGATTCAAATAATCGAATCACTACACTCTGTCACAAAAAAATAATGATCATTCAATTCTTCATTGCTTTTCAGAGCGTTTCAATTAAACTTTGTTCTTTGTCATCGTTTCGGTTACCCAGAGACCAGATAAAGTCAGGTAGAATTAAGAGAAGAAAAGGTAAAGAAGGAAGGAGAAGAGCCTCCTGTTTAGGAGGAAGTTCGACCGTTGGAGGCTATAACTTGACATGGACGATTTGAGTTCAGTAATTTTTTGGGTTTCACCAAAAGCGCCTGCACTTAACCACTAGTGCCTCAAATTTATTAGATGTTCAAATAAAGAAATATCAAACGAAACATGAAATCACGTGAACTGTTTCGTTGCAGCGCAACAAAACCAATGCTTGCTTATCTATTACTACGTTCCAAAATCCCATCAAAGACCTCGATTTGCTATGTAGCGTTTCAGTATTCACTCAACATCAAACTGTCAACAAAAATCTGTGTTCCGTTATTGCATTTCCGAGGCCATGGATGTCATCGTTTTGCTCGGAAATCAAATTGAGATTTTGGCGACCTTTGTGTCAAGACTGTCAAGAGATACTTTTCACTTGACAGCTAACAACTTAACATAACCTATTCTGCTTTATTTGTATGCATTGACATTCTAACGGGTCGACTACTCTGACCTTAGACAAGGAAAGAGAGAGGACGGAACCCGCGACTGACATTTCTGATACCAAATGGCACCAAAGCGCTATTCCCAGTGGCGTAACTAATGGGATTAACGTTCTGGTTGAGCTGTTTGTAGAAATAATCTTTTTCAAATAAAATTTAATGAAATATTGTTATTCAGGGTTTCTATATGGCCAATTTCGCCATCCACAATTAAAACTTAAGTGACTAACATTACCGTAACCGTGATTTTCATTCGACTGCTGTTTTGTGGCCAATAATATATAAAAATTGATAATGTATATATTTTATTCAGTCATGAACATGTTATGTTCATTTGCAGTATATGACTGATGGAAGACACGATTATACTTCTACCCAGAAAGAAAAAAACTGCTTGTAGTTTGTAGTAAATCAATTTTTTATTATTAAAGAACACATAATACCTATAGTATATTTATATTTATTGACATTATGTTTATATATAAAATACTGTCTATTACATACTGTAAACAGAAGCAGCAATAAAACATTTTTGTTATTATAGATTAGCTTACGAGATTGAGGAATTTGATGCCTTCAATCTCGGAGTCCCCATATGCAGTAAAAAAATCTACTTGCTGTTACGCTGTTACTTGCTGTTTGTAGTGTGTAATGAAGAGCAGTATTTTTAATTACTCCAACGAGGCTTTTTTATACATAACTTCTTTTTGCGACGGTGGCAATAATTAATGAAAAAGCTGGGGGGTTAAACATAAAAATTATCTCAGACATGAAATAAAGTAAGTTTTGGGCTAGAAATACAAAGGTCCTTTAATCTTATCCAAAATCAAAACATTTACAAAATTAGAAAATGACTCCTAGATTAGCTAGTAGTAAATAAAAACGAACAATTCATTCAATATAGGTGAGGTCCTATAACTTACATAGAAATTACAACTCTATTTTATCACTTAACCCCTTGCTTCCAGTAAGTTCTAATTTATTGCAGTTATGTATTTACTTATGGGGAAGTTTGGGTGAAACTCAGTATTGTGTGCTTCAACAAAAATAATTTTTTTGTAGGAACGTGGCATTTCGCTTGCTCCTACAATTGATGGCAGTCAATATTACAGTCACGAAGGTCAAAAACTACCAATATTTTACTGCCCTTTAAACAGAATCATTTTTGTTAATTGGCTCCGAACTGGATTGTCCTGTTGTGATCGAGATTTTACAATAAAATGGATTCTGATATTTAAGTATTTTGTGCATACAGCTTTTATTAAAAAATATATATGATTTACATCATTTTCTAATACGTGACGTTCTAAGCAGCTGAAAATAGGGGTGCCTAGAAAACTTGATATTATTTTGCTTATCAGCAAAGGTACAAAATGTTTGGTGTGAATACAATTTTCATTAACTCTCAGAAAATGTTCCGATTTCAAACATATCTTGATAACATCATTTGATGGGTAAGTCAGACCGCCGTGGCTTTTAAATTCAATTAGGGAATTGAGAAACCGATCTCTAGTACCAATCAATGCTGTGACACATGTTTCACATTTTATTGTTTTTTGTAATTGGTGCGAAACATAACCAGCAATATATTGCACAATTTGGGATGAACATTCACTTATCACAGGTGCATTCATGATGTAGTCATGATCCTTCCAAATAGTTTCTAGATCATCAGAAGGCTCATTTATGTCTATTAAACTATGGTTAGATAAACTACTATTAATTACATCTTCAGACCTTACATTTTTTGTAGAACTACTTAGAATAGGGATTTGATCTAATGGAATACAGTTACCCATACCGCCCTCTCTAATTTCTGCTCGAACCAGAAGCCTTTTGTAAGCAGCTAGAAACTGTCGAGCGGTTGGGTTATTATTCCAGCCACCTCTTGATCTAATTGACGAAAAGAATAATTCTAAATGATCTTGACTAATCTTATACAACGGAAGGTACAGTAATGTTTTTCTCTCAGAAACAAGTTCTTTGTACAATCCTAAAGAACTTGATAATGAAATTATTAATCCAATAAACCCAGTTTTTCTGTTAGACATGATTACTTGCTGATTATTAGATAATTTCAACTTTGAAAGATAAAAAATTGCACTATTGATAAATTCCGCAGATCGATCTATATTTTTTTGACATAATGCTTTTTTATAACCTGGTGCTACTAGGGTTCTGCTGTTTAAAATATCGAAAATGCTATTTACAATTCTAATAAATTTAACTGTTGCCTGACTACCTTTAAAATCCTCAAGATTCAGCTTTTTTTCGCAATACTCAATAGCATCGGCTACTGATGCACTAAGTAACTGAACTGCAAGCCGAACCTTCATTTTTTGTTTGAAAAAAATAATATGAGCGCGACGTAACTTATTCCCTAAATGTAAGCCCTCGCTAGTTTGCAGCTTCTCTAGAAGCGCTATGTATTTCCATTGAATAAAATTGTTATCACAATCAATTAGGATTTTCTTTTCACCAAATGCATTGCGAACAAGTTTTATCATATGACATGGATCATAAAAAATATATACATTGTGATCTGTAACTCTGAAACTTGTCTGTATATTTGAAATGTTAAATAAGAATCCAAAGTTATGACACATAGCGGTATTAGATGGAGCACCATCGAATGTGATTGACATAACTTTGGCTCCCGTATCTTCAATCAGATGGATGCATTGAGATACAATTGAATGTTTTTGACTGCCATTCAAAGAATCTGTAAGAAAGTAACCGACAGGTAATTTCCAAGTTCCATTGATGCAAACCAACATTATAACAAAAGCTTCTTTGGCTAAAGCATTAGAGTCATCGTTTAAATTTGTACCACAGTTCACATAACCATGGAATTTTTTTCCATCCCATTCTAAATGTTTCCGTATGGCTATTTCATCGATAATTAATGAACAAATTATTGGTCTGTCAGATGATTGAACCTTATTTCTTAAGGTATTTATTGATTCCTTGGTAAAACCAGGCTCAGCATCCACATTCTGAAACCATTTAGCAATAGTTTTGTTATGCGGGAGACAAGTGTCAAAAACATCTCTCACATAGTTGTATGCCTTTGGTGAAAAAAAATTTAATGTCAGGGCAAATTTCCTAAGTTCAGGTGAATATTGAACATTTCTCCCCATTTTTCTGTTCAATATTTCTATGTTAACCTTGCTCATATTTTGAACTAAAACTAAATTTTCTTGAGATAGTAAATTTTGTCGCTCTAATTCCTCAGCAATTATTTTTAAAGAGGCTACTTTTTTGTGTGCTCTTTTCAGTGATTGACCAAGGGCACGGATTTTTTTCGTTTTTTCCTTATTCTTATCTTTTTGCAGCAGCAGTTCTCTTCTAAGTTTCTTTTTCCGGGGAGAGTCGTCCTGTGCAGCCAGAGCTGAGGTTGATGGCGATGGTTCTGGATGAACATCACGTTCACGGGGTCTTTTTCTTTCTTTTGCCTAAAATAACAGAGCTGTATATTAGACAATGTTTGAAACATTATTTCCGAAAGAAAGACAGAACAAATTAATTTATGATTTAAGTAGATGTGAATGAGTGACTGAATCTTATAGGAAAAGTGACAGTAACATTTTGTTTTGATTTCGTATCGAGTAAACACACCTAAATATAGTTGTTTAATAATGTAACTGTAACACAAGAAATTATTACATTTTTGAGGTTAGCTGCCTTTTGATTTTCATAGCTATCAATTTTTAAATGGTTATTCAGCCATTCGTAATCGTATTTCTCCTTACTTTATTGCACTGTTTATTTTGGAAACGTCATCACTAATACTCAAATATAAAACCAAATTTGAGACCATAAATATAGAATATAGGCATAAGGCATAAGAATGATTTTAAATTAATATCACACCCAAATCATAACTCATTAATGATCCAATTATATACAATGGAGTGAAGATTTATAACAAACTTCCTCCTCACAGGTTTTAGTGAATATCCCAAAAGTTTTGTTTGTTATTATATAGCTTTGTCAATAAGAATCTTGTAAATTCTTAGACTATCCATCTATCCAACTATCCATCTATCCATCTATCCATCTATCCATCTATCCATCTATCCATCTATCCATCTATCCATCTATCATAATCCTAGAATGTTTATTATTTTAATATTGATTAAGCGTAGACAATGTAAGCTAGGAATTATAACTTACAATTTTTGGACGTAAGTATTCCGGAAGCTCGTCAAATTTGGTGGGGACTGCTCCTTTCAGAAGATATACTTTTTGATTTGTTTGATGAAGGAAATTCTGTTCAAAATGCTTAGAACAAAGCCTATCGTTGCTTGTAGGCTTCCAACTTTCGATCCTCATATTTTTGATCCATAAATCATGTCTAGGAAGATCTTTAGGAAACCTGTCGAGGAAGAAAGAAAATTAATTTTATTATTCATACAACTACAAATAAAGGCCACCCTTGAAATGCACACCTTGTATAAGAATATTGGTATATTATATATTACAATGCAAAGTCATAATATTTCTATTCAAAATGTAAGCTATAATAGATACGCCACTGGAAAACTGATTGTATTTGAACCAAAAAATCCCTTAAAAACATAATTTTTAGACTTTACGTGCTCAAAAACATTATGATTCGTATGTTAGTGGTACATTCCAAATTATATTTCGGATACACATATATCTTTGAACTAGATATCGAGATATTTGCATGAATTTCGGATACACCAAAAAAATAAGATCATAAATTTACCTGTGAAAAGTGATTCCTGGCTCCTTCCTGCTGCTGTGGCTTTTACAACGGTAAGCTGCACACCCCACCATTACGCTCACCACAATATTTCACAATTATTGGTCTTAAAAACGTTAAATATCGCAAAAAACACCACCTTGACACTACCGTCAGTTTTCCACCAGCGTTTTGACAGCTATTCATTTTCGGTATCAGCTAATCCATATAGCATCAAATGGGCGTGCGGTATCCCCTCTCTTTCCTTATCTAAGACTCTGACACTCTGACTCTGAGAAAACAGCACAGGTTATGCGATATGTCAAAATTGTCAAAAAAAGATCTTTGCCGTTTCATGAATACTCCAACATCCCTAACATCTGGAATCACGTGACTATCCTCGAAAATTCATCTGCTCACTGGATAGATGGGATTCTGGAACGTAGTGTATATTTGCGATAGTATAGTTGGCCCTAATACGGATCCTTGCAGTACTCCTACTTTGAATTCAGATCTAGCATCACCCAAAGGAACACACTGCGATCTATTATCAAGATAGCTTTTAATGAAACTAACTGGTGTACCATCAAAGCCGTAATATTTTAATTTAGCAATGAGCAAAATGTGACAGATCTTGTCAAATGAGTTAGAAATATCTACTGAAACTAGGCCAACACTCATTTTTTTTGTCAAGTGATCTTAATATGTTGTCGTACATATCTAAAAGTTGTAGTGCTATGCAATTTACGAAAACCAGACTGATCTGCCGGGATGATACAATTTTGATCTAAGTATGCAATCAACTGTATGTGAACTGCTTTCTCCAATATTTTTGACAAATATGATAACTAACTGGTAAGTCTTAAATGAGCAAATTCATCGGGACTGCCTATCTTTGGTATGGGAACCACTGTCTCCAGGATCTTGGAAAATATTCCTTTTCCAGACAAGTGTTCACAAATGTAATCGTTCCTTGAGAGCAAATCTATACTCTGTCCAAATTGTCATATTTTGTGATCTAAATACCTACTTTTGCATTAAGGATCACCGAATTCACTGCAAAAGTATACCAAGTCTACACTGAAAGGGGGATAATAATTTCGCAAAATTCAAACTAGTCTATCTTTTCTGTATTGGAAATGGACTAGTTCTGACGTGCCGTGTTGGAGATAGTGTACATTGATAATGGACTTGCAATAGTTCTGCTTTCGCATGCTTGGAGTTAGTACACTGTATCGGAGGACATAAGTTTATTCTGATCACCCACCTCATAACCAGTTATATGGCTGTATAAATTTTATCAAAAAATTTTCCAGTTTACAATATCTCAAAAACAAAAAAAAGCTTCTCCTGTAAAATTTACATTTTGTGACATGGTATACCTCTGCTCTAAGGGGACGTAGTGGAGTTTTGACATGTCTTGTGTCACTTAAATTGTGATAAATCTCATTCATTCATCAACTTGATAAGTTTCAGAATATTTGACCTAGACCTTTTTCTCTTCGTAGGTGTATGAAAGGAGAAGGCCTATACGTCCTCCTGACCGACCAAGGTGAAGAGATAACTAGTACTTTGAAAATAGCTGCGACAGGAAATCTGCATTCGTCCAGAAGAAGACCTGTATCTAGGAATATGTCGGGTACGCTAAGCAACAGCTGTTCTAGGTTATGTAGATATAACGATATTAGAAGATTAGGTAAATATAGCACCCTAATGCGTATACCAGTGGCGTCCATGTGTCGTCTTGTCAGATTTAACCGTGTCATCTCCATTATATTAATCTCGCACTGAATTTTTGTAGTATCATCACAATTTCAATACTGTGGAAAAAATTATAGGCTCAGCATTTAACTAATACGTGTGGCCATGACAAAGCTTACTAAAATACGGCGTGACCATAACATCACTAAAGCTACCAAAATATCGCTGGTTTCAGTCTCTTGTGTTCTCCATGTTTTTGTATGCCTTGGAAACTTGGACTGTCAAAAAGGCAGATCGAGCTCGCATAGATGCTTTTGAAATGTGGACGTGGAGGAGAATGCTGAGAGCTCCTTATACCTCCCATCGAGCTCACTGGATGAGCTCGGTAATCCAAAGAGTCTATCCTCCATTGTGTCGACGAGAATGCTTACATTCTTCGGACATATTCACAGAAGCGATAATATGGAGAAACTTGTAGTTCAGGGTTACGCCGTGCCCGTTTCCTTACACGCAGGGTGGATACGACGAAACAGTTGCTGGATATGAGTATCAAGAGCACCGCTGAACTGACAGTAAATCGCGAATGATGGCGAGCTACAGTTCTCAAAACTATTGCTGATATTTGTGTCGGCAATACTCTAGCTCCGACTTAATGCATTTTACGAGTTTACAACAATGTCTGTTACGACATTGTGACTATGATGATAATGAGGGAGAACGGAAGCCTTTGGGGAAAGCCCTGTTTTTTTTTCGGGATTTGTCCCGAGACTATAACGGTAAACATGCAAGAAAATATTACGGTGAATTGTTGAGTTTTGAACGCCCATCATGAAGTTTAGCCTTGCGCATCCACTATAAAGTTTAGCCTTGCATATTCACCATAAAATTTAGCCTTGCACATTCTTCATAAAGTCGAATCTTTTAAGTATCCTCATAAATTGTCTCATTTTTGTTACTCAAAAAACGTTTATGTGCCTCATTCTTTAGATACTGACCTGTTCTCTGTTCGATAGTGATGGATAGCCCTCCTCGAGGTCCTTTGAGGGGCTAACCTAGATTTAGAGATGAGCGATACCGAAATGAGTAACATGGATTTTCGTTATGTAGACATCATAAAACGCCCAAAAAGCGAATTATCTCAAAATCTAAAATTTTCGCGATCACAATACTCCCCTCACTTATCGGTGTGGGAAGTAAAAATCGTTACAATGGGCCTATACCACATTTTTTGTTTATTGGCTTAAACGAACCCTGACACCACGTAGATGCCATAAATAATTTTACAAAATTTTTCTATCGTATTTATAACCGAAAAAAATTGCTCTAAGTATTGAATTTTTTGAATCCATACACTTCCCGCCCAGGTCGTGACGTCACCTGTAGGGAACCAATAAGAGCTCACTGGTACAAAACAATAGCATCCGCTCGTAGTCATCGAACCACGAAAGGATGCTTCTCATTGGTTCCCTACAGAAAGGACGCTTCTCATTGGTTCCCTACAGGTGACGTCATCATCGGCTATTTCAAATTACACTACAATTTTCTTTTTAGTGTTATTCTCATTTGGATCAAGTTTTCTGCTGACTTTTTACAGTAAACGGACCTATGTATCATCAAAAATAATACCGCAGTAAATAAATTGATCAATTTGAGATCACGGTATAGGCCCATTACCTTCAAAACAAAACTTGAAAAGTTGATTTCTCTGTAACGAATGCACATTGAAAAATAATTCCATGTGACATCGCATTCCAGCTTTACGGTAAACTTGCAAGGCTTAGCTTTATGGTGAATTTAGCCTTGCATATTCACCATAAAGTTGAGTCTTGCACTTTGATCATAAAGTTGAGTCTTGCATATTCATCATAAAGTTGAGTCTTGCACCTTGATCATAAAGTTGAGTCTTTCATATTCACCATAAAGTTGAGTCTTGCACTTTTATCATAAAGTTGAGTCTTGCATATTCACCATAAAGTTGAGTCTTGCACTTTGATTTTAGTTGAGTCTTGCACATTCACCATAAAGTTGAGTCTTGCATATTCATCATAAAGTTGAGTCTTGCACCTTGATCATAGTTGAGTCTTGCATATTCACCATAAAGTTGAGTCTTGCACTTTGATCATAAAGTTGAGTCTTGCATATTCACCATAAAGTTGAGTCTTGCACATTCACCATAGAGTTCAGTCTTCCAAGTATTCTCAAAAATTGTCTCATTTTTGTTTATGAGCCTCATTCATTTTTTCTCTGTTCGACAGTAATGGACAGCCCTCGTCGAGGTCCTTTGAGGGCGGTGGGGGGGAACTTAGGTCTAGAGATGAGCGACACGTCAATGATGTCCCGAGCAGACTCTCCGTACACCGACATGGAGAGCAACTATGGCTGTGGAGATAGTATATCGAACGACGGTTGGGGTCCCCCGCCCATCGAGAGGTGCATGAGCTGTATCAGCAAACTAGGAGCTATGTCCAGGTAAGCAAGAGCGATTCAGCTACAGTGTGGACAAACATTTAGCTTTATATGGGAGACTGGGAATAATAGGGTACTTGCAGAGGTCGTGAAATCGCCTCGGGAGTATACATAGCGTAAAGAAAACCATACCAAGAAGCAGTAGGAAACAAAAAACACGATTTTGCTGACGGCCAAAGAAAGATATTTGCAAAATAAAATAAGGATATATTCAAATTTTTCCACGTGACTTGAAACAAGGGCTGACGTCACAGATATCTTATCGATATCGAAAATCGATACTGCTACAGCGGAGGTCAGTGAGATTCAACTGCAAACTAAGATCATTTGAATCCTTTAACAATGCGACTCAATTTATTGATACTTAAACATATTTGAAACAGGCAATTAACCCACTAGCATTTTCGTTGCAATACATTTTTATACCTGATAGGTATCACAGTTCATCCTGTTTGTGACCGAGATTCGCAACTGATCGAAGCCATCATTTTATTTCGGCGCATCCCATTATGAATGAATCCAAAGATAGAATCTAATTCAAGCCCATCCCTACAAAGTGAATTAGTAATCTAGCCTAACTTTTATTCTTTTGACTTTTGTACTTTTGTGTGTGACTGTGTTTTGTGGTTATAATGATCAATGTCAAAATGTTAGGTTAGCACTGGCTATCGATATCAAATATCAATACGTTACATCCCATCACTATAGGATATCAGTAACGTCAGAGGTTGTTTGCGCGGCATTTTCCGGCATCTGAAATAATTTTTGGAATATCTCTCACAGCCGAATCCAAAAAACCAAACAAGTGATTTTGTCATGTTTACTAGGCTCTAAGGAACGCGTAAACGACATAATATTTTTTTCTGCAAGTACCCTATTTCCGGATGCAATGATTCCAGAGTATCAGTATTAGAGTTCGATACCTTTCCAGCAGTAGTTTCAACATGGTCAAATTACAACTGACGCTTTAGAGATCAGAGCTGTCATTACTTCAAGTAAAGTACTTGAAAAATGTATTTCAATTACTTTCTGGTATTTGAAGTACTGTACTTCAAATACATTGTTTTTGTGATATTTGTACTTGATTCCCCAAATACTCTCAAAGAAGTATTTGTATTTGGTACTTGTAGCACAAAAAATGTATTTCAATTACTTTCTGGTATTTGAAGTACTGTATTTCAAATTAATTTTATTTCCCAAATGCTATAAGAAGTATTTGTATTTGGTACTTCCACACAAAAAATATAATTCAAATTTATACATTCATACATACATATACTCGAAATACTAAAGTGAGTAAAAAATACATATTAGTATGGCTCGATGAAAATATAAAAATACTTGAAATACACATTTCAAGCATTAAATGCTCAAGTCTAGACAAGTATGGACAAATCAACATTACGCATCGCGTCGCCTTGCGCTCTGTCTCTGTCGTACACATAGGATAGTCTACGCGACACTCTGACTCTACAGGACAGTCTCATCACAATCGACATAATCACAAAATATCAGATCGTCTTGTTGCGTTCAACAAAATGCGTTGTTGATGTTGATTGAGGTATTAATGTATACCGTTTTTCCATTCATAAGGTACTTTTTATTACTCAACAATAATTATGAAATACTTGAAATATCCATCGCCGTATTTGAAATACTATATCAAGTAATTCAAGTATTAGTATGGCATTTGAATTACTTTTTTAAGTACTTGAAATATTAGTATCGTATTTGAATTACTTTATTTGAAAAATCAAGTACCAAATTAAAGTATTTGATACTTGAAGCACTTTCAAAAATAAAATTACTTGGTATTTGTACTTTGACACATGCGACTCTGGTAATTGGTAATTGGTATTTGAAGTACTATTTACTAGTACTTGTGACAGCTCTGTTAGAGATGCAGTTTGATCCTTTTGAAACTAATGCTGGGGATGATATAGTTGGTTGATGTAATTTCTGACACTTTAGCTTAGAAAAGTTTGTCTGTATTTTCTACATAATATATGTAGTGGTTCATATGATACGCCAGTACAGCGGATTTTGAGAAATTCAAGCTGGGTAATGCTGGGCTTATTTTGGAGTTAGATACATGCTACATCATGTTTTGATTACTTTTTCTGTACCTACATCTTGATGTCTTACATTCTCTAGTATCTCTTTTCCTTTCAATTTAATCTTCCCTTCCCTATGATGTTTTGTTTCTTAGTAAGTTATAATCCTTTTAAAATAAAACAACAAACTGTTAGATAAAATATACATAATTGTATCTTTATTGGTTCCAACAAAGCACAAGCAGAAAATTGTGAAGTAAATTATCTTCTCCGCGATAGCTATGAGTCTTTTTAATTTTTGGTCTATCTGCTCCAAATTCAAGCTTCTTTATAGAAGTTTGAAGCTGTTCTTTCAGGTTCTTCCTTTCCAAGGCCTTAGTAATGTTGTATAGTTCCAAGCTCTATCCTTTGTGGGGCATCTGTAAGAAAAATAAATAAAAAACGTTAGTATATTGTATAGTAAAGCATTTCGTCTGTACACTGAACACTTTGAAAACATTGAGAACGTTACAGGTAGGTCCCACACAGCAACCAATATCCCTAGAAAATCCAGCCGTATCGCCCAAGTTCGCGATGAGACCAAAATGACGTCTACAGGTTATCTGTAGGTTATCCTACGTTATCATAACCCCTAGGATAACCTGTTTGGAATATTCTGTAGCACGCAGGCATGGACATCCTTTGGTCATCCCGCTGGACCGTTTATCACTGGAAGGTTTTAAGGATGACAGTTTTGGAAATCCTCAGCTTGTATACTATGAGACCCTTCAAAGGATATCCCTTCTGTATATACAAAATCTGACATTTGACAGTGTTGACGTTAGGAAGAGGAAAAAGGTGAAGTGTGAAGGAGTGGGGATATAGTCTGTGAGTGAAGGTGACTTGCAGGAAGCCAGAAATTTGCAGTAGTCCCTGGATCCTGGATCCTTCTTCGCCGTTTATCATATTTTTCAATATCTTTACCATCCGTACCGTTGATCTGTACCATTCGACACGCCAAGGGCCCCCCAAGTACAAACCACAAATTGCAGGTCAGATAATCAGTCGGCAACCTGTTTTTGCAGGTTGGGTGTAAAATTGTCCAAGCCATTATAATGCCTAAAGTTTATAGAACAATCCCCTTGCACTCTCCAAGTCAACATTCTATAAACATTAAAAAGGAAAAAGAAAGTTTAGTGGCAAAACTTTATACCACTCTCGCTATTGTGATGCACTTCATGAAGGAATGGAACAGAATGAGGTTAGATTGAATTGTGTTAGACACTCGGGTGGTACCTCTATTGGATCTTTAGATAGTGCTAGTGAAAAGTGTGCCACATTAGCTAATCTGTACCCAAACAACCCTCTAGGTGAATAACCTGGTATGTAAGCCAGAGGAGTATAGGAAAACGGTTCTAGAAAAATAATCGCGTTGCTTTCGAGTAACCTAAGTGGTAATAAAGTCCCATCGGAATATTTATAGGCTGTCCCATGCCAGATCGTAATTCAAGGGGAAGCTAGAAAAACTGGGTTCCCTCTCTGGAGTCAGGGTAGCTGGACTCTTATGAATCCAGGCAAAGGACATTCGACGATTCTAGCAGAGTTGCATGAGGATTGTCCTATTTTGTTGGCGAGGAGCGACACAGTTTCTCCTACGCATCGCTTCAATCGCAAATTTACGGTGGTGTTTCCGTCAAGGGAAGAGTGGGAGTCTAGGAAAAGACAGCTCATCGAAATAGGAGGACTGGTATGGTACACAGACGGTTCACTCGCTAGAGAGGGCTCGGGCTCGGGAGTCTACGGACCCCATACAAGACTTTCACTCCCTCTTGGGGCGCACACCACAGTATTCCAGGCTGAGATCTATGCGATAATTGCTTGTGTAAATCGTATTCGGGAAATTGACGGGTCTAGGAGGCGGATTACTATCTGCTCTGACAGTCAGGCAGCCATCAAAGCACTGAGTGCTTGGAAAATAACGTCGGGACTGGTCCTGGAGTGCAGGAGGGCTCTTGACGACATCTCAGCTAAACACAAGGTATCACTGATGTGGGTACCTGGGCACGCTGGGGTAAAGGGTAACGAAAAGGCGGATCATCTGGCCAGGATGGGATCCGGCAACAGTTTTGTGGGCCCGGAACCAGCCTTAGGACTATCTGCAAACTTGATTAGGAAAACAACTGGAGAGTGGATCCAGAATCAACACTCTCTGAGATGGAACAACATCTCTGGTCATCTCCGTCAAGCTCGAGAACTATTAGCAGGGCCTGCAGAGAGAATAGGACGATTTTGTCTCTCTCTGGATAGGAGTAACTTGAGATTGCTAGTAGGCCTATTAACGGGTCACAACACCTTCAGGCGTCACTTGTTCCTGATGGGGGTGGTCAACGACCCAACGTGCACGTGGTGTGGTGAAGAGGAAGAATCCTCGGCACACATCTTGTGTCGCTGGGTTATCACAGGCAGACTATGCTGGACTCAAGAACCTTGGAACCAGATAGATATAAAACGGATAGGATCTAAGAATGTACTTGTCTTTGCCAAAAGGGCAGGTCTTAGGAACTAGCGCGGATAGAGGCGCAAAAGAGCCCATCGTGTGGCCTATGCACCAGCCACATTCCGTGCTGGATAGCCTCTGGTCCTTATTCATTCATTCATGCCAGATCGTCCAGGATATGGCTTCCCCTGGGACATTTTGCATATCCTTGTAAGGATAGCCTGGGACTATACAGTGAATATCAAATGCTGTGTGGGGTATCAGTGGCTAGACCAAGGAGCTATATTTTAAGCCCACATTAAAAAATAAAAACAAATAAGCAAATAGGAGAAAAACATTATAACTTATTACGACAAGGATCTTGACACATAGTCTGTTTTTTCAGGTCATCGACGGCGACCGTGACAGTGGGAGCGACGCCATGTTGGGAGCACACGTGCGACCGGCATTCGATCAGCAGTAGCTCGGACAGCAGCAGCGGCTGGAGTCAAGCCGTCACCAGACCTCCCGCTCGACCTCCAAAACCTCCCGGATCTGTGGGAGCTACGACCTCGACCTCCGGAAGCACGGACTCCCCCACCAAAGCGCCCAGTCCTCCCTCTTATGATAACTACGATGTGCCCAAGATTCCGTACCCTGTGGTCAGTATTTATTTTTATTTTGTTTTTGCTGCTAAAATAATAGCCAGCGTAGTAAACAACCAGCACAATAACACTCAGGTTGGCGGTAATTACAGGCGCATCCCCACTTTTGGATGATATTTTGTAGGGATGCTAACGATAAAGGGCTAAACGAAAAAGGATAATCCGTTTAATATGTAAAATTCCTTACCGCAATACCTGCCGTGATGATTTCAGAAAATATAAAATATTAAAAGTGCCACCTATATACCTTTATAAAATTCTAATGTACATATATAGCAACAATCAAAAGCATGGATATGATACTCGCAATAAGAATAACATCGTTCCGGATAAATTCTATCATTCCTACTTTACGAAATCTCCATTGTATGCTGGAAGCTATTTCTTCAATTTACTTCCGACAGATATAAAGCGCTTACGTTCCAAAAATATCTTTAAAAACCGCCTCAAACATTTATTGATTCAGGAGTGTTTTTATTCTACTAAAGAATACGTTGACTATTTCACGGGGAGACGCATCTGATGACCATTCCGCATACATATTGCTCAATTGTATTATGTTTGTCTTGAATTGTATGTTATTAGTTTGTGTTATAAATATTTTGTTGATTTTTTCAATTTCATGTTTGTACTACACGCGCTGACACTATTCCATGTCATCTTGTAGATGATACTTGTATAAAGATAAATAAAATAAAAAAAAATAAAGATACTTCGATACTTCTGCACTAATATCGAGTATTTTTGTCATCGATACTTTTTGAGGCATTCCAAGCTGGTGTCGATACTTTTGTATCGGTATCGAAAATAATTATATAATTATTGAGGGGTATAGTCAGTTGCACAAAATGCTCTGTACGCACTAGACGCGCCTATTTGGCTAAAAAATGTCGAGTTGGTACCGGTATCGATATTTTCATTTTCGCATCTCTACCCAAACCTCACATCCAAAAAATCATCCCAAGGTCAAATTCTGTGGGAGCCATTTTTATATGGGAAATCCTCAGAGATATTATGA
The DNA here is from genome assembly GCA_951848785.1 of Callosobruchus maculatus. NCBI lineage: Eukaryota > Metazoa > Arthropoda > Insecta > Coleoptera > Chrysomelidae > Callosobruchus > Callosobruchus maculatus. The sequence goes on along the minus strand of CATOUR010000003.1, from coordinate 11,975,440 downwards.
TGGTTGTTTACTATGCTGTGATAATAGTTTGCTGTAGCATATCAGAAAATAATGAGGCTGTATAAAAATGCAATATTTGTGATAAACCATTTTGTGATGGTCTTTTTAGTAGGTATTGGCAATTCCAAAAATCGATGAGACCTCTAGCGGCAAAAATCTGCACTGACAAAGCAGGTACTCGAATTTCGGACGGCACACAATTAACATGCCATTAGCCGTTTATATGCCGTTTATGTTTCTTCGTTCAGACGTGTTTTCGAGTTTGTGCTTTGTTAATTGGTATATAGTGTGTTAGAATATTTCTTCGGACCTTCTTCATACGCGTTGTCAAGAATATGGCATCTACATCAGGCTTCAAATCAAGAAAGGCTAGCAAGTTTAATACAAACTGTAGTGTTTATGGTTGCCACTCCAAAAAAGACTATGATAAAAGCATTCATTGCCACGCATTTCCTCCAAAAGCGTGTCACAGCGTGCAGGATACCTGCTATCCTCCATATTTGTTTACAAACGCCAGCGCCCTCATCGGTAATTGGAATCGCCAATATCCTTCACAGTAAATTGACATTCACTTCTTGTTTTACGTCAGGTGACAAATGAAAGTCCGATGGAGCCCATTTTTTGAGTGTTGGGGGTGAGGGATAGTTTTAACCCCTAATTCTTCAATTATGGAGGAGGACTATGTCGGGCTTGTTTGCCTGTACAAGCTTGAGCATGAGGAACGAGTAATGGTGTCGAATTTCTTGCGATAGTCAATCCAGGCCACTGAAAGGCTTCGCTTGTACTGCACGGAGTCCTGCATGACACATCGGTCAATCAACAGTTCTCCTTGCAGCCAGCTACTCCTTTCTTTGACCCTCTCTATACATACATGTTGAGAAACGCAAGATTTACCGCTTGAAGGATACACATGTACAAGATTCTGGTGAAGAGCTTGTAACATGCGTTCCGAAATGTTATTGGTCTGTAGTTTTTGGGATCAGACAGGTTTCCGATCTTCGGGAGAAGCACGGTTCGACCCTCGACAAACCAAGCCTGAGTTGGCTGCTCCTGATTTAGCTACGAGTTAAAAACTCTAGCTAAATGCCGGTGGCAACTGTAAAATGTTTTCCACCATTAGGTATTTATGCCATTCGGGCCAGGAGCTGCGAAATTCTTTGCGCCTCGTAAGGCGCTAAGAATTTCTTCCGTGTTTATCGGATGACGCAGTACACTTAAGTTAGGAGTCCTCCTACTAACGGACTTGAATTGCGCCAAGGCCGAAGCGTCTGCTGACAGAGGTTTGAGCTGTTCGTATTGTTCGTAAATGTCCCCCTCCAAAAGGCCTCAACGCAATCAGCAGTTGGCGGCTGCTCTATGGCTTGTGGCGGCTGTTGGAAAAGGCGAGAAGGTCTTTCGTAGAACATTCTGTTCTGCTCCAGATCCCTCGCCCGCGCCACCAATGATCGCTTAGCAGCGATTAGCATCCGTATCCTGTCAAGACAGTGTTGCTTGACAAGAACCAGTACCGCTTGAGTGATTGTATGATGGTCGCGCCTCAATCCGTAGGCTATCTGGCGCACTCGGCGCGTAAAAGGCTTCCCAACCACTCTATATCACACATTGGATACACGGGATGCTTCAACGCGAGCCAACTAGATTTTCGCTTCCATTTGGCGCACCCGTCTCTGTGCTATCAACAGGAAAGTCTCTCACCCTTCCCTGTCTAGATAACCTCAGAGCTGCAGCGCAAATTTCGCAATTGATGCTCCAAATGTCAGAGGCCTCCGATAGACGTTCACCCACAACATCATCCTCTCTCTTTGAATCTGCCAGCTTCAAGGACCTTCCGTTGTTATGTAAGGCCCTTCGGTCTCTGAAATCCCCAGGTGAGACGACTTGGTCGATTTCCCTCTCAGCGGGCCTTACCGGCGAACTTTCTGCCTGGTTAACAGGCCTTCCGTCCGCCGAAGGGGCAGGCTGAGCTGGAGCACGAACATATCCCTGCCTCCGGAGGTACGATACATAATCTCGCAAATTCTGAGAGGTAAGCGTGCTATGCTCTGGGTGCATTTCACACCACCTCTCATACATGCGGGACATGTATCCCCTACGGCGCGAGCTATTGCTCTCATAGCAGCTCAGCAGGTCATCCTTGTGCTCCGTCGTCCACTTAAAACCGTCCATTTTATATGGCGGGGGTCGTCAATAGGGCAATTCGAAGCATTGCCACCTTGCCCAACGCCGGCTTCCGAAACCGGCTCGGTGTGGGCGCTTTTCCTCCGGGGTGGTCGAACCCGAAGATAGGGCCCGTCAGGTGGTTATCCTTAGGGCCCTTAGCCATCATTTCCGAAGGCGTCCGTCCAAATTGCCTCCTGAGGATGCAACTGTTAAGGTTGCCGGCTGGTTTGCATCCTTAGGCTTCGGTATACCCTACGGTGTCGCCACGCACCGGATAGCCTACTAATGTTGGGTGGCTTCCTGCGGGTGTCTGGTTTCAGCCGCCCCTAACGTGGAGTCAGACGCTGTCGGAGTAGCACTCCTCACATGGAGATCCGTCGTGTCCTAGTTATTGAGGAATAGCCGATCCTCTGGATGCAGACGCTATTCCTCCGTGCTAGTTTTGGTCCGCCCCGGGTATTTGATTTCCCCGGTACCACCCATATCTGGGAGGCGTTCCCCTATCCTCAGAATTTGCGAGATTATGTATCGTACCTCCGGAGGCAGGGATATGTTCGTGCTCCAGCTCAGCCTGTCCCTTCGGCGGACGGAAGGCCTGTTAACCAGGCTGAAAGTTCGCCGGTAAGGCCCGCTGAGAGGGAAATCGACCAAGTCGTCTCACCTGGGGATTTCAGAGACCGAAGGGCCTTGCATAACAAGGGAAGGTCCTTGAAGCTGGCAGATTTAAAGAGAGAGGACCAGGCCACAATTATTATTATTGTTGTTGTTGTTATCAGGAACCGAAAGTAGACGAACTGTACGACACGCCTCGCAAGCTGAAGGAGTGCATCCAAGGGGTCGGGGGCTTCGGCTTCGACACCGTCCACAAGCCGTGCGGCTGCGTCATCCGTGTCCGCCAACAACCGGAGCCGGACAGCAGGCCGTGCGTCTGCCAGCGGCTGATGTCCTGCTGGACGGCCCCCGAGGACACCTCGCACGCCATCTACGCCACCGTCGACTACACGAAGAAGACGCAACGAGCCCCGCCGCCTCCTGTCCCCGCTGCTGCCACCACGACGGCGACGCTGCCCAACAACGCGAACTACGCCAATCTGGCGCCTGTCGTCACGCCCACTAACGCCACCGGTGCACCAACGTCTACCAACTACGAGAATATGGACTTCGCGCAGACGTTGCAGCTGTACGAGAACAGCAAAGAGGTACTAGTTTATCTATTTATTCATAATACGAAGGAAGCTTATGGCCAAAAACTTAATTTAGATGATAAAATCTTGGGGTTGTGGGCAAAATTTTGAAAAAAGAGACTAGACTGTTTTCTGTCTCCACATTTCACAAGTAACGGCCATTTTATCACCTGTTAGACCAAGAAGGTCTTTATTTAAGAAAACCTAGATCATAAAATGTGCGTTTTTAAACCACGGATTTAATAATACCTACGGGTTTAAATTTCAACATGTAAAGGTCGTTCCTGTGTGTTTGTAATTTACAATTATATGTTTTTATTTCCTAACCTGTTAGTGGAAGACGCCATGATAGTATAGTTTTTTAATTTTATGGAAAAAAATTGTGACGATTATTAGCTATATTAAGAAGTCGTTTGCCCTCAATGCAATTGCTGTTTTAAATTGGCAAACCTCAACGTTAAAGCCCTGAAGAAGGCAATAAGCATTGCCGAAAGCTTGGCTGTTAGCACCAGAGTCTCCTCTATGATGTGACCCAGTCTCTTCTTTCAAAATTTTGGCCACAACTCCAAGATTTTCTGATCTATATTTATTCATATTTATAGTAGTAGTGATAAAAACCCCAACACTGAAAACACTAAAAGCGTACGTCCTAGAGAGTTCCTTGTCGAATCTACTAGAGGTCTTGAGGAAAGTCAGTAAGTACGACCATTTCACTGAATATAATGACACCTTGTAATGTCAACTACCCGGTATGAAATAGTCGTTACACCACTAGATACTCTGTACCGGGTAAACGCTAAAATAAGTACCCGTTACGTTATCTTGGCGCAGCATTAGGTACAAATACCTAGCAAAACCTCCGATCCAAGCCGCCTCGATCGGTACCTATCATTATTACCGAATCCCAAAGCAGTGCGCTGAGTATCCTGTACCGGTACCTCTGCCGGTGGTTTTTACCATCGTCTTCGGTATCGGTATATCCTACAACGCTGACTACTGATTGGCGCTGGAATACCGGTAACGGGTACTGGGTACCTTTTACAATATTACTAGATATAGGTAATACAAAAAGGTACCTATGTTTGACATTACTACTGACTCCTCCCCAAACTTCGTCGTACCAAAATAAGGTTACGATACAAAGTACATCTGCTCAGGAAGGGGTCCTCCTCCCAGCATTTGGAGCAGAAGAAGTCCCCTACCACACTCATGAGGGACAAACGTCTGTTCAACCGGCAATGGCCTCCGAGAACTCCACCAAAAGTCTATCTACCGTTATTCAGAAGCCACAGCATATGGCCTGTAAGGGTCTGCTATGAATCTTCAAGCTCAACTGCAATCATCGCTTTCGCCAGTTTCTTGTAAGCCCAGTCGTCTAGTGCAACATTGAGCGATACTTGCTTGTGTAAATCGTATTCGGGAAATTGACGGGTCTAGGAAGCGAAGTACTATCTGCTCTGACAGTCAGGCAGCCATCAAAGCACTGAGTGCTTGGAAAATAACGTCGGGACTAGTCCTGGAATGCAGGAGGGCTCTTGACGACATCTCAGCTAAACACAAGGTATCGCTGATGTGGGTACCTGGGCACGCTGAGGTAAAGGGTAACGAAATGGCGGATCATCTGGCTAGGATGGGATCCGGCAACAGTTTTGTGGGCCCGGAACCAGCCTTAGGACTATCTGCAAACTTGATTAGGAAAACAACTGGAGAGTGAATCCAGAATCAACACTCTCTGAGATGGAACAAAATCTCTGGTCATCTCCGTCAAGCTCGGGAACTATTAGCAGGGCCTGCAGAGAGAATAGAACGATTTTGTCTCTCTCTGAATAGGAGTAACTTGAGATTGCTAGTAGGCCTACTAACGGGTCACAACACCTTCAGGCGTCACCTGTTCGTGATGAGGGTGGTCAACGACCCAAAGTGCACGTGGTGTGGTGAAGAGGAAGAATCCCCGGAACATATCTTGTGTCGCTGTGAAAGCCTGGGTTATCACAGACATACTATGCTGGGCTCAAGAACCTTGGAACCAATAGATATAAAACGGATAGGACCTAAGAATGTACTTGCCTTTGCCAAAAGAGCAAGCCTTAGGAGCTAGCGCGGATAGAGGCGCAAAAGGGCCCATGGTGTGGCCTATGCACCAGCCACATTCCGTGCTGGATAGCCTCTGGTCCTTATTCATTATTCAGAGCAACATTGACCTAATTCCGAGCATCGGTTTGGTGCCGATGAAGGGGCTACTGGCCCCTATTCTAGCTAAATGGTCCCCTGGTGAAGAAGAGAGACTTTCTCGAGACCAGGACCTCCAGTGGGTCCTTATGCCTTTCTCCTTACCCTAATTCTCAAGTCCACCCCTCACCGCAAAGGTGAGGATGGCCTTGAGTCCTGTCCATCTTGTACTCTTAGGTTCAAGGACTCTTGAACCTAGTCTGTCGGTGATACCCAAAGGTTTCACAGCGATATAGAGTGTGAGCCGGGGAATCTTCCTCCTGTTATGGCCACATACCAAGCCAACAAGTAATTTTAGGGGGCCCCTGTCCAGTGAGAGACATAACCGCCCCACCTTGGGCAGAGGTCCCAAAATAAGTACTCTATCTTGACGGAGATGTCCAGAGATTTCTCTCCATCTCGTAACATGAGCCACACAGCCGGCTCAGGACCCAGGAAGTTATTGCTCGACCCTAGAATGACAAAGCTACCTCACGTCTGTTGTTGAATACTACACTGCACCCTGAGGTAACGCTAAATGAGCTAGAACGACTCGACAGCCTATGCTAGTATTGAATTTCCTGACTACAAATATGTGGAGTATATACAAACATAGAGGACCCACGTGGCTGCGCGGTCAACAGCGTCTGCCTTCGCTAGTGGGGCAGCAGCAGCCTTGTGCGCGGTTAGCGCTTGGGCGGATGACTGAATTGCACCAGGGAGACTGAACAGTTTTGACTGGCTGTCTGTGTCGCCCACACGAGCGCTGAGCGAAGCATCTTGCTCAGCCAGCACTTTGGATGATCGACCGGAAGGCCCGGACGGTGGACCCCCGTGGAACCGTCCGGGATGTTGGTGTATCATTCCAGCGGTGCTGGCCGTGCACCGTTCCCCCCTGGGAGTAATAGAACAATAGGCCTCAAAGGCAAATATACAAACATATAAAACCTTAGTCCCATAAAGCGGCCCACAGACGATCCGGAAGTCCTCAGGGGAAAAACTGCACCGTCCTGGCCTCAAGGATTATCGGAGCATATTTGGAGGTTTTCCGGACTGTACAGGCCACCGGATGTGGAACTGAAAAACCATCCGACCGCCTGCGCAGGACGTCTTTTGGTGCCATGCTTGCTAGAACTGAACTGAACTGAAAGGTTTCCTGAGCGTCTGGAAAAAAGGGGTATTCAGGCCAAAGTGCAAGGGCCTTCAGGCCAGGACTCTGCAGTTTTTCCTCTCAGGATTTCCGGAGCGTCTGTGGGTCGCTTCACACATGAGGCGTACGATGCGCCCTACGTCCTACGCTTGAGTCTCGAGTGCCACTGAACAAACGGAACCTTTCACATGCGGGCGTGGGGCAAGCTTCTCTAAGGGCGCGTGAAATTTACAGTCTACAACGCGGGCTCACGCTTGACCCGCACGCTTGACGTAGGTACGCGAGGCTCACGTGAGAGCATGGTGGCAAATTCTACAATTCACATGAGATGACGTGCGCTACACCTGGGGCCATTTCAAGTGCTGCTGCCAAGTCAGTCATTTCAAGTAACCAGGTGGACGTGTATCGGTCGTACAATGGATAAGCAATACGCTGATATGGCAACAATGCCCGAGGTACACAATTGCGAGCCATTTTGCTACTGCTTTTCTATCCACATGTCAAAAGATCGTGGACGCATAGTAGTAGGGGCGCATCGTACGCTTCATGTGTGTAACGGGACTTAGAAACGACAAAAAGCTCTGCAACGTAATAAGTAGAGGATAACCCAGATAGCACAATATATTCTAGGAACATTCTAAGAATCACCATTTTGAAACATTGTGCATGGGTTATTCCCTCAGAATATTCTTTGTAGAGGAGTCAAGGATGGAAAAATCTGTCTTTATTTCGTCTTCCCTAGGGGCTGTAGAAGTCCGTCGGCAGGTAGCTATAGCTGGCCTCCGTGGCGACGTTGATTGTTGTCTCGGAAGGCGAGATCTTTCGGCCGAAGCCACAAATGTGCTGGCTGGCTCTTGTCGGTGGCTTCTGGCTTGATTTTTCTATCCTTGACTCCTCAGGTTACACCCGAAACCAAGTGTTATGTTATGTGACCTCATCTAGATGTGGGCACATGACATCAATTTGGACCTGATGAAGCCAATTAGCAGAAACACGTGTCGCTCGGGTTACCATCCTTTAAATGTTCTGCTCCCCACACAGCACAATATATTCTAGGAACATTCTATGAATCACCATTTTGGAACATTGTACCATTCCTTGAAAAGTCCATGAATATATAGATTATCTGATGAACATTCCAGGAATGTGAAAATGGGAATCCAAAAAATGTGCATAGGTTATTGCCTCAGAATATTCTACGATTATTATTAAGATGTATGGAATATTGTAGGAAGATTCCTGGTATATCTTTGAAGAAACGTAAATAGGTTATACCCTCAGAATATTCTACGATTTTTATTAAGATGTATCATATATTGTAGGAGGATTCCTGATATATCTTTGAAGAATATATGTTGGAAAGAAACTAATGCCTTTTATCACTTCATTTCATTTATTTGTAAGTCTTGTTGTCTGCCTAGGTACCTAACGCGAGTAGTATACATTTATAACCTAGTATCTAACTTTCATACAGTGTTTTGAGCAGCATTGATTTAGGCACACACTAATTATAGGGCTTAATTAAAAAATATATATAAAACGGAACCTCTATTTATAATTGTATAAGTTTAATATACATATTAAAAACACATTTCATTGCACGGAGTCGTCCCCCCGTATTATCCTACAAAATAAAAAAAGGCGTTTAATTTTAAGGCATATATACGATGTACATTCAAATACACTTCATTAACTACAATGATAAACTTTCACCAAAATATTGTCGTATTTTAATCAATTTTAGCACCTACATTTAGAGCAAAACGTGGGTACCACGTAAGAGAATAAATATTGGAAATTCATAGTCACAAATATAGCAAATGTCTTGTTAGTTGTTATTATTATATATTAATTAGGGTAGGTACCTACGACAAGTAAGACTAGAACATAGAGATTAGACTGAACAAGGGAGTTGATACCACATGGTGCTAGAAAGTCGGTAATTTATATAAAGAAAATAGTTATACTCACCCTAGTCGCTCCTAGATGAAGTTATAAACTAAATAACAAGTAAAATCACGTTCCAGAACACGGATACGGATAACTATCCAGTTATCGCAGGAGAAAAATGCACAAGCACAAGCAGGCACCACCGACCACCGCCACCGTAACGACTGAAGCTAACCTCAAAATTCTCAAACCTAACCTAACCTGCAACGGTGCCACGCCTACATTAAGAATCATACCAAAAGACATATCCAAAGATTATTCTTTAGATAATATTAATTTATGAATATTATCAGAATATTTTTATCGACACGTTCATGGGATAATCATGACGTAATACTCCTAGCACATCCTCATGGGAATGAAACCAATAAAAACATCCATAGAACATTCTGTTAATGTTCTCAATATTCTCAATCTATTTTGGATTAAATAAGAATATTCCAGGGATATATTGTGCTGTTTGGGTCCTCAACCTCTTCCTTTTTTGCGGATTCGCCCCATGATTCTCTACCTCTCTACTAATTATTATAGGGATTGATGAAAAAAATATATATAAAACAGAACACGGAACCTGTATTTATAATTGCATAAGTTTAATGTACACATTAAAAAAACATATTTCATTGCACGGAATCGTCCTCCTGCATTATCCCGCAAAATAATATTTCAAAGCATACGATGTACATTCAAGTACACTTTATTAACTACAATGCTAGATTTTCCAAAATGTTAGTAGAATAAGCACTGGAAATTCATAGTCACAAATATATCAAATGTATTGCTAGTAGTTATTATATATTAATTAGGGTACCTAAGACAAGTAGAACATAGAGATCAGACTCTGAACAAGAGAGTTGCTACCACATGGTGCTACAAAGTCGATAATTTACAGAGACAAAATAGTTACACTCACCCTAGTCGCTCCTAGATGAAGTTGTAAACTAAATAACAAGTGGAAATCATGTTCCAGGACACAGATAACTATCCAATTATCACAGGAGAAAAATGCACAAGCACAAGCAAACACCACCGACCACCGCCACCGTGACGAATGAAGCTAACCTCAAAGTTCTCAAGCCTAACCTAACCTGTAACGGTGCCACGCCTACATTAAGAATCATACCAAAAGGCATATTCATGACTATTCTTTAGATAATATTAATTTCTGGATATTATCAGAATATTTTGATCGACACGTTCATGGAATAATCATGACGTAATATTCCTCGTACATCCTCATGGGAATGAAACCAATAAAAACATCCATAGAACATTCCGCTAATGGCTAATGCTCTGAATATTCTAAATCTATTTTGGATGAAATAAGAATGTTCCAGGAATATATTGTGCTGTCTGGGAAGAGGCGATGATCATGTTAATCATTTTTTTTTTCAACGTTTCAGGTGGCCGACAAGGCGCGGGCCCTGTGCACCAAGTGCGGCCACGCCCAAGACGACTACCTCCTGATGGACAAGCCTTCGCACCAGCCCCATCCGGGTTACATCCCCATGTCGCCCGCTGTAAAGCAGAGGCTGGAGAAAGCGCTGTCCAACAGTAACCCCAACCTCGGTCCCGTCTTGGACAGATCCACCAAGCCGTCCGGGTCCGCGATGCTTCACGCCAACGTCTACCAACGGAGGCATCTGTTGGACCACGCCGACAACCTGGATGTCAGACGGAAGAGGTAAGATGTACTTTATTCATATTTCATAAAGGACGTTTCTTGCTCTTGCAACTATCTATCTCTATCTTGACTCCTAGCTAACGTGGAACGCACAGCATTATCAT